>OX637893.1:6994688-7622841 GCA_951802675.2 Boloria euphrosyne
TTTCAGATTTGATTCAATTAAAAAATTACTATATCCTTACTAATATTATAAGTGCGAAAGTGACTCTGTCTGTTTGTCTGTCGCGCTTTCACGCCAAAACGACTGAACCGATTTAAATGAAATTTGGTACACTGATAGTCTAGAGCCTTAGAAAGGACATAGGCTACTTTTCAAGGCGAAAAAAGAGCTGTATGGGGTTGAAATAGAGGATGAAAGTTTCTAAGGGATGTGTTTGTGGCGTTTTTTATAGTTTGTAAAAATTTTATACTAAAGGTTCGCTCGGGTTTATCCCTAGTGTATAGATAAATGTCATGTTTTCCTGATATGAACTTAGCTTTGTAGCATCCAGAGCATCCTTTGAAACGTCCCATTTAATTTCGAGGTCTACTTACTCGCGTGTTAATTGTCAATTTCTACTTCTCTATTTAGGTGAAGGTAAGCTTTTATCCTTTCCATAAAATCTCGTCACCTTCGAGGCTATTTGTTAACGTCCAATACTTGTTGTACTTTATGTTAGAGAGTTTTTACTTCATTTGTAAACAGATTTAGATAAAATATAATTATTAATATAATTATTATATTCTCGCTGTGTTAAAGTTAAATACCGATTTTATTGGCATTGCTAAATACTCCTTCGGTAAATAATCATCATAAATTATCCCCTATTTTCGACACTTAGGGGTGGATTTTTACTTTCAAATTTAAATGTTATCTTCTATCTAACTTTTAGTATACGCTTTTAAATAGAAATGAATTATACAAATCAATAATGAATATAAAAAAACATAAAACCAATTTGAGAACTTCTTCTTTTTTAATCGGTTAAAAATAAATTTGACGCTGATAAAAAAAAACGAATAACGATTAAATTATTCTTTATTTAATATTCTAGCTGTAATGTAAAGAAAATATTTTAAAATACGTTAAAAAGCTCTCTTCCGTTATTTATATCACTCTCAAGCACGGAACAGTCTCTAAGGATCCGCGATTTTATTTATTTTTCCACATAAATAAAGTAACCAGATTGAGTTACTTAAAATATTTCTTATTTTCTGCCATACTTGAGTTTTAAGAAGCGAATAAATTATAAGTGTATAAAATAAATTCGAGACATCTATATATAGACGATTATATTTCTTAAACTTTTGTTAAAGCTTTTGTTCAAGCTTTGATGTGCTTTGGCTTCGTTTTAACCTTCAGTTCGCTCTGTGTCAAAAAATATGTAATCAATTATAAACATATCTAAAATAACTATCGTTGGCCCTAGCTCTTTTACTAATATTTATGTTTGACACGTTTGGCTCAGTTTGTTGAGACCCTACTTGCTGTGTGCGGTTGCAGGTTCGAGTCCCGCTGGGGGCATTCAATTGTTAAGCACGAATATTTGTACTCCAGCTATAGGTGTTTATTTTTAAATGATTCTATTTAAAGTTATATATGTGTAGTATATCAACTATCTGGTATCAGTAACACAAGCCGCGTAGCTTGTGGAACCATGGAACTAACTAACAACTATCATATTATTATATTTGTTAATTTTTTATTTTATTAATAAGCTGTTAATAAACATTATTGGTTATTTTAACACTAACCTGTCTTTATATATTGTATTGATAATAACAATTGTAATTAATGTTATCTAATTTGTTTCAGATTGGCGCGTGTTTAAGCGAGAAAGATGTTAATGGATAAATTAAATTTAATATAATAAAATACCTTATATTATTCTTTTTACTACACTTAACGGTCAAAGTTTTCTTAGATTTTTTAAGCTTAATGTCATCCGCAGTTTGGCAAAGCCTCCCACGCATTGATATACTAGGAAAAAAGGTGTAGATAAGTCATACGCGCTCAAAAAGTGGCACACTAAAACTAGGCTATTGGCCTACCAACGAGTTGACGACGCACTGTCGCGAATTATATTTGTCTCTTTTTCACTGGCGATACTTGAATCATGCCATCCTATTTTGACGACTAATCGTAATGTAGTGTGTTATTGCAATATTTTTAGTTATTCTGTATTCATGTGTGCGTTAGTGTGCCGTTTTTGAAGATAGAATGTCGTTTAGGTAACGTATCTACACCTTTTTACTTATAATATCATTGCTCCCACGTATAACGTTATCTATGGTTTTTCATATTTTTGACTGTTGGTCTGTTTGCCTGTCAAACTATCCGAGCCGACAGAATACTTTTTCCGGGAAAATACGTTATTTACTCTTTTGGACGTTGGGAAATGCATTAACGCACACCACCAGGTTGTTAAGTAAGCCCCACCCCCACGACAAGGTTGCTGGGGTGGTCTGATCTCAGCTATATCCTGAGTGAAAGAAACGACTTATAACTTATTCCTTAAATTAAATGTAGTTAAAAATTCATTGGAAACATAAACATTATAATTATAAGCACTTTATTATGGCGGTTTTGAATATTTAATTTGACTTAAAGTAGGATGAATAGGCAACGAGAGGATGATTTTGTATATATTAAATGAATTATAAGGGAATCGTATAAAAATATAGATATTCATTAAGGAAGACTCTCTAATTAGATTTAATTAATTTTGAAAGAAAATTAATGATGTCGTTGTGGAGAGTGAATTATCTTCAAGTCACAGTACTTACTTCAAGTACGAGTAAAATTTTCGGTTATGAAAATCATTATCTTAGACGAATGTTATGTTTACTGATTTTCAAATATTTAAAGGATTCAATATTAAAATAATCTACATATATTGTATAAAAATGTAAGTACATTAACAAAAACACCATGTAGTTTCATGGTAAGTTAAAAAAAAGGTGTGTGTGCGATTCACACACGATAGAAGTGAAACTTCAGTAAATCGACAAAAGAATGAGATCAATATATTATATAAAAAAAGAAATGTCAAAAAATAAACAACGGTTACAATGGCAACATGGGAATGTATTCTATCTCATTCTCTCCGACTTAATCCTATACTTTATGTATTTCTTTCTTTATCGTGACGCATTTTCGTTTCATCGAGTTTCAAATCACAACGATTCTAAAGAAGTTTCACTTCAAAAATTTAAGCGATTGTCAATTGCAGTGTGATTAATGCTCATTGACAGGAGTCATTGAAGTTGCTAATTGATCGTTTACTGAGTCATTGACAATCTTTTCCATTGTGTATCCGAATTTTGCGTGTCTCACAGCCACGAAAAGAAACAAGCAGCACATTGATCATTGCATCAATCGCACTTCAATTGCAATTGACATTACGTAGCACATTGTCAATTGCAATTAATCGTCTCGGGGATGCTTTATGGATACCATATTAATAACTACACAGTAGTTGATACACTGTTCACTTTATATAAATATACAAATAACTTTATATAAATAGATATTAAAAATATAAACACCCGTGACTGAAGTACTAACTTTCTTATTATCACACAAGTCAGTTTGGTTGATTTTTGGTAACAAAGATTTTTGAAGTTGAAGTCGGTCAAAATGTACAAATATACATAATATTATATTATTACAAATGATATTTAAATAAGTTCCTCCGAAATGCAATAGAATTCTTGCACAAGTGCAGAAATATCGGAATCGCGTTATATTGGCTTTCGAAAGGCGAGTGGTCAGCTCAACTTCTGTATTCACAAAACACGTCGTTATACAATATTGAAATAACAAAAACTATTGTAAAATGAAAATATTACTTGAGCTTTTGCAAACTTTAAGGATTACATAATTTTAAAATATTGAAGCTTACAAAATGAATATTTTAAATTTTGAACAATGTACGACTTGCATTTTAAGAGTAAGGAGGCTTTTTACAGTTTTGTTGCATAATGTGAAATTAAGCTCAAAATGGCTCAGAAGAATCGTATCTGGAAAAAAGTGATCCAAGAGTACCATGACAGTTATCGACTTACTACAAAAAATTGTATGATCGGTTAGTGTGCTTTTCTCATAAGCTTTGCATGACGCCCTTTGTGTGGGACGCCCCATGGGAGGCTTACTTCAGTGGGCAATGTGTCATGCGGGTTGCTTTAGGTATTTCTCTGATAGCAGAGTGAATTATAGAGCAATCACTTGCCGGTGTGATTTACTTCGGAGAACCTGTCGTTGAAGCGTTGTGATTGATGCGTAAGCGACACGGGGGAGGTTTTAATGGGCTTCAGTGGGTAGTACTGGTCTTCTACCTTATATCTTCAATCTGGTGTACCAAGCATAACCACCAACATACTTGTACCTACAAATGTATGCATAAATTACATATTTCCTAACATTAAAGGAAGTAAAAAAAAATCGGTCCGATGGTAAACATCGAGCTCAGTAACGTGTCATGGGAGAGACCTATGTCATAAGGATATGAGTGGCTTATCTTATCGCCTATATCCGTGTATTTATTTACTATACAAGCTTTTTATAGTTTTACGAATAATAATTAATATTCATATTGATTTTTAAGTTTGAGTTATGGAATATCTAATTCTGAAAACTTTTTTTCTTTTTGTAAATTATCTGACATGTGTCCTTGTCCCTGTTGACGTGGAAGGGCTCATTAGCGTGCAGCAATACAGCCTGGTGGCTCACTTCAGCGGGCCCGTCCTACATGGCATTCCCATGCGGGATACTCCTGGTACTTCCCTGATAGCAGAGAACCGAGCAACAATATGGCACTTATGGCCGTCGGGTCGTCGTGGTTGGGTTGAATGGGTAAGAGATCCTGCGACGCTCTATTAAGACGGGGGAGGTTCTGTTTTACAGGCTTAATGCATTTTCCAACATAATTATAATCATATTTCACATTAAAAACTCACGAATCGTATTAGAAATAATGCAAACGCATCCATGATAATCCATTTATAGCAAGCTAGCGTGCTGTAAATGGATTATCATGGATAATTAAGCTTAATCATGACAGGCCTAACTAAATATCATTATATATAATATCCGTATGTATGTATGTAGGTAAGTATTTACTAACTTATATTGTAACAAAAGAAGTATATGACTTGTTCTTCTTACCCATTATAATTCAATAAATATTTAATACTTCCATACTGACTGGCACGTCCATTACGGGTGCCATTATTATTCTCTAAGTGACAGTTGACACTTGACGTGACAGCTTAACTTCCTGTTATGAAAATGATGACTGACTCTGACTCTGCTATCACTCAGGAGAATTATACACATTATATACATTTTCGTAACAAAATTTGACAAGGAAATAAATTGCATCCTAAGACGTAAGCTTCTTTTTATCCTTGTATTAAAACAGAAGCCGCAAGAAAAACATAGTAATATGTAAATTGTAAATCCTAAGACTTTTGTTTCTATATTCTTTTAGATCACCAATGTTTTCACGAGCTCATCTTTTGAATTTCTCAGTTTTGGTCGTTTTGCTCCTTATAAATTCGTTCAGATACCTTACAATAGTTAAGTCTACGCGCTAGTTTTTTTTTATTTTTATAGCTAAAATTAAACAAAAAAAAAAAGAAAATCGACTGTCTAACGGAGGAGAAAAAGGTACTAAACTATTTCTTCTTGCTTATTTATATATCAAGATCGTCAATATCTTGGACTCAAATTTAGGATTCAAAATCTAATGAATTCGAATCAAATCCGTAAAAATAGTTACTTTGGCTCTTGCATAAGATTCTTAGAAATATTTTTATTCAGAAACACGAATATTTCAACGTCTGTAGGAAAATTATCTCTCAGTTTATTTCATTCGATTGATTAGATAATATAATACTCGTATGCATGTAACAATCGAATTTATAGTAGATATACTCTTACTATTCAGTACTCATATAAGATAACGTCATAGAAACGCCAGTTACAGATTAGTTATTGAGCGGTCGTTCCACTGCGTTAATTGTGTTGAGAATTAATAATAATCTTGCAATAAATATCTTTGTTAAGAATAACTAATATCCTGGAATGAGAATACGTGTTTGATGTAGTATTGGATTTTTTTCGTTCAAAATTTTGATTCATTTCTCTTGATGGCTTCAAAGCGCGCTAGTTGAGGACAGATTACTTCGCCAATGCCAATTCGGACAAAATGTTGTGTTTTTTTTTTGATTTGAAACTCTATAAGATATAGAAGAATAATTTATAAAATCGATTTGTAACAGATGAAAATTTTAAGGATGGTTTTAAATTATGGATTTGACGAATGCTAATACTTACATTTTCTCCTTAGTGATTGAAGAGTTTCCGCTTCCTGGCTTCGATGTTGTGAAATTATTTTATTGTCACCCAAATTATACATAATAAATTATTATTTACAATATATATATATATATATATATACAATAACCAAATATACAGAGAAATTATCTTGAAGAAGGTTTTAAATTAAATATTTATTTTTATATAATTGGGACACTATTTAAGCACCATGATATAAATGCTATGGATACCAAATACATATTAAGCTATTAAGCTTACTTGACTTGAGTACAAACGCTCGTGATCATCACACAAATGATTGCCAGCGGGACTCGAACCCACGTCCGTTGGCACAGCAAGTAGGGCCAAACGTGTCGTGCAATTATTATTTTACATTTGTAAGTTTAGTATGGAATTCATATGTTGTTAGATTCATATTCGTACAACAATAGACATAGACAACAAGGAGCCACCTTCAAGTAGGCGTTGCCAAATATTTCAACCTTGAACTTGCGATGTGTTTCTTCTTGCAATATGTCTCACTTAAGATTATAATAAAAATATTTACCTTCCAGCTACTTACATGTTCATGCTTAAATCTCTAAAACGAGATTAAATTACTTTGATACAACAATATTAGTAGTTTTTTTTTCATAAGATATACAATATGGATGCATTCGCGAATGAAATTATGATAATAACAGTTTTAGTCATCTGCAAAATCGACAAGTGCGAGTTTGCCTCGTAAAGAGAATTCCGTAACAAAACGTTACAACAATGTTCTTTTTTAAAAAAAGTAAATTGGGAAAGTAAAATATTAATCAATTTAAGATTTCCATGTTATTGATAGAATACATAAGTTTGTATTAGGTAGATCGTTTTTCTATGACAAGCAAAGTTAATTTTTCGGTGGATACTGTGAAATCATAGATAGAACATTAGATTTTACAATCTAATATCTTGAAAACTAATTAGCTTATGTAAATGGCTATGAAGACACAGCTTAATAAGTTTTTTTTTTGTAATTTAGCAACGGAACTCTAAAAATATTTCACATAATCCTTAACTATTCTATTATACGACAAACACATGGTTAGTATAAATATTTGTATTATACGAGCATTGATTTTATTGCTATAGAAGTTAAGACCCATTATGCTATATGCAGGTCGCTTGAAGGCGTGATATTTTTATAACGTAGAACTAAAGCTTATGAAACATATAGTCGCAACGGACGTGACAGCCAGCCCAAGCTACCATACATTCGCTTGGGACATTAGTGTATGGCAGCTTGGGCTGTCCGTTGGCCGACTATGTTTGAACCAACGATTTAAATTTTTCTTCAATAGTATTCTCTATATATATGTATGGATTGATCCCTTTAAACATCCCACTGCTGGGCAGGGGCCTCTCTTCAATACGAATGAGATCAAGCCATAATCCACCACGCTGGTTAAGTGCGGGTTGGCGGACTTCACATGCCTTTCGAAAACTTGCTATCTTCTCTCACATATGCAGGTCTTCTTTACCGTAAGACAAGTGATAATCATATTAGAAATGATTCGCACATGAAAATATCCCGAATGTAAATCTCTTGATATATATTTTTCTATATTTACTAATTAAATAATTAAAGTTTTGTTGAATGTTTTCCATGTACACACTAGTACATACACAGACGCAGTATTTTTCAAAATACGTTCTTCATTATGAAAAATGTTACCCAAGCTTCATATTATTATACTTTAAATAAGCCATTTGCATTGCTTAAAGCGAGGCTAAAAGAATGTGTTAGCACTGAAAAGACCGTTTATTCATGAATTCCTTGGTTTATTGCAATTAAATTGTTTTTCCTATAGTCAAGAAGCTTGAACATTTTTAATATCGAATAATTATGCATGACCGTGCTGTGATGTTATTAGTAGCACCCTCCAGTATAAAGTGAAAATTCTAATTACTTTTTACCCAAAAGTTTACCATTCACTGATTTTGAAATTACTTTTAAATTAATTATTCGGCCCTTTGATGTGACACATTTGTGAGTGGTAACGTAACGGTTAAAAGCTATACTTATATCATAATGCTGAAGTTTGTTTGACAAATGACGTCTTAACTGAACACTCCATATTTCGACCCTAAGATATCTTAAACTGAAACTTTGGCGCTAAAGTAAACGTTTTTTTGTTTGTGTTAAACTAACAAACTTATGTTTTCGAGGGGTAAAATCGCACGAGATTTCGTCGACCTCAATCAGAGAATATGTGTCAGGGAAGCTTCTATTTCAGCCACAAGTTAGACAGTTCTCTTCAAACTTTGTTCGAAAGATGCCTGATCGGCCAGTATACTAGGCATCTAACGTACCGTCATCTGCATAACAACCATACACAGTAACGCCTAATATCAACGATTTTTCTCTTTTTTATACTTTGGCAATATTATTATTTTACAAGTTATAAAAATGAATAAAATGCAGTGATAGCCCAGCGGTAGCACGCTCGCTTGGATAAACAAGTGACCCGGGTTCAAATCCTGGTATCGCACCTCGTGATATTTTCATGTGCGAATCATTTTTATCATGATTACCATTTGTCTTACCGTGAAGGAAAACATCGTGAGGAAACTTGCATGTCTGACATAAACCTAGCAAGCTTTCGAAAGACATGTGAAGTCCGCCAACACGCACTAGGCCAGCGCAGTGGCCTGATCCCCTCGTACTGAGGGAGGCCCATGCTCAGCAGTGGGACGGTAAAAAGCGCTGAAGACAAGACAAGACATGAAAATGAATGGCTGTTTTCCTTGGTCATATCTTTCTTCGTATTATTTCGTATATATTTAAGTACCTATTTAATTTTATTTTGGTCTCTCAAGCGTAAATAATTATATGAGCTTCAAATTTCAGAGAGATTACAAGTAGAGATTGCCTATAGATTATTATTAATTATACACAACAACTTATTGGAGTAATAAAATGATGCCTTATTGCGTAGATCGAGATGGAAACATCTAAAAATAACGATATATTTTCATTTATAAAACGAGTATAATGCGAGAATACGCTGTAGGTTTCTTAAACAGTTTTCTATTAATTTAGCAATCCCAGTACAATAGTCATATAATTTATTTTTAAAAATGTTTTCTATTTGTATGACGACACGTTTGGCTCAGTTCGAATAGACCCTACTGACTGTGCCAGTGGTCGCGGGTTTGAGTCCCGTTTGGGGCATTCATTTATTGAGCATGTATGCTTGTCCTCCAGTCATGGGTGTTTATATTTATAATATGTATGTATTTAAAAGTTATATATGTGTAGTAGGTATATCAACTATCTGATATCCGTAATTCAAGCCTCATAGCTTATCACGGAACAAGATGGCGCTGTGTGTAATAATGTCCTAACATATTTATTTATTAGTAGCAGTTCCCGCGGCTCCGCCCGCATTCTAATTACTATTAAAACAGGGATTGTTGGTAAAAGGATGAAAATTTCGGGTTATGTAAGTATTTTATTGATGCCAAATCATAAAATGTAAAAAATAGAAATTTGGTCTAAGAATAAAAAAAATAAATATCTGGAAAGGGCCACTATTATCACTTAGGGGAATAAAAATAGCCTACGACCTATTCTCAGACGTACCAAACATGCACAAAAAATGTCACAAAAATCGGTCAAGCCGTTTTGGACGAACTCGATATCAAAAACTGTGATTTTTATATAGGTATTATAGATTGGATATAATAATAATGTTCTAACTTAGTTGAATCTGTTCTATGTGGTCTGATTTTGTTTGGCATTTTTATCAACTTTTAAAATGTAAAAAAGTAGTAAGTTACTATAGTAGGTACATTAAATGAATCGATAGCAACGCACCGCGGTTTCACCCGCGTGGTTCAAGTTCCCGGGAGAATACAGGGATAAAATATAGGCTACGTTATTTGCTGAAAATGTAGTTTTGAATTAGTAAAAGAAATTCTGAAAACGGTCCAGTAGTTTTTGAGTTTTTTCTAAACATGACAGTTTGTTCAAACAGCGACATTTTTTTTACTTTTAGAATCTTTATAACCTAGCTTCAAAACAAAAAGTCCTAATTTAAAGTGAAGTTTACATGTACATAATCAACCTTAATTATCAAACCATTTAAAAGGATAAGGATTACTATCATGATACCAATATCACCACTATTCTATTTCACCCGTATTTGAACTTAATAATGTAAACAAAAACAGTAATTGTGGCTTAACTGTAATAGTTAGGCATATGCCATTGCGGACTTTTTTGGTGAGCAATCATGAATACTATTAATTTATAGAACATTATTTTGTATATCATCAATAGCTTTTGCAGCGCACGCAGAATAATGACTTTTATAGGCAACATTTTAATACCTTGGGTTACATTACATCTCTATTTTTTTTTAAAAATAGCCTATTTTACTCAGTAAAGATGTAACTTTCTAATAGTGAAAGAATTTTTAAAATCGGTCCAGTTGTTTTTGAGTTTATTCGTTACATACAAAAATACACATTTTTCCTCTTTATAATATTACTAAAGATATTATAGATTTATTATTACTGTTTAACGTTTGCGCCTATCCCCAAACTCTATAAGTTCTTCATCCCAAGTCTTCCGAATCTGCAGCAGTAAGTGTTAGTCCAAGACTAGAAATGTTCATTATTTCAAACAGATTGTAGACATAAAACAAAAAAAAACATTTCATATAAAATTATTTTAATTTCTCAATATTTACGTTACATTACGGTCAACGTTATTCGAATTTGTTACATACATTACTCTTTTTATCTTATTACGGTGTATTTTCTTAGGCAAACGAATCTTTTCTTTTGCGATAACTGGAAAAGAAAGAAAAACTCGAATATATTTTCATACTGACCCTTTCAGTTCTCTTTTGCTATGATATTGAAATAGTACAAACAAATCCTCGGGTCTTCAATAGAATACATAATCGATCAAATCATAACGACGTTTCTAAGAAGCATTGTGATTCATAATGTTATTAATGTTTTTGAAGTATAATTTTTTTTTTGTATGCAGCCTTTTTAACGTCCCATTTCTGCACCCGGGCCATTCTTTACAAAGGGGACCAGGCCATATTCCACGTGAGCTAAGTGGAGATTAGCGGACTTCACAGATCTTTTGAAAACTTGCTAGGTTCTCTCAGACATTCAGGTTTCCTCACGACATTTTCCTTCACCGTAAGACAATTGGTAATCATGTTAGAAATGATTCGCACATGAAAATATCAGAGGTGCCAGACCCGGATTCGAACCCGCATCACTGGTTTAAACAAGCGAGCGCTGCCTCAACAATTATTTTATGATATTAATACACAGTTACTTATAAAATATGTGTTGCATCAAATTCTATGAGAATCCTGTTATATAATGGAAAAAATAGTTTTCAAGATGTAATAGGTAATTTTTTTCTATGCTCCTCCATGAGGTCTAGGTTCAAGGCTAGCTTATACTAAGGCAATATGTGCTAATGTTTCCATATGAATAACGACTGAAAAGTTGTTACGTGGAAGAGGGTCATCCAAACAAAATATATATTAGCATTTCATTGTTCTATTTTGTTTATAGCTTTTACATACTAACATGTTTACAAATGGATTGAAGTATTAGGTCCTATCTGTTTATCTCGATTGTATACACAATATATGTACATAGAAGGTACATAACTCGTATACTTCCTTATAAAATACTCACAAGCAACTGAATTACAAAATTGTTCACGACATTATCTTTTTAAAGAACTCGTTCCAATAAAGCTTAATGGACTGGCGACATATTTGATTGATCGATAATGATACAGATTTAAATTTACGAAGGTAGGTTTAGTTGCTGTAAGCGTTGACTAAAGCAGTGGTAGCCCAGCGGTAACGCGCTACGTTGGATAACCGTGTGATGAGGGTTCAAATCCGGGTCTGGCACCTCTGATATTTTCATATGCGAATCATTTTTATTATGATTACCACTTGTATTACGGTGGAGGAAATCATCGTGAGGAAACCTGCATGTCTGAGAAAACCCTAGCAAGTTTTCGAAAGACATGTGAAGTCCGCCATTACGCACTAGGCCAGCGCGGTGGACTATGGCCTGATCCCCGCGGTACTGAGGGTGTCCCGTGCCCAGCAGTGGGACGTTAAAAAGGGATGACGACTTGAGTATTCAGCCCTTGCTAAAATGTTCGAAAGATAAACTCAATTCTGTTAACCTTTTTTTTACATTTACATGAGTATTTTTCTGTTATATGTATTTTTTGTACGTCAGAGGAAAGTATTAAGTAATGGCTTTAAATTCCACTAAGGAATATAATATTTAAATATGATACATTAGGTACATATGTATTTATTATTATGTCTAATATATGTTCTTTCCATAATAGTAATTGTAACGGCAGCGTAAAATATCCCATTGACTACTGCGAAGGTCACGAATTCGAGTCTCGCGTGAGGATAATATTTGAATAAACCATAATATATAATATATAAAAGAATATTACGATCTAATTTAGAAAATAATTAAGAACTATCAGCACGGATTTGGAAAGTTGGCGTTCTATCACCTTCGTCGACTGATCACTGATCGTCAACTTATTAAATTATAATCCTACTGGACTTTGTGAGTGATAATAGTAAGGAGTTAACTTGTACTATATCTCATACGCAGTTTTCTAGTTTTAGGAAGAGTGGCTAATGTGGCAATTACTTATGCGGCTTAGAGGATACTATCATAATATTATGCAGTAAAAGTAATTTATAATTATAGCAAGAAAATTTAATTAGAATCCGTTTTTATAATACATCTCTTCACTACATACATTACACACGTATATAATATGTTGAAAACAAAAAAATGCCCTAAATGTTCCCAGAAGCTCAAAATTTGTTTATACACCTCATATAAATAAAATTCTTTGTAACTTACTGCTTTGTAATAAAGTCTATTTTAAAATATCTAAATGATTCTCGCCATAATTGATCGTTAGATTAGAATTATGATCCTAACCTCGCTTGTACACATTTCGGTTAGAAGCTTCAAAATAAAGACATTAATAGATTTATTTATATTAAAGCATCATGGCCTCGCTTGTTTTGTAAACGCAAAAGCTTTTTCTCACGGAACGTTTCATTTCGTCATTTATAATACGTGCGGCTAAGGATTGGAACGAAACGAACGAACAGGCAGGTTGCTTGCGTAAGTGTTTCCGTCCGATTACAATATGGGTTTTTTATGGGACTAAGGAGGCAACCGGGCAAGAGGCTCACCTGATGGAAAGTGATTACCTCCGCACATGGACATCTGCAACTGCTTGCAGATGCGTTGCCGGCCTTTCAGGAAAGGGAGGAGGGAGTGAGGGGGGAAGGTAGGAGGGATGGGGAGTGGGCCTCCTGGACTCTCACTCACCGGACGAAACGCGACAGCATAGCTGCCACTTCACGCCGTTCTTCTGTGAGAGAGTGGTACTATACGGGGCGTGCCGGCCCATTCGGCTGCTACCCGAAAGTAACAAGCATGGCTTCTACCACTAGGGTGTATTCAAGGCAAGAGTGAATAGGTGGCTACTGAATTAGTGCGACTTATCATCTACAACTGCGTTACTATTTACCATCTGGTGGAACGTAGTCGTAGTAAAATTATAGTGTCTGATTTAATTTCAAATTAACAGCTTTTTACTAAATGCATATGAAAGTATATGTGGTACTTACATCAAAAAAGTCTCTCTCTGTCTGCCTGCCTGCCTGTATGTCTGTCTGTTTGTTCCGGCTAATCACTGAAACGGCTGGACCGATTTTGATGGGACTTTCACTAGCATATAGCTAATGTTATTAGGAGTAACTAAGGTTACTAGAATTTTATATAACAAAAAACAAAAACCGACTTCAAAACTAAACAAATCTAAACTAAAAAGTAGAAAATAATACTTTTAAGAACTTCGTTAATTTAGAAGTTGGTGCCAGCCAGGACGGATAGACTTATCTTGCCTTTGCAAGGAACTTTCGAACGGTATTTTGATTATGTTTACAAATATTATAGATATAGATTAATCGAATACTTATGTGTCTATTTAAGGTTATTTTGCTTTGGATGGCACCGACTTCTAAATTAACGAAGTTCTTAAAAGTATTATTTTCTACTTTTTAGTTTAGATTTGTTTAGTTTTGAAGTCGGTTTTTGTTTTTTGTTAAAAATAATTTATTTTCAAATTTTTAGCGGAAAGTAGATACTTATTTTGTTTATGTACAAAAAAGAATTTTCCAAATCGGTCCAGCCATCTTCGAGTAATGGGGAACATACATAAAAAAAAGTCGCCAACGAATTGAGAACCTCCTCCTTTTTTTAGATTTTCTTTTAACTCCTAACCGTTGAGGAGTTGTACCTTCCATCATTAGCTCAACCACAGGAGATGTTGATTATCAGACGCAAATACTTGAACAGCTTTAGAAAATATATGAAAAACGTAATAAGTGCCTATAAAATTTGAGAGTTGTCTTCGATTTCCCTGGGATCCCATCATCAGATCGTGACTTGGTGACTATGGGACCAACTAGAAACTATACCCTTTCGAACAAAAAAAGAATTTTCCAAATCGGTCCAGCCATCGTCGAGTAATCGGGGAACATACATAGAAAAAAAAAAAAAAAAAAAAAAAGTCCCCGACGAATTGATAACCTCCTCCTTTTTTTGAAGTCGGTTAAAAAACCGTTTGATTTATTTTAACACACGCCCATCAAAGCAGATTTGCATTGAATATACTCAGTAAAGTAACAGTTCATTGGTATTAATAATTTGTCAATTGAAGACTTTATGAAGAAACTTCATATCTTTAAAACTGAATCTTTGAACTACCAGGTTTCATCTAAAAGTTATCGAACTTCTTTTTATAGCTCTCGCTATAATTTAAAGACTTAAATTAAAAAAATAGATTTAATCAGTATAATTTGATTTTAATTTTATTTTAGTGGTTTTTGTAAGCGGGAGACCACACTCGACAACAATATTCAAGATGGCTTCGATTCAAACCCCTTTTTTACTATTCTTTATTGCGCTTAAAAAAGTATTGCTCTTATAACTTTTGTAGTTAAAAGAACTCTGAAAATAATAATTGAAACTTCATAAGTATTACAAAATAATAATAGTTAGTTTTGCTGATAGTAAATGAAATAAAAATTAATATTAATAAAAGCTCCTTTCATTGAAAACGTATTCCATTAAAATATTTCACTCCTGGCGTTGAAAAGTAAGTTCATTTTTTTAATTATTTTCTAAACATTACAGGTAGTGAAAATAATATATAGAAAAGAGAAAACTTTATAACCCTTTTTAGACATATTGCGCGGACAGAGGACGAGCTTTGGCATGGTAATAGTTACGGGCTCCGCTACTTAAAATTAATGTATTTCTAAAATTAAATTAGCCAAAGTTACACCTTATAATATTAGTTATCTGCGAGTGAAAGTCCCGTCAAAATCGGTCCAGCCGTTTCAGACATTTACATTTTCGTTGAAAGCTCCCAGACGGCTTATTTTTTTCCGACACCTCCAACGGATATCATTATATTTTAGCCAATATATATATACAAACACTTGATAAATTATATATTAAAACCTTCCTGGAGAACCATTCCATTGGTGAATACTGCATGAAAATCGGTGCAGTAGTTTTTGAGTTTATCGCGAACAGACAGACAGACAGACAGACGCGACGGAGGACTCTGTTTTATAATATGTATAGAAATCACACGATTAAACATTGTAACTCTGGAATCTTATATGTACTAAAATATAAAAATCCGAAGAGTTTATTTGTATATCTGTCTGCACCTGTTGATCTCTACAACTATGGATCGAAATAAAAAAAGTTTTGCTCTATCTAAAGACTAAAATAAGTCTATTTTTGAAAGAAAATTTTAGGCAACCTAACATTGGCTTGGTAAAAATCTCAATAAAGCATGAGTGGTATTTAAAACGGTCGATTCAATTTATATTTTATAATTAGTTTATTTTAAATCTTCTACTAAGATATAAGAAGAGATATTAAGATTATTTATTGAATAACATTTAAGTTTTATCTATATCAGTACCAAACAAATACTTTTACTAACTAACTTTTAATACTTTATTAAGTACCAAAAGTCATATATATTTTGAATTTCTCGTAGATTAACACGCTTTTGTATTCGTTACAAAAAATATCTTAACGTGATAAAGACAGAAAAAAAACTGCTCTTAAAGAGTTAAAAAAATTCAAGGAAGAAGAAAAAGAAAAGAACGTAGAACAGTATTGTTTAATTTTTCATATATCAAGAAATCTTTAAGTTATAAAACAAATATTTAACACAAGTTAGCTCTTAATAAAATTAGGGCGTCACTGAAAATGTATGAAGTTCAGCAACAAAGTCAGTTGTGTTTCAGACGTCCGATTGAGAGCACGTCTCTTGCCGCCGCAAATTACGAAACTTCCACCGGAATATAAAAAATATTTTTTATTTTTAACACGCAATTTACATTTTTCAAAGCTTTTTTATTAGAGCTGTAAGCTTTATACGTGTTTTTCGTTTATTTTAATGAGTGTATTTTAAAATATTCGCATTGGAGAGTCATTTTCGTTATGATGAAAAATGGAATTCTGTATGTAGTGGTGTCAAAATAAACTGGACGTTATGTTACTTTCACGTAAAGAGGATTTTAAACAGACTAATGCCTTTTTATGATGATATGGTAAGTTTAAATTTATTTAATTTTCATAATATTATGTGGATGTATTGCTATCGATCATTTTGTGTTTTAATTTAAGGATTTATATTCGACTTTTCAAAACTTATATTACAGAAAATTGAAAAATTAATAAAAAAATCTTTTGATATTAATTTTTTACAAAAAATTTAATATAATTGGTTATAATTTATGTATGCTCATTATTTTTTTCGATATCTTACAATATTTCTTCATTAAAAAAATATAATTAATTAATTCTAGGTCATTTTTTCTCTAGTTTTAAGCTATGTTAGTTCATCATTTTGTGGGCTCAGTGAAGATATAAAAATTTTACAAAAAAAAATCTGATTTTTTGATTTTTGATTGAAAACACTTTTTTACTTTAAAATTGTAGAACGACATCTTGTTTAAGCCTATACGACGTAGAATATGTAAGATACGAAAGAGATTGATCGAAATACTTTTTTTTAAATATCAATGCAGCTTCAATAGTTTTGATTAGATATGTCTGTCTTATTCTTAAAGGCTTAGATATAAATATTAAGCTCTTAGCTCCTATCTTCATTGCATAATATATTAAGGTTGGTTTTCCATAAGGCAAATTTTGAAAATGGACTACTATTTAAAAGGATTTTTTGACGTAATTAAATATATTATTAAAAAAATCAGGATTATTAATAAAACGTAGCTTTAAGAAACACAGTGATATTTCTTCCTAACGTTCCTAAATGTCTATTCTAATTTATAAAGTTTACTCAATAAAGAGACTGTAAAATGGAAAAAGACTTTCGATACTGAAAATAAAACATAATATCTTCATCTACATTATAAATGAAACTACCTTTTCGGATTTTGTCGCGGACAAAATCCGAAAAGGTAGTTTCATTTATAATGTCGAATATTCGCGTAAATCTAAGAAAGTATTATCTTCATCTACATTAAGTGGACATAAAATTAGAATATTTATTAACTTTGAAATATTTTGAGAAGTCTAAGATAGATTAGAAATAAAATATACTCGCACAATGTAAGAAAAAACACAAGTTTAAATACTTTTATAATTTTAAATTTTATACAGCCAATATTCCTGGTATCTAGATAAATAAAAATTAAAAAAAAAGACGACTTAAAAAATCTCATAATTTTACTATTAATACATTGGTACTTTTCATTTATTTACTAAAGTAGGACAACTAATTTGTGATGTTAACATAATTGCTTCTGTTTGTACCGTTTCTTTTTGTTTGAAAAAAAATGAAAATTATACTTACTACTAGTAAATATTCTTTAAGTAAAAATCTTTAAAAATCTATTCAAGCATTCC
The DNA here is from genome assembly GCA_951802675.2 of Boloria euphrosyne. NCBI lineage: Eukaryota > Metazoa > Arthropoda > Insecta > Lepidoptera > Nymphalidae > Boloria > Boloria euphrosyne. The sequence continues at coordinate 7,012,908 of OX637893.1, forward strand.
CGCAAATTATTCTCTTCCCACGAACAAATAAATTTTACTACGTTGTAATATCAGTGCTGAGTATTAACATGATTTTTATGTTTTTTACGTTTTGATCCGCACTTGCTATGATCGTGGGCATATGCACCTTCAAGTATTTTTGTATATATTATTAAAATCAATTGGTATTTGACTAACGACCTAATTCTTTGTTTTCGTTTGGTTTTAATTAATTTATTTTAAATTAAAAAAATATATACCAATCCGATTTTTTCATCACAGCATCCTCAAAAATTAACAATTACAAAAAGTACTCATTTAGCGTTTTACATTCCGAGATTCAACTTCTTGGTCACGCGTCTTCAGTTCATTTTGTAGGTAACAAACGGCAAAGCAAAGATTAAAGAAGAAGAGAGAAATTAGCCAACTAAAACAAAACTATGTATATTATAGATATCAAGCAAAAACCTTGTAATTAAGTAAAATAGTAATTCTAAATTAGAAATACGAGTAAAATGTACGAAAAATGAACTTCTATTTTTAAATTATGTCGATATGGAAATTGCAATATTGTTTTCTTGTAGGTATCGATATTTTCCTTGGTTCGCCGTTTCATATTACGACCCAAATCTTAATAAGCGACGCAGTTGGTGCAAGAATCTAATTTTATATTTACTTCTTCAATATAGCAGATTCGATTAATGTTTAAAATTGATTTTTCACCCTAAAGTTTAGGTTTTATTTAGATATAACGAATACCTATTTGATAATAACAATTCTTTTTAATATACGTACACTAGCGACACACCCTCGTTTTGCTCGCGTTCGTCCCTAGATTTCGCGCGATCGAAGCCGCGAATTTCGTTTGTTATATACCAAAACCTTCCTCGAGAACCACTCTATCCATTGGTAAAAACAACATGAAAATTAGTGCTGTAGTTTTTGAGTTTATCGCGAACAGACAGACAGACAGATGCGGTTGAGTACTTTGTTTAATAATATGTAGAGTTAGTCAAATTAATAAAAAACTCTTAAATCCCGGAATACTATATGGTTTCCGTGGGATAGAAATATTTTACCACAAGGGATGAACAACAACTGACGTTAAAGGCTTCAAATATTGATCTAAAATATCATGGAGATTAGAGACCAGGAGGACCATTGCCCTAGAATGTAGTGTCTCAGAAATATTGTCAAACTAAGGAGGCGCTGCGATCGCTATGTTGTCTCAATGCCTAACTTCACGTTGTCACAATAGTGACAATACTCATAAACAGCTAACTTCACAAATACTACTTACCGACGACAGCGCGTTATAAATTCTACAAATTTTCAGGGACAGGCGGGTAATGCTTTAGTATGAAGCGATGGTTCTCCTGGTCTCTAATCTCCATGTAAAATATTCTAGTGACAATTTTCGTAATGGACATATCCATACGTAATACTTGACTTTGACTTTGCATAGTCAGACAGTTTCAGCTGAAAACCTCGATTTCAATTTTAAAATGCACGAATAGTTTAACGTTCTTTTACAACTGACATTTCACTTGGGTGAATATAGCCAATGTTTTATTTCATATTGCCCCTTACTTTTATTAATTTACTAGCATTTCCCGCGGCTCCGTACGCGTTTTTAAGACCGGAACTAAATTATTAGATTTTATATACGAGGTGATGTTTTTCAGATGATTTTTAACGATTACATGATATTTCTCAGAAATAAGATATTTTCCAGCAGTAAAAAGTATCCTATATCCTGACCCGGATAGCCAGCTATCATCATACCAAAGTTCATCACAATCTGTTCAGTGGTTTTCTCATAATGCGGTCACAGACAGACAGACAGACAAAAATTCAATGTACAAATTTGACTAAGTTAGAATTTTATTATATTATGTAGGTACTTATAAATTGTTTACAAAATATTTTTGCTTCAAATAAAATATAATCTCTAGCAAAATGTATTTACGGAACAAGTAACAATTATTCATTGAACTGTTCTTTAATCAATTTTGGGTTTGATTAGAATCTATGTTATACCTATGAAAAATCTATCTAGACATATAAATAAATTTAAGTGTCTTTTTTAATTTCATCTTCAAAGCTTTTCACTAAATGTACATGAAAGCATACGCGGAGCTAACATAAAAAAATCAATTTTAAAAAATTTTGTCTGTCTGTCTGTTTGTTCCAGCTAATCTCTGAAACGTCTAGACAGATTTTGACAGAACATTCACTCGCAGATAGCTAATGTTATGAGGAGTACCCTAGTCGACTTTAATTTTAGAAATTTTATTTTATAAATTTGTATGTATAGTGTATACATTATACATAATATATCCCACTGTTCAGTTTGAATGGATGTTTACTTTACTCCTTCGTGAAAAAGTGCTGAATGGATTTCGATAAAATTCAGTGGAAAACAACTTATAAATAACTAGCGACTCACCCTCGCTTCGCTCGGGTTCGCCCCTAGGTACGTGTTGTATATATTATTTACTTCGCACCGCCCGTTATATATTTGAGTTGATTATATGAATTGCAAGCACCATGGCAACGGTCATAACATGATACGTCAAACGCCGTTAATTTTATAATGTTGTTTTAAATTTCCTTTTTAACAAAAAATAATTTTTAAAAAACTTAACAAATTATATATTAAAACCTTCCTGGAGAACCATTCTATCCATTGGTGAAAACTGCATGAAAATTGGTGCAGTAGATTTTGAGTTTATCGCGAACAGACAGACAGACGCGGCGGGGGACTTTGTTTTATAATATGTATAGATATGCATAACAGAATAACACACTAACTATTTATAAGAACGTGATAATGACATAAACTATGCGGGTGAAACCGCGATATAGTACTAGTTATATATTAATTGGCAAAATTTATTAATTGGCTTATCAATGCTCAGCCCTTATTGTTCGAAATATGAAGTTTGGGAGTTTTGTTTTTAAGGCATCGTTCAAACAAGGATTTCTTGCTTAATCTAAAAGGATTAAAAGGGATGGGCAAAGTTAATAAAGGAATTATTCTAAACTTAATATTTTCTACTTGAAAAATCACTAACGTATTACGCGCCTAAGCTTCTGAGTATTATGAAATTTGCAGGACTTACGTACGAAAAGATAACTGAGAGTTATTGGTAATTTATAAACCCCTACACGTAGGATGGGGTCATAATCAGTAACCTAATTAGGGGATGAAAGAGAAGAAAAAATAATATTTATTTAAGTTAGAAATATGAAAATTGATGTTTTAGCTTTGTTTATTTTGTCGAATAGCCGACTTGAAACTCTTTGTCCTCTCCAAAATTCAATTTAATTGTTTTGTCATCTTCAAATATCAAAGTCCTTTAGAAAACACTTTCCCCAATTCCTCAATTATCCGGAAAGCTTTTTTTTTCATAAAAATCTGAGCAGGACTGTTCCGTCTTTCCTTCAGTGATGTGCTTTAGATATAAAATTACTGAATAGGAAATATAACTCATTGATAGTACTATTTTTTGTACTTTTGATGTAAAATTCAATTGGTACGTAGAAATAAAATTGAAATGTCTGTTTTTAATTTCAAATTAACAGCTTTACACTAAATGCATATGAAAGTATGTTTATTCCGGCTAATCTCAGAAACGGCTGGACCGATTTTGACGGGACTTTCACTTGCAGATGGCTAATGTTATAAGGAGTAACTTAGACTACTTTTATTTTATTAGAAAATTATAAAAACAGTTTCATTTATTTTTACTTACGCCCAGCAAAGTGGGCCGGGTTTCCTAGTTAGGATATAAAAGTAATTATAAAATAAAGTATGTTTAACGCATGTTTAATATCTATCTGTCTGTTTGTTTGTTCCGACTTATCTTAAGAACAATATTTTTATATAATATAATCAGTTATCTTTAATATTTCATATACTAAAGCATTACATCACAGTACAGTAACCTTTAATGAAATCGTATGCTGTTTACTGCTAACGATAACGTTGGAAGACAATAAAATTGATACCGTCATATAATACGTATATATTAAAACATTTCGGAATTCACTATCTTTTACCTGCAACTTCGGTCATAATCTTAGAACAATTGTCTTTACAGACAATAAAACAAAATAAACTAGTGACATGACCCCGTTTTGCTTATACTATTGATTTTTTCTAATTTATACGAGTATTATTCGAATTCGTAGCATTGAGAATATATTGCTTAAGCAAGTCGATTTTTTAACTAAAATACATACCTATGTTATTTGGGGTTGTTAAAATATATTTTTATATTCTCATCTTAATAAAATAAAATTACACTTTGTTCGTATAAATTATAAAGGTACTTTACATTGTCACTTTTTTTATAATTCCATGAATTTTTACAATGCAATTAAGCTTTAGTAAAGAAATTGCATCAATTATTTAGAGGATTGAATGAATTGCTGGCGTGGTTCGTTACACCGAGTCGTTGATGAAACGAGTTGTATTGCTAGGCATGCGACCGATTCATCGAATTAAGCCAGTACTTAATTTAAATCGATTAAATGTTTATATACATAACGTAATATATAAATATTAAATAAGCATTGTAAGCGCGAGTGTTTTGCGTGTATATGTGTGCGTGTGTGTGTTTGTTTGTGTCTGGTTGTGTGTGTGTGTGTGTATGTGTGTGTGTGTGTGTGTGTGTGTGTGTGTGTGTGTGTGTGTGTATCACATAGTAATATAACACTTTCTTATATTTACACGAATATTCAAAAATTCCGAAAAACTTGATTTTTTTCAATAAATATATTTAAAAAAAATAGTTACGATATTTGAGTGTAAGCCGTGTTTACTATTCACATAAATTCAATTGTTTCTTCAGATGAAAAAGTTAAGAAGCATAAACTATACTGATATAAAGAAATAAGTAATGACAAGGACAGATTCTCAAAGGGTTCGCGTCGAAAGATAAATTGAATGTGTTTTCCTGTGGGACAGTATTTTGAAAGGCTGATGGGATTCACAACGTGACCTGACATGACCTGTAATGTGTAATATGTATATGTGTATATTATAATATTTTTATTTTTTTATTTTATTAGGTTGTATGTGCTATAACATAGAATAAGTTAGATGATATAATAATGTTCTCCGCCCGAACCCGGCCATGGCGGCCAATGACATTGAGACTGGCTAACTACGCCGGAGATATTATAGTGTAGAAGTGTACGCGCAGACACAAGTGCACTCTCTATTTCTTTCACACTCGTACTCCGGTGGGACGACTACTCGACCGACACCAGTGAGAGCAAAGGCACAAGACCGACGACTTTACGTGCTCTCCGAGGCACGGGGGTGACTTGCCACCAACTTCCCAACTCCGGGCTGTCACTGATGCTCACTAAGCAGAAAGACTCAAAAATTACCTTGGCCCGACCCGGGACTCGAACCCAGGACCTCTCGATGTATGACTACATGCTAGCCACTGCACCACCACCACTAAATATTTAATTAATAACGTAGTATATTTTAACATTTCAGTTTATAGTAGTTTTTGCCTATTGCTCTGCTTGCGTTGTCTATTTGTATATTGGTATCACTTCATAGTGGTGATGTTTGATTCCTGCAAAAACCATTTTTACTTAAAATTATATATCTATTTACTTACTAGTTTTTTTTCGCGGCTCCTCTCGCATGATACTTCCATAAGTGACTATGATCTAATCTTTGAATTAAAACTACATCGGATATCTTTAAACATTCCAACAATTTTAACATATTTTATAGCATTTAGAACCAAAACATATTCTCACATTTGTATTAACAATATTATTATTATAGACTATACAACTTTAAACAAAAATTCATTAATCTTAAAAATACGTATAGTAATATAGTAAGCGTTACAACAAATATTTTATATGTACATATATAGATTACATTAATTCAGAGATAGCATATTGGTTTGTCATAGATTATTAGTTCTGCCCGTGACGCCGTTTATGCGTGATCATATCAACCAAAAAGAGATAAGAAATACAAATAGAAAGGGTTTATAAGACTAGCAATTCACTCTCACTCCGCTTGGGTTTATTTAAAGGCTAGTATAAAGTTTCAATGATTTAATATATTTCCACCCGAATAACCGCTATACATAGATCTATACTCGTACATGTAAATTAAATTAAAGTGTCTGTTTTTAATTTCACATTAACACCTTTTCACTAATTGCATATACGGTACTAGCATTAAAAAAATCAATCTTTAATTTTTTTGTCTGTCTGTTTGTTCTGACTAATGTCTCAAACGGCTGGACCGATTTTGACGGGATTTTAGTTTTTTGCAGATAGTTAATCTTATAAGGCGTAGCTTAGGCTACTTTTTAACCGACTTCAAAAAAGGAGGAAGTTATATTTTATATACTTATATTTGACCCGTGACTTAGCTGATGCTAAACCTAGAGACGAACCCGAGCAAAGCGAGGGTGAGTTGCTAGATTTACCAAAAAAATATATTTTTTAATCTCTTTCTTTAAGGGACTTTTGTCCTTCTAGGATATGTCAGTTCCATCGTGTCTTAATCTAAGTATAACATATAAAAAATTATGCACAAAGAATAGACGATGTTCAACAAACTCCGGCTGAATGTGTTAAATATCACCAAAAATATTTAATGAATAGGTGAATGAATTTTATAAAATGTACAAACAAATAAAAATTCTTATATTTAAATTTATTACGTGTTCATATCTTAATCCAGGATATTATGAGTTATCACCATTCCGAATGTCACATAAGCCCACAGAGCTGCTACAGAGATTTACAGTATTACATTCACTCATAAACTTTTACATTGTAAAGCTGGTCAAAAAGCTACTATAAAAAAAAGAAATCTCTCAACAAACTGTTTTGTGTTTACATATTTTTTATATAATATAGACTAGAGACTCGCCCTCGGCTTAGAATATAGAGAAATTAGATATTTTACCGCAGTAAAAAGTATTCTATAAGGTGACTCTGATAACCACCTACCATCATAACAAACTTAATCAAAATCTGTCCAATAGATTTTAAGCTCTTCGCTCCATCAAGTTTGGCAATCACATAGGTCGTGGTGGTGAAATCACCATTTTTTTTAAATAATTTTTTTTGTTACCTTGCTCTAAAATCTGTAAAAAATGGTAAATTGTGACCTTAACTCAAAGAACAAGTATACCGACTTGATGACTTAATATGTCAAAAAAATGGAATATGTTTTTAATTCTTAGGATTGTGTGGAACTATAAAACGTTTGTACTTGTTTAATGCTTAGGACAGTAACCGATTGAAGTGGGTTCAAATCCGGGTCTCAATCTGTAATATTTTCATGTGCGAATCATTTAAAAAATGATTACCGTGAAAGAAAATATCGTGAGATAACCTGCATGTCTGAGAGAATCTCGCAAGTTTTCGAAAGACTTGTGAAGTCCGCCAACACGCACTAGGCCAGCGCGGTGGACTATGTCCTGATTCCCCTCGTATTGAAAGATGACCCGTGCCCAGCAGTGGGACGTTGGGAAATAAGGTGGGAACATACAATACAAACCTCAAGCATTTTGTGTTTAATAAACTTCATAATAAACATTCGAATAAACATTAACGAAGCTATTACATATCAAAGGGAATATAATAAGCAATTTCAGAACTAAGCAAGCCTTGTACTAAAATATGTCATTGAAGACTTCATAATTGAATTAGGTAAAATAAATTGGTTACCCTTTTGTTTGATGTCGCAAAAGACTTTTCGACGGTCGTTTTCATTTTGGGAAGACGACTTACTTATTAAGGAAAGAAGGTCAAATACCTGAGTAAAAACCACTTTACAAGAGAAGAAAATAACTTTTTTTTGATAAAATAATAATATTATTTTTAATAAGCTTGAAGTTAAGATGTTGTTAAGACGTAATTTCCAAACAAACTTTCATCCCCTATTTCAACCCTTTGCAGCCCTTTTTTCACCTTAAAAAGTAGCCTATGTCCTTTCTCAGGCTCTATACTACAAGTGTACTAAATTTCATTAAAATCGGTCCAGTAGTTTTAGAGTTTATTCGTTACATACAAAAATACAAATCTTTCCTCTTTATAATATTAGTATAGATATAAATAAATGTCTTCAGTCCACAAAATACTTAACTGATTTTCATCTAATTTTCACCAATCAGAAGAACTATATTGAATGTTTATCAGATTCAGGATATCAGATCATTTTCTAATCATCGGGATTTAGGTTCTAATTTTTCTTGGCTATGGAACCCTAATATTAACTTAACTGAACGTATTGTAGTTAGAATACCAAATAAAAATAACAATACGTATGGCTCAGTTGGTAGTGACCCTACTTTCTGCGCCAGCGGTCGCGGGTTCGAGTCCCGCTGGGAGCATTCATTTGTTGAGCACGAATATTTGTACTCCAGTCATGGGTGTATTTATAATATGTATGTATTTAAAATTTATATATTGTAGCATATCAACTATCTGGTGTCCGTAATCCGCAAGTAAATCCGCAAGCCTCGTAGCTTACCACGGAACTAGATGGCGCTGTTGTAATAATGTCCTAACATATTTATTTATTTATTATAATAACAATTCAGAAATGAAAAATATTAACACTTTTATTGAACAAATTTATAAACTATTTAATGTGAGCGATAAAATTTCTTCACATCTTTATTTATATTGGCAGTAACGGTTCGACGCAAATCTAATGTTCCGTTAACCACCTTTTGATGGTAGATACCATACAAGAAAACTCACCTCTAAGGAATTGAATCTAGATTAAGTCAGTATTTCTAGTTGATAGCTGCAAGCTTGCCGCTAAGCGATACAAATACATAATATGCATGAAATTCTTTTACCGAGGAATTACCTAACATATTTTAATAAATAATACTAGCGACTCACCCTCGCTTCGCTCGGGTTCATCCCTAGGTGTCCCTGGCAAATTTAAAACTTATAGCACAAAAAATTAAGAACTTGCGAGCTTGCGAGAGCCCTTAGTCCTTAATCCGGCCCTGTCACAAAATCTGTTCTTAGCGGACGTCTACTAATCATAAACAACCACCTTGCCAAATGTCATCTTTACACGTCTAGCAGTTTTTGATATTTACTGATGAGTAAGTGAATGAGTGAGTGAGTGAGTGAGTAATTGAGTGAGTGAGTAAATGAGTAAATGAGTATTTGAGGGAATGAGTGAACGAGTGACCTTTTTCTTTTAGATATTTAGATAGAGATTGATACTTTATTGAACACAATTGAAAAGGGGACAAAAGACAAAGAATTAATCATTACGATAATGAATTATATAATAGTTGAATTACATAAATTCTTCAGCAATCGCTAAACAACCTATTGTTATTGCTAGTTAGCATATTCACAAACGAAAATTTACAATTTTTCCTTTGTAGAGATATAAACATGTATATTGAACATTTACAAGATTTTAAAGTAGTCGATAAATTTTATATCTAGATTAGATAAGAAAGAAACAACAGATATACTTAAGATTTGATACGTTTTTACAATTTCAATTTACTCATACTTACATCAGCATATTTAGGTAAAGACTAAAGATTATGAGATAGCAGGTTCGATTGTAGTTTAAATTTAAATTAATTAACTTCTCCCTCTATCTCTTATTCCACCCCTTCCTTGGACATACTACAAATTTCGTACAACTCCTTTTTTATACATCCAATTTGTTTTAAAATTACACTTTTTAATAATATACGGATGTTATCGAAACTAATGCCCCCAAAACCATAGATTATAAGCAATATAGAAGGTTCACTATTCTCGCTGTTACATCACGATATACGCCCGATGATAATAAATGTTTTACTATGTGTTGTATTATCATCCAGATTACACATACAAAGTTAATTACAAATACGTTCAAATCGATGCCCAAAATGTTATTAAATGTAGTTAATTAGTTCAGCTAATAATAAAACCACGCTATTCGTAATCAGCTCTTTTTAATGTACCTGCTGAAAGTGAGTCTCTCTTCAATACGAGAGGGATCAGACCATAGTCCACCACGTTGGCATAGTACGTGATGGCCTATTTCAGCAGCTTTTTTTTCTTGCTAGGACATGTAAATTTCCTCACGGTGTTTCTTCACCATAAGAAAAATAGCAATCTCGTTAGAATACGTAAATATCAATATCAATAATATAAATCCTTAGGCATAGCCTATTTATTTTACTAAACGATTAATAATAGTAGTAATACTTGAAATTAATTCTTATATGCATACAGATAAACTCTACTTTTTATCAAAATAAAAATTTATTATATTATATTTTATTAAATATGTATGAAAGTACAAGATTAAAAATTAAAAATTAATATTAAAGTAATCAATTATTTTAAATAAGCTGTTATCGAAAATAGTTGAACTGTCAGGTCAATTTAAAGTCAAACGATGTAGGTGGCAGAATAATCTAAATAATTTTATACAAACAAAATGCTTGATAACTGGAGTGATATGAGTGACACTTGCCTACAGCCGCCCACCACCGAAATCAAAATATTTATATATTTTCCAGATAATTCTGGGCTTTATCTCCAAAATAACTACGTGCAGACATTAAATGTTAAGATAAAAATGTTCTGTGCATGCATGTTTGGGTTGTATTTGCAACCATACAATTTGATCGTTTTCTCTTTAATTAACATCAATATTATAATGACTTCGCTGAGAGCATTCGTTTCGTCGTTTTATACAGTACAAGTTACGTCCATCGGTAAGTAGAGTTACCATATATTAAAATATTCAAATAGATTATAAAAAAAGTACAAATTAAAATTAATTATTGAATTATCTTTTAAACATTCGCAATTGTAAAAAAAAATTCAAAATATATGACCAGAAACACTATAGATACTATAAGGGTATCGTTAAATCTTTGCAACCCTAAGAAAAATAAACATCTTAATATATAATATATTTCTTGTGTGCGTGTGTATGTGACTGAACTCCTCCTAAACGACTGGACCGATTTTGATGAAATGTTTTGTGCGTGTTCGAGTGCATTCGAGAATGGTTTAGATTCACAATTCGGTCCACTACAACATGTATTTTTTGAATTAATTAGCTATTTATACATTTACACAATAAATGAAATATCCAATTATAAACAAGTCGTTGCTAGGCAACGTTGTTTTGCGCATGCGGACAGGACAACGTCTGTCGGGTCCGCTAGTATTGTGTATGTATATATTGCAATTGATTTGGAAGTCAAACTTGCTTGAGATTAAATTTGCTATTCATGTATAAGGTATATTCTCTTTCATAAGAATCATATTTTATATCAGCCAGATGTGTTATTAAATAACGCTTAAAAATACTTTTGGAGTTTTTCGCTCTCGTGTTTTATTGAATTTTGATTAGGCTCTTTATAAGCTCTTTATAAAATATAAGGTACTTGAATGTATTACGATTTATCACTTTACGTAGTAACGCTTGAGTTAAATAAATTTGAAATTATAATATTTTTAATATATTTATTTGTCTTTATACGGTATTTTTTTAATTCTACATTATTAAATTCAATGACATGCCAACAGTTTGCAGTCAGCGATCGCGGGTTCAAGTCCCGCTAAGGGCATTAAATTGTTGAGCACGATTGTTTGTTTTCAAGTCATGGGTGCTTATATTTATATATGTTTCTATTTAAAAGTATATATGTGTATCGTATCAACTATCTAGTATACGTAGCACAAGTCTCGTAGCTTAGCATGGAACTAGATGGCGCTGTGTTTACAACAATAGTAGCCTAACATATTTAAATTTTATCATTTTTATAGGATAGATTATTATTAAATATTTTGGGAAATATTTATAAAATATTGTCATGTGGGTTAATATGCTGTTTTGCCTCGGTGGTGAATTAACGCTTCCGATAAATCGAACAATGCTGCAGTGGTTATATGGGTGATTCTGTTGTAACTGTTACTATTTTGATTAAAAATGTCGAAATAGAAAAATTATTTTTTTTTCAAGTTTTTGACGCGTATTATTGCTCTATTTTAATGTAAAAATGGCAGCCTGAGAGGATTTTGCTACAACTTTAAAATGCCGAGAGTGAGAATCAAATTTCAAATTGTTGGTTCCACGATACTGACTGATTTACCCACGGTACTGACATAAAATAAATCTGGTAGATGTTCTTTTGAAAAATTATCAAATTTTTTATTCATTGTATCATAATACTTTTAAACTATTTTATATTTATAATTAAACACTTGATTGCGACAAATAAATAAGTAATTTATAGGTAAATTCTAGAAATGGACATGACACGGCACTGACAATTAATTGATATATTCTCTGAATAACAAGTTGCATTACACAAAACAATCTATGAAATATGTTCGTAAATACCTATCTAATTAACACGAAAACGTTATAAATAGGTGCGTAGTTTAACATTCCACTGACATGTTTATGTTTACATTTTCTGTCTGTTATATAACAAATGGCCAGGGCTTAAAAATGCTAATAAATCTTAACATGGAATAAATTGTAATGTTTATATATTTATTTATATATAATGACTGTCGAGTTTTTACATAAAGTTGTATATTAAGGGCCAAACCTCACTGTAATACCGTTCACAGTTCTTTCTTCGTTCGATCTCGGTTTGGCACGAGTAAAGTCATGTCTTGTTTACGTTATTCAATCTGACTCAGATCACGATTCATTAATAATGAAGAAAAATTCTCTCAGTTCTGTCAAATTTATTGGAGTACAATTTCTTCGAGACTGAATATCGAGAGTGGAAAAGGGTGAAGCTGATACTGATAGTAGTTGGGAAATGCATTAACGCATACCACCTGTAGAAAACAGTTGGTTTTGTGGGCCTCACCTGCAAGCCTGTTCTACCCACTAAAACCCAAGTACCCATCATCCGTCTTTAACGCACAGCCAAGGGGTTACTCCATAGTTCACTCTGCTACCAGAGAAGTACCAGTAGTTTTCAAGTGGTAGTGCCATGCTTGTTACCTTCGGGTAGCAGATGAATGGGCCGGCACGCCCCGTATAGTACCACTCTCTCACAGAAGACCGGCGTGAAGTGGCAGCTATGCTGTCGCTTTTCGTCCGGTAAGTGAGAGTCCGGGAGGCCCACTGACCATCCCTCTTCCCGTCCTTTTCCCTCCTCCCTCCCTCCCTTTCCTAAAAGACCGGCAACGCATCTGCAAGACTGCACGCATCTGCAAGTCCTGCAGTCTTGCAGATGTCCATGGGCGGAGGTGATCACTTCTCATCAGGTGAGCCTCCTGCCCGTTTGCCCCCTTTGTGGCATAAAAAAAATGCAACCCGCATGACACAACACCCATCGAAGTGAGCTGCGCGTTTCTTGGTTTCATGCCCGGCCAGATTTCTGGGTGTTACTAAGCACACCCCTTCCCCCCACCATAAGGTGAACGCACGTTGGGGGGTACTATTTTGTATTGAGTGAAGTATCTTGGTATTAGATGATTTCATCCAACATGTTTCCAAATAAAATCTTGTTTCATATATATTAAATTACATAAATATTTATTTCCCAATTAATGAGTTGCCCAAATAATATGAACAAGGCCGTCTTTTGAAAGCTCCTATGTAATAATGCTACCATTACCAGTAATGGTGGCTGTTAAGATAGACTACGGCTATTGTGATAGCTGTTCAACTTAACTTATTGTATTCATTTATTTTAATATTTTTCAGAGTCTTAGCTCCAGATAAATGAAAAAGTACCAAAAAAGCCTAAAACTTGTTTTTTAAGTTATAATTACTAAAAATAATTACATGATATTCTATAAATCGACAGTTTAATAATAAATAAACATTTAACTCGTAATTTTGATCAAACCTTGGCAAAGTATTCGGATCTACTATATCCTAGAACCAAGTGTGATCTTAATGTTAAAGATACAAGCTATCGTCTTTATATAATAGTGCATAATATACATATTTTCTTTCATTCATATAATACAAATTCAATCATTCTATTATCGTGAATTTAATTTTTAATTCATTATAATTGTTAACTTGACTGTTTCAAAATGGTTTCACTATTCCTGTGACACTGCAATCTTTTGAACAAAAGGAAAAGGTTTATCCCTTTATTAAAGAAGACGCATATTTTTCTAATATTGGCGGGCATTACCAAATAAACATTTAATTTGAAAAATACAATATCTGCAGAAAGATAAGAAATCAAAATTTTGGTTTTAAGGATTTCTTTAAATTAAAGTTATATAATTAAAAATACACCTTATTTCTATTTATTTTAATATAAATATAGATATTTATTATTTACCCATTAAATATGAATTAAAAGTGTAAAAAATGTTATCTTTAGTAGTCTAGTAACTCTAACAAAAATTAAAACAATCTATGATAAAAGAGATGACTATCAACTTATTTATGCACTCTAATTCCCTTCTCTACATCTTTATGTATAATTATACATATAACTACATTTACTACATTACAACTACATTTGGTACAATACTTTCTTAGGTTTACGCAAATTTTAATAACATTTTAATACATCTGGTATATAATATAATCATTTATAATAATATATTTGGTAGTCCAATATAACCTATTTCAATAGATGCTGGTATAAATAAGATTCAACATTCGACATATTTTGTAGCCTAAATCTAATCTTTACGGATTACTCGGTCTTTGTCGTTATCAAAATACGAGCAATAATTTCATGATTCGTGAGTAAAATGGGTCTAAAAATAATCTTATGGCCCATATTTTCATTCAAATGGTACTTAAACTTATGTTCTTTAACGCAAATACAGGTACATAGTCCTCTAACGTAATATTTTAGAACTTTATCTATTAATACTTCCTTAGGTTTACGCGAATACTCGTCATTATAAATGAATCTACCTTTTCGGATTTTGTCGCAGATTTAATTTGATTTTTGGTTCCCGATATTTCGAATGCTTTATAGCAATCATGGTCACGGGAGAGACTAAAGTTTTTGACGTCTCAGAGGCTTATATACTTGTTACAGACTATGCCAACCCACAATTTACAAAAAAATATAAAATTTTAATTCTAAACATTTTATCAAATGTATTATCTACTTCTTAAACAGAAATGGGTCTAAAAGTGTCTTTTCGTATATTTACATAGCAAAGTCAATTGAAAGCGTAAATGTCTTATAAAATACAGAATTTAGTACTAGTTTATGAACAATATACATACATTTCACACACTGCTTGTAATACTTTCAGCTAACATAAATCAAATTAAAGTGACTTTCAGAGAATCAAGTGATCAAAAAGCGAAAGTAAATGATTACTACATAGAATAATAATATAGTAAAGCACTTCTCAAATGAAGCATTTCAAACACTACGGAGTTAGCGAAACTATAGAAATCTAAGGTGGTTAAAAGATGATTAAAAATTTAAGCTCCCTACCAACGTTTCTTGAATTTTAACTTATACTATAAGTTCAATTATAGACTTCGTATGTTTAAAACTAACTAATTCTACGATCTTCAACGAATTTAAATATTCGTTGAAGAATACATAAAAATTAGTTTCAAACGAAAAACGTTTTACTAAAATTTTCAAGTGGTAGTGCCATGCTTGTTACCTTCGGGTAGCAGCCGAATGGGCCGGCACGCCCCGTATAGTACCACTCTCTCACAGGAGACCGGCGTGAAGTGGCAGCTATGCTGCCGCGTTTCGTCCGGTAAGTGAGAGTCCGGGAGGCCCACTCACCATCCCTCCTCCCGTCCTTCTCCCTCCTCCCTCCTCCCTCCCTCCCTTTCCTAAAAGGCCGGCAACGCATCTGCAAGCCCTGTGGTGTTGCAGATGTCCATGGGCGGAGATGATCACTTACCATCAGGTGAGCCTCCTGCCCGTTTGCCCCCTTTGTCCCATAAAAAAAAAAAAAAAAAATTGCTTAGTTACGCTAGATTCTCCCAGACATGCAGGTTTCATCGCGATGTTTTCTTTGACGGTAAAGCAAGTGCTAATTATAATATTGATAAATTGGTCGCACATGAGAATATCAGAGGTATAAGACCTGGGATTTATACCCAATTCACTTGTATACTTAAGCGAGAACGTTACCACTAGGCTACCGCTGCGTGTGTGCTAGTCTTATTTTGATATTTTTCTTTGGAAATAAGATGTTTTCCAACAATCTTCCTACCAAAGAAATATAAATAGGTAGTGAAATTTTTAGTTGTTCTGTTTCAACGTGAAAGAAGGACAAACAGAACAACAAATTAAATAATACTTATTTATAATATCATGGACATCAACAACGTCGAGAGTAAAATGACGTAACCTAATCATTTATTGCGACCAGTCTTAAGCCCAATTCGACAGATACAAAGTTTGTGTAATAAATTGTGGCTAGTCGAAAATTGTTTCTTATTCGTAGCGATGGTAGATTTGTAGTAGAGATGACCTTTTTCGTTGCCAAAACTATAATATTATAACAAAATGCTAACTTAGTCGAATTTGTACATAAAGTATTTTTTGAAAAATCTTATTAAAATCAATGATATTATATACAAGATACGCCACAAACTTTTGTAGCCAGTCTGTCGAGCTGTCATTGCGAACACGCGTGTCGACTACCTACTAAAAAAAAGTGAAATTTCAAATAGCTGTCTCTTTTACTCTTACGCTTTGCGTATTTCCTGTCGCACTTATAACGTGTGTTTAGATATACAGCCTTATTGAATGTGTATGTGTGTGTCGCGGAACAATTATGTTGTGCGTGCAGTATGAATGTAACGTATCTTGTATATAAATCATTGATTAAAATAGTTATTCTTATTGATGCTGAGACCTAATCTATAGTTTTTACAATTCCAGTCTGTGATCGCATCACGGGAAAACTACTTACTGAACTGATTTTGATGACTAGTGCTACGATGATAGTTGGTAGTGACCCAGATAGGGTCAAAATATAGAATACTTTTCAGTCCAGGAAAATATCTCATTTCTGAAAAATCTTTACTACAGTTTAAACGTATCTTAAAAACTAGAGCGGGGCGAGGGAGAGCCTTTACTCTCACTGGTCGTATCGAGCATTCGTTTCACCGGAATATATATAAGGAACAGAGAGTGCACTTGTGCTTGCGCGTACACTCGTGCACTATAATATCTCCCGCGCCGTTGGCTAGTCTCAATAAGACTAGCCGCAGTGGCCGTATTTGGCCGGGAGGATATTATATAGTTTGGGAAACTTTAAGACTTTAACCTTAATAACAACACAATAGTAGAAAATGCATATATTTATATAAAATCAAGAACCTCTGTTACTTCAAGTGTTCATGTACGAACTTGCGTAAATCAAACTTTATCAAAGCTTCCATAAAGTTTTTTCAATTTTCATTTTATAAGTATCGTACAACCTTTAAGTCTATTTTAAGCCATTTTTTATATTTGAACTAGAAAAAGTATTAAATATTTCACAAGCATTTTCTTATTTAAATGAGTTTCAGAGTTTTGAAAATCAAACCATAAAAGTGAAATGTGGTCGTTTTACATAGATTAGAAAATGATGAGGTTAAGGTACATTATTCATTTTCCGTAAATCAACATAATTTATCGCTTAAGCATATAAGAAACTTTTAATCTCGAAAAGTTCTTTGGATTACATTGCGTAAGTCGTGGCAAGAGATGATAAACAGCTTAAACTTTCTGGGAAGTAAAATACCGATCATATGCTCGTTTATCAACTTGTGTTTGTTGATACACTGACATTGGTATCTATGTGTATGCGTGTGCATATGCTTATGCGTGCAAAATTTTTTTTTTTTGAAACACGAAAACCTGTTATAATAATTAAAAAATATAATAAAATACACGTAAATAGATTATAAAGACATGCTTTCAGTCGTTATTATAAGAGTTCTTTGGTTTTATAAATAGTTTAGGAAAAAAAAGGAAAATTTTCAAACTCTTGGTCTAGGATTGCTGATTGCTCATTAGGATTTCAGTATACTAGTATTAAATATTTTTTGAATTCAAAATGGTAAATTAATTAAAAATAGTAATATTGTACAGGCTACACCACAAAACATACCATAGTTGGTAAGCCAAAAGACTTGTTGACTTAATACTAGATAGTTGATACACTACTCATGTATAACTTCGAAGTTATACATATTATAAATATAAACACACGTAACTGAAGTAGAAGCGTGGTCATGCTTATTTGTGGGATAAATTCAAATGAACGGGACTCAAAGCCGCGACCTTTGGCACAGTAAGCAGATTATTATATTAACTGAATATTAGACTACGTATTTGCACCAAAAATATTTAAAGTCTTAGTAGACTGCGATTCTTTGTTTTGTGAGTATAATAATATTATTTATTTGATCGATTGAAAAAACAATTGGCTTCGTTATTAGTTAAGATTTCTTTCAGACATTCTCTGAGAGATGTGTAAATAAACAGATTGGTTAACATCATTATAAAACTGATTGACTTATAATCTGTTCGAAGACCTCGAATAAATATTGAGTTTTAATGTTACGCTATACCTATTTACAGCTCTTTTTTATCGACCACTGTTAGGCCTATAAAAGAGAGGCTATCAGGCTATGGCCCACAACGCTGACTAAGAGTGGATTGGCGGACGCATGTCTTTCAAAACCTTGCCAGGTTTTCTCAGATATTCAAGTTTCCTTTACCACAAATCAAGTGGCAATCATTTTGAAAGATATTTATGATACCTGAAAATTTCAAATTTGAAACTGCTCCATTTTCCTTCATTTTGTACACTACCTTGTACAATGTACATACATACTCAACGATTTCATTCTATTTATAAAGTATATATATTATGTATCTAAACCAAAGGATATAAGCATTATTCCATTCCAAGGTGAAGCGCAAGCCCATTACAATAATGAATCGAGTATTCAGGAACAACCTAACAAATTAGTTTCATCTGTAAAACAATTTATGTTTCACGGTCGCTTTGAAGGAAATAGACACTTATTCTGATGGAAATACATTTTTTACTTCTGGTTTGTAATCGTAGGACACGTTTAACTTAATATTTATTTATACTTCATAGTACTGTACTGCACTAACACCCCAAGCGAGTGTATGGCAACTTAGGCTGGCTGTCACGTCCGTTGGTCGACTATTGTTTCATAGGCTTTGGTACTGCTTAGTAAATATTATATACTAGCAAACCCAGCCCGCTTCGCTGGGCGTATGTTAAAATAAACTAAACGTTTTTTATAATTTTCCAATAAAATATAATAATTCCTTATAAAATTAGCTATCTGCCAGTAAAAATACCGTCAAAATCGGTCTAGCTATTTCAGAGATTAGACGGAACAAACAGACAGTTTTTATGTAAGTATCGTATAATATAAATTCATATGCATTTAGTGAAAAGCTATAAATTTGAATTAAAAATGACAGTTCAATTTTATTTATATGTACTGAATTTTCGTATTTTTTGCTGTTTTTTGCCCAATAGTTAATGCATATTATACGTTACAAGATTATTTAAATGAACTTTGAAACCAGTTGAACTCTTAACGCTGGTAAAAAAACCTAACCTTTTGTTTAAGGACATATGTAAATATATAAGACCTTTTTGTCAGTTTTATGGAATATATCATTATTGTAAATAATTAGGTTGTTAGCATTACTCATTTCAGTTGACGTTGCTTTGTGGTTTTGACTTCAATTTTGCTCTTCGAAACCATTAATTAGTGCGATGTTCTACTAAGCATTTGTCAATCAAAAGTACAAAGTACTCGTAAATTATTATAAGTGTACTATATCAATAGAAAACTTTATATATTTTTAGCATATTATTATATAATATGAGAATGAGCTTTGGCACAGTTATATGAAAAAGGACTGAAAGGAACTGAAACGTACTTCTTGATTTAGAGTTTAGACCTTGACTACGTTTACTTTGTTTTTTATGTACATTAATAACTTTTTTCTAAAAGCAGGATATTTATTAGCCACAAAAATTATAGTAATAAAAAATGTTTGAACAACGAAGCGTTTCACGATGAATTCGTAAAATGTTGTAAAACTAATCCGATTAATAATATTGCTAGCAAAAAGCTGAGCTCTGTGCGAGCTCGCGTAGTTTTTCTAACGGGCAATATTGTTACAGCGATGTTAACTCTTTGGTTTTGTAACAGATGGGTTAGTAGTACAATAACATTCTATCCAATTTTTGTAATGATTATAAAATTATGTTTTTTTATAGATAACACATTTAAATATGTAGTTAAATTATTATGTTAAAGCACAAATCTATAGGCGAGATAGTTTTTCAGTAAAGTGTACCACAAAACGCTCAGGTTGTGCTCAGCTAATGATTGGAAAAGATTGGAAAAGTTTGTAAGTCAATCACGCTAGAACGACTAAAACCTAATCTGGATGAAATATGCCACAGCTTAGAATAGCACAAAGATTACTTCTTATCCTATAAAATACAGTTTATGTGTGATAGATTTGAATCCGAAACTAGCGTAGGTAGCTAATAAGTGGAACATGATAGTTTGATATTGCACGTAGAACGCAAAACATGACGTTTATAATACCCAGAGCTCTGAACTCACAACATTTACACAGTGATTATTATTTTCTAAGAAAATTTTACAATGTTCAGACTCAGCATTCCAGTACATATTGAACAAGTCAGTGTAATTAAAAAACTAAAAACCCGACTGCGTTTCTGTGTAATTTGGAAATTAAAAAACTCTAAAATACGTTGTGTTCTGATACAAAATTTATACCCGGTGTCACTTTCACAATTTATACGAATCTAACGACACCTATGAAGTTAAAATCCATCGAACTGCAGAGCGTGCCAAATATTTTAATTTGGCACCAAGTATCCGCCATTTTGTTTTCTTTTTTTTATTTTTTTTTTTATATAACCATTGTCACTCTCACAGTAAATATGAATCTAACGACTCCTCTCAAGCTAAAAAACATCGAGCCTTTCAGGCCGCTGAGCGTGCCAAACATTAATACATACTGTATACATACATACATACATACATACTCTCGAAAAACACAACCATCCTTTTGGCGCAGTTGGGTAAAAAATGTTGTATCTAATATTCAGTTGGTCAAAAAAGGAAATCGTTTGAAAAACAGAGCGAAAAATGTACTTAACAGTGTATGCCTATTTACATATGTGTGGATAAAAGATTGTATTAAAACATTTTTTTTGTTTAAAATATCAAAAACTATTCAAAATTCCAAAATAAATTACGTACACTTACTATCTAATAGCTCAATACGGTCTATTCTTAAAATTGTTTGTTCGCAACGCATTAATTTGTTTACACGTTACAAAAATTCACGTGTACGTGATTTTTAGCTTGATTACTTTAAAAGCTTGGCAACTCTGCATCTCCTGTTTGATATACACCAGATTCTGTAAATTTTCATTGTTTCTCATATTTTTTAAATAATTTTGTTCTTTGTAATAGATAAATGACTTTTTGATGGATTGATAGCAATTTAGACAAATTTCATTTTTAATTTATGATAAGTGTGTTTTTCATTCTTATCACAATTTTCATACCGATATTTACGTTCATTTCAAAAAGTTTTACGCTTTTTCATACAAATTTGTGAAGTAATAGCTCTTGCGATATCATTTGAAGAAATAAGCTAGGAAATGTAAGCTAAGTAAGGCAATAACAACTAAATATAAAAATATATACTAAAAGAATGAACCTAAAACTAAAAACCTTAAACAATAACTAAAAAAACTAAAACCTTAGGCAATAACTATACGTAGATTTTGTTTGGAAAATGAAATAATAATCAATTTTTGATACGCTTTAACTTAAAATCTAAACAATTTGACCTATTTTTTCACAATTACTCACAAATTTTAAACAACACGACAAATTTTATCATAATTCAGGATATTTTATATAATAGTTATATATAGTATTAGAAAAATATTTTTTTTAAATTGCAACAAAAAATATTATAAAAAGATCCTATTAGATTAAAATGGAGCTTCTTTAAATAAATGCAAGTAGCATGGAATAAAGTTACTCGTGCTTAGAAAACTAAGGAAGCGAGGTAATGTCAGTGACTACGCCTTCGCTTTGATCAATAAACAACTACTTCATTGCTAGATCCATGCTAATATTATAAATGGAAAAGTGGCTTGTTCACGCGTAAACTATTAAAATATTTTTGATAAATTTTAATTTATATATAGATCATGTCTTAATGTAGGTCATAATAGAATTCTTTGTGTCTCAGAAACCAAATTTGAAGGAGGTAAAATAAAAGTAAGATTTTATTTCTCTATTTAAAGTATATAAAACGATATTATATTATATGAAAATCAATGGAACAAACGTGGTGATATTCGAAACGCAAAAGGTAGGTGTACCCAAGCGAGACAAGGGCACACAACTAATAGAAATATTTTTGAAACTTGTCTGAAAATTCCTGAAAATCGAACCTATTAATATGTGCGTGAGTAAAGTTGGTTTAAAAAAAATGTTTAAGTAAAAAGAAATATATTATATTTTATACAAAAAATAAAGCAAATGGGAAAAAATAGTAACGTACGGACATTTACATAGAGATGATCCTCGTATAAAATCTAAATAAGCTTTTAGTACAAAGCCGTAAATTACGCGTTAAAGCTATTCAAAGCGCGTTTTGAATAAAGAATTTAAATATAAACCGTAGTTAGTGTACGCATAAAATTAGGTGTAAAGCAAAGTTACTGCACAATACTATACTATAGTATAAGAGATAAAAGAGAAGTTTATTTGTACGTATGGAATTATAAGGTGTGATGCGCTCTTTTGGTATACCAAGTGAAGCGAGTTCAAACGCCGGATCTCGCACATCTGATATTTTCATGTGTAAATAACTACCATATTCAACATATTTGCTACTTGCTTTACGAGGAAATCTATATTTGTAAGAAAAAGTGAGTGAAAAAGATATGTAGTTTCCCAACAAGCGTGGTGGTTATAGGCCGTTTCTCCACTTTGAAGGGAGATCCGTGCCCAGCTGTGGGATGTTAAATTGGCTGACCTATACGTTTTTTTTTTTTTTTTTTTATTCAAATCAGAATTAGTGCTTGACTACGTTCCACCTGATGGTAAGTGGTAACGCAGTCGTAGATGGAGTCACACTAATTCAGTAGCCACCTATTCACTCTTGCCTTGAAGACTCCCATATTGTAATCGGACGGAAACACTGACGCAGGCAGGCTGTTCCAATCCTTAGCCGCACGTATAATAAATGACGAAGCGAAACGCTTCGTCCGGACGGGTGGAATGTCCACGACATAAGGATGAAGGCCAGCTGTTCGTCGGGTTGTCCGATGATGGAAAGGGGATGGGGGAATTAAGTCGTGTAATTCCTGCGCACACTCTCCGAAATGTAACCTATAGAATACACAAAGGCTGGCAACCCTACGTCGGTGATCGAGGCTTTGTAAGTTGGCTTTTACTAGCGTAGGGTCACCAATAAGCCTCTTACTTACTACTAACTTATCCGAACTAAATTACGGAAATGTTAATCATCAAAATAACTCCTATCATCTGTTTATATTAAATTAGATCCCGATTTCACTCGAATTTGTAGCTTATGTCCAATGCCTGGTTGCAATTATACCTTTTGAAATCAATTGAGTGGTTTAAAGGCATAATACATGCAGATTATAACAGAAAAAAGCCGAGAAAACTTCTAATTTTTGAGAAGTCTATACCAATTGTTAAAAAATTTTTAAAGACGAACCCAAGCAAAGTGAGAGTAAGTTACTAACTAGTACTCAAAAATAAAGAAACGCCTGCCTCATTCCGTTCTGTTTATTACAAAATACAATTAAATATAATTGAAGTGTGTGTTTTTAATTTCAAATTAATTGCTTTTTACTAGACTCTTATGAAAGTATATATACAGTACTTACATTAAAAAATCAATTCAATGTTTTGTCTGTCTGTCTGCGTGTCTGTTCGTTTTGACTTACAACTGAAACGGTTGTACCGATTTTGACAAGACTTGCACTCGCAGAAAACTAATGTATTAAGAAGTAATTTAGGCTACTTTTATTTTAGAAATTCTATATATTTTTATCACTTGACGAATTTTTGTGCTTCAAACTTTAAATTTGGCAGGGAACACCTAGAGACGAACTCGAACGAAGCGAGGGTGATTCGCTAGTTTAATAATATAAAAACATTTCATAAAAGAAAGACGAAAGCAACCGCGTTAGTAAAGTAAATGTAGTGTGAAGAAACTAGTAATTATGATTCTTTCGTTTTATATGATAACATATGGGAGATGATTGATCACTGTACAAACAACATGTTTTCTACATATTAGAGTATAATTTCTATTATTTTTTCCCTTCTTTATTTTCCTTGAGTTAGGATTTTCCGCTTGCTTTTCATTCCGCTACAAACAAATGTAATTAACACTAATAACTAGGATAATTTATTACGTTAAGATCTATTAAAAATCTATCATTCGTTATTTAAAAAATTTCGCTTATGTATTTTTGAGTTAGTATTACATATTCTTTAGATACGAGTAGTTTGAACTTCTAATATGTGTACTTTTGATTAATTTTTAGATTTTTTGTATGTAGGCACCTATATAATATAATTAAGGCAACAATATGCCAGAAAGCAGAAAAAAAATCATTTTAATTCTTGATTTACTCTATTTCATTCAAGTAATCGCTTAAAGTATAATCTCGGACTATAAAAATATAACAATATTGATTTTTCTAAAGAGGAAAGACTCCTTTTAATATTTGGAAAAAACGCAGTTATTATGAAAAAGTTTACTGTTAATAGTAACTTTAAAAACTGTGTACTTTACCTGTTAAAAGCTCGTGTTTAAATAAATCATTCAAAAGACGATATAACATGATCAAAGATGGCACAAACAAAATCAAATGAAGCTTCAAAATAAAACTGTTTTCTTAAAAACAGTAAGCTGGTGAGAGCTAAAATCTCAAGTCTACAGCTAGACCTATTAATAAGTGAACTAGGTCAAACGCTCTTAAAATTCAAGCGTCAACGATCACTGTTCTAACAAGGAATACATTGGTTCGTATACTAAATTTTATTTCCTTACTTTTAACATATTAACTCGTATTTTTGTTTTGTTTCTATGTATGATTGTTTGAGTAAAATATGTTAATTGAGTTTTAAAACATATTCCTTAACCGATTGATAAAACTTCAGATATTAGCTTTTTTTGGATACCAAGGCATAGTTAGCTGAGTGACGTCATTCTAAATCCAATATGGCGGACTATATTTTTATGCACCCCCATGACATGGATAACAAACGAAACGGTTTACTGGGAAAAATACGAATAAATAACAAGAAAATAAAAAATAAATATACTTATTTCTTTAACATGCTACTAATACATCGAAGTTATCAATTTATTAACTCAGTATATTTTATTTTTTTAGGTATAAGTTATAATTTTACTATTTTTGCGAATGAAATAGAATAATTTCTCCTCCCTGAAATAGTTAAAATTTGTTTTTTTTTTCATTATTATGATGAAAGCACTTAGCCTTTTTATTTATTATCATTTGTTTACTCAACATTTTGAAATAAAAATTTTCATTGACAGATTTTATTAAAACGTTATTGTTTAGCTTGATGTTTGTTTATTGATACTATGTCTATATTATTCCTTAGTCTGAAGTCAATATTATAGTGAAACTAAAGCTTTTGTATTTCTATGTAACCCACGATAACTCAATATGATATATATCTTTGTATGAAAACGTGTAAAATAGATAAATGAAGCACGATTTAAATTAATTATACGTTATAAATAACAATAGGTTACCTTATTTCGACGAACGAAAACGCCCAAACCACTAATTAATTATTTGATATATACTAATTTTATTGAATTAAACTAGTAATTCTTATTTTAATTTTTGGTTGGTGTATCTCAAAAACGGATCTAACGATTTTAATCAATCTTTGTATTTGAATAATGTCTAAGTTTTTAAGTTTATCTATATGGACGTCTTTTATAAGAAATACGATATTACCACCGATATAAAAGACGGGCGCTATAAGTATCTATAAGCCTATGTGTCTGTCTGTGGCATCTTAGCACCCAAACGAATGTACCGATTTAATTAAGTTTTTTCGTTTCAAACGTGACTTTATCAAGAGGTTTCTTAGCTATAAAACAAAATAATCTGAGGATACACTTGATATCTATCAGCTCTTTTCTAGACAAATCTATAAACAAGAAATAAAAAAGAACTTTGAAAACCACGCTGAAGCTCATTATGAATTTAGAACGTACTCGTACGTCGTACACTTCAGACTGAGTTCAACGTACACTTCAGGCCGAGTTCATCATTGCGATATTTGCTCTCATTCTGTACATAATATAAGCATTGTATTGCATTCTAGTATCTATGTCTAACAGAAATTTTTTTAAACCTCCATTTTGATTTACTTTAAAAATATTGTAGACCTTAAGTATAAACATTAGTTTTGAATTTAACAAATATTTTTTTAACTGAAAAAAAATTAACGTATTTTTTTTTCTACAATATAAAAAAAGTAGCACAAACGTTATAATTTTATGATTTATATAATTATGTTCCAATTTTAAAATTGAATAATCTTTTCAATAGCTGATCAAACAAAGAGAATCGGACTAACATTGAATCATAAACATTCAATTTTTTTGATGAAAGGAATTAGTTTAAATAATTTCTGTATTTCCCACAAATAAAATATAAATTGTACTTTCAAATAAAAAAATATTTATTCAAAGGTATTATTTTATTAATATTCCCAATTCCCAATTCGGGAAACTCGAAATTTTAGATGATTTAAAAACTTCGTTCATTGTTTCGGAATCATAATAAATATTATTAAAATATTTTTTTTATTTTGGTATAATAGCAATTTACATACAAAATATGCGATACATAGTATCTGAGCGTCTATATTTTGTTCGATTTTAACAGTTAGTATGACAATTATGACTACTGACATAGCACCTCATATGCGTGCCTTTACAGTGTGGGAGAAATACAAAAACTCCAATAGATTATTTACAATGAATTATTATTTAATGAAGATGACGTACAATATAATATCTGACATTACGAGTGCACTAGCTAATATCTATTCCTTTCACTATCGGAATCCGATGGAAGATTTCATCGACTCAACTGGCAAGAATTGAGGCAAGCAACACAGATTAATCAAAACTTTATTTCATTATAATTATCTCACGCCTACGAACCAAATTTATAAAGAAACTAAGCTGTTTAACATTCAACAAACTTATATCTATAACACATGCATTCTTATACGGAAAATATTAAATCATGAAATACAAACATCAATAAGTTTTACAAAAAATAAACTGACGCATAGTAAATTGCTTCGAAATGCAAATAATTTAAAACTTTACAAGCCACGTACCAACTACGGCAAAAAAAGTATTATGTTCGAAGGTGCAATGCATTATAATCAATTACCAAATATTATTAAAAATGAAAAATCTATGTCAGCTTTTAAAAAGAAATTAAAAATATATATTGCAAATAAATATACTAAATAAAAACATCAATTTAAATTATCATTCTATATTTATAATATAAAATAAAACAAAAATTCACTAATATACTTAAAGCCACTTCCAGTATTCTTATTCCGAGTTCTAGTTAGTAAAATAGTTTGTACTACCCGCAAATGTATTTTATTTTTTATATAAGTTATAGTTACAAGCTGCCCGTTTTATAATGTTACCTACGTAAAACTTTAATGTTTCTCAGTAAGTGAATTGTATTCTTTTGAGAAATAAATGAATCTTAAACCTCAAGCACATTGAACTTACCCCTTTGAGAGACAGGGATATGTATCTACTGCAGGCTGCGTATCTACTCGTATCTTCTATCTTTAGCCCTTTTTAATGTCCCACTGCTGGGCACGGGCCTCCCTTAGTACGAGGGGGATCAAGCCATGGTCCACCGCGCTGGCCTAGTGCATGTTGGCATACTTCACATTTCTTTCGAAAACTCGCTAGGTTTTTCTCGGACATGCAGGTTTCCTCGCAATGTTTTCCTTCACCGTAAGACAAATGGTGGTCATGATAGAATTGATTCGTACTTGAAAATATCAGAGGTGCGAGACCCGGATTTGAACCCGCATCACTTGGTTATACAAGCGAGTGCATTACCGCTGGGCTACCACTGTCTCGGTGCCTTCCGGACCTTGTGTGGAATTGCTTAATAAAAATTACCATGACGTAGAATTCGATCCTAAAACCTTCTGGACCTGCAACCATTTATATTAACTATGTAGTTTAGTTCTGGCAATTAAAGTAAAAAATAAATACCCATGGGATTAATTTGAGCTGTTTCAAAAATCTAAAACATACAATGTCATAAAAATGTTGCAATCAAATCTGTATTGGACAAATATTGAGGGATAAATTGTATGTAAAATTTAATCGCTTGTACAATATTGGATTGTTTATACTCGTAACAGTGAAATAGGTAGAGTTTGAATGTTTGCAAACCTCGCCTCGGTGCATGCGATTAAACACAAATATGGTGATGAACTGCTTCCGAATACATGGTCTATAATTCTAGAAAAAATAATTAAATATATGTTAGGACATTATTACAACGACGCCATCTAGTTCCGCTATAAGTAACGGGGCATGTGTTACGGATACCAAAAAGTTGATATACTACATATTAGTGGCGAAGGGTCCTTACAAGACTATTCCCAGCGTCTAACCTTTTGAAAATTCAACAATGCATCATTCATTCTACATATTTATTTCATATAAATTAACAGGATTACTAATTAAAATAATAATGTATTTTAACAATCTTTTTTTAAGATAACATAACGCCTACAAAAAGTCAAAATCAACGAAAATGTATTTTTATCTACGAGTATAATGTTTCTCAAGCAATAATTTAATAAGGCATAGTATGTAAACAACCATGACTGGAGTGTCTGGAGTGGAGGAAACATTAGTGCTTAACAAATGAATGCCCCCAGCGGGACTCGAAACTGCGACCGCTGGCGCAGAAAGGAAGGTCACTACCAACTGAGCCAAACGTGTCATCTACTTAAGTATTGACTATATTTGAATACCAGTTCAAGATTTAGCAAATCGTCCCTCTTTCACTGTATGTATGTTGTACAAAGGAAACTAAATTTTATGTAAGTAATGAAAGTTGTCAATAGGAACTTGCATAATATTAAAATGGCGAATCTTAGATCTTCGAATTCGGACTTCAGACGCATATTGTTGTTAATTAAAATAATAAACTTAGCAATCCTACAGAACTATTTAAACAATGGCGAAATGATGCCATTGAAACAATATGGCATATAGACATATCAAAACCTCAATATTGGGGTCGCACACAAAAGTTTCAATGTGACCTGACCGTAGAGGCTATTGTTGTATATGTAAATGGTTCTAGGGTTATTCTAATACAGAAAACTAAACTTAAATAATACTAAAGTAATAAATAATAAAATTATAATGGAACTTGTAAAATCGCTTAAGACTTACACCTTTTCCTTGTGGAGTAGTCAAAGAGAGCGCGTTTAAAATTGTATTAGATTTTTATATAAAAATTCATTTACTTGAGCACTGAGCAAATACTTTTGTAGCTTTTTATTAGACGGTATAAGTCCACTACCAGTTCTCTACCAGATAGAAACTCAGCTTAAGGGGCTTCATAAACTGAAGTACAATCAGTGTTACTCATTCCATAAGTCCATAAGTCTTAAAGGAAGTTTTAATATGGCTTATTATTGGTAAATTTTTATCAAAAATTTTAATATATTGGTCAAGTGCTTTTCCGACTTTTGTATTAAGGGTTATATTATATTACCGGGTTTATTTTAATATATTACTAGCAACTTATCCTTGCTTCGCTCGGGATGCCGTATATTCCGCCAATCAAAATAAATGAAATTTCTAAAATAAAAGAAGCCTAAGTTACTCCTTATAACATTAGCTGTCTGCGAGTGAAAGTCCTGCTAATATCGGTCAAAGACAGACAAAGAGACAGACAGACAAAAATAAAAAAAAAACAATATATATTTTTTCATATAAGTACCGTTTATACTTTCATATGCATTTAGTGAAAAGCTGTTAATTTGAAATTAATAATTAATTTTATTCATATGTACTGATAGAATTCAGATTTATTTTTGTTATATTATATATATTTTACCTGAAAAAGGATGTATCATACTTTAATATTTCCTCGAGTTCGGTTTTTGTAAGCACAGTATTTTCCTGTACCAAGATAATATCATTGATGTCGGACCTTAGAGCGGATCACATAAAAAAATGTTTTTTATCGCCAATAAAAAGCCTTACATAGAATGTACGTTGTTTTAAATAGACGAGTATGCTATTAATGGCTTATTTTATGGAAAAATGTAAAGCTTAAAAGGAATACCTTAGACCTTTTTATGGTATTTTAGTAATACAATGTGTTTTGCAATTACTAAAATTCTGAATTGTCGTCATTACCCACGGCTGGACATAATCCTCTCTAATGGCGCGCCTGAGTTCAAACTTCGTCTCTCTGTTCTACGCATCCAAACGCTATTAGAACAAATAATAACAAAAAGAAAAAAATAGATTTATTTATTATATTATAATTGGATTATACTTTAGAAAAATATAATAATCTTTTAACGAGTAAACTTCCTTAATTTGAATGCTTGTAAGCCTTTTCCGTTCGAAATATCTGAAGATATTTTCTACTTAGCGAAATCCGACTTAGCTGGAAGTTCAAAAAAATATATAACATCGGTGGAAATTACCGAATGGAGGTTAAATAACCGAAAACTAAATTATAAAATGAATAAAATACAATTTATTTGAAAAATATAAGCCTTTATTAAGTTTGAGTTAAAAAAACACTTTTAAGATCTATCCCTGTCGTCATAGAAGTACTTAGTATAATATCTTAAACGTCTAAAGTTCATAATATATAGGCTAGTTAGTATGTAGGTTTGTTTGTTGGTAATCTTCGGAACTTTAAAACCAAATTTCTAATTTATTTCAAAAATAAAAATATTACAACTTAGATAATATTATATGGAATATATAAATTAAAAAATATATAAATATGTTGAGACATTATCACACAACACCATCTAGTTCCATGGTAAGCTACGAGACATGTGTTATGTATAACAGATATAAACACTACTCATGACTGTAATGTAAACATTCGTGCTTATAACACATGTGCATGACCCCAGCGGGACTCGAACCCGCGATCGCTGGCTTAGCAAGTAGGGTCACTACAAACTGAACCAAACGAAAGGGACGAAGCGAAGTGAAGCGAGGTTGAGTCGGTGTAATAAATATGTACTTTTAAATATCGACCAATAATATTACAACTAATATTAGAAGTTCCACGGCCCTATAAAATACATAAAGTTTTATCATAATCTGACGTCAATAGCACCACTATATTGGCTCTATAAATTCTAATCACATATATTGCATGCCGCTGTTATACGTTATAACAGAATGATGCATAAACTGTATTGTATAACTAAATTGATATTATGTTTCGAAGACATGTTAAATTTAGTTTGTAGTGACCCTACTTGCTGCGCTAGCGGTCGCGGGTTCGAGACCCGCTTGGGGCATTCATTTGTTGAGCACGAATGTTTGTACTCCAGTCATTTATGTTTATATTTATAATATGTATGTATTTACAGTTAATATAATATATTATGTAGTATATCAACTATCTGATATTCCTAAATCAAGCCGCATCGTTTACCGTGTGTAATTATACATATATGAAAACATCGTGAGGACACCTTCATGTTTGAAAGAACAAGTTTTTGAAAGGCGAAGACATATGACCAGAGAGAAAGACTGGGGAACCATGGTTTAAACTATCGAAAGAAAGATAATGCCCATGTTCAAAATGAAACGACCGTTTATACACAAATATTTTAAAAATGTAGTAATAAATAAAATATTTAAACGTAAAGCCAGTTGTTTATTCTCTTCTTTAAATATTTTACTACGAAATAGGTTATTTTAATATTCCTCGTTCACTGTTAATTAATTTCCGAAACAGAATTAATCAGACACTGTGGTTGGAAATTACGTAACGTTGCAGTGTTAATTTTTTTAAAATCGACTAAAGAGAAAATTGGAAAATGAATATTAAAAAGAAATGGAATTTCATCATGTAATTGTAAATAAATCATTAATTAATTGTTTCTACGTAGCATAACTTATCTATCCTAATTTTATAAGAGAAACTAGTGACTTACACTTGCTTCGTTCGAGTGATTCCCTAGGTATCAAATAGATTTTGATATACGCTCTCGTATGCCATATAATTTTGTCCTGATATTTCGGGGAAGATCAGCAAAAATGGTCCAAACGTTGGTGAGTTAATGTGAGCTAGAAACTAACTAACTAACTAACCCAACTTTGTTTTATATATAAGAGAAATAATTTCGTCACACATTGTCTTCATATAACTAGGCTACGCGGCGCAAGCCCCGTCTTGCGGACGCACGGTTTCACCCGTGACGTGATGATTGAGGTAAAGCATTTGAAACGTCGCGAAGCAAAAAATAAAAAAAAATATGATTTATTTAAAATGTCAAATATTATTGTAAATCTAAGAAATACTTATTATAGCTAAGTTACACTCGTAAAATTAAAACAATCTAAAAAAACCGTTACACCTATATTATAGACAAACAAAGAGACACTATTATAATACTATTGTACATTATACTACAATTATTTAAAAAATACCTTTTAATAATGACAACCTATAAGTGAAATTTTGACTATTCGTTATCATAACATGACTATCTAGCTAACTAAACTAAATAAATAAGTGAAATAAGCCTTTGTGGGTTCGATGTTCGCAATATGTAAACATTAGTATTTTGATTTTTCGTGATGTGTTTTTATCGTATAAATTTTGTTTCGTTTATTTTTGCCTCGCATTTATTTAAAATTTCGACGAAAGCATAAAGTGTAAACATGCAATTATTAACTTCTGTCTCTTGGACTACTCCATAAAATCTCAACATTATTGCCTGTGCCATATGAAATTTTAGAGCAGGTGGGTATCAAAATTTTCCTGTTCCTGTATACAATATCTACTGTATTTACGATACTATTTTTAAATCTTCAAAGAAATTTCAACTTTATTGAGAGAACATATAAGCTACATTTGCTTGTCGTTTTTATATGAAAGATATTAGTTTGTGTTGCTCATTTCAACACGGGGGCTTTAAAAATGTCAATTTCATAGTAACCATAAAACGTACAAAAACGTTGAAGTATTTATGTGCAGCGGAGATTCGATAGTAAATATTTTTGTAGGCCATCGATTGGCATTTTTTTTTCGTTTACACTTTGGTATTGAATTGGCTGTTTCTCAGAAACTTTTACATAATATTACCATTCGAAATCCAGTAGAAATGCCTAAATATTACTTTTCATGTTATACCCTATTTACTTTTAATGTTGCGTTCAAACTTGACAAGTTTTATTTTGTGGTTTTGTTCAATTGATAATGTATGTATTATAATTAAGATTTCCTTCATTGTGTGGAAAATCAAGCCATAATCGTCTATGCTGGTCAAATCCGTGATGGCCATTTTACAGATGTTTTAATAACTAAAATGTAAAATTTAGGGTCTATCGAAAATGCAGGATTTCTTAATAGTATTGACAAGGAGTTATCATGTAGGAAAATAATTCGTACTTAGTCTTCAAATGTGTAAGGCTCGAACTTGAATCTGCTTAACTTGATTAACTTGCGAACTTATGGGATGTGATGTTATAAAGATAATATTATGCACTCAATCCTTTAAAATCTAACAAATTCCAAATGTGAGTTATATTTTAAACGCACTCCGTATGTGGTGGCGTGATGGAAGTATAATTGAAATAACTTTCACGTTGGATTCTTCTAAATTGTCAGACGTATTAAATGTAATGTAAATAAAGGTTTAAATCGTAGTTAATAAAACCTGTTTAAAATAAAAGGTGCACGAATTTACTTTGTTAAACCCGGGGAAATAAAAGTCTTTTGCGTCATATTTTTATAGGTTAAATAATAATCAGTTAAATAAAAAAAGATTGACTCAAAAATCGATTCAATTGGTAAAGTGCGAGTAAGGCTTGCAGGAAGAGTTGATGCAATTCTTAATTATTGTAGAAATATACATATGTACTTTCATCCCGTGAAGAATAAATAGATTAAGATTAAGATTTTGTACATTTTCGTTTATGTAATTTATTTTATCTGATAAGTATTTGAATTAAATAATAAAATTTCATTTCACAAGTCCAATGTCCATATGGGACGATAACTCGACGACTGGCGGGAGATAAGGAGCAAGACCGATGACGGCTTTACGTGTTCTCCAGGGCATATCTCCTTACGAGCTCGTTTTTCAGTTTCAAATTTGCGATCTTAAGATTTGAACTTAGAACTAGTATTTGCACTCGTATAAGCTAACGACTAGACAGATACGCAGTAAATCTATACATTTAATAAAATTCTAAATTAGTAAAATCTGCACATGATTTTTTTGAACATTTTGTTGATATATTCATTATTAATTATCGATACAGAGACCGAGTCTATAGTTTTTAGAATTTAGATCCGTCTGTCTGTGACCGTATCACAAGAAAATACTGGACAATTTTTAATGAAATTTTGTATGGTAGCTGGTTATCCGGGACAATATCTAATTCCTGGGAAATCAGTACTCATTGCTAAAATGTAGGAGCAAACCCGAGTGGACCAAGGTTGTGTCTTGATTGATTACGATATTTTCAGCAATAATGAGATACAAAATCCTTGCTATTTCATCAAAATTACAATATTACTGGAAAAATGTTGTGATCTTTTCAGCATTATTGTGATTTACCAAGTTATACGATTTCCAACAACTCTGACTTCAAATGTAAATACTATTTTTCTCGTAGCATTTCAATTCCTTTGAATATTGAATGATGTGCGTAGGTTCACCTTAAATCACGCTTTAGCCGACATTTACGACTGCTAACATGTTTTTATAACTATGGCTAAAAACAGCAAGTGCTTATCATTGGCACATTTCGTTTTGGGTTATTTATACACATCCTTAGAAATTTGAAAACTGTAATTACTTGTTACCAGCTCAATATCTATAAATTTATGAGTCCAAAATATATTATCAGTCTGTGTGCATCAAAAAAACAATATAATATTTTTTTTTTGTTTCAGAGGGACAACCTCAGTATGAATCTTACCCTGAATGAATCAGCAAAATGGTTAATTGAGGCATCACGGGAAATCCAAAACCCTAACACACTATTAGAAAAGTACTCCTTGAATAGAAAAGTAGATGATCCCACTAGAGCTTTAGTTTTGACTTTTTATGGCATTCTTGTCACTATCGGCGCTGTTGGAAATGCTCTCGTTGTTATTTCCGTAAGTAACGATATATTTATAAATAATTTTATAATTAAAAACGGAATTTTTAGTAGATATTTCATGTACTTATTTGACTGTCGGTCCGTATTTTACAGCCTCTTAGAGCAATTATAAACACTTTTTATACTACCTGTTGATAATTGCAACTGGTCGGAAAAATATAAATTTTCTCCTAGTTTCTTAAAACGGTATCTCATTCTATAGATAAATATTATATTTCTATGCCGTGAAAATCAAACCTGATTTAAATTTTAATTAGGTAACTTAACTGAAGTGTAAAGAACACTCATAAATAATTATAATTTGACTCAATTAGAATTCGTATAATGTAGAAACAGTCTACTTTTAGACTGTTATATCTACTTATTAATGCTAGGGGTAAAGTTTAAAATGTTTGATTTAAAGGTACAGGTTAATGTGCTCTTAATCAAAATAATATTATATACGAATGTGTAATTTACTCATTCATCCTTAAACAGCTTGACGGATGTGAGTAAAATTTTGTAAAAGAGATAGATTACAACTTGGAACAGCAATTTGCTTAAGCATTGTCTTTAATTATTATTATTAAATATATGTAAATTTTATAAAAACAATTTTGCTTACGAGTTCTTTTATTACAGGTAGTAAGAAAACCCGTGATGCGAACCGCCCGGAACATGTTCATAGTGAATCTAGCTGTGTCTGACGCTTTAGTTTGCTGCGTGGGCACACCACTAACACTTATGGAATTACTTACGAAACACTGGCCCTTGCCAGACTGGCCGAGCCTATGCAAAGCCTGCGGAGCGATACAAGCTATATCAATATTTGTCTCCACTATATCCATCACTGCCATCGCTTTGGACAGATATCAGGCAAGGTCGATTTTATGTATTAGGTTATCTTATTAACATACTTTTTTTCATGCTACCCTGGATACACTCAGATGTGATGTAATTTGCAGTAATTTCCCAAGAGCATCGTAGTAACAGCGTATTTTATCGGCGTTTTTACATATAATGCGTACTAGTTTTCTTCATGGCTTTACGGGCTCAGTACCTTCATTAATATTAGCATCTACATTTTGTTTCTTCGTCCAGTATATATGTCATAGTTTCAGATTCATTTTTTCTATACAGCGTAAAAAATAATAATATTTGGTCATTTTTCAATATATTAGAATTTAATATTAGCGCAATTACTTGTACAATGAATTCAATAGTAACATCTCGTTCTAGTCTTTTTAGTAGTAAGTATACAACTTTTCATATGTTGTTTTTATTACAAAAATATTTTTCTTTACTTCTCTTTTTGTAAAGTCGCGTCTGCATGCAAAAGCGTCTTCAATTGATCTCATTAGTTTGGAACGTATCGATAATATGATTCTGCAAGTATATCCTTTGACGTATAATGAAATTCGACATAAATTTAAATCATGGCTTTATGAATAATTTTATTTGATACTAGCAATACGCGCGGCTCCACCCTCGTTCTAAAGACGTCAATGCAAGCGTGGCTTTACTTCTAACCTTCTTTTTGTATTTTTCTCAGAGATGAGTTATTTTCCCGCAGTAAAAAGTATCCTATACCGGAGTAACCAGCTAACATCATACCAAATTTCATCCAAATCCATCCAGTGGTTTTTTTTATGGGACGAAGGTGGCAAACGGGCAGGAGGCTCACCTGATGGTAAGTGATCACCTCCGCCCATGGACATCTGCAACACCACAGGGCTTGCAGATGCGTTGCCGGCCTTTCAGGAAAGGGAGGGAGGGAGGAGGGAGAACGACGGGAGTAGGGATGGGGAGTGGACCTCCCGGACTCTCACTTACCGGACGAAACGCGACAGCATAGCTGCCACTTCACGCCGGTCTTCTGTGAGAGAGTGGTACTATATGGGGCGTGCCGGCCCATTCGGCTGCTACCCGAAGGTAACAAGCATGGCACTACCACTTGCAACCAGTGGTTTTCTCGTGAATCGGTCACAGATAGACAGACAGACAGACAGACGGACAAAAATTCTAAAAATAATAGATTTGGCCTCTATATAGATAATAATGTATATCTCTATCAAATTTTCTTACTTGAATGTTAGTCTCGCTGGATTTCAATGGAAAGTTCTTTTTAGGACTTTTTCATTCCACACTGGTGGAAAACTCATGACGTTTAGTTAACACAAATAGCTTATTACTGTGAGCCTATATGAAATGAAGTCAAGCGAAGTACTTTGATAAACATAAAGATCATCTTCAGATGAAAGGGTTACGTATTCAGTGAAGCATAGCTTTATAAAAACATAAAGTAATAAACAAATACGGATTTATGGCTCCTACAAATTTTATGGTAATCAAACCCCGATATTCTTTTGATCCAATTTGCAATTCGTACCATGTGCATAATACCATACCATAATATAATACGAAGCAATATAAAATACACCAAGTCGACTCACGATATTCAAATCTCGTTTGACAAATTTATTTACACGAACTCTTAGCATTTTTACTATGACTCTTCATAATAAAAATGCTAGACTAATGTAGTACTAGTACTAGTAAGGCTTATAAGATTTTTTAAGTCATTTGGTCACAGACTACGTATCAGATTTATAAAATGTATGAATTGTATGGGTTCATCCTTTTTTTATCAGCAGCAACAGCATCCTTTTTCCAGCAGTGGGATGCTAGCTGGGTGAAGATTGGCTGACTTCACAGTGTTCATGTCTTTCAAAAATTTGTTAGTTCTCTTGGAAATGTAGGTTTCCTAACCATATTTTCTTACTTAGACATGTGGTAATCATGTTTAAAATGACTCACAAATGAAAATATCAGAAATGCGAGACCCGGGATTTGAACCCGCTTCACACGGTTTCCAAGCGTGTGCGTTGCCTTTAGTTTACTACAGTCTTTTTCTACTTTTTTGTCTATTACAGCCTTTTTCTACTTTTTTTATTCATTCCAAGAAATATTTCATGAATATTTACCACGAACCGTCAGCCCGGACAATGAGCTTAGATTGTTTTAGACATCTGAAAGATGACTATGTGCTTAGTTGTTACAGAAGGTATCAGTAGGTTTTCTTTTTATGGACAATGTAGGTATACGCTTATACAATAGGATCCCAAAAAACGTTCAAAAAGCTTATATTGCCAAATTTAAAAATATTGTGAAAGAACGTTTGTGTAAAGGATATTATTCGATTAACGATTTTTTAGAAGACAGTACGCCTTGGGAATGATGTGATCGCCTCCAGGCTGTTTCAACCCATAGAATTGTTGTTAATTTCAATTGAGTTAAAAAAACAAAAACAGATTAAGACAAAAAAAAATTATGTTAGTCCCGCTGAGTTTCTTTCGTCAGTTCTTCTCATACATAGATCAAGATCCCACGACAGCCAGACCTTCGTTTAATTTAGCTATTATACTATTACGAAAGTATAATTATATATAATTTATTTAAGTTTAGGGGTGTCTGGCAGGAGGTAGCAACTGTCATAAGTGTTCGGCAATAGATGACGAGATTTCTAAAGGTATCTCGAAGAAAATATAAAAAATGAGCTTTATACTTTAAAAAAATTTAGGTATTATTTTATACACCTGTACTACCTGTTACCTGCCCAGGTTACCACAACCCAAACTCTATAGTCGCTGGTCGTTATTACCTATGTAGGGGACATGTACAGAGAAACTTTCAGCTTTTGTAAAATAATGAAGGTCTGGCCGTCGTGGGATGTTGGGATATCAGGTCAGCGGTTTCTTCCTTCCGAACTGGTAGTAGACTCATGACGTTCAGTAAAAAAATGTAATAATTTCATGCTGAATAAAATATTTTGAATTTTGAATTTTATCTATTCCAAAATTATACAATAATTTGGAGAAATTAGAAAAATAGCACCAATCAATCAATATTTTTTTAACGTTTTATGATTAATTTAACATTTTTTACCTTAATGGTTCAATATATTGAAAACTTGAGTAAATTTAAGAAATTCTAGTTTAAATTGGAGCTTGTTAATTATAAACGTATTTCTAAACGATAGTTATTTACGATGTTTCTAACTCTGCCACAACTATTGACGTCAGACATGTTTAATACATAAGAGGGATCTGAGGCGAAGGAAATTGTAAGTCCCTGAATATTTTACTAAAGGATGGCAATTTAAATTTTTGTTTAATAATCTATACGTTCAATTTACGACTCATTTGGTACAATTTTTGTATTCCTCCTTGCTGTGCCAGCGGTCGTGGGTTCGAGTCCCGCTGGGGACATTTATTTGTATGATGAGCGAAAATGGTTTCACTCCAGTCATGTTTCTTATATATTTATACGACTATATTACAGTAGATAGTAAAGATGTATATATTTATAATAGGCATGTATTTAAAGTTATATCATCATTTACAGGTCTTAAAAAGACCTAGAAGTCCGGCATAGCATATGTCTATCTAATAACGTTCACACGTTATTCTTATTTTTATCCATTTAAAACGTACCTGCATACGAAAAAAATGAAGATAAATCGCAAATATATCAAAAATAATTTGTATGTATATTTTATATAGAATGAAACTGTCTATGCCTGATATTTACCACCAGAAGATTACAAGAAAGTGAAGTGAAATATTACTTTACTTTGCAAATGGAAACAATGGTTCCCATGGGTAATTCTATTTTCTACAAACACTACAGAAACGGCATCTCTGTTTGCAGAATACGTATATAAAGCCTTAGAAGCAGAAGTTGCATTGAATTTTTATTACCAAATGTTCGTCCCTCGACTTAACGGTTTGGAATAGATTTTCAGAAATAAGATATTTTAGTGCAATAAAAAGAACTCTATATGCTGACATAAGTTAAGTCCCAAGAGGTAGTGCCATGCTGATTACCTTCGGGTAGCAGCCGAATGGGCCGGCACGCCCCGTATAGTACCACTCTCTCACAGAAGACCGGCGTGAAGTGGCAGCTATGCTGTCGCGTTTTGTCCGGTAAGTGAGAGTCCGGGAGGCCTACTCCCCATCCTTACTCCCGTAAAACAACCTTGAAATTGATTAAAACACAAGCATCAATAGGAATATTTAAAAATTTTCTTTAAATCGCTATCAAACTTTGGTTATTTTGTTTTGAACACAGAATTTTTCCCAAATTGTGTTAACAAAATGTCGCAACATCAAAGTCGTTTAGGAGAAAATGAGTAGGTAATTTTACATTCGGAGAGTCGATTTCTTAAATTTCGAGTGTAAGCCCATATCTCCTCTTATTAATAAAAAATAATAATGGCCATTCGGATCATAAAAATAATAATAAAGATGTCAAAATAAATAGTATAATAATATATCATCATTCAGCCCTTTTTAAGGTTCCGCTGCTGGTGTTAGGCTTCCTTTCAATGGGATTTTAAGATTACTAAGGCTCTCTCAGATACTAGTATTATTGGTTATTTTTTATTATTAATTATTTATAATATGCAGTATTAGAACCCACATCATTTGGTTTTTTAAACGAGTCAATTACAACTATGCTACACGTACCTTAACAGAATGTATAAAGAAAGTTAATAGAAAATAAAACTCTACGAATAATCAACTTATTAGTATGCAAGGCAGCTTTACTCATCGAGTGAAATAAATAAAAAGCGATTCTAATACATCTTACTTTTCACGGCTTTATGTTAATGAATATTTATTTCAATTGATTTTAAATTAAATTTAATTATTTCTGCTTAATGATAAAAAAATATTGTATTGACTAAAGGTTACTATAGCTTCTTCGCCCAGGCTAAGTTCAGGCATAAGTTCATTGCTTATATAGTCTAGTGGCTAGCATGTATAGTAGCAGATCCCGAGGTCCCCAGTTCCATTCCCTGTCGAGGTCCATGTCATTTATTAAATGTTTCTCCTGCGGCTAGTCTCATCGAGATTGTCCAACGTGGTCAATTATTAACTGATTTTTTACGTTACAGTGTGTAATAAAAACAATCCAGCCGCTTTAACGTGAAGATGTAACTAACAATATTATTAATAAATGTGCCTCAAAAGATATCATCTTAGTGGTATTGTGAT
Organism: Boloria euphrosyne; assembly: GCA_951802675.2. Taxonomy (NCBI): domain Eukaryota; kingdom Metazoa; phylum Arthropoda; class Insecta; order Lepidoptera; family Nymphalidae; genus Boloria; species Boloria euphrosyne. The sequence continues at coordinate 7,054,456 of OX637893.1, forward strand.
TGTAGTATTTCAATTTTTAATCTTACATCTATATACCTAATTATAATAAAATTCTAATTTAGTCGAATCTGTACATTGATATTATTTTTTGGAAAATCTTTTTTTTTTTATGCGACAAAGGGGGCAAACGGGCAGGAGGCTCACCTGATGGGAAGTGATCACCTCCGCCCATGGACATCTGCAACACTGCAGGGCTTGCAGATGCGTTGCCGGCCTTTCAGGAAAGGGAGGGAGGAAGGAGGAAGGAGGACGGGAGGAGGGATAAGGCGTGGGCCTCCCGGACTCTCACTCACCGGACGAAACGCGACAGCATAGCTGCCACTTCACGCCGGTCTTCTGTGAGAGAGTGGTACTATGGGGGGCGTGCCGGCCCATTCGGCTGCTACCCGAAGGTATCAAGCATGGCACTACCACTATTGAGATAGTAATTAGTATCGATACAGAGGCAGAATCTATATTTTTTAGAATTTTGTCTGTCTGTCTGTCTGTGACCGCATCACGAGAAAACCACTGGACAGATTTTGATAAAATTTTGTATAGTGATAACTGGTTATCCGAGTTCATAGTTCATATCCGAGTATAATAATATTGTATGAAGTCTAAGAATTTGGTTTCCGCCCTTAGAATGCGGTGGAGTCGCCGGAAATCCTAGTCTGATATAAATTAAGAAATGATAACGCTTTATTGACAGATACATACAATATACATAATACATTACTGTAAATATTACCAATGTAATAGATAAGTATTATCTTTCAAATATTCTAACATGATAAGAAAAAGTAGTGCTAATGCTAGTTTTGCTTCATCTTGAATCTACATAGTTTATCAAGTGTTTTAGAAACGTTAAAATCTTATCTATGGCAATATTACCAAATATAATCAATTGTGGCATTTTATAAATTCTTCTAGGACCGTTGCTTCTGAAAAAAATAAAAAATCTAATTTCCAAGGTATATTATTTTTTACTTTTGTTTTTATTTGTTTTAAAAAAATATTAACCGAGAAATCGTTTTCTATGTTTGTCTGTGTGTATTTCTATATTAATGAATATAGCATTCATTAAACTTTAAAAAGTTTCATCTAAACATAATATAAAAGCGATATTTACTCTCTCATCGTGAAATATCCTATCATAAAAAACAGCTTATTATATAATAAGGAAATTTGACAGAGAGGTACAATATAATTTGTAGATGTCCGCTAAGTACGGTTATTGTGACTTTGTCTAAGGGCTCTCGCAAGTTTGTATGATTTTTTTGATTTTTTTTAGACTATCGAACCGACGAAAGCAAGAGTGAGTCGCTAGTAGAAAAAATATAAACTAGCGGACCCGACAGACGTTGTCTTGTACACGTAGAACGTTTTTTATAAACTTTTGCTCGCGGTAAAACGTTTTAGTACGCATGCACAAAACAACGTTGCCTAGCAACCACTTTTTTATAATTGAATATGTCATTTATTACCTTAATGTATAAATAACTAATTATTATAAAAAATACAATTTGTAGTAGACCGGATTGTGAATCTAAAATATTCTCGAACACACACAAAATATTTCATCAAAATCAGTCCAGCTGTTTAGGAGGAGTTCAATTACATACATACGTACAGGAGTGCTTTATATATAAAGACTAGCAATTCCTGCGGCTTCGCCCGTGTTCTAATCAATTAAAAAAAATAGGAATTGGTGATAGAACGTTTAAAATTCTTCAGAATTTTCAATAAAAAAATTAGCTTTTTTTAAGCTTAACAGTAAGCAGGACGGTGCGGGGTAGGGTCGGCGATTGCATCAAGCGAAGCGGCGCGGCGCTTAAAGCAATGCTTGCATTTTATTCTCGAGTCCATATTATTTTGCGATATTTTAGCCAATATATATAAAATAAATTAAAATACTTGACAAATTATTTATACTAAAACCTTCCTCGAGAACCACTCTTTCAATTGGTGAAAACAGCATGAAAATCGGTGCAGTAGTTTTTGAGTTTTACGCAAACAAGCAAACAGACAGACGCGGCGGAGGACTTTGTATTATAATATGCATGGAAGATATGGATATATATGATAGATACTTATAAGAAATAGGTATACATTTTACTGTCATACTAGATCTTCTATAAACGGTAACATTGCAATACATAACCGTAACTCCAGTTGGTCATCATTCGCGGTTCGCAAACTTTTATGGCCTATCTGATATATTCGAGTAGTTTGGAAAGCTCGTATTTAGAGTTACACAAGTTAAAACAATAACTAAATACAATATGTATTTATTCGGTAGAAGTTTTGGAAATGGATAGAAAGTTGTAAGAAACTTTTGAAAGATTCAAGCCCCGAGTATCACATCTTTTAAGTTGTATTTATCACTTGTTATGTATGAGTAAATAAGAAACAGACAAAAATGCTAAAATTGTGTTTTCTTATAAGTATCATTACATATGCATTTACCAAAAAGCTTGTTTTTTAATGTTATAAGCATTTTTGTTTTATATAGTGGTATTGAAGATGTACATAATATATACGATGGTCAACTGACATTGCTGCATTTATTGTATTACATTAAGTTACTACTATACTATTATGGTTGTGCATTTTTATAAATATGAAGGGACATTTACCCACATAGCCTTCTAGTTTCGTGGTAAGCTACGAGGCTTGTGTTACGGATACCAGTTAATTGATATACTACACGTAGTTATATAACTTTGAATATATACATATTATAAACAAAAACACCCATGACTAAACATTCGTGCTCAATAATTGAAAGTCCACAGCGGGACTCGAACCCGCGATTGCTGGCGCAGAAAGTAGGGTCACTACCGACTGAGCCAAACCTGTCCAAACGTAGACACGTTTTTGAATCATGTGCGAATTAAGATGTATAAAATATGTAAATTTATTACGGGGATGACATAATCATTGAATGATAAAGCTCCTTCAAATTAAGAGATAAAAAGTATACGTATAAAGTTGAAGCAAAATTATGTAGAAATATAGGATAAATGTTGCCGAATAAATAATTTTCTTTTCACTCTGATTTCTTTTCACTGTCACTGATTTATCAAACGACCCTCGTATATTTAAATTAAGTGTCAGTTGCGACGGGCTCTGAGGAGTGAGGAAGCTACCACAGAGTCTGAAGGCAATTTCCTGTGCGCTATATAAATATTTTATAAGAAATGACGGAAGAATGTACTTAGAACCTGACCAAAGGAAGACCAGTTGAACACTGTTTATTAAAATTTATATTATCTATGATAAAATTAAATTATAGCAACACCTGGGTGACCGAGATCACTACATAGTATAAAACAAAGTAGCTGCCCGCTGTCTATGTATAGATCTTTAAAACGGATTTCGATGCAATTGTTTTAATAGATAGAGTGATTTAAGAGGAAGGATTAAGTATATAATTTGTCTTTATGTATACATTTACTAGCGGAACCTGCGGCTGCGCTCGCGCTAATTCTAGGGAGGGATCTTCTTTATATTCTCTTGTATTTCTCTAAAGAATTCATTTATATCTTATAAAGTAAAACCATATTATCTTAATACAAAAATTGGTCCAAATCGTCAAAGCGTTTCCAAGATACACAAAATTATACATGCATTTATATAATTTTACCCGCTGCTTTACTAGAATGGTAAGAGGGGTTGGGATTAGTAATTAGCATTATTCGTATGTATGACAAATGACTGAATCTATTTTTTATCAGCTACATTTCGGTTATCAAATATTTGAGCTTAAGGTAAAAAAAACATAATAATAATAATTTTTCTCATCCTTTATTGGCAAATCGGTTAACTCCGTGTCAGTAAATTTTTAAAGACTAACAAAATTTAATTTATTCCACTAAATATATTTATAATGAATTCAGAACAGTAAATTATTCATTTTTTACATTTTGTAAAATAATACAAAATTTAATATTTTACGGATTCGATTATAACATAATTCTAATATGCAAAAATCTCGTGTCACAGTCTTTATTATCGAACTCATCCGAAACGGCTTGACCGATTATTATGTTTTTACACGCTTTTTATATTAGCTTCGCCTGTATGTTTGTATGTTTGTAGCCGACTTCTTTGGGCGCGATTTTGACCCACTTTAAACGGCCAGATTTCGTTCAAACTTTGTAGATTTATCGAGGACCGATGACAATACACTAATTACACGGTTTTTATTAGCTTCACCAGTATGTTTGTATGTTTGTAACCGACTTCTTTGAGTAACCTTGGTAGGTCTAAGAATAGGTCGGAGGCTATTTTTTATTTCCCTAAGTGATAAGGGTGGCCGTCTAAAGATATTTTATTTTTTCATGTTTAGACCAAATTTTTATTTGTTACTTTTTTATGAAAAAAAAACTTATAACCTAATATTTTTATATTTCTACCACCAATCCCGCGGGAAGAACGTGGGCGGAGCCGCGGCAATTACTAGTATTATTATACTATTTTATAATGTATGTAATTTTACGTAAGTTTTTTTTTCTTTACTGTAACAAACATTAATTATTTACAATAAATGAAATTACAAGTAAACTTAACTATGTATATATACAAAGCAAGTTTACGACGTTAACCGATTTGCGATAAGGTATAATATAATTTGCTGCATAGGTAAATATACCTACATAATATATTGATATTTATCATCCATTGTTATGGCGCCATTCTCTTCAATCTCATAAGTGAAGGTATATATAATATTATAATTGACTTGCTTTAAATAATATGACTTCGCTAGTGTCTGCTTTCGGTTATGTTCACGATTGATTAGTTCGCAATCGATATGACCTTGTGACCTCTAAATTTTATGGTGGTCTTGTGCTCCGAAATATAAAGTATATTTCGGAGCACGAGCCTTTGCATCTGCGAGAATGAACGAAATCATAGTTGAAATAATTCGTACTGTTCGTACAATCTAAAACTCATACAGACATTCGTTTGACAACCCTTGTATATTAAAAAATCGAAACACCTTAATTTTTTGCACTAATTTGAAATATTTTACTCGGTATTTTGCCTATAAACTATCTTCTATGTCTTAAAAAAACCCACAAATTTGTTATAGCGTAAAGACGTAACAAACACACATTCTCTCAAAAACTTTTATATTTATAAAATAACTATAAATATACTTAACAATGAAGAACTTTATTTTTAGTATGTACTTTACTTTATTGAAATTTCTCAATATTTTCAATATAGATATTGATTTTGTATGAACTCTATTATTTATCAGTTTATCATTCGAGAGTTTCGTGTAATGAACCGAATACCCAAACACTACAGAAATGATAGCACCACTCAATAAAATGATAACGCTTCAACAAAACATAAAAGAATGTAATAAAAATGTTAACATGTTCAAATTGAATTACAATTTTTAATTTACTTCATGGTAATTACACATATCTCTATAGATTTTTCTTTTTTTTATAGTACTGGCGAGTCAATCTGACTCCGCTCAGGTTTGTTCCTACATACATAGACTCTATGTTTTTCGAGATTATAGCTTTTGTTTTCTCGAAAATCTAATATTTTTTCCGCTGTAAAAAGTATCATATCATCATATCATATCATAATATAATATTATATATGTTGATCAATATAATCAGCTTTTATCATACTAAATTTCATCAAAAGCTGTCCAGTGGTTTTCTCGTGATACGATCCCATATTACAGAGAGAGTGACAAAAATTCTACTATAGATTCAGCATCCGTACTGGTAATAAGAACTTTACAATTAGATCTTCAAAAAATAATTCAAAGTACATTTTCGACTCTGGTAGCATATTTTTATTATGTATAGAAGAGTATTTATATTTGTAAACAGTATATTGTACTAAAAGGCAGTGTTAGCTCAGCGGTAACGCGCTTGCTTGGATAACCGAGTGATGCGGGTTCAAATCCGGGTCTCGCACCTCTGATATTTTCATGTGCGAATCATTTTCTATCATGATTACCACTTGTCTTACGGTGAAGAAAAACATCGTGAGGTAACCTGCATATCTGAGGAAAACCTAGCAAATTTTCGAAAAACGTGAAGTCCGTCAACATGCACTAGGCCAGTGCGGTGGACTATGGCCTGACTCCCCTCGTACTGAGGGAGGCCAGTGCCCAGCAGTGGGACGTTAAAAAGGGCTGAAAAAGAAGAAGAATATACTTATCTGATTCATACAAAATGTCAAATATATTTTTTTCTTATTTTCCACGTTTTTATTTAGATTCTTAACATTCGTTATTTCATATGTTTTATAATAGACATTTAACGGGACTCTTTACTTAGGTACTTAGGTAGTACTTAGGTAGCCTTATCACCATCAGCGAACCCTTTTTTAAAGGACTTCAAATGTAGGCTTTTTTTCGTATTTAAATTGTATTTTTGATCCTTGCAAGTGTCGATACTGGCTTCGACTTTTTATCTACTAGATAAGCGGCTTTGTGTGTTTAGTCGTGATTTCCAAACCATCAATACTGAAGCGAACATTATTATTAACTATGTTATAAACTACGTTTTAAATAATTTGTATGATTTATATTATAGCAGATGTTTCTCGCCGGCTTTTCTCAGCAGAACAGCATTCCGAGTCGTTGGTAGCTTACTCACAGACTTACAGACCGACATTTAATTTAAATTCTACATTATAATGTAAAAGTGACAATTCAAAAGTGATTGTAAAAGTCTATTCGATTATGGAATATTTTGATATAATTTGATTTTCCTGTTAAGTTGTATGAATTGTTACTTTTCCGGTCACGTGATCGATTCTCATAGATGTACGAGTATAAACTACAATTTTTGTCATTACTAGCAGTCCACTATGATTTTGCTCACACTTTGACGTCCTTAAATCCTGCATACACTTTGCAACCGTAAGACATAGCGAATTAATTACATAAAAAATAGTGTATATTTGTGCTTCTTCAGTTATTTTTTTGATAAACTTGTATCACATTTAGAGAAACGATGTTTTAATTATATCAATGTCATTATCACTAATTTACATTCCCTCAAATAATGAAAAACTGCCTAAGTTTCTTATCGGAGGAAAATAAAATCCATGGAATACGATAGATAGAAACTATATGAATTTGTTTAAAACTGATCGTATTAATAATTATTTCTAAAACATATTCGTTATAACAAATAACTTTTCATGTTTCGCTTTTTAAAAATCTCATACCATTTGTATAAGTTTACCTTTTCTCAGGAGAAAATAAATGTAATAATAACGATGTAAAGTTAACCTTATAACAAACTAATTAAAATATATTTTTGTTTACAGCTGATCGTGTACCCGACGCGGCCTGGATTGCAGACAATGGGGGCCCTCATCACAATGTTCTTTATATGGGTCACAGCATTTGCTCTAGCATCTCCTTTGTACATATTCAGGAATTTAAAAACCCATGAGTTTGGTCTGTTAGGTATGAAGTCCTTAAGTTTCTGCATAGAAGACTGGCCTATTGCCAATGGCAGAGCTATATACTCGGTATTTAGTTTGATCTTTCAATACGTCCTACCAGTCCTTGTAGTTATAATGGCACATGTCCAAATTCATAAAAGACTGCGAGGAAGGAGACGGACTACGAGAAAAACACCCGCAATACTAATAGCTATAGCTGCTACTTACGTTATAAGTTGGTTTCCTTTGAATGTGTTTAATTTGGTAGCAGATTTTAGTAAAGAGGATCTTCTAGATGAAAAATCTATGACAATCACATATGCGATATGCCATATGTTTGGAATGTCAAGTGCTGTATCAAATCCCTTGCTGTATGGCTGGTTGAATGACAACTTCAGAAAAGAGTTTGAGGAAATTCTCTGCTGTTGCAGACCAAAGAATCAAAAAAATAAAAATTCGAGGAACAAAAATAGGAAAATGGACACTGAACTGACTGCGCTTGCGCAACTCGAACACACAGTGACAGCGAATACCAAGACATCTCAATGCTCTCAGATTTTCTGACTAAAGACGTGTTTTAAATAGCAGGAGGCTTGTGAAATGCAAAGTATATGAACTCTGTCAATTCGAATAAGTATAGTTTTGTACAGTAACGGTGTAAAAAGTTCCTCATTGGTATCGTTTCTCTTGTTAATAATAGTTGTGTAGTTCGTTCGTTTAGTGTAAATAAACTTATCATAGATCTTCTTATTTCTTAAACATTGGCAATTTACGTTTTTTGAGCCCAAAACGTAAATCGCCAATTATGAACAATGTGATTTAAACGACTTAATTGTAATTTTTTAAATAAATAATTTCACGAAGACCATTTTATTTTACATCCTTTTTGATTACCTACTATTATTTTACATTAGAAATTTTGAACGTGTGTTTGTTTGTTTGCCACCCTAAATCTCTACATGATTTGAAAAAATATAAATAGACCGTTAGTAATAAAATCGCCAAAAGATGGCGCTACGAAGTTAGTGATTATTTAATATATATAATATAATATTGTATGAATGTATGTTCACTACTGTCTTAGAGTTCTGTACCTGAAAAGAAAACACGGAACCCTTATAGGATCACTCTGTTGTCCGTCTATTTGTCTGTCTTTCAAGACCCTTTGTATCAGCAACGCGTGAAGGTATAGAGTTTAAATTAAAATCATATACTCAGGTCTACAGTCTCTTAGTACTTAAAAAAAAAAATAAACTTTTAAGTTAACGTACAAAAAAGATACGGTGGTTCATACCGCTAATAACGTACGTTTCGACACTCTCAAGATTCAGCAGCTGAACAGATTTTGATATAACTTAGCAACGACCTAAATTGTATCTTGGGATTGAATATAATCTATCAATGATCCTCACTCCACTTATCACGTGTAGGAAAATACGAGCAAAAACTACTTTACTCTTAAATCAACGAAAACATTGCAACACAAAAAATTATTGAAGTTTTTTCCCGATTTTTTTTTTATATTTCCAACTAAATCAATTCACAATTCTTCTTTTTATTTAACTTAAATTAATTAAATATAATATAAAACTTCTTTCTTTTTGGAAGTCGAATAAAAAGAAAAATATACAACTTTAACATCATATATGAGAATAACGAAAACATAACTAATTAATTTGAATCACTCTTATCTTAACAGTTATAGTCTATAATTTGGTCATAAATTAGAATTTATTAGCAATATACCTATTTTACTGTGTTTTAAACTACATACTCCTTAAATTATGTTTATATTATCAAAAAATACTATTCGTTTTTGTACATTTCGTAAGTTTCATTAAAATTTATTATTTATCACATATACATACCTATATTACTAAAAAGTTATAAAGATTCTATAAAAATATAGTTATCAATTTACTGCTAAGCATTATAAATACTTGGCACGCAGTTTCTATAGCTCTGCATGCCCGGAGGAATCGCTATAGACGATACATGAGAGATCAGGTACAACACCGTCGATTATATGTGTTACTAAGAATTTCATCACAGATTTTTTTTTAAAGTTACTAAATGTATACCACTACACTTGTTTGGCCAAGCGTCACAATATCACTTAGGCACTCAACCTCGAACCCGCGACGACAGTCCTGTTGAAGCAGACACACAACGGGATAGCTGCCAACTGCTACTCTGCCTTCTAAAGATATACCAGAAAGGCTGTGTACCAATCCATATGGCTTATTACCTAGATGGGCCTTCAGACTTCTCCCAGCTTGGCTTCGTGCCCGCCTAGATTGCCGAAAACTACTGGCCCAATATAAAATCATTAAATTTGCTTCAAAAAAATCTACCATATCTGAATTCTTACAAATAGAATGTAACATATGTATGTACAATGTATATATCTTGAGATAATAACAAAACAATATTTCTCGCTACGGAGAGATACTACCAAAACAAATTACAAAAAAAAAATATTTCACTCTTTTTACTATGTAATCTCAAGTAGTTCACAAATGTCTGGCGGCTGTAGGCAAAATCAACGTAGCCTTTGCCGTAAGCCACAGTAACTTTGAAATAAAATAGAGAAAAAAGACGTGTGGCACTCGAAGACTGCCGCGGTAAAGCTATTGCATAGCTGTTTTTATCAACTTATGCAATTATAATTATTTATTTATTTTATTTATGCAGTATTTTTTCCTTTGTTTTTTTTTCTTTGATATTAATTCAAGTTACACTTTTTGAGCGTGGTGACCGATAAGAAAACAATTTTTTTTTCTTTTATTAAATAAACGAGAAATTAATATTGTTCAAAATATTTTTATTATCTATTGAAAAAAATCCGGATGTCCGCCATCTTGGATTTGAAAATGGACCTCATTTTCGCAATCAGCACAAAATGTGTTAGGTAATTTTCGTTACGGAATTTCTGGATTCGGTCTCCACGCTCAAGGCCCGCGATAGAAGCTGTGCAATAGCTTAAAAATATCTGTTATTTCATCACTACATATTATAAAACAAAGTCCTCCGCCGCGTCTGTCTGTCTGTTCGCGATAAACTCAAAAAGTATTCTACCGATTTTCATGCAGTTTTCACCAATGGATAGGATAGTTTTCGAGGAAGGTTTAGTATATAATTTGCCAAGTTTTTGTATAGATTTACTAGCGAAACCCGCGGCTTTGGTTGCGCTAAATCTAGGGACTATAACTACATTGGTGTTTTTTATCAATTCATTCATCATTAAAATTTAAACCATAATAACACATAAAAAAAATATTTTTTTGTAAAGAGCAGCGATATAATATTATATATGTTATATAAAATATTTGTATGTGTTATAAAATACTGGTTTCACCGAATTTTAGAAATCAAATTCAGCGACTAAAGAGAATAATCTCTAAAAAGGAATTTCGTACATATTATAGCGTTATTACGTTAGACTGAAAATGGTTAGACGGACAAAAACAAAAGCACTTTTCAAATCGTACAATATGCAGTTATGTTTGAAGAGAGACATTAACAGCATATGTATTATATAGCTTAAAAATGTGTAATTATTATTCAATGTATAAATTCGACTAAGTTAGAGTTTTATTAGTTGTACTGTGTGTACAAATAAAAATCAGGTGTCACAGTGTTTGTTATCGAACTCCTCCGAAACGGCTTGACGATTTTCATGAAATTTTGTGTGTATGGTAGGTCTAAGAATAGGTCGTAGGCTATTTTTTATTCCCCTAGGTGATAAGGGTGGCCACCCTTCAGACATTTTATTTTTTATTTTTCGACCAAATTTATTATTTAATATTTACTTTTTTATGATTTGGCATCAAAAAGCTCTTATAATCCTATATTTTCACCCCTCGGCCGCGGGAATTGTTAGTAATATTATATAATAATTTAGTAATTGCAGTATGTTTTATAAAATGCTATGGTCAAGTTGCAAAGGAAAATAATCTTAGTACTACTATGTTGAGTCCTGAGATAGCAATAAAACAAGATGTAATAGTTCTAAATGAAACTGAGCTGGAACTGATGATGGAAGATTGTATGGAAGAGTATAGTCAGTGTATAGGAATCGATCGGTATGTATAATTTGTACGTATTATAAATATGGTAGGATAACACACAGCATGTTCTAATTACATGGTAAGTTACGAGGCTTATGTTATGGATACCAGATAGTTGATTTACAACACATAATATTATATTACTTTAAATACATAAATATTTAACACTTAAGGACTCGCTAATGGGTCCAGCGGACCCAGTCCTCCATATTTTTGTCAACAACTACTTAAATTCGAGGAATGCGATGTTGCCGCTCTAAGTACCTTTAAGCGATAGTGTAGCACAGCAAATGATCATGGCGATATTCAGTTAGCGCGCTGCAAGTGAGTGCTAGAGACGTAAAAGGTGTGTGTGGGTCCGCAGGACCCTTTAGCGACTAAATACGGAAGTTTTTTTTGCATGTCGTTATAACTTTTTATTTACCATTTTTTTTATTTTATTTCATAAAAAATGGCAACCAATAGAGTTTTAAGGCTTAAAGAGATAGAGGAATATATAAATGAAGAAATAGAAAACGAAGACTGCTCTGAAACTGAAGACTGCTTAGATATAAGTGAACATGGATCGGATACAGAACAAGAAGGCGAAATATTCCCAATGTCATCAGATTCAAATATACAATCTAAACGTGAACTAAACTTAGAGTCAAGGCAAGGCATCCGTCGACCGGCGCCTGATCTCCGACGTCCGGATTTAGATTGTATTCCATTGTCGATTTTACAAAATGGGTATTATATTGGTAAAGACAAAACTACTTCATGGAGTATTGAAGAACCCGCAAGAAATATAAGAACTCGGAGTCATAATATCATACGTGAAGTTCCTGGGCCATGTCAAGATGCATTGAACTCGACTACGCCGTTAGAAAAGTTTTGTCTTTTTTTCCCCGATGAAATTTTGACGAAAGTAGTAGATTTTACGAATACTTACATAACTGAAAAAATTCGAGAGAATTTCGAAAGAGAGAGAGAGACTGTAAATCTACAAGTGTAACTGAAATAAAAGCTTTATTTGGGCTTCTTTTTTATATTGGAAAGTTGAGAGGAACTCATTTGAATACTAAGGATTTGTGGGCCACCGATGGCACCGGATGTGATATTTGTATAGCAGCTATGTCAAGAAGTAAATTTCACTTTTTGCTTAGATGCTTGCGTTTCGATGATATAAGAACAAGGCAATCAAGAAAGGAAAATGATAAATTGGCGCCAATTCGAGAAGTCTTTGAGCAATTTGTGTTTTATGTTCGAAAATATTACAGGCATGGAGAGCATGTCACCTAAAATACTTTTAGCGTTCCGTGGTCGATGTCCATTCCGACAATACCTTCCTAGCAAACCGGCCAAGTACGGCCTAAAAATATTTGCCGTATGTGATGCAAAAACTTATTATACATCAAATCTTGAAATTTACGCCGGTAAACAAAATGATGGCCCATATCAAATCAGCAATTCTCCGAACGACGTGGTAAAACGACTGGTGGATCCAATAAAAGGTTCTAATCGTAATATTGTAATGGATAATTGGTTTATGAGTATTTCATTGATGACAGATTTATTGGATAACTTTGGCTTGACATGCTTAGGAACTCTCAGAAAGAACAAAAAAGAGATACCTCCTGAGTTTATTCAGACCAGAGGAAGACAGGAGCACGAAACTTACTTTGGATTTAAAAATAATGCCACATTGCTATCTTACGTGCCTAAACGAGGCAAAGTAGTTCTCTTAGCATCTACTATGCACCATGATGCTAAAATAGATGTAAGTACTGGTGAACAAAAGAAACCTGAAATGATAACCGATTACAATACCTTCAAATGCGGCGTCGATATAGTTGACCAAATGACTGGTACATATTCTGTGTCTAGACGAACTCAACGTTGGCCACTTTGCTTATTTTTTGGGTTGTTGAACATTGGTGGACTAAACGCTTACGTTATTCAAAAGGCCATGTTACCTTCTGATAACTTCACACGAAGAGATTTTATTAAAACATTGGCCATTTCTATTGCAAACATTCCACAGCACATCAAAAACCGTATCCAGAACATAATACCCGAAGTAGAACTACCTGCTGCATCCAACCCACCAGTGAGTCGACGAAAAACGCGTTGCGGCCTATGTAATTGGAAAAAAGATAGAAAGACCAAAGTTTTTTGCACAAAGTGCAATGTACCAATTTGTGGAGAACACATGAAGCATATTTGTACAAATTGTTATAGCTAAATTATATGTATAAAGTGTCTAAAGAATGTTGGCAAGTGTGATTATACTCAAAAGAAGATGTTATTTTTCGTTATTTTTTTTATTTCTCTGTGATGATAGATCTCTTTTACTATTTCGTATAAGTAAGTACATTATAGTAGTGTAAGTAAATATAAAAGATTTTGTTTAAAATAAGTAATTATAGAAATTACATTGATTAGCCTAAATCTTGTAACAAAACGATAGAGAAATCTAGTATATTTTTGTAATAGCTTATGTTTCAGTAAAAAACAATAAATATTAATATTTGATCCAATACTATCTTTTATTATATATATAGAATCCTTATATGAAAGTAAACATTTACGTTTATTATGCCGTTTTAAAAAAAAACTTATGATATTGTACTGGGTCCAGCGGACCCGGCAGCGAGTACTTGTGTTACAAATTAGGGCGCGAGTCCCCAAGTGTTAAAATATAGACATCCAGGGTTGAAATAGAATCATTCGTGCTTATAACACAAATCAATCCCTAAGCAGGTCTCGAACCTGCGACCGTTTGCAGAGTAAGTAGGGTACAAACTGAAGTAAATGTATCGTAAAAATGGTATTTGTACATTATAGGAAATACGCTACAAGTGTGGTAGGTACTGGTACAGTTTGATTAATACGATTTTAATTAAATTATTTACTGTCTATATCACAGGCCTTAAAAGCAGAAAATGTTTCATTTTTGTAAAAGTTTCCCAGTTGTATTTCCGCGTCCGCTGCTTGCAATTGCTCTCATATTTAATCGCACGAATGAAACGACTGTTACGAAATAGGGTTCTGACAAATATTCGAATTACTGCCAAGTGACGGATTTATTTATTTTTATACTGCGGCCTACTGTTTAGATCGAAAACCTTAAAAGTTATAGTTTTAGTTTTAAACCAAATATTGTAGACTTTCTAGGTTACCTAAGTAAACATTTTATATATATTTTATACTCGTATGCATAGATAAATTAGACGTACTTAGGTCTTACATACCATATTATTCGTAACATTATACACTTTTATAAAGTTTAACGTTAATTAAAACATATTTTTAAATAAGTGTACTGAAAAAAACAACTACATTTTACTAAGCTTTAGTAATGGAAATTTCAGGAAAAAAACTCTTTGTGCCGAAAATGAAATCGGGGACCGAAGACAGTTTAATACTTTGTGTGAAATGGAATATGAAAATTGTAGAACTCCAAATAGTAAGTTTTATGCAAATTATACAATTCACAGTTGGTCTGAGATTTTTGGCCGTTGATATTCTGAACTGAAAGGATAATTCCTTTACTTGCTACTTATTTTATAATCTTTATACATATTATATATTTGACAACACGTTTGGCTCAGTTAGTAGTGACTCTTTCTGCGCAAGCGGTCGCGGGTTCGAGTCTTGCTGGGGGCATTCGTTTGTTGAGCACAAATGTTTGTACTCCAGTCACGGGTTTTTATATTTATAATATGTATATTTTTAAAGTTACATAATATGTGCAGTGTTTCAACTATCTAGTATCCATAACACAAGCCTTACCACAGAACTAGATGGCGCGTTGTGTAATGTTGTCCCAACATATTATTCATTCATTTTTATCATACATCTATATAAATAAAAATGAATGTTGGTAAGCGCATAACTCAAGAACGGTTGGATCAATTCGGCTAGTTTTTTTTTGTATGTTTCTTATGGTCCACGGAAAGTTTCAATACAATTCGGCTAATTATCATTTTGTATGTTCCGTAAGTCACACGGAAGGATTTAATAATAATAATTAAAAAAAATAAAAAAAACTTAGACTAAAGTACCTAGGGACGAACCAAAGCGAAGCGAGGGTGAGTCGCTAGTAATACAATAAAATTATGATTCAAATCTGTACATTAAATTTTTTTTGATAGACTAATCATTAATTATTATTATCGATAGAAGCCGAATGTACTAGCTTTTAGAAATCTTGTCTATTTGTGGGTTTAGTAACGCATCCGAAAAACCACTGGCCAAATTTTGATGAAATTTCAATAATTGTATATAGAATATTTTTTCCTTATTTTCTACTTTATAACTTTTCACTCTGAGAATTATATAATAAAATCGTTTACAAGAACGAACTCAAGCAGATCGAGGGTTATTCGCTAGTTAATTTGAAATTATAATTTTAAATGTGTTACTTGCTTATAATATTTCATACCATTATATGTTTATTTACAGATAATTGGCACTATCTACGGGACGATAAATGTTGAATTAAATTAATTTATTTTCTGAAAAAATCTTTGTTCTTTTCACTACTACACCCTCTTTATTCCCCCACAGTTATATATGTATGACTCAAATTAAATGGTAAAAATAACAATAACGTGATATCAATTCATTTTACTAATAGAAATATTTTTTTAAATTACACAAATCATGTACAAGTTTGCTGTTATTCAAAGTAAACCTATAAATACTTAGCATGTTCTATACAAGTTCGTGCACAGACAATTTTTTTTTTTTATGAGACAAAGGGGGCAAACGGGCAGGAGGCTCACCTGATGGTAAGTGATCACCTCCGCCCATGGACATCTGCAACACCACAGGGCTTGCAGATGCGTTGCCGGCTTTTCACAAAAGGGAAGGAGGGAGAAGGACGGGATGGGGGATGGGGAGTGGGCCTCCCGGACTCTCACTCACCGAACGAAACGCGACCACATAGCTGTCACTTCACGCCGGTCTTCTGTGAGGGAGTGGTACTATACAGGGCGTGCCGGTCCATTCGACTGCTACCCGAAAGTAACAAGCATGGCACTACCTTGAAAACATAACTTCAATTCGTAAAATCAAATATCCTCTCTACATTGCAAAAGTAATAAGATTGCCATATAAATGTTACACCGAACAAAAAAAATGTTATAAGGTTCTAAATGTTTTTAATACTTTCTTAGATTTATGCGAATATTTAACATTTTATTTTTCTTTCACGATATTTCGAAAGCCTTACACTAATCATGGTCATGGTAGAGAAATGATCTTAGTATTTTAATAAGATTTGACGTCAACGTCACGTCCAGTTTATTTTTCGTACAAAATAAGGGAAAACAAGTTGACAAAACATAATCGCTATCTTTTTTCTTCAGCCCTTTTCAACGTCCCACAGCTGGGCACGGGCCTCATTTAGTACGAGGGGGATCAGGCATAGTCCACCGCGCTGGCCTAGTGCTTGTTTGTGTACTTCACAAGTCTTTAGAAAACTTGCTTGGGTTTTCTCAGACATGCAGGTTTCCTCACGATGTTTTCCTTCGTAAGACCAGTGGTAATTATGATAGAAAGAATTCGCACATGAAAATATCAGAGGTGCGAAACCCGGATTTGAACCCGCATCACTCGGTTATACAAGCGAGCGCGTTACCACCACTGGACAACCACTGCCTACTGTAATATAGGTTTCTAAATTATTTGGACTTTCATATCTTTTAGTATGCATTATACGATAAACCAAAGTGAACTCAAAGGTTGATTAGGGCATGTCGTTAAAGGGACCTGTGAAATATATGAAACGTTACAAAACTACTAATAACGTTGTTGGATCACGACGCTGCTATTCGTGATCTGAATAAAAATGGCATATTTAGGTCACGAGAAGTCTTTTTAACTTCATTTTACAGAAAACTCATTTTTTGCTTTTCTCTGGCAGTTTAATTTCTGATAGTTCGTAAGTATATTAAGTTTTGGTTTTGGGAAAATAATAAGATGTGCTTAAGTTAAATACTTAAAAATTCATTAAACCTATAATAATATGTTTCTTAAAGATACCTATATATTTATTTTGTATAAGATGGTAAAATTCAAATTTAGTTTTAACATAGAGGAGGTATGATAACTGACGGTCATATTTTAGTAAGCGAAAGCCAATTTTTTTGTCACATTACCTAAGAATGCAAGGTTTTAGTTAGATCTGTACTTAACATTGAAAGAAGAAAATTGTTAACTAAGTTGAAATAAAAAAGAGTGAAATTATACACAATGCGCACTATTTTATCACCAGTAGGCACTACTATTAACGCCATTTAAGAAGTTTCTGTTCTAAAAAAATTAAAAATATTCGATTAAACGCCCTTTTTACTAAAAATAAATAAAAAAACAAATGCGTATCAATAATTCAGTGACTTTTTGTAATTTTATACAAATCAAACTGTTAACTCAAGTGTTTGACGTCAAACGCCTACGCATTGTGTAGAGCAATCAACACCTCTCACGTTTTATCATGCTCCATTCTGAAAAAAATAATTGAAAGAATTATATACATAATTTCAAAAGACGTTATTTTTAATATATTCTTATATAATTTCGTGTTAACTTTCAAGTTATCTATTATTGATGTCGTATTTTCCAAAAGATTTTGTTCGTTATTTTTGGTTCATAAAAAGGACTCTTGGATGATTCCACAAATTGTCTAGAAGAATATTTTTACAAGCTTTTTATTTAGATAATTATTATAAGACTAACGACTTCTAAAATAAATCGAAAAAAAAACAGACAAACAAGTAAAAAATTTAAAAATTGTGGTTTTGCTATAAGGACCGTGTGTATTTTCATATGCATTTAAATTGTGAGTATACGTGATTAATGATTTAATTGGAAGCTCGACTGTAAATGTATCAGCCTATCATTACATATAAAACAAAGTTCTCCATCAGTCTGTCTGTTCGCGATAGACTCAAAAACTACCGATTTTCATGCTGTTTTCAACAATGTATAACCACTCTTATCGAGGGAGGTTTTAGAATATAATTTGTCAACTTTTTGTAAGCATTTACTAGCGGAACCCGCGGCTTCGCTTGCGCCAAATCTAGGGACGAATCCGAACGAAGCGAGGGTGAGTCGCTAGTTTACCTACATAAAAGTAGTTTAGTTAGCAACAACCTCTAAGCTCAGTCTTATTTTATAAAAGGAAAATGCTAATGATATTTTTGTCATTATAATATTTCTTTGTAAACATCTCGGTCAACTTTGCAACTTGATGCGAAGTGTAAAGAAGATAAATGAGAAAGTCCAACTTACGCCGCCAACTATTACAATTTTCGTATTCCATTTCACAGTAGTTGTTGAAAGTCTTGAAGTAACCATCATAATGTCTGCCACATACCAGGTCACGCCTTGAAATTTATAATCGAATGGTTAATTTACATATTTTGTTACTAGAATTATAATCTCATTAAGAGAGCTGAGACGAAGAAGAAACGTAAGTATCTGGATTACTCTTCTTGAAAGAAGAAGAATTATCTGGATCTGGCTCACTCAAAATTTGGTCTAAAAACAAAAAATAAAAAACTGGAGTGGGCCACCCTTAACGCCTAGGGGAATAAAGAATAGCCTACGGCCTATTCTCAGACCTACTATATACACACAGAAATATTAATAAACATCGGTCAAGCCGTTTCGGAGGAGTTCGATAACAAACACTGTAACACGAGATTTTTATATATTAGAAATAAAAATATTTTTAATAAGTAAAACATTTTTTTTCAACGAAAATTTCTTACTTATACGCTGCTGGACAATCTTTGATGAATACGATGCACCCTCTGTCAATTAAATCGGATTTCCGGAAAACTGAATTTTTTGGGTAAAATCGCACACGGCCAGGTTTTGTCGAGTTTTTATTGACATAATTTCCATCAATTTGATTTGTAACTAAAAATATGGTTATTGGTAAAATATTAAGATTTTTACTAGAGGAAACAAAATATACTGGTATTTAGCGAATTTGTATTTGTATGATAAAAATGCCACTTATATTCGTATCCTTTATATGTCACTAATAATACGATCAATCAAGTTATTTTCTTTCTATTCCACGTGTATATTTTTTTGCCTGGAATAAAAAAGTAATTGCTCTTTTGTCCGAGTTTGCTTAGGAGATAAAAGAGTAGGTACCAAAAATAATGAAAAACAGTCGAATTTTAATGGATTTGCATCCTGCAATTTGTCACATGTTATAAGGATGTTCTAGTTATTCCTCCTTAGAATTTATTTTAATATGTTTAGAATTGAAATATCATGTATTTAAAAAAAACAACATTATTATTGGCTTGTTTTACTCTAATTTTTGATTTATATTTATATGAAGTAAAAATTATTAGAAAAATCCTTCTACCAATATACTACTACCTCAATTTTATAATCAAACAATTAACTCTTACAAGATTACAAAATTGGTTTTGATAAATTACATTATGTACGGTTAAAGAAAATTATTTTGAAACAGTAGTAAAAATAAATCAACACTTACTCAATAAAACGAAAAGTAATGAAGAATATATCATTTTACGTGTTATTTTACGGTTCAATAGAAAATTTCGTAACTCAATAAACATAAAGTTGCAGAATTTATTACTTTATAATATAAAAATTAATACCATTCAGAAAAAGTTTGTTACAAAACAGCTATAATAAGAATTTGTATCTTTTGAGGTTTAACAAATTTTTTCTTAAATAATAATCTATATTCTATACGTATAATAAAATTATGTACATTAAATATTAACTCAAAGGAAAATCTTCTTGAAATATTTATTATTATCGGTACAGAGGCCAAATCTAGTTTATGGAATTAGATTGGATACTTTTTACTGTGGGAAAATATGTACTTTCTGGTAAATTACTAACTGTTAAAACGAATCTATCATGTAAAGACGACCCCGAGCCGACCGTAACGAAGAGAGCGACTTTTAATAATGTTAATCAAATAATTTTCACTATCGAAATAGCTATTATTAATAATGCTAATCAAATAGTTTTCACAATCCAAATAACATACGCCACATGATATTAAACATAATTATAATATTGTCTTTCTGTCTGTAACCGCATTACAAGGAAACCACTGGACTGATTTTGATAAAATTGATGCTACCTGATGCTAGCTAATTATTCGAATCAACAAACAGGATTGTTATCTAGGGACGAACCCGAGTAGATCGAGAGGGAGTCTCTATAAAGAACATAAATCGTCGAGAAATTATCCAATTTCTGAGAAATCTATAATGAATTAAACGTATCTAGGACGAACGCGAACGGAACAACGGCGAATCGATAGTTAAACAAAATTTATAATAACATCTTCTATAATCGCTGCGATACTTTATCACAATATAACTTTAACTCTAACCAAATACCTACTCGGCAGTAATTTACAAGCTTCTAGTTTATTAAACCACAATTGACTCTTGATATAAATGAGACCGCATACAGAAAGCTCAAGCAGTTTGTTGAAATATACTCCACCATTTTATTTTATATTAAAAATTATTATACATTCAATCGGCATTCTCAAACTCTATTTAATTCACAAATAAATTGAGCTCCGTTTTAGACCTGAGTACTTAAGCAGCGATTTTTATTGAAAATGGTGTACTAGCAGTACCCGCGGCTTCGCCCGCGTACATAGTTTCGAGTCGAAAGAGAGAGCGAGAAAAAATATATATCCTATGTTACTTCTTAAACCTCAAAGATTAATTGTAAAATGTTTCATGATGAACGGTGAAGTAGTTTTCGCGTGAAAGCGTTACATACAAACTAACTTAAGAATAGTATAGATGTACAACAGGTGGAAAAACATAATTTTCATTATGGATTTAATTAATTATTGCTATGCTATAACATTTTAAAGATTGAACCGTGGTAGTTCCATTTGGTTGAAATTTTTAAAACTCCTTTTTTATATAAAAAAAAAAATATTGTTTAACTAAACTATAGTTACTTCAGGGTGTCGGTTTTACGTGACGGTGTGCGCGCATTATAAAAATGTACTCTCATAATTTTTCCCTAACGCACTAAAAGAAGTATAACTTCAATAAATTCTCGAAATTTTGCCAACATAATCGTATGTAGTTTTAACAGTTACTATATTTTTTCAGAGATATCCTGTATTTGGACTGGATAACACGCTATCAGTATCCAAATTTTATCAAAATCTTTCCAGTAGTTTACTCCTGATACGGTCACGTACAAACAGACATACAAAAAAAATTGCGGCCTAATGATTATTTCTAAAAGAGTTTCCAAAAATTATTTAATGTTCTGTAGATCGATTGAGATTTTTATTATATTATGTAAAGATGTTAAACATTCGCGTCAATCTAAGAAAATATTTGGTTATCTCTTTTGCAGAAAAGAGCAGGACACGGATCCGCGATGCTATTATCTCCGCGGGACCAGCTGTCGAAGTGGTCGGTCAAGCGAGTTCTATAGTAAAAGGCAAAAATTAATGTATACGTATATCTACTAATAAGTATGTAATATTATTAGAATTCTTTTTTTGTTTCTACAAATAAATATACAAAGATCTGTATCATTTTATATTTTCTTTATTTTTATTCACAATTTCTTTTATTTAATTAAATCGTTTATCTATTTCGCTATTTTTATAAAGGATTATCCATAAAGTACTTCAATCTAATTTCGTAAATTTTGTCGTCCTGGACATGGACCGCCGCATTTTTCATACCGCTGTCCGGCAACTGGTGGCAACCGGTGGTGCTGCAGATGCGTGACAGCAGGACGGGAATGTCGCGAATGCCAAAGCCTATGGAACTTATAGTCAGCCAACAAACGTGTCTATACAGAGCAATCGTGCGGGGTTCGCGGAATGAGAGAGAGGCGGTAGCCAGCCCAAGCTGCTACACACTCACTTGGTACACGTCAGCCAGGGTTGACGCTTTTTAATTTGATTGTTTTAAGTGTTTCGTTTGAGTTTATTATTTATGATGGTTCATACTACATGTGCTGTGAGAGACTGCATGTCATCATCTAGTATAAAAAAGAATTTAAAATTTCACAATACACACAATACATCAACACTTAAAGAACATTAATTTTAATACAAAACAATGAGTCAAATTCAACAATCGCAATCTGAATACTACTAAATCCAAATGCAAATTTGCAGGTTTTAAAAGAATCAGTATCTCAGTATGTATTTTAAAAGAATCATATATCAGATGTCGAATATAGACATCACTGATTTACGAATGAATTGCATTGTCTGATACACTTAATCTAGGCGTTTGGTATCGGAGCAGTTACATCCTGCAGCGGTCAGCAGCGGTTTGACACGAAACATCTAAATTGAAAGAGCCTTATGTGCGGTAAAATATTACGGTAATGCTGTGTATACAATAGCTTAAATTCTATATAATATACATAATATGTAGTTCGAATGATCACTATAACTCGATATTTTTATTTAGCACATTAGTGCCTTAAACTTTCATTCCCTATTTCAACCCCTTAAAACTCTTTTTTCGCTTGAAAAGTAGTATGTCCTTTCTCAGGCTGTACATTATATCTGTGTACAAAATTTCATTAAGTCCGTTCAGTAGCTTTGGCATGAAAGTGCAGAAGACAGAGTCAGACAGAAAGACAGAGTTACTTTCGTATTAATAATATTAGTAAATATTTTGGAGTCCAATCTCTACGTTATAATAATGTGGCTGTTGGTCTGTCTAAGACCACATCACAAAAATCCCTGGGTAGATTTTGATGAAATTTATATAGTAGCGGACCGGCAGATACAATTTAATGGCAAATATAAAGCCTATGCATATAGTATGCATATCGTAGGTAGTTTAAAACTTATCACAAAATATTAACTGAGCAAGGCACTCAGTAAGCTCATGATAAAAATAAATTCACTGATTCTTATATCTCAAGAAAGACAAAAAATATATATTCAAAAACACTTCAGTACCACTATTTTTCTCTGCGTGTCAACATTTAATTCTACTAACAATGCACTATTTAGTATAATCGGACTTTCGTTATAGGTATAAAAAGTACACATTATGTTTAAAATTTCAATCGATCATTTTATTATATTATAATTGTCTGGTGTGTTTATCTATTTTTTCTATACATTAGCCTTGTTTATGACGCTACAAGCTCCCTTGATCGCTTTTGCAGCTTTGCCCTGAAATAGAAAAAAACATAATATAGTAGTTTCTTAGGTTTCGCGAATATTCGACATAATAAATGAAACTACCTTTTCGAATTTTATCGCGGATTTATTTTGAAACTTAGTAGTTAATTAAAGTTGTGGGTCACTGTCTGTAACAAGTATATACACCTCTGAGACGTCAAATACCTTAGTCTCGCCCGTGACCTTAATTGCTGTAAAGCATTCGATACGTCGGGAACCGAAAATCAAAACAAATCCGTGACAAAATCCGATTTAGGTAGATTCATATCTAATAGTTAGTATTTATTTATTTGCGATATATGAAGTACTTACCCAAAGTGATGGATCAGGTGCAGGCTCACCAGTCACGACCATCTGAGACATGACTCCAATGAAGAATATAGAAAAAACTTTGATTAAATTCATTATGTCGCTACAATTGATTTGTGTGTAACGTGAATTTTTCAGTTTTGGATTCTCAGAACTCAAACTTGCTCTTTTATATGTCCAAGAAATAATTCAAAAAGTCAATATATTTTGCATAAAATTGGTTTTAAATTGATCTAAATTCATTATTTTCCACTTGGATATGTAGCAATTATATATTTAAATAAGGGTTTCCCGCGGTCCCACTCGTGTTCAGACGGCACTTTTAATTTTTTTGAGCAAAATCCAATTTGGTTTTTATTTATTTATTTATTTAGGATCTCTAACGTTAGTTCACAAAAAACTTACACTAGTAGGTACTAAGTACATTTTCAAAAACTTAACCTATATGTACTTACAATTATAGGAGAACACAACATGCTCCATAGTTTATATCAAAAAAAGTCTTTTAACTTCCATCAGGTATTAAATATTTCACAAAAAACAACAATAATAATACTTAATACGAAATACATAATAACAAGACTAATATACTAAAACAATCCTTAAAAAGAACAAAACAAAAACTATGTAATGCTGTAACAATTCTCACATTTACTTAAAAAGACTGAGAGAGGCTATCTAGCCCTATGTCTAAGTCCGAGTCGCGATCCGAACATAAGATATACGAACTAACGGCGCGTTTCTGCCTAATTTTGTTCTACACGCTCGATGTGTAAAATATGGACGTGGATGTCTGGGCGGCGCATGAGGTACATTTATACATAACTCATGTAACAAATGTGGACTATCTATATAGTTATTAAATAATTTGTACAAAAATTTTTGGTCCAGTATGGATCTCCGAAAATAAAGTGATTGCATTCCAAAATATTTGAGTCTTGTATGGTAGGTAGTTCGTTAGGGGTTTTGTAATGAAATGCAAGATGTCTTATAGGTAAAACGCTTTTGAACTCTTTCAATCCTATTTATATACACTTTTATGAGGGTTCCACACCTGGCAACAATATTCTAATCTGTTCCTTACTAATTTAACTTTATTATAGTTAATTAATGGATTATTAAATTCTCTAGTCTGACGGAGGACTAACTCAAGTGATTTAAATGCCATTGTAACAACTGAATCTGTTTATGAAATCGTAATTGGCTATCGAAATATATTCCCAGATCACGAACACTATCATAATTATTTATCACTTGATCTGAAATATAGTAACACAAGTAGGGACTGGTTTTTTCTTTCTTGTAAAAGTAACGTGGATGCATTTTCAAATATTTTGCTTGCACCAACCAACTAAACTATTGATGTCCTCTTGTAGCGAAATTATATTCAGATCATTGCTATATGTTAGAGATCCTAAATAAATAAATAAATAAATAAAAACCAAATTGGATTTTGCTCAAAAAAATTAAAAAAGCCGTCTGAACACGAGTAGGACCGCGGGAAACGCTAATTTAAATATATAATTGCTTCATATCCAAGTGGAAAATAATGAATTTAGATCAATTTAAAATCAATTTTATGCAAAATATATTGACTTTTTCAATTAGTTCTTGGACATATAAAAGAGCAAGTTCGAGTTCTGAGAATCCAAAACTGAAAAAATCACGTTACAAACATATCAATTGTAGTGACATAATGAATTTGATCAAAGTTTTTTCTATATTCTTCATTGGAGTCATGTCTCAGATGGTCGTGACTGGTGAGCCTGCACCTGATCCATCACTTTGGGTAAGTACTTCATATATCGCAAATAAATAAGTAGTAACTATTAGATATGAACCTACCTTATCGGATTTTGTCACGGATTTGTTTTGATTTTTGGTTCCCGACGTGTCGAATGCTTTACAGCAATCATGGTCACGGGCGAGACTAAGGTTTTTGACGTCTCAGAGGTTTATATACCTGTTACAGACAGTGACTAACTACTAAGTATAAAAATAAATCCGCGATAAAATCCGAAAAGGTAGTTTCATTTATATTGTCGAACATTCGCGTAAACCTAAGAAAGTACTATATTATGTTTATTTCTATTTCAGGACGAAGCTGCATCAGCGGTTAAGGGAGCTTGTGAGCTCGTTAGCAATGTAATCTAATAAAAAAAATGGATAATCACACCACACAATTATAATATAATAAAATGATCGATTGATATTATAAACATAATGTGTACTTTTAATACCTATAACGAAATTCCTATTATACTAAATAGTGCATTGTATTAGTAGAGAATGTTGACACGTAGAGAAAAATAGTGGTACAGAAGTGTTTTTGTCTATTTTTGAAAATATTCTAGAGTCTCCGCACCTAACTTTTTATAAGTCTGTATGTATTTCTCAGAGATGATATTTTCTTCCTACTTACTACGTACCCCCTTTAGTATAAACTCTTTACAAACTTTGAATGTCTTACTTATTTTTAAAAATGTTATTAAAAACCTAAAAAATAAGTTTCAAGCTTCTAGCTTTAAAAATGACGTAATTTCTATACAAACTTTTAACACCTTACTACCCTTTTTTAGCCTTGAAAAGTAGCCTCAGGCTCTAGACTATCTGTGCACCAAACATCGGATCAGTAGTTTTTGCGTGAAAGTGCGACAAATCGATACACAGACAGAGTTACTGTCGCATTTATAATATTATTAAGGATTACTTGGTGAAATTAAATGGAGGCTGTTTTAGATATCGAAATTTATTAGAATTTACGCAAAAAGTTGTAAAAAGTAGCACGAGTATAAAAAAGTTAGTAATAGTAATGTTTGAAATAAGGATACTTACTAATGTCATTTTGTGCCTTAATTTTAATTTTCGTCAATAAATAATAACGTTTTACGTTTTTAATAAAGAGGTTGCCTTTTTTTAATTTTTCTGTGCTAATTCTAATAAATTCCGACATCTTCATCGACACAAGGCCTTCATTTAATATCCCGAAGTAATAAGTAAATAAGTAGAAATTGCTACAAAATTTTATTTGTTCCCAAGCGACGTGCATTTAATATTAAAAGATACCAATTTTGTGCTTGAATATATATTTTTTTTGTCTTTCTCGAGATATAAGAATCAGGTAAATTTATTTTTATCATAAGGTTACTGAGCCTTGCTCAGTTAACATTTTGTAATAACTTTTAAACTACCCACATAATATGCATAGGCTTTATATTTGCTAGTAAATCGTATCTGCTGGTCTGCTACCACATAAATTTCATCAAAATCTACCCAGGGATTTTTTCGTGATGTGGTCTTAGACAGACCAACAGCCACATTATTATAACATAGATATTGGACTCCAAAATATTTACTAATATTATAAATGCGAAAGTAACTCTGTCTTTCTGTGTGTAGCGCTTTCATGCCAAAGCTACTGAACGGACTTAAATGAAATTTGGTACACAGATATAATCTACAGGACATATTTCAAGCGAAAGAAGAGCTTTAAGGGGTTGAAATAGGGGATGAAAGTTTAAGGCACTAATGTGCTAAGTAAAAAATATCGAGTTATAGTGATCATTCGCACTACATAATATTATGTACATATAGAACTTAAGCATTTAGCTAAGGTATCTTAAATTTTAACTTCCTTATTTATACTCAGCATTACCGTAAAATTTTACCGCACATAAGGCTTTTTCAATTTAGACGTTTCGTGTCAAACCGCTGCCGCACGTTTACTGTGCCGCTGCTGATGTCCCGCAGATGGACCGCTGCAGGACGTAACTTCGATACTAAACGCCTAAATTTAAAGTGTATCTGACTGCAATTCATTCGTAAATCAGTGATGTCTATATTCGACATCAGTGGATATTACAAGTATTTGTATAAAATACAAAACTACTGAGATACTGTTTCTTTTAAAATCTGCAAATGCGAAACTGAAAGGTATTTTCGACATTTGGTTTTACTATTCAGATTGCGATTGTTGAATTTGATTCATGCTAAGAAACAATTTTAATAAAAATTCAGACGGCAAGCAGGCGCTTTGTTTTGTATTAAAATTAATGTTCTTTAAGTGTTGATATATGTGTGTGGAAACTGATGAAATTTTAAATTCTTATTTATGCGAGATGATGACATGCAGTCTCTCACAGCACATGTAGTATGAACCATCATAAGTATTAAACTCAAACGAAACTTAAAACAAACAAATTAAAAAGCGTCAACCCTGGCTGAGATGTACCAAGTGAGTGTGTGGCAGCTTGGGCTGGCTACCGCCTCTCTCTCATTCCGCAAGCCCCGCACGATTGCTCTGTCTATACAGAGAATACACGTCCGTTGGCTAACTATAAGTTTCATAGGCTTTGGCATACGCGACATTCCCGTCCTGCTGTCACGCATCTGCAGCCCTACCGGTTGCCGGACTGCGGTATGAAAAAAACGGTGGTCCGTGTGCAGGACAAAATTTACGAAGTTAGATTATGTACTTTATGGATAACCTCTTAACAAAAAAATAACGAAATTGATAAACGATTTAATAAAATAAAAGAAATTGTGAATAAAATAATTTATTCTATATAAAGAAAATATAAAATAATACAGATCTTTGTATAATGTAGTACCTATGTAGAAACAAAAAAAAAAGAATTATAAAAATATTACATACTTATTATTAGATATACGTATACATTAATTTTTGCCTTTTAATATAGAACTCGCTTGACCGACCACTTCGACAGCTGGTCCCGCGGAGATAATAGCATCGCGGATCCGCTGTCCTGCTCTTTCCTGCAAAAGAGAAAAACAAATATTTTCTTAGATTGACGCGAGTATTTAACATCTTTACACATACTAAAAATCTGAATCGACATTCAGTATATTAAATATTTTTTGGAAATAGGCCGCATCAATTTTTTTGTATGTCTGTTTGCACGTGACCGTATCAGGAGTAAACTACTGGACAGATTTTGATAAAATTTCGATACTGATAACGTGTTATCCAGGTCCAAATACAGGATATCTCTGAAAAAAATATAGTAACTGTTAAAACTACATAATATGATTATGTTGGCAAAATTTTATGAATTTATTTTTATTTATGTTTTCCGGTGTTTCGAATGCTTTACAATAATGATGGTCACGGAAAAGTCTTTAAGTAAGACCTTATAAAGAATTCAAAATAGATTCCGCCCATTGAATAAAATTCGACAAAAATAATTTATTTTTACTTACAACACTTAGCTTGTTAATACATAAACGAAAGAAAATTAGTTAATAATAAAATATATGTAAGTAATTTTAACTTGTATAACCGAGTGACGCGGGTTCAAATCCGGGTCTCGCACCTCTGATATTTTCATGTGCGAATCATTTCTATAATAATCACCGCTTGTCTTAGGTGAAGAAAAACATCGTAAGGAAACCTGCATGTGTGAGAAAACCTAGCAAGTTTTCGTAAGTACGCCAACACGCACTAAGTGAGGCCCGTGCCCAGCTGTGGGACGTTTAAAAGGGCTGATAAGAACATGACACAAAGGAGTTTTAAAAATTTAAACCACATGGAACTACCACGGTTCAAGCTTTAAAATATTATAGCTTAGCAATAATTAATTAAATTCATAATGAAAAAAATGTTTTTCCACCTGTTGTACATCTATACTATTATTAATGTAAATGTTAGTTTGTTTCTAACGCTTTCACGAAAAAAATTACTTAACCGTTCATCACTAAACATTGTACAATTACTCTTTTAGGTTTTAGAAGTAGCATAGGATACTTTTTTCTAGCGGGCTCGAAACCATGAACGCGGGCGAAGCCGCAGGTAGTGCTAGTACACCATATTCAGTAAAAATCGCTGCTTAAGTACTCAGGTCTAAAACGGAGCTCAATTTATTTGTGAATTAAATAGAGTTTGAGAATGCCGATTGAATGTATAATAATTTTTAATATAAAATAAAATGGTGGAGTATATTTCAACAAACTGCTTGAGCTTTCTGTATGCGGTCAAGAGTCAATTGTGGTTTAATAAACTAGAAGCTTGTATAGAAATTACTGCCGAGTACTTGGTTTAAGTTAACGTTATATTGTGATAAAGCATCGCAGCGATTATGGAAGATGTTATTATAAATTTTGTTTAACTAGCGAGTCGCCGTTGTTCCATTCGCGTTCGTCCTAGATACGTTTGATTGATTATAGATTTCTCAGAAATTGGATGTTTTCTCGACTTCTTTCTACTATAATATGCATATATAGTGCATATAAACCTTCCTCTTGAATCACTCTGTCTATTGATGAAAACCGCATTTAAAATTCGTTGCGTAATTTAAATGAACTAAGCGTACAGATAGCGACAAGTGATTATGTTTTACACTATGTAGCTAATATTATCGACCTTTAATAATTCTTCCTAACTATATTCCTCTTGTAGCTTGATATATAATTCAATAAGATTATTTGGCGACACGTTTGGCTCAGTTGATAGTGACCCTACTTTCTGTGCCAGGTTCGAGTCCCGCTGGGGACATTCAATTTCAGAGCACGAATGTTTGTACTCCAGTCATGGTTGTTTATATTTATAGTATGTATGTATTTAAAAATTAATTCGCGTAGTATATCAACTATCTCGTATCCGTAATACAAGCCTCGTAGCTTACCACGGAACTAGATGGTGCTGTTGTAATAATGTCCCATCATATTTATTATTATTAACATTATACGGTGATTTAGAAAAGAGGTTAGGAACCGACGGTTTCATGAGTCATAATTCCTTGACACAAAACTCAATAACTAAATTTGGCCTGACTGAGACTTGAACCCAAGACCATCAGATTCACGTTCCTACGTATTATAAAGCAGTTAATAAAAATAGTGCTCTTACCAGTTCCTTAAGAGGGTTCCATGGTTTCGCAGCCACGGTGTTCAACGCCATGAAGCAGGCGAACACAAATAACAAAACTTTACTGAATTTCATTTTTTGGTTTTCTTTGGTATGAAACGAAAGTACTTAAAAAGCGTATCTCTTAGCAGATAACTTTGGAATGAAGATGTCAAACTACATACCATTTATATATGTAACATTAGTAAAAAGTAAGAAAGCTGTTATAAAATTAATTGATAGTTGAAAATGACTCTTATTAGTATATATTTAGATATGTTAGCTCTTTTCCTGACGGCATATTAAGTAAGCTTATACGCATTGGTTAAGGGACCTTACAGTAAAAGTGATTCCCCTGACGGTATAAGCGATAACAGCTTTTGCGATAATTATTCTATAATAAGCTTTGAATGATATTAATTATATTATTATATATTTTATTACTTGTGCAAAATATATACATTTTTGAATGAAAAAATGAATGAAAGAATTTTCATT
Organism: Boloria euphrosyne; assembly: GCA_951802675.2. Lineage (NCBI taxonomy): Eukaryota > Metazoa > Arthropoda > Insecta > Lepidoptera > Nymphalidae > Boloria > Boloria euphrosyne. The sequence continues at coordinate 7,085,810 of OX637893.1, forward strand.
GAATATTATAAACACAAAATAGTTTATTTTTAGATTTGTACGCGAAATTAATCTGATTTTTATTCCTGGTGTTTCGAATGCTTTGTAATGTATTACAGATGTATTACATAGATGTATTCTTGTATTACATTACAGATTGTATCTACCCTCTATAAAATGAATTCAAAAAATACAAAAATATCAACAAAGCAACCTAACAAGTTTTCAAAAGACATGTGAAGTCCGCCAACACGCACTAGGCCAACGCGATTGACTTTAAAGTTATGACCATTAAACCAATGACCTAGCCCGTCACGGGAATCGGTTTGTCTGACTTTCTCTCTTCCAAGATGAAGGGACTTCTTGCGGTGCTCTATTACGAAACGATAAGTTAATTGTCATAATAAAACTTAAAAGGTGGCGAAAGTAAAGTAATTGATATCAGAAAGCATAAATAATATCACAGCTCAGAAATGGCAACTGTGCATAAACCATATTATTTAAAGAAGAGGATAAAATGTGCCCTCCTCATGATCTGATAGTGTGTGTGATTCATTTAACAACCGATAGTGAATGATGATGATGACAATGATGATATAAATGATAATGATAAACCCTTAATTGGGCGCGTCTAAAAAGTTGCATAAGTGTTCGCGTGGGGTGTGAAGCACCCCAAATTAGTTTATTATAATAAAATGTGAAATCAGACTTTTATTAATGAGAACATTGATACATACAATATATTATGAACATCAACGTTTAAATGTCTTTTTAATATAATTAATTAAAAAAATGTTAAATCTCAAAAGATACAAATTCTTATTATAGCTGTTTCGATTAAAACTTTTTTCTGAATGGTATTAATTTTTATATTACTAAGTAATAAATTCTACAACTTTATGTTTATTGAGTTACGAAATTTTCTATTAAACCGTAAAAAAACACGTAAAATGATATATTTTTCATTACAATTCGTTCTATTGAGTAAGTATTGCTTTACATTTACTATTGTTTTAAAATAATTTTCTTTAACCGTACATAATGTAATTTATCAAAACCAATTTTGTAATCTTGTAAGAGTTAATTGTTTGATTATAAAATTGAGGTAGTAATATATTGGTAGAAGGATTTTTCTATTAATTTTTACTTCATATCAATCAAATATAAATCAAAAATCAGAGTAAAACAACCCTATAACAATTTTTTTTTAAATACGTAATAGGTATATAAATTCTAAATATAATAAAAAAATTCTAATGAGTAATAAGTTATCCCTATTACATATGGCAATTTACAGGATTCAAGTCTATTAAAATTCGACGGTTTTTTCATTATTTTTGGTAATTCCAGGCATAAAAATATACCCGTGGGATAAAAAGAAAATAACTTGATTGATCTGATTGTTACTGACATTTAAAGGATACGAATATAATATGGAAATTACGTCACTTTTAAAGCTAGAAGTTTGAAACTTATTTTTTTATGTTTTTAATAACATATAAATAAGTAAGACATTCAAAGTTTGTAAAGATTTTATAGTAAAGGGGGTACCTAGGGACGAACCTGAGCGAAGCGAGGGTGAGTCCTTAGTAAGTAAATAAGTAGAAAGAAATTATTCTGAGAAATCCATACAGACTTATAAAACGTTAAGTGCGGAGACTTTAGAATATTTACAAAAATGATAAAACACTTCAGTACCACTAATTTTCTCTACGTGTCAACATTTTCTACTAACAATGCACTATTTAGTATAATCGGACGTTCGTCATAGGTATAAAAAGTACACATTATGGTTAAAATTTCAATAGATCATTTTATTATATTATAATTGTATGGTGTGATTATCTATTTTTTCTATTAGATAGCATTGCTAACGAGCTCACAAGCTCCCTTGATCGCTGATGCAGCATCGCCCTGAAATAGAAATAAACATAATATAGTACTTTCTTAGGCTTACGCGAATATTCAACATTATAAATGAAACTACCTTTTCGGATTTTATCGCGGATTTATTTTTATACTTACTAGTTAATTTAAATTGAAAATCACTGACTGTATTAAGTATATAAACCTCTGAGACGTCAAATACCTTAGTCTCGCCCGTGACCTTAATTGCTGTAAAGCATTCGATACGTCGGGAACCAAAAATCAAAACAAAACCGTGACAAAATCCGAAAAGATAGTTTCATTTATAGTTATTACTTATTTATTTGCGATATATGAAGTACTTACCCAAAGTGATGGATCAGGCGCAGGCTCACCAGTCACGACCATCTGAGACATGACTCCAATGAAGAATATAGAAAAGACTTTGATTAAATTCATTATGTCGCTACAATTGATTTGTGTGTAACGTGAATATTTCAGTTTTGGATTCTCAGAACTCGAACTTGCTCTTTTATATGTCCAAGAACTAATTGAAAAAAGTCAATATATTTTGCATAAAATTGGTTTTAAATTGATCTAAATTCATTATTTTCCACTTGGATATGTAGCAATTATATATTTAAATTAGCGTTTCCCGCGATCCCACTCGTGTTCAGACGGCACTTTTAATTTTTTTGAGCAAAATCCAATTTGGTTTTGTGAAAGAAAAGTAGCCAAAGTCAATACTAATAACATCAGCTATGTGTGTATGTGCGTGAGCGTGCGTACGTGATTGCATGCGTGTGTGTGTGGGTCAAATTTTGATTTTCTTATAAGTACCTATCGTATATTATAATTACTTATATTATAATTTAATAAAAAAGAAAGTTAAATAATTTTTAACGTCGCGTTGGAAAGTACAGTTACGTGTACCAGCTGTAGAAACAAGTGATTTAGAAAAGGGTTGATTAGACCATAATCCGTCCTAGAACTAAACTAAATTACGAATGTTACTCGGAAAGCTGCCATGCTGAAATGAGGCTAGGCTCGTGATTTCATCCGCAGGATACCCGATGATGATCTTTATGCCAATTGAACTACTTCTTTTGATCCCCAACACAGCAGACGACAACGTGGTATGCCCAGACGGAGATGGCGGAATGGTTTGTATCCTTCCAGGGAGATTATTTAATTAATGCAAAAGATAAAGATCAGTGGAAGAAGAGAGGAGAGGCCTTTTCCCTACAGTGGGACACTACAGACTTATAGTAATAATAATATAGTTATTTTATAAAGTGCTTTAAAGGTCTCATTTTTAGTGAATGTTACCTTTTACGGCGGTGCCATTCGTACAGACAATGGAAAGTAATATTAACGTCGTAGTAGATTTGTACAATTAATTTCGTACATAATATTAAGTTATAATAATTTAATATACCAATTTATTAATCAAATATTAAAGATGCCTAGGTTTCAATTTAGAAGCTGCTTGGCTAACAACAGCATCAGCCGGTACTGCGAAAATAATAGTAACATCTCGACACTTGTCCCTTGACGAACTTTAAAGGAAAAGTAATAGTACTGAGCTGTTTTTGTCTATTTTTCTAAATATACTAGAGACTCGGCCTTGCTCTAATCGGGTTCGTCCCTAGGTAAGATTTAAATTTCAGTATAGATTTCTCAGAGATAAGATATTTTTTGTCAGTAAAAAGTATTCTATATGTTGACCCAGATAACTAGTTATAATCATACCAAATTTCATCAAAATCTGTTTAGTGGTTTTCCTTAGATAGGGTCTCAAACAGACCGACAGGCAGGCAGACAAAAATTCTTAAAATCTATAGGTATATCTATGTATACTACTATATAAATCTGTAGTCTGTCTGTACACTCAATTCTTTTGTCGAATTTCCTCATAAATATTCGTTTCATGACTCACTGACATCCGTTTTACCATTTTTGAAATTTTTGTCTGGTTGTCTGTATGTCCCGCTATAACTCAAGAACGGTTGAAGGGATCTTTATAAAAATTAGTATACAGTAATAACATGTGATTGCGCAAATTATAGACTAATCTATTATTTTTTAGAATTTTTGTCTGTCTGTATGTGACCGCATCACAAGAAAACCACTGGATGGATTTTAATGAAATTTGGCATAATGTTAAATGGTTACCCGGATCAATATATAGAATACTTTTTATTGCGGGAAAATAACTTATTTCTGAGAGGAGTACAAAAAGAAGGTTAGAAATAAAACCACGCTTGCATTTACGTCTTTAGAACGCGGGCGGAGCCGCGGGTATTGCTAGTTAAAATATATAAAAGTATTATCATTGTACGATTCGGCCTCTGTATCAATTATAATGACTATTTCAATACGATTTTACAAAATATGTTTAATATTCAGATTCGACTCAGTTAAAATTTTATTATATTATGTAGATGTAGATATTAGAAACTTTATGTGCGTTAAGTTGGCCCCGCAAAAATGTGCTGTAGGTCAGGCACATTACCTACTGTGTGTGTTATTATGTGCCACTTAATAAAAAAAATGGCGCACAAAATATCATTTTTATGAGGAGGTCCTTTTTTTCAAGTCCGGTTGGCCCCGACATTTTACTGTATCGGAAAAATTAGAATTGTGCCGTCGTGTATAAAATTTTCTGAAAAGGGCAATTATTGTATCTATTTCGTAAAAAAAACCAAGCTTAAAGATATACTAATACATATGAAAGGAAGCTATATAATACCTATATAGAATAATCAAACAAAAAAATTGGGAAAGAAAATAACAAATATCATTTACATACTTTAATAATACTTAATACTTTTATGAAGACATTATGGCACTGTTTAACTTTGGTAAGATCTTAATTGGTAATTGGCTTATTTTCCAGCAATGGCTGCTGCTTGACCCACAACTAGTACCGCCGGACCAGCCTTGATGATGACATCACGCATATTTCTTCCTACTTTTTCCTAAAAATATAATTTATATTAATATTCAGTTAAGCTTTAGCAATATATCGTCGGCCCCGGGCAATAAAGCGGTTATATCAAAAAACAAATTTTACAGGAGAAACAATTAAAGCTAATTTATTTATATTTTAGTGTACAGTCATTTGAAATAGCGTTTAATATCTCAATCGAAAGGTATTTTTTTTCCTATTAATCCCTTTTAAAAAATATATATATTACATAAATAATTGAAGAGATAATGATAAAAATGTATAATACAAATTATTTACGTTGCAGTTCTAACTGCAATACCATTAACTGCTTTAAAGATTGGCCCGCCGAATCGTGTCAATACTTGTATGAATTGTTTCCCTAAACATCATGCTAAAAAGAAAGGGGTAATAATTTATGCGTAGGAGTGAAAGAGATGGTGTTCAGCGTAACATGGCTTACGTCGTCGCTAGAGCTACAACAAATTCACGAGAAAAAAGGCGTAATAGATTTTTACAAAATAAATGATTGAATGATTACTTCGTATTAAGTATTTACATATCCATGTTTATAAATATTTATTTCGGGAAAAGCGGTTAACGGTTTTATTGTTAAATTTTTTAAAGACAAATAGAGTAAAGATGTTCGCCGATTTTTTATTTTATGTTTCATGAAGTAAGACCACATCACATAACTTAATCTTTTAATAATTTACCGTACAATAAAGCTGTTAATGTCATTAAATATATTTAAATGATGACAAACAAATCTGAAAAAAATTAGAGGTATAGATTGAAGAACAGAGAAGCCAAAAATCTAATAAAAGTAAAAAGGGCGTAACCGCCGATTACCGCTTTATTGCCCGGGGCCGACGATATAAATACATAAATAATAATAAAAACTAGGGCTTTGGTGATTTTATTTCTTGTTTAACTATTTATTATGAATCGATATTGGTAGCGCGATCGCTTGAGAAATCGAGTGAAGCTCGAATTCAAACCTGGATCTCTCACTTCTGATAGTTTCACGTGCGAATCATATTAATAAATAAATAAATATGTTGGGACATTATTACAACAGCGCCATCTAGTTTCGTTTTAAGCTACGAGGCTTGTATTACAGATACCAGATAGTTGATATACTACACATGTAAATTTTAAATACATACATATTATAAATGAACACCCATTACTGGAGTACAAACATTCGTGTTCAACAAATGAATGCACCCAGCGGGACTCGAACCCGCGACCGCTGGCGCAGAAAGTAGGGTCACTACCAACTGAGCCAAACGTGTAGTTTTGAACTACTGAACCAAAAATTTCCTAACGTTTACACTTTGTTCTAGTACTCTTCGAATAATAACGAAAAATTGTAATAAAAATAATGCAAGCGAATATTGATATTTTGGTATGCTTGTTATTTTAAGCTGAAACGCTGGATTGATTTGAAATTAAGTACTCAGATAAACCTGATATGAAAAAATATTTTTACTCACGATTTTCTTTAAAAATTTCCATCTAGGATTTGGAGCAGAGTTCACAGAACTAAAAGCAAATATACAAACGAATACAAACAAAAAAATCTTAACGAAATTCATTTTCGAGTTATTTTATGTAGCTCCAGTACAAATACAATATAAAATATTGTCTTTAATGTAACAAATACATCAATACTGTTATTATATACTACTAGCGGTGCCCGCGGCTTCGCTCGCGCTAAGAGTGAATAAAATAAACATTTTTGCTTATATACTGTTACTTATAATGTACCAAGGACTGATTCCCCATTTAAAGTTCTGGCCCTCTTTTCTGAAAACTACTGTGTAGCATCCTGCCGCGGCCGTGCCGCCACTGCTGCGCTTTCTAAAACTTATTTCCTATTTTTAACCAATTTTGCTACTATGTGTATCATAATTTCTTTGTGTGTTTTTCGTTAATGATAAACTGATGTATGTGGTTCATTGTTATGGACTTATGGTAAAAATTACTTTTAAATATTTTTCCTACGCAAATTGTGCCACCCCCGTTAACCCCCATAGGGGTTGATTTTCAAAAAACGCTTAGATATGTATCTCATAATTTGTATTGCAGAGCATTATTTCAGTGTCACGCAAAATATTTCAATAGAATTAAATTTCCCATACTTAGCCACCCCCTTTAACCCCCAATGGGGGTGAATTTCGAAAAATCCTGAAATACGTGTTTCATCATTTGTACTAAAAAGCATTAATTCAAAGTTTCATGCAAAAATGTGGAATAAAAATATTTTTCTCATACAAACTTTGCCACCCCTTTTAACCCTTTTAGGGGTTGAATTTCCAAAAAATAATATGCCTATTTTCTTCTCATGAATGCAAACTATCTACATATCAAATTTCAGCAAAATCGGTTGGGTGGTTTAGGCGTGAAAAGGTAACAGACAGACAGACAGACAGACAGAGTTACTTTCGCATTTATAATATTAGTATGGATGTAAAGCAGTTACTATTGCAATTTTATTTTTGCGGTCAATTAATAATTAAAACGATAATGTAACCATTATTTAATTAGTAATAAAGGTCATTTAAATATATTAATACTTCCATTATGGTATTAATAATTTTGTTTTGATAAGAGGTCATATAGAGGGAACTCCCCGGAGATGAGATAAAAGTGAATCCCTCTTATAAACACTAATTAATCGTTATCATTTTAATGACGTTATCTCGTATTTAGGATGTACTCATCGTACCGAATAAGTAAATATTTGGAACTAGAAAACCCGCTTTAGGCGTTAGTTAAAATAAAGTAAACGGTTTTTATAATTTTCTACTAAAATAAAAGTAGCTTAAGTTACTCCTTATCCTTAACTATCTGCGAGTTAAAGTCCCGTCAACATCGGTCCAGCCGTTTCAGATATTAGCCGAAACAAACAGACAGACAGACAAACATTTTAATAATTGATTTTTTATGTAAGCATTAAGCACCATATTCTTTCATATGAAGGGTACAGGGGCAAAACAAGGAATGTCACATAAGATTAAAAAATTGAAAAGTATGGGAACATTAAGATTTTGCCACGTATTAAAGATTGCAATGTAATACTTTATTAGATTTACGCGAATATTCGACGTTATAAATGAAACTACCTTTTCGGATTTTGTCGCGGATTTATTTTGATTTTTAGTTCCCGACGTTTCGAATGCTTTACAGCAATCATGGTCACGGGTCACTCTCCCGTATCCGCGACAAAATCCGAAAAGGTAGTTTCATTTATATTGCAATGTAAATTAAAAAAATAATAATTTTGTGACATTCCTTGTTTTGACCCCGTACCCTTCATATGCATTTAGTGAAAAGCTGTTAATTTGAAATTACACATCTATTTTATTTATATGTACTTAAAAAAATTATAGATACACAAATTTAACTGAGTCTGAGTGAGAGAATTTTTCATAGGACTTGTTGAATTCTGACCTAAAGAAACACACTAAATTAGCTTTTTTAAATACCTAAAATAAATGTAAGTGACTGATTACATAAAAAGTAACTAAGATTTTAAGTAATTACTAAAAAAATCGTCAAGAATTCCATATATATTAATATTATTCCATATATTTTGTTCCAATCTTCTAATCAATTCTAGTTTTAACTAAGGTGTTTTGTCTAAACTAGTTTTGACTAGTTAAAACGCGTTGTAACTGAGAACGGGTTTTAACTGTAACATATTATAGACTTCAAAAGTATATAAAAATCGTCCCACTGAGTTTCCTTCGCCTGCTTCACTTAAATCTACAGTTTATAGTACCTACTCATGACAAAATTAAATGTTGAATAAAATGTTTCGTTTGAATTTTTGTAAGTGAAGCCAAAGGCAGAAACTAGTACATAAGTAAAATGTAATACTGTAATAATAATTCTATCCCGCGGCGCTCCCCCGAGGCCTTCCATTAATCACGGGAGCAGGCCGTGAACTCATATTGTGCGGGTTAAGATATTTTGTAGTGAAATTATTTTCATAATATTGTTAATTTATATTTAATACACATGCTACTTGGATTAATACAAGTAGTGACACTATTTTGCACCGACTTCCGAAAAAGAGTAGGTTCTACACTCGTTTATATAACGTAACATTTTAACAGACACAGATCTATAGATGATAGAATTCTTAAAACTATTAATTCTATTAAGAGATTTGTCAAAAATATTTAATTTACAGATTTAACTCAGTTAGTTTTATTATAAGAGTATGTATAGATACTGACGTTATGCAGCAATCTCCAACGGTAGTAATTAACCCAGGAGGTTATCGATTCACTTTTATTATGTCATGTAGGTCAGATGGCATCTTTGTTGAAAACAGATGGGTTATTCGCTTTACGATTAGGCACGATGTTTACAGATCAAGCTAAATCTATCTTTTCGATGGCTTAAAAACTAATGTATTAGACATTATAAATGAAACTATTACTTCGGGAGAGACTACCGTAAGCATGATTGCTGTAAAGCATTCGAAACGTCAGGAACCAAAAATCAAAATAAATCCGCGATAAAATCCGAAAAGATAGTTTCATTTATAATGTCGAATATTCGCGTAAACCTAAGAAAGTTTATTGTATTAGATATTATAATAAGTTGTAAAATATAAAGTTCTATCCAAATTTGTTGTGCGTAACCCCAACTATTTAATATTATACATAAAAGTGTTCAATATAACTCCTATGTTTTTTTTTTATTTTATTTTTATTGTCTATAGGATAGGTACCTTTACGTTACTGCTTAAAAATATCACATCTCCGTTTTGAAATTGAAGTGTCTGCTTTAAATTTATATAATTGTAATATACTTATAAAAACCTCGTGTCACAATGTTTGTTATAGAACTCCTCCGAAACAGCTTGACCGATTTTTATGAAGTTGTTATATTTGGTAGGTCTGAGAATAGATTGTAGGCAACTTTTTTATTTACCTAGGTTATCACCATACCACAACATACCACAGGGTGGCCATCACCAGATTTTTCTATTACTATTATCAGACCAATTTTTTATTTTTTGTAATTTGGCATAATACTTACCTAGCCTACTAATTATTACTTTATTAATTTTTTATAGTGATTAGAGAACCGCGGGTCTTAAGCCCTTAATTTTTTATAGTGATTAGAGAACCGCGGGTCTTAAGCCCTTAATTTTTTATAGTGATTAGAGAACCGCGGGTGGAGTCGGAATCGCTAGTATATACGTATATGTTTTCCTCAAGCCTTCAATAATATTTATGGATAAATTTCGACAATTGGTAAATTAATCGATTAACACGGAATAAGGAAGGAAAAGGAACTTGCCTCATAAAACATGAAATTTGTCATGTCCTATACAAGTAATATTAATAAATTTGAAGCGGGAAAATCATTTTGTAAGCAAACATAAGATGTAAACAGACGCTTTCGTGTTATATTTGCAAATATCACGAAAGCGTCTCTCGGAAATATTTGTACCCACATTCAATTAATGAATGAAAAACAAATAGCAATATAATATATATTAATGAGGTTTAATTTAATACTCACTCAGAAGACCTCACTCATTACTCCGCTCGAGCTTTATGTTGAAAAAAAAATATTATAACCTTTTCAGTAAAAGCTAGGCCATGAAAGTCCCTTTAAAATCAAATTTTATTTTCTCTAAGCTTCCATAGAATGGACGAAAGCATAATATTTTTATAGTGTTCCGTATCTAAAAATTAGGAAAAAAATGGTGTCTTCTCACAAAATTGTCTGTCCGTCTATCACGAGATGAAAGTGATGAGTGATGAAATATAAGTGTGAATAAAGTTCATTATTTTATTCTATAAATTTTGATATATTATTCTATTATTGTAGCATTATGAGTCAAATTATAAATATGATTAATACAAATATATAACATATCATATAACTATTATCATAAATATTGAAACATTTTATACAATTTTGCATTTAGCATACATATTAAGACTAAACATATTAAGTATTTAAATTTTAGACTAATCAACCAACAATTTTGGACTCACTTTGTAGTTTGTAGTACTGTTCCAGCGGTCGCTGGTTTGAGTCATCCGATAAGAGTTTACATGAAGTCATACAACAAGTAATCTTACGTACTAAAACTTATTTATTATTTTCTATACGATTATCAAACTAAATGAAAGTGTAAACACTGTAATATTTGTAATTTATTATTAAATTTATTACAAATAACACATATTATGTTAGCACTTGTATTCAATTTAAAAATACAACTTTGGTTTCTATTAAAAGCGTTTAGCCCTTAGTGTTGGTGGTTGTTTTGGCAGCTTTGCTGATATTTGTTCCAATTCTTTCCTGGAAATTAAAAAAATATATATAATAATTATTATTAAGTATGAATTGTGGAAGAGAATAGTGTAATTAATTATACGTATGTGTGTCTTTCCGCAGGAGCTACAAATATAAAAAATATTATCAAAATTTTACTAAATGGTGGACAATAAGCTTTAATTTAAACGTACGTAACGTACGTAACGGTACGTGTTGTATATATTTACTTCGCACCGCCCGGTATCTATTTGAGTTGATTATATGAATTGCACGCACCATGGCAACGGTCATAACATGATACGTCAAACGCCGTTAATTGTATAATGTTGTTTTAAATTTCCTAACTTTTTTCGATATAGTATGTTATCCTTAAGAGATAGACATATGCCATCGCGGACTTTTTTGTAGACCTATATAAGATACACATTTATACAGATTCCACCATACATCATTTAGTTATATCTCAAAAGGTTTAGTCAGCGTTTTCGTTGAAAGCTCCCAGACGGCTTATATTTTTCAGACACCTCCAACAGATATCATTTTATTTTAGCCAATTTATACAAAAACTTGACAAATTATATACTAAAACCTTCCTGGTGAACCACTCTATCCATTGGTGAAAACTGCATGAAAATCGGTGCAGTAGATTTTGAGTTTATCGCGAACAGACAGACAGACAGACGCGGCGGAGGACTTTGTTTTATAATATGTATAGATAGATATTATTTAATAAAGAAAAATATACTGCTCTGAATATTACTGAGACTCTATCCTATGAACCTTCTTTTAATAAATCAGTAGGTACAAAAAAAATTGAAGTGTTTTTAGCTTCAAATTAACAGCTTTTCACTAAATGGATATGAAAGTATAAACGGAACTTACATCAAAAAAAATATTTTTAAATTTTTTGTCAATCTGTCTATCTGTCTGTTTGTTCAGGCTAATCTCTGAAACGGTAAGACCAATTTTGACGGGACTTTCACTCGGAGATAGCTAATGTTATGAGGCTACTTTTACTTTATTTAAAAATTATAAAAACAGTTTCATTTATTTAAACTTACGCCTAGCGAACCACTCCGGGTTTGCAAGAACCTAATAACTAACGAAAAACTAACTGCATGTCATAAAATAAAAGTGCGCGTGCCGAAGTCATTAGATTTCTTAAGCGGCAATTATTTTATCTTCCGAACAGAATAAAAAAATATTGACTAGATTTAATATTAAGTGGAAATATTAAAACAAAAATAATTATATACTTACAACTCTCTTAATAAACTTCCACCTGGAACTCGGAGCTCCAAAAACTGTGCTTAAAGCCAAAACGCAGGCGAAGAAAATGAACAAAATCTTTGCGAAATTCATTTTTAGCTTGCGTTTTCGAAGTAAGCAATGAGATTCGAAAGACTGAAGGAATAGTCGAATATATTTACTGTTGACAAAACCATACGATGTTAATTTGAAATCTATGGCGTCATAGTTAAGAGTGAATTTATTATTTACTGTAGCTTGTAACATCACGAAAGCTGGTAAGGTCATGTCTGGTCAAGCTCGAGGCGTTTAAAGATACGGAGAGTCCTTTTGAACTCCACTTTGTCGCGATGGCCTATTCAAATTGGGACGCGTTAGACGGCTGTTGGGAGACAGAACGCTATCTTGTTGAAGTAAAAACTTTTTTTACTTACTAACTTTGTTTCGGCCAGTCTTCTTCATAGTGAATAATGTACACAGAAAAAAAATTGTCCAATGTAGAAGTGTAACTCTTACCAAAAGGTATGAGAAAGATTTTGGCGTTTTAGGTCATTTCTCGTCTGTCTCGGATCGATTGGCATATTATTATTTTTTTTTCTAAAATCTGTCTGTAAAAAAAAGGTTAAGGTACCAGAACTTACTGTCCCTATTCAAAAATCCAACCATCCTGTTTGTTACTTTGAGGCTTACAAAACATCGATCTTTTATAATTACGTAAATGTTGTTGTTATTAATATGTTACTTAAAAGGCCTACATTACCCGAGTTATGTAATTCTATACTTGAAAACATTGTTAAAAAACTTAAAAATTCGCGTTTAGATTGTTATCTCTTCCTCTAACTTTGGAAAGATGGAGTAGAAGAAAAGTACATTTGCAAAAAAAAGTTTATGGAGCTTACTAAATACTTTAAACGAATATTAAATTACATAATATATTATGTAAAACTTAGAAGATTGCAAGTTATTTAGGATATCTTGATCTGTGATCGCTAAAATAACACTTAAGTATTTTCCATAATATCTTCCGAAATAAAATGCAACGGCAACTTATTTTTACAAATACTAAAAGCAATAATATCGTATCGCGAAGACCCTACAAAAATTTTATAGTGTAAATATGTAGTATGTATATCAAATACACAATATTCGGCGGTACGAAACCCTCAATGCGCATTGCGCAAGTCAAAATCGTACACATTTGAAAATCTCGGCTTTACGTGCTCTCCGAGGCACGGGGGTGAAATACCGCCAACTTCCCAACTCCGGGCTGATACTGAGGCTTACGAAACAGAAAGACCCAATAACCAAACTTGGCCCGAACCGGGATTCGAACTCAGGACCTCCCGGTGTGCGACCGTACATGCTAGCCACTACACCACCGAGGCAGTTAAAATCGTACGTACGTACGTACGTACGTACCGATACTAATATTCTGGCGAGCAATGATTTATTTACTTATAAGCGATAAACTCAACTTCTGCGCTAATTTTAATATTATAATTGCTATACTAATAGATAGCTAGTAAATACTAATATCAAGAACCGAACTTTGAGATATTACGTGGTCGCATCCACTGACGAACTGTTAGGAGGCCGATCCCGAAAGTCTTTTTAAAAAAAAACCACAAAATAAACTTAAAAGTTTATTATAAAGTTCACACACACAAAACTGTTATAAACACTGACTTCCGAACTTTAACGCGTATCGGAGTGTATGTCCGATCTATCCGGGGCTCTGAGTCTAACTGGCTTTAAAAATGAAATTATAATTAATGTTGAAAAAGGAACAATGCAATAGCTGACTAAGGATATTATACTGGAAAAATACTTTGAATAAAATAAATGCTTACTAAGGTTTAACTGCCTTGTAAAAAGGGATATAACAGCTCCCCCTTTTTGACTGAGCTTTTTCTAAATTAAGATAAAGCGAAGTCTCGAAATAGAAAAATAATTAGAGGTCGGAAGTCATTACAAAATATAGAAATAGAAAATCAAAAGTATAAAAAATTAATATTAAATAATTTGTATAAAGATGTTTAAAAACTGTTCCTCAAAATTTAATAAAATTAATAAACATTGAATAATGAAATTATATAAAGGTAAAATATTAAAATCTAAAATTAAGTATTTTAGACGAAATAGTAAAATTAAAACAATATCATAACATTAAACTTCTAAAAAATAGTAAAGTGTAGCGAATACTTTATTTATTCGATATAGTAACAAATATTATTTTATTTGACATAGTAACAATTATTAAATAGGTAAAACAAGTCGTATTACCAAAGATTTAGGAATTAGCATTTAAATTCATAAAATGATATAGTAGAAATAGTATTAGAACATAGTAAAGTAACATAGTAGAATGTAGCAATTATAAATCATAAAAATAATATGCATTTTCTTAATTGATTTAGTAAGACATAGCAATTACAAAAATAGAAAATTATAAAATAAGATTGAATTTAAATTTTATATAATAATAAAATTGATTATTTTTCATTAAACTAAAATACAATAAAAATTAGAAATTAACATTTCTTCCAGAGGAAGAATGAACCTTGTGTAAAGTTCTATAAGGTTCATAATTAGTACAATTTGGTAATGATTTTATTGAATTAATTTCTTCTTCAGATGTTGAAACATCAGTCATCTCAATTGAATTTGTAATCTTAGAATTATGTTTCGATGACTTTTTATTATTACATTGATTAAATATTTGAACACAATATCCACTATTATTTTGACAACTTCTGAAACATTTAAATAATTTATAGGCTAAGTATAAAAATAATAACACAATTAAAATATATGTGAATGTGGAATAATAAGAGCCATATTTAATAAAATGTGATTCCTTTTGAATATTGTTTAACTCAAATTCTAAACTGTCTAGCTGATGATTTGCATATTTTAAGGAATCTAAGTTAACTTTACTTAAAGTAATTGGCGTTAAATGTGGTAAACTTTTATTAAATATTTCCTTTTTGCAACAATCATCCTTTGTTATATCAAAGCTTATATCTATAGCTGATTTAATAGAGAATTGATAAGTACTCGTTGGCAATAATTGAAAAGTTTTGGAATAACCCATACAATTTTCGGTTAATTTGACAATACCTGTGCCAAAAATAGAATGATCGGTAATATCATCATTACATTTGATAGATAACTTATTCATATTAGATTGTACATAGATCCATCTGTTATTTTTTAACTTATGCCAAATATCAATTTGGCCGAATAACAACTTAGCATTACATTCAGAAGGTAAGGAAATAACGACTTCTGTTAATAATTTTGATTCACAACTAGGATTACTTATACTAGACATTATAGTAGATAGCTCACAAATAGAATAGTTATTATTAATAAATTTACAATCATCTAGGTTATTAAACATAGTATAATGTATTCTATCGTCACTTAAGGCAGTATAAAAATAAGAAGGTTGAATAAGTGCAAAAGTTTGTATATGTGAGTTGTCGTGAGGAGTCGGCAATGGAATGTTTTTATAGACAGTAAATTTATCAGGTGTTATCAGTGGAATTTGCAAAGTGAAAACAATCTTATTGTTATAGTAGTAAGAGCTAAGTTTTGAGACGTCAATCAAAGAATTAATATTATGTATATTTAATTGCACTGGAAAATCTAAACGTTTATTTATTTGATTAATATGCTTAATTAATTCATTATAAAGATTTGAAGGGCTGATCACACTAGGATGCAAAACATTTACTTTGGAAAATAAAATAGCATTTACAGTTGTATCGAGCAGATTAGAAATTGCAAGTAAGGAGCTTTCAATTATGTTTAGTAAATTATTTATCCTTGATATATGAAGAAGCAAATTATCCGTTTGTGTAATTTGTGAAAGAATTCTATTCATGTTATTAATTTGTGTATTTAATCTTAATTCATTTTGATTTAATTTATAAATAGTGGAATTAAAATTATTGATGGTAGATTTAATTATATGAATATTATCTCTGAATAAATTATATAATTCTGTCTCACTTTTTCGACAGGATTCTATCGCGGCGTCATATTTTCGCGCATCATCTGCGTCTAGAGTACCGAAGAAAAATTTTAGAATTTCACCTCCAAATTCTAGAGATCTTTTAACTTTATTTGGCGATTGATTATTATTAATTAAATGTGCTAAAGATTGCAATTTAACGTAATTATATTTTATTAAGATTTCTAAAGGATTTGAAAAATCTTTACATTGGGAAAATTCGTCGGTATTGAATTTGGAACAAAGGCTTAAGGTATCATATAATAAATTTTCAATTTTATTAAGATAAGGATCTAAAGATATAAGGTCTATATGTGTTATGACCTTCCAATAATCGTTATAAAAATTAATATGCGTAATAGGTTCAAAATAAATTCCAGGACTATGTGATATAGGAATGATGCTCGATTCAGCGTGGCTTTGGCTTCCATAGCATAAAGCTCTGAAAAAGAATATATATAAAATAAATTAAATTTAAGAAGTAGAAATAGCAGGCTTAATCTCGTTTGTATGATATTTGACATGTTTACGACCTATCTGTAAAGTTACGTTATGCTTATTATGTATTTTTATAATTTTATATGGACCTTTCCATATAGGTGATAGGGCCTTACGGAGCCGGTGATGGTGTTTTATATATACTAAGTCACCAGTTTTATAAGAAATTTCGCGTGAATTAGCATCATAATATCGATACCTTTGGGTTCAATTGGCGTATAAACCAAAACCCTACTTTTCAGGAGAGCCAAAAAACGATTATTTTTTTTTATAAAAATTCATAACTTTTTTGTTTTAAAAGTTATAAAAAAACTGTCAAGGTAAATAATTCTTAGAATTGTAGGATAAAAAAGGTTAAATAATCAAAATGTATCTATCTTCTTTCGTTTAAAAATTAGCTTGGAGTTACGACTTGCAAAAATACAGTTTATGGTGTTTACGACCACGAAAATACCGAGGAAAACCATTCTCATAAGCGTATATTAATTTTTGTTTAATTTTAAATAACAATTATGTCGTAAAAACCCATTGATGAAGATTTTTTGCTTTATTTACCCTTAATATTTTTAATTATCAATAGAAATAATCGGATCCTGACTATTAAAATAATGTTATTGTTTCCAAAATGTGAAGGAATTAATTAATTAATTGCAATCCTATAACAAAAAACAATTATAATAATGGATTAATAAAATTAAACCACTTGAATTGGTGAAAATACCGTTATTTTATTATTGCTCATAGTAATTATAATTGTAGCAAAACATAAAAATGACTTGAAATACGTAACTCAATCAACATTATTAAACTTAACAAAAGACAAACATTCATAATAATATTATTATTATTATTTACCGTAATCAACTTTTAAATAGAATAGGAACTAATTATTTTTTTAAATTATAAAAAAATGTGATTAATATTAATATTTTTAAGTTGCTGTAAATTCAGAGCTCCAAGAATGTTTCATTATTTTTATTAGTTTACTATGTCTTACAATATTTTTTTGTTGTTCAAACTGTGCAATTCAAAAATTGTTGTGTTCAAAGTGTTCAATTTTCTGCTACGATATATATAACAAGTTATGGTGTAAAAACCATTTTGGTTTAACGTACGATTTTACACCACGAGTAAAAAAAGTTATGGTTTATACGCTATATCAAAACTACAAAATATATCAAATTGACTTTTACACCAATATTTAACCCTCTGAATGACTTTTTGTCCAAATATTTTTAGGTCGTATAAACATTTTTTTCGCGAATTTTGATATGTGGATTACACAAGTCAACAAAAAAATTTTTTTTTTCTGTGTCTGTTATTTCATGACTATTGTCTGATTGTTTACATTGAAAAATAATACAAAAACTCAATTTTTTTATAAAGAGTTTGCTTTTGTACTTTATACGCTGATAAATAAAAATATTCGATTTTTGCCAAATTCTAAGAGGTTTTCACTCTTAATAAGCAAAAGAGAGGGGTACGGGCGAATATCCGGTGTGGAACGGGAAGTAACAAAGCAGTCACAAAGTATGCGCATGCACTTTTTAGAGAAGCGACTTGTTTTGTTTGTTTGAGCGTTAAAATGTCTTCCAAAATGTGTAAAAATGACATGGACGCCTTTTGCTACATTTGCGGGAAATTTATTAAACTAAGGGCCAAAAAAATTAGTTTATCTACTAATAAAAGACTTTGTGAAGCCTATGAAAGTCCTATGAAGACCTTATTTTAAAAGTCCTAGTCTAAGAAGGGAATGCAAAGAGGATATACAAGGTATCCATGCTATCTTTGTTTATGGGACAGTAGAGCCGATGCACTTCACTATCAGCAGCACTCATGGCCTAAACGGACTGAGTTTCAGTTATGTATAAACCTGTTGTGGACCCTAAGCTAATTTTAATGCCTCCGTTGCATATAAAATTCGGTTTAATGAAGCATTTTGTCAAGGCTCTACGTCAAGATATAAATAATATAATATAAATATGTTGGGACATGGGACACATATGAAAAACAAGCGTGGCACAGTCTTAAGTCAGTGATATATGGCTTCCTCGGCAATAAAAGAGCTAACAATTACAAAGAACTTATTTCTAATATGGTCTACACCTTTAAAATCATGTTGCAGAATGTCCCTGAAACTGCATATGCATGCTCAATTGCTCACTTAGATAGATATATAGATAGACTTTAAAAATAACTTAGGAGCATTTTCAGAAGAGCAAGGGGAGCGCTTTCATCAAGATGTGATGGATTTCGAGCCACGATATCAAGGACAATACAATGAAAAAATGATGGGAGATTACGTTAGGTTCTTGATTCGAAAAAGTGCATATAGCACACAAAAGAAATACCAAAAATATTCATTTTTAAAAGTTAAATCCTATTTTTTTTTGTTTTATAATTCGTAACAACTGTCTTTAGTGAATAAAAGTAATGTAAATAAATAAACCAATGATTGTTTTCTTTTTATATATAACTGAAAGAAAAAAGCTAACGATTTTCTTAAAAATTTGAAATTTCATTCTCATAGCTACAAAAGCAAACTTTATGAAATAAAAATATTATTTTATTTGTTAGTTAGGTATAAGAAATCCAAATCGGGTACACAGAACTCAGGCACCAAATTCGTGTTGACTTGTGTTATACAGATCGATAGAGAAAAAAATTCTGAGAAGAATGGTATATATAACTCATTTTGGCCAAAATGGTTTATACGCCAATTGAACCCAAAGGTATCGATATTGTTTGGATTTTTCTTTACTGTTAATTATATTTTGAATAGCTTTTTCTCTACTAAAGCGCATGCGATATTGTAAAGCTCGAATATAATCATTATAAGTAGTATTATTTGTTTCATATAGAGAATTAGGAATGTTCGGCTTATAACCATATAGTAATTCGTGAGGGGTGAAATTAGTAGTGCAATGAGGGGTAGTGTTGTATGCTAATATTGCAGTAAATAAATAACAATGCCAGTCGTTCTGGTTTTCATTGACAAAAGATTTTAAATATTCTTTCAAGGTTGCATGTGAGCGTTCTAGAGCTCCATTTGTTTGTGGATGATAAGGAGTAGTAAATAACGCTTTAACTTTTAAGATTTGAGTCAATTCTTTAAATAGTTCAGATGTAAAACATGTGCCTAAATCTGTTAAGATTGTTTTAGGGAAACCGAAAAGAGACATAAAATGTACAAGATTTCTGGCGATCTCCTCGCTGGTAGCTGTGACCATGGGATAAGCACTTGAAAATTTAGTTAAATCATCTTGTAATGTAAGGATGAATTTGAAATTTTGAAATCCTGCTTCAGGCAGGGGACCAACGATGTCTAGAGCTAGTCGTTCAAACGGTCTGGTGGAGGTAGAAGTTATTTCCATTGGAGCCTTGTTTGACATTCTCAATGGTTTATTAATTTGGCATAATTGACATTTCTTTACATAATCTACAATATCAGAGCGCATACCCTTCCAATAATAAGCAGCTTTAATTCGTTTATACATACGATTTGACCCTGGGTGACCCGCAATGGGTGAATTATGATTCTCTTTTAAAATTTTAGGTATTTCAACGGGAGTAGGATAAATTAATTGATTTTTGTATATATGAATTTTAATGTTAGTGTTATGGAAAATATAAGCAATCATATTATATATCTTAATATAAGGTAACTTGGAAAATGGATCTGAAAAGTCTGGTAAAGCGAGATCCGTAACATCATGATTCTCGGTTAAAATTTTGTCTCTGAGTTTTATTAATAAATTGTAAATATCTTTAAATTTAGTTTCCTCGTAATGATGAACTTTAGTGTATAGAAAATAATAACATTTATTCTTATCGTTTACGCATTGAATTGTAAAAGGTTCACGTTCAGAGTTTAATAAATCCTCGGGCTTATCTAACTGCGATAATATTTCTTCACAATGAGGTATAGATGAGTCAAAATCTAAAGAGACGGGACATGCAATAGTTTTTAGCTTAGACAAATGTAATCCATGAGTACATTCTGAAATTATAGTATTTGAAGTAGGAATTTTATTGGTAAATTGTTCCTTAAAATATTTTTCATAACTAGAATTATTTAAAGTGTTAATATCTATAACATTAACGGGACAGCGAGATAACGCATCGGCGTTAGAATTAAGACGGCCTTGTTTGTAAACAATTTCATAATCATATTCCTCAAGTTTTAGGCGCCAACGAATGAGTCTACTGCCTGGGTCTTTGACATTAAATAACCATACTAATGGTCTATGATCGGTTACTATTTTAAATTTATTACCGTAGAGGTATGGGCGAAACGTTTTGACTGCGAATAAAATAGCTAATAGTTCTTTTTCTGTAGTTGAATAATTACCTTCCGCACGATTTAAAGTACGTGATGCATATGCTATCGGTTTGTCCTTGCCTATAGGACCTTGAGATAAAATTGAACCTACAGCATAATTACTTGCGTCCGTGGTTACTATGAACGGCTGAGAAAAATCTGGATATTGGAGCAGCGGAGCATTGATTAATTTTTCTTTTAAAACATCGAAAGCAATTTGTTGTTCTTGAGACCAGTGGAAAGTAGCGTCCTTTTTTAATAAAGAAGTAAGTGGTTTAGTTAATTTAGAAAAATTATCAATAAATCGGCGATAATAACCTATAAGACCTAGGAAAGATTTAATTTCTTTAGGATTCTTAGGTATTGGGAAATTTGATACTGCTTTAACCTTGTCTGGATTAGGAGAAACACCTTTATCGGTGATAATATGACCGAGATATGTAACTTCTCGTCTTAAAAATTCGCACTTATCTGGTTGCAATTTTAAATTATATTCGCGGAGCTTATCGAATACTAATTTTAACTTTTCCATATGTTGATCTAAATTTTGGCTATAGATTATACAATCATCTAAATAAACATAGCAGTGTAGACCTTGTAATCCAGATAAAACGGTATTCATGAGCCTTTGGAAAGTAGCAGGGGCGTTTTTTAACCCAAAAGGCATTCTAGTAAATTCGTAATGACCAGACATACCCGAATTAGTACTTATAGTAAATCCCGTTTTTGGGGCATCTTTAGCGTCCATCTTTATCTGGTGAAAACCGCTAGCAAGATCAAGCGTTGTAAAATATTTGGAGTGTCCTAATTGGTCTAGAATATCGGTAATGAGAGGTAGCGGATAACTTTCAGAAACAGTGATATCATTGAGTCGGCGATAGTCAATGACTATTCTCCACTTTCTTTTGCCAGAGGCGTCTAATTTTTTCGGAACTACCCATACAGGGGCGCTCCAAGGCGAAACAGAGGGACGAATTATATTTTGATTTAGCATTTTACGAATCTGTGTATCGACTTCTTCCTTATGACACTCAGGGAAGCGATATGATTTAACATGGATTGGGGCGGCGTTACCTGTATCTATGGAATGTTGAATGCCATTTGTAAAAGAGAGAGGTTCACCTTCGAGGTGAAAGATATCCGTGTATTCAGAGCAACAATTAAAAAGTGCTTTCTTTTCTTCATCGTTGAGATGAGAGCAGCGTAAAAGACTTAGAACTTGATCTATTCGATTAGATTTAGCAGTAAAAATAGAATAAAACGATTTATTAGATTTTGAATTTTCACAGGAACTAGAATTATTATTATAATCAAGGGGTGTCAATTCTACGGAATAATCTTTGACTTCTAAATCCATGTCAGTCGTATTTAAAACGGTAATGTTAACCTTTTTATTTGGTTTTATTGTTACAATACAATTCGCGACGTAAATACCTTTGCTTAAGGTGTGATCTAGAACTAGAGCTTCATTGTTGTGATAAAGCTCGGGCGAGTAATTTGATATAGCGCATTCAATGACGGCTTCTGAGCGTGCCGGGACGATATACGTCGGTTGATTAAATATAATAGGAAGTTGGTAACCGCACAGAGATATTATTTTAGAATTATAATCTATACTAGCATTAAAATATTTAAGAAAATCTGTACCAATAATACCGTCGTAATTAAGATTTATATTATCGTCGATAACATGAAATTTATACTCGTAAGTTTCATCGCGTAGTAAAAATTGTAAGTTGATTGAGCCTAAGGTTTCACAATATGTATCCGTATCATTTATACCTTTGATTCTTATTTTATCCTTAAGAAGTTCATGTTTCATTTTTAAACATGAGTGTTTTATAATACAGACGCTTGCGCCAGTATCGATAAGAAGATTGAGACACTTTGCAGAATATTTTGTAAATAGATTCGTATATGGTAACGAAACTTTACATGTATTTATGTTTGTTTCAAAAATAGGAATAGAATTAGAATAAGATTTAGTAAGACTCGGCTTAACCTCTTTGGGTTGCTGAGATGCAGATATAGAAAATGATTTAGTAGGACTCGGTTGTACCTTTTTGGTCAACTGAGATGCATTAGAACTAGAAAGACTCAGCTTCACCTCTTTGGGTTGCT
Source organism: Boloria euphrosyne (assembly GCA_951802675.2). NCBI lineage: Eukaryota > Metazoa > Arthropoda > Insecta > Lepidoptera > Nymphalidae > Boloria > Boloria euphrosyne. The sequence continues at coordinate 7,109,129 of OX637893.1, forward strand.
GAGATGTAATAGATTTAATAAACGAATTAGTATTACTCAGTTCCTTTTTAGGTAACTGAGGTGTAAAAGAACTAGAATGACTCGGTTGCTTGCTAAAGCACTGCCGAGATGAATTATAGTTAGAATACGATTTAGCATAAGGATTTTTATTAAATTTAGTAGAAATAGTATTATTAAATGTCGTGTCATTACAATAACGCGATTTCGGCAGACACGTATCCGAAATCGTATTCAGTTTAAAGAATTAGAATGATTAGCGTCGTCATTATCACATGTCACGTGCATAGGCACAGAATTAGAACTAGAATTAGGGATAGAGTTACGGCTTACAAAATTAGAATTATTATTTGAGCTACGATTTATATGATTAGAGTTAATATTTGAGTTACGATTAAAATTTTTATTAAAATTTTGCCGTTGTTGCATATTATATTGTCGCTTTCTACATTGATCGATTGTGTGCCCTATATTTTTGCAATAGTTGCATATTAATTTATCAGAGTTAAAATGAGAAATTTGCTTACTATGGTTAAAATTAGAATATTTTTTATTTTTAAAACATTTAGTAGCGACATGACCTAATTTATTACATATATTACATCGCGTTAATGAATTTTTTGAACACGTCTGAAGGTTTTGTAATTTTTCTTCCTCTATCGCCAATTGAACGGCTTCATTTAAAGTTTGAGGATTTCGGCATCTAACAATATTAGAAATGACAGGGTTTAATCCTAATAAAAATGTGTTTAATGCGAGATCTTCCATGGCAGCTATTCTACCTGGAAGTTCTTCAGGAATTTTGCAGCTATAGTGTATATCTGACTGGATTTTGGTTAAAATTTGTTCTAATCTTAAAGAAAATTTTGTGACATCTTCAGATGATTGTTTACAGTTTTGCAAATCTGATAACAAGTGTGTCGCGTGTTTTTTCTCTCCGAAAGTAGAGCGTAAAAATGATTTTATTTGACTCCACGTTTCAAAATTTTTTAAACTACATGCAACTTGAGCTTTTCCCTCAAGCTGTGATAAAATGAATTTGCACAAAATTGGTTTTTGTTCTAATGTAGCTAATGACATTGCGTTATCGCAATTTGTGAGAAAAGCGGGTAAAGATTCTTTCTCTCCATTGTAACTTTTTATAAATTTCGACAAAAACGATAGCGTAATTTTCTCTGACATATTGTCTTTATTATTTTCTGCTTTAAGTGACATATTGCGAAATTAAAATTTATAATGGAATAGTTACAAAAACAATTTTTTAAGGTAGTAAAAATAAAGTTTAAATGTAGTAAAAACAGTGTAAAATAAAAGTAAAATATAAATTTAAAGTAATATAAAACGACTTACAGAAAAATAATAATTTCTACACGTAGCATATTCTGCGTAACAATACTCGTAGCTGACACGTTACACTCGTGGAATCGCTGGCGGACGGAATCGCTGACACGATGACTCTCCGTCGTGGGAAATAGCAGGAAATAGGAATGTAGAAGTTCTTCGGAAAAATTTGATGTTGATGGTGGTGAGTTAGACCCAGCTGGTGCGGGCTCCTGGCGGAGGCTGATCGTCGACCAGACCGGTGATGCAGGATCAGGTGTGCGAGGAGCGGGCTCACGCTTCAGAGCGGAGGCTGACCGTCGTCCAAAATTTTGTAGTGGTAGTAGGTGCAGGATCAGGTGTGCGAGGAGCGGGCTCACGCTTCAGAGCGGAGGCTGACCGTCGTCCAAAATTTTTGTAGTGGTAGTAGGTGCAGGCTTAGGCACGGCTAAGGCTTAATGTCGACCTCGACGATTTCGGAGACCTTGGATTCGGATGCCAATTGTCGTCTTTTACGACTTTTCGTTTGGCATCCCACTTCTGACACCAATTTGTTAGGAGGCCGATCCCGAAAGTCTTTTTAAAAAAAAACCACAAAATAAACTTAAAAGTTTATTATAAAGTTCACACACACAAAACTGTTATAAACACTGACTTCCGAACTTTAACGCGTATCGGAGTCTATGTCCGATCTATCCGGGGCTCTGAGTCTAACTGGCTTTAAAAATGAAATTATAATTAATGTTGAAAAAGGAACAATGCAATAGCTGACTAAGGATATTATACTGGAAAAATACTTTGAATAAAATAAATGCTTACTAAGGTTTAACTGCCTTGTAAAAAGGGATATAACAGAACAGACAGACAAATATTATTAAAAGTATAGATTCGGCATGTGTATCGATAATAATGACAGTTTCAATAGAATTTCCGAGTTTTTTTTGTATTTTTTCAAAAAGGTACCGAGTTTTGTCCACTGACTGGTATTTTGACTTGACTCGATTAAATATTAGTTTTGGATAAAAAACTTTATGCTCGAATTAAGTAATAAAATAGCCTTCATGATGAAATGAAAAAATAGAAAGCAAAGTATTTAGTTCTTAGGTTGGTTATCAAGAAAATACGATTATATATTGATGATAAGAATAATAAGACAAAAGTACTATAAAAATAATTTATTATAAATAAATCTTATTTGTAAATTGGGCTAGAATATAATTTAAGAATATAAATTTGGTTTCTATTACAGGTTTTTTTTTTTTTTATGGGACAACGGGGGCAAACGGGCAGGAGGCTCACCTGATGGTAAGTGATCACCTCCGCCCATGCACATCTGCAACGTCACAGGGCTTGCAGATGCGTTGCCGGCCTTTCAGGAAAGGGAGGGAGGGAGGAGGGAGAAGGACGGGAGGAGGGATGGGGAGTGGGCCTCCCGGACTCTCACTCACCGGACGAAACGCGACAGCATAGCTGCCACTTCACGCCGGTCTTCTGTGAGAGAGTGGTACTATACGGGGCGTGCCGGCCCATTCGGCTGCTGCCCGAAGGTAACAAGCATGGCACTACCACTTGAAAACTTGTTTACTGTTTAGCCCTTAGCGATGGTGGCTGCTTGACCGACAACTTGTACTGCAGGTCCGGCTTTGATAAGACCATTGCGGACGTTTCTTCCGATCTTTTCCTGGAAATTAAAAAAAAAATAAAATTAACAATAAGTACAAATAGCATTATTAAAAGAATAGTGTTAGATGTGGAAGATAATAGTAAACAATTAATTTATTTAATCACTTATGTTGTGAGTCTGTCCCATGGTTTGTTATAGTTTAGGGTGTGATGGGCACGAGCTATATTTTTACAATAAAATTAAAATAATTATTAATATTTAAGCTTTAATTGAAATAATATTTAATAAAGAAAAAGGTACTGGTCTAAATATTACTGAGACCCTATTCCCTAAATTATTTAAAATTATTTTTTATTATTTTTTACTAACTAAATATTAAAAAACCACTGAAAGTGTCAAAATCAAAATGTAATCACACAAGTTATTAGATTTCTTAAACGGTCATTATTGTTTTATCCGAACCTATTAAATAACTACTTAGCAAATTATAGATGGCAATAAATATTAAAAAAGTAGATTATATACTTACAATTCTCTTAAAAAGCTTCCACTTGGGGCTCGGAGCTCCAGAAACTGTGCTCAAAGCCAAAACGCAGGCGAAGAAAAAGAAGAAAATCTTTGCGAAATTCATTTTTTTAATTTGTAAAGCTTGTTTTTTTCGAAGTAATCAATGAGATTCAAACAAATCTGAAGGTATAATGCTCCTTGAAATTTAGTTCCTTTATTTATATGTATACCCAGTTGTGCTTTAGACTAACTTACATTTACAGCTCACAAAACTAAACGATGCTAATTTGAAGTTTATTCAGTAATACATAAGAGTGTATTTATTAATTACTCTAGCTTGTAACGGCGCGATAAGTTAGTTCTAATAAGGTCATCTCTGGTTAAACCTGGGGCGTTTAAAGATACGGGGATTCCTTTTGAAACTGTGCTTCGGGACTTTTTAGTTATTCACGTCCCTCCGTCCGTCTATCGGTACGTAACTTCAGATGCTATTAATACTTAGTAAAAGGTGAAATTTGACATGGATAATGGATATGCCAAATGGCATATACATTGCTTCTAATTAGTCGTCACGCAGAGTGGTATAATTGTAAAATATATGTAAAAAATTAGAAACAGAAAATAACTATATATAACATTGTTGGTTCTTTAAAACGGGAAGTAAATACAACTTTATAAACCATTTTTACATAAACAAAAAATAAAATTATAAAATCATATCTTTTGAAATAAACATCATTGGGACGTCCAACTACGGATTGGCCGTGACACGCACTTGGCCGGCATTTTCTAATCTCTAATAGATAACGATATGAGAGAGCTTAATGCGTACGAAAATTAAAAGTCTAACTCTATAGGTATTAAGGCAGCGCACTGAACACGAAATTTACAAAAAACGTTAATTTTGTTTATGATAAAAAAAAAAAATTTTAAAAATGAAACAAAAATATTTAACCCGACTGAGATGTGTAGAGAACAGGCCAACTAAAAGCTGTGATAGTTAAAAGGCAAAAATATGTGGAAAGTAGAGTTTTTTAAGCTTACTAATTACTTTAAACAAAAATTAATTTACAGAAATTACGTAAAAACCAAAAAGCTTATAAGATATTTCTATATTTCTCATAATATATTTAAGAAATAAAATGTAACGCGATACTTTTTTTTACAAATAAAAAAATGTACTTAGAAAATTAATTTATTATAAATATGTTAGTTCAACACAAGAGTCGGTGGTACGGAACCCTCAAAGTCAGCTATCATCTAATTAATTATTAGTCTATAGTTAATATTGAAATAATCCTACTAATATTATAAATCCTACTAATATTATAAATGCGAAAGTTTGTGAGTATGGATGTTTGTTACTCTTTCACGCAAATACTACTGAACCGATTACGATGAAATTTGGTATGTAGGTAGCTGAAGACCCAGAATAACATATAGGCTACTTTTTATCCCGGAGTTCCCGCGGGATTGACTCCTCATATTTAAAAAATTAACGCGGGCGAAGCCGCGGGTACTGCTAGTAATAATTAATTATAATTAATTCTTGGCTGTCTGTCTGTAACCGCATCACGAGAAAACAACTGGACAGATTTTGATGGAATTTCTTACGACAAAAGCTGATTTTCTGAGTCACATAAAGGATACTTATAGGATACTTTTTACTACTGGAATATATCTCATCTCCGAGTAATGAACGAACCCAAACGGAGCAACCCAACAAGAATTGAATTGAATTGAATTGAATTGAATTGAATTGAATTGAATTGAATTGAATTGAATTGAATTGAATTGAATTGAATTGAATTGAATTGAATTGAATTGAATTGAATTGAATTGAATTGAATTGAATTGAATTGAATTGAATTGAATTGAATTGAATTGAATTGAATTGAATTGAATTGAATTGAATTGAATTGAATTGAATTGAATTGAATTGAATTGAATTGAATTGAATTGAATTGAATTGAATTGAATTGAATTGAATTGAATTGAATTGAATTGAATTGAATTGAATTGAATTGAATTGAATTGAATTGAATTGAATTGAATTGAATTGAATTGAATTGAATTGAATTGAATTGAATTGAATTGAATTGAATTGAATTGAATTGAATTGAATTGAATTGAATTGAATTGAATTGAATTGAATTGAATTGAATTGAATTGAATTGAATTGAATTGAATTGAATTGAATTGAATTGAATTGAATTGAATTGAATTGAATTGAATTGAATTGAATTGAATTGAATTGAATTGAATTGAATTGAATTGAATTGAATTGAATTAAATTAAATTAAATTAAATTAAATTAAATTAAATTAAATTAAATTAAATTAAATTAACTTAAATTAAATTAAATTAAATTAAATTAAATTAAATTAAATTAAATTAAATTAAATTAAATTAAATTAAATTAAATTAAATTAAATTAAATTAAATTAAATTAAATTAAATTAAATTAAATTAAATTAAATTAAATTAAATTAAATTAAATTAAATTAAATTGAATTGAATTAAATTAAAAAAAACATAGTGGAAAGCATGCCCAGAAGGATCCAAGCTGTGATTTTCGCAAGAGGACGAGATCACACTCGTTATTAGATTTTTACATTTATAACCTTATTTAATTCAAAAAAGTTCAAAAATCTTCTTCTCTTTATTATCGACCACTTCTTATTGTTTGGCCGTGTACATCGGTTTTAAAGAATTCATCGAAAATAAAAAAAAAATTGCCAGAATTGACGCGTATTAATTTACACGATTATAAGCAATGATATTTATAAGTATACAGACTACGTCAAACAATTACATTTCATTAAATCGACCTTAGAACGGAAATTTCCTTAGATGCCCGTTTTTTTGCAAATAAATTTTTGTATTAAAATAAATAATTGAGATATAATAAGATTATTTTAATAATAAGAATAAATTGAAGTATCATAATATTGGTAATTCAAAATTACCCCTTTTTAAATGTATATTGTATATTACAAAATATATATAGTATTATAGGTATACAAACCATATTTTTTTTTAATTTAGTCTGTTTGTAGGTTTGTTCCAGCTAACCTTCCAAACGGCCGGACCGATTTTGATCGGACTTTTACTGACAAACGTAATAATATAAGATTTTTTAAGAACAAGAATCAGTTTTCCGCTCAGACAATCATAACATAGCTACTAACTACTAACTATAGTTAGTATTCTATAAATATTATTTGAACTAATTATATTACATAAAAATATAATTTGTTTAACAATATCCATCTGCTGCTATACAAAGACTAACGTAATGATTGCAAAATGTTTATTTATTTAGTTAGTAATCAGTATTATAGACTTTAGGTGTGACAATTTGTCACAATTTACTTTAAAAATATATTGTAGAATGGAGAAGACAAGGATAAAAACGCATTTTTTTCAACATGTCTGATATTTTTTTAAAGGGCTCAAAAATCCCTTGATTTTTTGAGCCCAAACTCTTGTTTAACTCCATTAGAAAGTAAGTTAACATGTATGTTTTATATTTCATAACTAGGTAACAAGTATACTTTTTAAAATAACATAATTGTTTCGGACTGTAACGATCCCTAAAATACACGAAACCGTCTAATATTTGCGATTTATGATATAAAAAAAAAACAAAAATGTTATAAAAATAATTTATTATAAATACATCTTATTTTAGGACTAGTATATAGTTTAAGAGTACAAGTTTAGTTTCTATTATAGGTGTTTACTGTTTAGCCCTTAGCGATGGTGGCCGCTTGACCGACAACTTGTACTGCAGGTCCGGCTTTGATAAGACCATTGCGTACGTTTCTTCCGATCTTTTCCTGGAAATAAAAAAAATATAATTAACAATAATATCAAATAGAATATTTAAGAAAATATTAGTCGTAGTCCCACTATACGTGTCTCTGTCCGACTGTCTGTTATGGGAATATGAGATAATTAATAATATAATTATAGTAAAAATAAAATAAATTTAAATGTATTTTGGGTTAAGTTTTCAATAAAATATGCTTTGTGAATCAAAATAATATCTTGATACAAAATGCAATAGAAAGTCATAAAAAAATCATTAGATTTCTTAAACAACCCTTATTTATCTGAACGGATTAAAACAATACAAAAAAAATTATAATAAGCAGATATACTTACAATTCTCTTAAAAAGCTTCCACTTGGGGCTCGGAGCTCCAGAAACTGTGCTCAAAGCCAAAACGCAGGCGAAGAAAAAGAAGAAAATCTTTGCGAAATTCATATTTAGTTTTGTAAAGCTTGTTTCTTTGAAGTAATCAATGAGATTCAAACGCCTCTGAAGGTATAGTGCTCCTTGTAATTTTGTATCTTTATATATACTCAGTTGTGCGGTAGACTAACTTACATTTACAGTTGACAAAACTATACCATGTTAATTTGAACTCTATTCTTTTTTACATAAGAGTGTGTTTATTATATACTGTAATTTGTCACAGTGCGATAAGTTTGTTCTAACGCGGGGCGTTTAAAGATACGGGGATTCCTTTTGAAACTGTGCGTTGGGACTTTTTTATGGTCCCGTTATTCATATCCGTCCGTACGTCCGTCTATCCGCAACTTAGCTTAGAACTAGAAAGGTGAATTTTGAACACTTTATTTTTTAAAAGTGGTATAGTGGTAATATAAAATCTTTAATTTTTGTACATATCTACATGTGAAGCGAGGATGTTTTTTAACTCGCCTACCCCTTATCGCGGAGTATCATTAGATAGGTGTTTCGAAATGTTTCAAAAAAAAAAGAAAAAATTGTAAAATATTAAGCTTTAAACAGACAATTTTTTTAGAGTTAAGTTTCTCCCAAAACAATTTGCCTTCACTATGAACAAAATAAACAATCACAGTCCAGTCGTAGTAAATAACGAATTCAGACGGAAAATCCACTAATAATAATATAGTAGTGTCCCCACATCGTTTGATATTGCACAAAATTAGGACCAACCTTAATTAGCATGCCACAGAAACTATCCCACTTACACTTGGCTCTGGCCCGTGTTAGATGAGAATACCGGCATAGCCGAGGTTTTTAAAACATAAGTAAATAATAATAATATTATTTTATATATTTATTATTTTATATATGTTACAACTTCAAAACATGAAGTAAGCATAACTTTATGAACTATGTAAAAATGAACAAAAAAATAAAATCACATTATATCCTTAGATACAACAAAAATCCTTCTTCTTTGTCTACATTATTTTTCATCCTGATGTCCTATTGAGTCCTACATTGCGCGTGGCCCGACCGGCACTTGTCCGGCATTTTAGGGTTTCGTAGCCAAATAGCAATAAACGGAACTCTTATGGATTAGTCATGTCTATCTATTTGCCTGTTTGTCCGTCCGTGTGTCACAGCCACTTTTTTCTGAAACTATAAGAACTATACTGTTAAAACTTGGTAAGTATATGTATTCTGTGAACCGCATTAAAATTTTCACATAAAAATAGAAAAAAAAAACAATAAATTTTGGGGGTTCCCCATACTTAGAACTGAGACTCAAAAACATTTTTTTCATCAAACCCATACGTGTGGGGTATCTAAGGATAGGACTTCAATTTATGCACTATTAACAAGATACAGACTAGAAATATCTTGTGTTAGGTTTTCCACAATATCTCTAAGAAACATATGTACTGCGAATTTATTATTCCAAATATAAATTATGTATGTGTTGCGAAAGCATACAAAAATATTATAGTGTAATTCTAATAATGTCCTCCCGACTACGCCAATGTGGTCAATCTCACTCTAAGTATGGCCAAACTCCTGGGCTATTATGGAAGCTTACTTAACAGAAAGTGTCAATGACTAATCAAAATTCGAGACTCCGACCTGTGACTCGAACACTGGACCATCACATCAGTTAAAGTATTTCAGATTTCTTAGTACACGATATTCGGCAGTACGGGACCATGCGCAAGTCTAAATTATACACAAATACATCATATTATTGTTAGTTATATTACAAATTACAAGTTAATTCCCGGATCCGTTGGTAAATGTATACAAAAACTAAAAAATGTATATAAAGACAGATTATACACTAAAAACTTCCTCGAGAACCACTCTATCCATTGGCGGAAACAGTATGAAAATCGGTGCAGTAGTTTTTGACTTTATTCGCAAACAGGCAGATAGACAGATGCGGCGTAGTACTTTATTTTATAATATGTAGTGCTAAGTTAAGTATAATAAAAGAGATTTTTGTGGTTTGAACGCGGACGAAGCCGCGGGTTCTGCTAGTCCTCTTTTTTACTAACGGTACAGTACAGTACTTACGCAGTAACGCAGCGGGCGTTGTGACGAGATTAAATATTATTGTTAATTAAAAGTGTCATGCACGATTTGAGAATTAGAAATGATTCTTCTTGCAAATAACGTTATGAATTAATGTTTCCAAGTGACGTAAAGTGTAGAAAACAAAGCGCATATTTCTTAGAATAGTCATCAAGGTGATACATTGCTATTTTAATATAATAAGTCTACAAATGATCAAAAATGCACAGAGATTTTAAAATGAATCTTTACGGATAATTTAAAATAAGTGGCAACGGGTAGTGGTAGCCCATTAGTAACGCGCTCTCTTGGTAAACCGAACGACGCGGGTTCTAATCCCGGGTCTCATCTGATAATTTCATTTACGAATAATTTTCAATACGATTGCTTGTCTTACGGCGAAGGAAAACCTGAATGTCTGAGAGGAACTAGCAAGTTTTCGTAAGACATGTAGTCAATCATTTGACCAGCGTGGAGTACGGGCTGAACCCCTTATTTTGTATTTGTATTGATGGGTTGAACGCGCCCAGCAGTGGAGCGTTAAAATAGGCATGCATACAAATAAAGTTAGTGTTTGTAATGTCAAAATAGATTTTTAGTGTAATTGTATACAATTAACAATACATATCTATATAAGAAAATCTCGATTCTTTAAACTTTTTTCTGTTTATCTATCTGTTTTGTTACAGTTAATCTTGGAAACACCTTGACCAATTTTTTTGACTTTCATATAGTAGGCTTAGGCTTTAGTTTAGAAAAAGAAATAAAGTTACTATAATGAATTAAACTATATCGATATGGGTAGGTATACACACATATATAACACATTGGATTAAGCGTCCTGCCTTTAAAGAGAAGCGAAATGATCGCAAAATGTACCTATGTATGTTTATGTACTAAATTTTGTGGGTTTTAGTACGTTAGACACATTCAGAATTCACTGTAAAAATATATAGTTTAACCCTTTAAAGTCAAATAAATATATGCTATATAGAAACAACGTGGGATAATTATGCCCATAAAGTAATAGTGTTTACAACTTATCTCTGTTTACTATACTAGGAAGTAAGTGAAAATGCAAGTTTTCATTTAAAAATAACTAACCCTAAAATGTATGCAACAGTCTATACTTGCGATAAATTATGATGGAAGAAAAAACAAAAATATTATAAAAATAATTTATTATAAATACATCTTAATTTAGTACTAGTATACAATTTAAAAATACAACAAGTTTATATCAGTGATGTTCAGCCCTTAGCGATGGTGGCTGCTTGACCGACAACTTGTACTGCAGGTCCGTCTTTGATGATACCATTGCGAACGTTTTGTCCGATCCTTTCCTGAAAATAAAAAAAATATATAATTAGCAATAATAACAAACAGCATAATTAATAGAATATTAGTCGTAGTCGTACTATACGTAATACGTGTGTCTGTCCAACTGTCTGTTATGGGAAGATGAGATTAGTAAAAATATAATTTATTTTCAAAGTTTTTATTTAAATATATAATAATTGTTGATTTAAAAAATAAATTGTAAGTCAAATATTAAAATATGTAAGTAATGAAATAAAAGTTAAATTAAAAAAATACACTACAAAATATTAAAAAAAAGTAGATTTAATACTTACAATTCTCTTAAAAAGCTTCCACTTGGGGCTCGGAGCTCCAGAAACCGTGCTCAAAGCCAAAACGCAGGCGAAGAAAGAGAAGAAAATCTTTGCGAAATTCATTTTTAGATTTATAAAGTTTGATTATTCGAAGTAGTCAATGAGATTCGAAAGACTCCGAAGGTATAGTGCTCCTTGCTATTTATTTCCCTTATATATACGCAGTTGCACGGGCGTAGCCAGGGGGAGGGTTTAGGGGGTTTAAACCCCCCCCGAAAAATTAAGAATGTGGCTGGTGCATTGCATAACCCGAACGGTTAAACTGCCACAACCCTTTTTCAGTTGAAAACGCAGTTTTCTCCTTATCCACGGGGTCCATGTCCACTTGCCAGTAGCCACTCTTCAAGTCGAGAGTTGAAAACCATTTCATACCGCTGAGAGTGTCTAGGGTGTCGTCGATTCGGGGCAGGGGATAACAATCCTTTTTAGTAACATCGTTGAGCCTGCGGTAATCGATGCAAAACCTTGTAGATCCATCCTTCTTCCTTACTAGTACTACTGGCGAACACCAAGGACTAGTGGAGTGTTCAATGATGTTATTCTTTCTCATGTCTTGGATCATGTCGTCAACTTCCTTTTCCTTAGCCCAAGGTATTCGTCTAGGTCGTTGTCGAATAGGCGCTATGTCCCCAGTATTAATTTTATGCTTAACTAATCCAGTTCTTCCTATATCGCCGTCATGTTTAGAGAACAAATCTGAATATCGGTACATTAAATTTTCAGCTTTTATCTTCTGTGAACTCGTGAGATCTTCTTTACAATCTTTCAAAAGTTTCATTGCTTGCTCTTAATCCTTGTTCAACACCTTCTCTTTCAGTTGACATCTGCTTAACCAGGCTATCTCTTCACAACTCCCCACATCAGAATTCAGAAGATTCAGAACTGGAACCATAGATGTCGAAGCTTTACCTACAACAACTCTTGCCGGGATCCATGAGCTCTCATCTTCCGACTTCTCTATAATAGCACATGACCATGGACGGCCTGACTTGTTTTGAGGTAAAGAGACAGGTACTAGAGTCTGCGATCTTGGTGGAAGAGCGGTGTCTTTCAAGCAACGAACTTTTCCATGAATTCCGCCACTTATCGGCACTTCTCTATTTCTGCATCGTAAAACTCCATGTTTCATGTCAATCGTACACTGGTGATTTGGAAGAAAGTCCAATCCAATGATGCAATCATCCACGATATCTGCAACTATTGCGTTATGCCAATAGATGTAGTCCCCAATTTTGATAGCGATTTTCCTTTCCCCCCAAACAGGTATGCGCTGGCCGGTGGCTGTCGTAAGAGTAATGTGTTTTCTATCATGCAAATTATTGTCTGCAATGTGTCTCAATCTTCGGTTATTAATGACAGTTCGTGATGCTCCGGTATCCAGCGTGAGTTTACATGCTACTCCATTAATAGCGCCATGTATAACCAAGGTGTTTCCATCTATTGATGTTTTACTTTTATCGCTGGGGTTATAGATTCCCCGGTCAGTGCCCAAGTCCTAGCCCTGGCAGAGAACAGTTTTCCTCTGGCTTGATTATAAGTTGATATACCAACATCTGACTGTCGTCGACCGTTCTTCGTTGAATTTGTAATAAACTGTTCCTGTCATCTAATTGACATACGTTAAAAATTGACATTCGCCGTTCTTAGGCATGGTACAAGCGTGCTATTATGACGAGTTCACACTATATTACGCGACAATATTAGGTCTTTACCTATGAAATTGCCGTTTTTCATGAAATATGTTAAAGCAATTTTTTCTCTATATTTTTATTTTTATTAATTAAAGTAATTACCTATGCAATCAATGTATTTTTGCCAACGTAATGGTAGCTTATTGATGCCCTTTTTGAAAAAGTCTGCTGGACGGAAAGCAACAAATTCTTTTAAGGCATTTTGAACTGCTTCTCGGTTATTAAATTTTTTCTCCGCCAAGAAGTTATCCAAATTCTGAAAAAAGTGGAAGTCTGTAGGGGCAAGGTCTAGTGAGTACAGAGGATGACGGAGAACTTCCAACCCCAGCTCTTGTAACTTGGAGAGCGTCTGCAGTCTGTGCAGTATGAGGTCGCGCGTTGTCGTGCAGGAGCAGCGGATCCGAATGATTAACCAAAGCTGGCTGGAGACTTCTAGCTTCTCCATTATTATGTTCAGTTCTTCACACTACACATCTGCAGTAATGCTCATCCCGTTTGGTAAGAAGCTGTGATGCATGACACCGGCGTTAGACCACCAATCAGTAACAATCACTTTTTTAGGGGTAAGTTTTCGTTTGGGACATTGTTTAGGTGCTGAACCAGGATCTAACCAACTTGCTGAGCGCTTGTGATTGTTGAACAGAATCCATTTTGCGTCGCAAGTAACAATGCGATTCAATATGCCTTTGTTTGTGTGTTTGTTGAGCAGTAAAAGGCTCGACTCGACACGTGCGTCGCGCTGGCGACCATTCAATTCGTGGGGCATCCATTTGTCCAACTTTTTCATCTTGCCAATTCGACGCAAATGGATCAATATTGTTTTTATGCTAACGTCAAAAGCTGCTGCTAATTCAGCTGTAGATTAAGAATCATCAGCTTCCATAGTCGCTTTTAATTAATCATTGTCGACTAAAGTTTTCGGTCGATCATGGGGTTCATTTCTTAGGTCGAAATTTCCTAAACGGAAGGGCGCAAACCAATAACGGGTAGTGCAATCATTAGTAGTGTTCGCTCCGTATATGTCATTGATAATGTGTGCCGCTTATGCCGCTTTGTTGACACGACGGTACTCATACTTCATAATCACTCGAAGTTTTAATGTATCCATATTGACGAAAAACGTACAAATGCGATGAAAACAAAACGCTGACCACGAAGCAAATGACTAATTGTAAAGAAAAGAATTCCCTATTTTAAAATAAAAATAATTTTAATTTACAATTCTTAGTGAAAAAAGAAAAAAAATAACCTGAAATAGCCAGTACGGCGGAACGGCAATTTCATAGGTTTACATATAACCTATTATACATATAACATTTTTTCATGTAATTTTATTTTCTTGCACCCCCCCCCCCCCCCCCCCCGAAATTAAAACCTGGCTACGCCCGTGCGCAATTGTATGAATAAACTAACTTACTTTTACAGTTGATACAATTATACGATGTTAATTTAAAATCTATGCGGTTGAACATAAAAGTGTGTTTATTAGATACTGTAGTTTGTAACAGTACGATAAGTTGGTGTCTGGTGAAACTCCTGTTGAAACTGTGCATTGGGACTTTTTTATGGTCCCGTTATCCATGACTGCCTCGGTGGTGTAGTGGCTAGCATGTACGGTCACACACCGAGAGGTCCTGGGTTCGAGTCCCGGGTCGGGCCAAGTTTAGTTATTGGATCTTTCGTTTCGTTAGCCTCAGTAACAGCCCGGAGTTGGGAAGTTGGTGGTGGTTCACCCCCGTGCCTCGGAGAGCACGTAAAGCCGTCGGTCCTGCGCCTTAGCTCTCACTGGTCGTGTCGAGTAGTCGTCCCACCGGAGTATGAGAGTGATAGGAATAGAGAGTGCACTTGTGTCTGCGCGTACACTTGTGCACTATAATATCTCCTGCGTACTTGGCCAGTCTCAATGAGATTGGCCGCCATGGCCGGAATCGGTCGGAGAACATTATTATTATTATCCATGACCGTCCATCCGTGCGTCCGTTCGTCTATCTGTTCACAACTTAGCTTGGAGGTTCTTAGAACTAGAAAGGTGAAATTTGAGTATTTTATTTTTAAAAGTGGTTTAGTGGTAATATAAAATCTATTTTTTTTTGGTATATAATGCATGCATTAAATACGAGTTTCAATAGTACTGCGGCTTTACGAAAAGTGAATAATATTTTGACTAAACTTCAGCACCGGTTACCTCTTAATTGGCCGTCGGCGGTAACTAGCGAGTATGCTTACAGTCAAGTAGCATACATAAACTACTTAATGCCTTATATTTGGTTAAAGAGAAAATAAGAAAAGTCTGTCGGGTCTAGAATCTCGGTCGATTTTGTTCAGTGACAACTCAAATTATGACATTTAACAATATTTTTTACAATGAGAAGTAATCAGGGTGGACTTTCAGTTAAATAAAAATAAAGTAAATAATTTTAATCGTCTTCCCGAACGGCTATACTGATAATTAATAAGGTACTCAATATGTATTTGTGCTTAACCAAAGAAAAACCGTCATATTTTTATCTAAACATTCTGTTTACACGGATATTAATTCTTGAGTTTATTACAAATAGTAGTCCCGTTGATAAAATACCCGTACTGTCTTAATTGATTTTATAATTTGTTTCATTTGAATTTATAATTTAGACAGATGGCATCAGACTATACATATTATAAAACAAAGTCCTCCGCCGCGTCTGTCTGTCTGTCTGTTCGCGGTAAACTCAAAAACTACTGCACCGATTTTCATGCAGTTTTCACCAATGGATAGAATGATTCTTCAGGAAGGTTTTAGTATATAATTTGTCAAGATTTTGTGTACATTAGCTAAAAGATAATGTTATGTGTTGGAGGTGTCGGAAAAAATAAGCCGTCTGGGAACTTTCATCAAAAACTCTGCCTAAACCCTTTGAGACATAACAAATTAATGTATCGTGTAATTATGTACCTTATATAGATCTACAAAAAAGTCTGCAATAGCATATCTCTATCTACTAAGGATAACATACTATATCCATTTAATTAGTTTAATACATGGGCATTTATAAAAGAGCTACATTTACAGCTTATCATTTAAATATGTTAGAGGCTTTAAGCATTTCATGCACATTATTTTGCTCTTTTACCATATAATTTAACCCATTCGTTGCTACCAACGCACCATTTGCGTTGATCGAGATTACTACGTCATGCCACCAACGTACCATATGCGTTGAGTGTATTCTAAGAAGTTTTTTGGCATTACATAAAAATGTTAAACATTCACGGTTAGAAACAATTTTTAAATGTGGAAACACAGTTGGTTTTTGCTTCGGACTGTCATTCTTGTTTTGGCAAGGAAAAAACGGTTGGTGTTGTGAAGGTCTATTTTAATTTCCGCATAACTGAAGTTTCATTGATTGTTTACTGAATATTTTTGAATTGGGAGATAAAGTTAAGCAATATTCTTACAATGAAATCACGTGCACCGATACGGTGCGTTCATTGGCATAGCAGTAAAAAATCTTTTTGGATGGTTTTATCCATAACAAATCACGCCAAAATGTATGCACGTATTTTTTAATCTATTAGTTATACATTAATATGGTTAAATTTACTACTCGTAATCTAAATAGATTTCGAGTAGTAAACTGCTTACATACCAAATATTTTGCAAGCTGGCCGATATTTTGACAAATTGAAAAATGTAATATTTAATTATGAACCCACAGGATTTTTATTATAACTTATTTTACGTGGAACTACCAGTAGCATTTGTAATGCTATTCATCCCTAAGCCGAAATCTTTTGAAACAGTAGAACCGACGAGATCGAGTTCGAATTGAATTAACGTCAAAGCGGTACTATGGAAATGATTTCCAAAGTAGGTACCAAACTAACAAATTTTTAACATTAATTCGATCTTGATGTGATCTTGATCCCGTCAAGAGTAGGGGAGCAGATTTCTAATTTATATTTCTTCAAACAAAACTGCTCTCCGGTCATTCCTTAGTTCGATTTTTTTTATGGGACTAAAGGAGGCAAACGGGCAGGAGGCTCACCTGATGGTAAGTGATCACCTCCGCCCATGGACATCTGCAACACCACAAGGCGTTGCCGGCCTTTCAGGAAAGGGAGGGAGGGAGGAGGGAGAAGGACGGGAGTAGGGATGGGGAGTGGGCCTCCCGGACTCTCACTTACCGGACGAAACGCGACAGCATAGCTGCCACTTCACGCCGGTCTTCTGTGAGAGAGTGGTACTATACGGGGCGTGCCGGCCCATTCGGCTGCTACCCGAAGATAACAAGCATGGCACTACCACTTGGCATCGTGCGAACATTTAAAGTTTCTGCTTATACCTACTAACATTTTGATTAAATCTATTATAAAACTGATACTGGCTGTTTCAACCAGTCTGCTAAGCAACACACAATGTTTCGCATTTATAATATTAGTAGGAGTAGTAGGGAATATTAGTGCTAAATTATAAATAAACATAGATTATCTGAATAAAGAAAACAACAGCAAGTAGGTATATTGACAAATCGGGCCTCAGCAGTCTCCCAGAACATGTTGCATAATACTATCTAAACGTCAACGCAAACGGTGTGTTGAATGGCACTTACGATTTAAATTCTTTTACCAGTGCCACCAACGCATTTGTTGCGTTTACCATTTTTGGGTGGGTTTTTTTTATTTAGGGTTTTTTTTAAATTGAAAAACACATTTAATTTCGTATTCTCTATTGTAATCATTAAAAATATTAAGTGGCATCCAGGTGATGTTTTTAAAATATAAGTGGCAATGAATGGGTTAAACGAATATTTTAGGAGCAATCGCAAAAAAATACGGACGCCGGACGCGATAATAAAATGGAAGCGCTGCTTCAAGCGCCGCTTCGCTTGATGCAATCGCCGAACCTACCCCGCACCATCTTGCCTACTGTTAACTGTTACTTTTCTACGTTTATAGCTTTGATTTGGCTTCATAAAATACTTATTAAATTTTTAACGTTCTACCACCAATTCCTATTTTTTTAATAGTGATAAGAACACGGGCGATAAGATTTCTTAATAAACTGTTACATCTAATTTATTTTTTTGGGTAAAATAATATACATTTATTTTTATGATTGATAACACATCTAGACATAAAATTAAATTACTATGTCTAAGTTTTTTAGTTACCTAGTGTAAGTACAACAAATATGCATAGATTGTGGAATACCTAGTGATAGAGCTGGCTTCGCTCGCCCTGATCAATATTCAATATTCGATTAAACATCATCACATATTCGATTAAACATCCTGGCTGCTATACTATAGAAAGGCTAAAAAATCGCAAAATGTATGTATATTTATGTACTAAATTGCGTGGGTTTTAGTCAGTAGCTAAATGTAGCGTAAAGTGGAGAAAAGATTGAGAATTGATTGTCAGTATATTAATAAAATTTTAGTCTGTTTTTAATTTCAAATTAACAGCTTTTCACTTTGTGCATATGAAAGTATTTAAATACTGTAGTTATATCAAAAAATCAATTTTAATTTTTTTTTATCTCTTTATATGTCTGTTTGTTCCAGCTAATCCTTGAAACGGCTGCATCGATTTTGACAGGGCTTTCACTCGCTGATAGCTAACGTTATAAGAAGTAACTTTGACTACTTATATTTTGTTAGAAAATTATAAAAACCGTTTAATTTATTTTAATTTACTAGTTTAAAAATATTCAACCCTTTAAAGTTACATAAATAGGTATATGCTATATAGAAAGCCAACGTGGGATAATTATGCCCATAAAGTAATAATTTTTATGTCTTATGTCTGTCCACTACACTAGAAAGTAAGTGAAAATGCAAGTTTTTATTTAAAAATAGGTAAGAAGTATAGTTCTTAACAAAAAAAAATGACTGTAGCGATCCCTAAAATATATACAAGGGTTATAATATTTGCGATTTATTATGATAGAAAAAAAAACTAAAATATTATAAAAATAATTTATTATAAATACATCTTATTTTAGGACTAGTATATAATTTAAGAGTACAAGTTTGGTTTCTGTTACAGGTGTTTACGTTTTAGCCCTTAGCGATGGTGGCTGCTTGACCGACAACTTGTACTGCAGGTCCAACTTTGATGATACCATTGCGCACGTTTTGTCCGATCCTTTCCTGAAAATAAAAAAAATATATATAATTAGCAATAATAATTAATAACAAATAGCATAATTATTAATAGAATATTAGTCGTAGTCGTACTATATGTGTGTCTGTCCAACTGTTTGTTATGGGAAGATGAGATTAGTAAAAATATATAATTTGAAGAGTATAATATAATATTTTCAAAGTTTTTATTTAAATGTATTTTGGACGATAAGCTTTCATTTAAATATATTTTATAAAGCAAAAAAATCCTTGATTTGAAAAATAAGAATGTATAGAAGTCATGAAATCAAAGTTAATATACTTACAATTCTCTTAAAAAGCTTCCACTTGGGGCTCGGAGCTCCAGAAACTGTGCTCAAAGCCAAAACGCAGGCGAAGAAAAAGAAGAAAATCTTTGCGAAATTCATTTTTTGGTTTGTAAGGTTTGATTATTCGCAGAAGTCAATAAGATTCGAAAGACTCTGAAGGTATAGTGCTTCTTGCTATTATTTCCCTTATATATACTCAGTTGTGTGAATGAACTAACTTACATTTACAGTTGATAAAACTATACGATGTTAATTTGAAGTCTATGCCATTAAACATAAGAGTGAGTTTATTTTATACTGTAGTTTGTAACAGTGCGATAAGTTGGTGTCTGGTTAAACTCGGGGAGTTAAAAGATACGGGGATTCCTATTGAAACTGTGCTTTGGGACTTTTTATGTTCCCGTTATTCATAACCGTCCGTCAGTCCGTCCGTCTATCTGTCCACAGCTTAGCTCGGAGTTTCTTAGAACTAGAAAGGTGAAATTTAAGCATTTTATTTTTTGAAAGTGGTTTAGCGCTAATATTAAATCAATTTTTTTGGGTATATATACATTAAGTGGGGATGTTTTTATATTACTCGTCTACTCCTCGGTGTGGAGTATCATTGGATAGGTGTTTCAAAAGTACTAAGGCCTTTCAAAAACAATTTTTCCTGTTGGGAAATATTAAGCTTAAATCATTATTAGTCAAGGGCTAATTGTTTAGGGTCAAATTTCCTCCAAAACAAGTTGCCCTCACAAAAAAATCGCAGTCGTAGTATATAACGAATTTAAAAGGAAAATTTCAAGGCCAAGTAAGTTTTATTAATTATACTTTAAGATGTAAAAGAAAATCACTTATAATATATAATATTGTCAGCGCGGCGGACTATGGCCTGATCCCCCTCGTACTGAGGGAGGCCCGTGCCCAGCAGTGGGACGGTAAAAATGGCTGATGATGATGATGATATTATAACATTGTTACTTTTATTAAACAGGTAGAAAATATAACTTTATTAACCATATAAGTTATGGTACGAGTAACACAAAAATCCCTCTTTTTGTCTACATTATTGGGGTAGACAACTACTGGAACCCACATTGTATGAACCCGAATGGCCTGACAGACACTGGGCCGGCTTTTTTAATCTCTAACCGATAAACTCATGGGAGAGCTTAATTCGTACCAAAATTCAATTTTTTATATGTGTATTATAATATTTACGTATACGTAGAACACCTTTACAAAACCCGTCAAATTGAATTCAATAAAATTTAAGTTGCTTTTAGGTTTAATCGTCAAATTGTTATTTTTCAAATCGTCTAATAGGGGATGAAAATTTATAATTTATTAATACGAAACTCTGTAATTTGTAAAATGAAATGCACAGAAAGTAGTACTTTTAATAAAATATAATAAATGAAATATTATGCTATTTACGTATTATACCTATTAGAGTTTTGTAATCTACCATTAATGAGTTATAAGGTTGTGAAAATTTTTAATGGGTTAAAAATTATAACTCTTCTATTATGAAGTGAAGGCAGTGGTAACCCAACGGTAACGCGCTTGCTTGTATAATCGAGTGATGCGGGTTCAAATCCGGGTTCCACCTCTGATATTTTATGTGCGATTCATTTCTATTCTGATTACCACTTGT
Source organism: Boloria euphrosyne (assembly GCA_951802675.2). Classification (NCBI taxonomy): domain Eukaryota; kingdom Metazoa; phylum Arthropoda; class Insecta; order Lepidoptera; family Nymphalidae; genus Boloria; species Boloria euphrosyne. The sequence goes on from OX637893.1 coordinate 7,130,340, forward strand.
CTTACGGTGAAGAAAAACATCGTGAGGAAACCTGCACGTCTGAGAAAACCTAGCAAATTTTTGTAAGACATGTGAAGTCCGCCATATATACCTAGGTGACGCAGTGGGACGTTAGAAAGGGCTGATGCCAAAAATATAAAAACGCTTATAATCAGAATAGCTCGAAACTTTGTTTTAGTCTAGAAATTATGATAAAATAAAAAGAAAATTCCTACAAAAAATGATAAAACCGACTGCGTGAAAAGGAAACTAAAAGGATATAAGCAAGTTGACAAAATAACATAATATGATGCAGTCGGAGACAAAGGTTATATAATAGCATCTCATATAACAATTTCAGTATTACATTGTTTTTTATAAAAAAAAACCCTTGTAATAAGCATGTTAGTTAGGTCCTTGTTAGCTCATTTTCAGTTATAAATTATAATATTATGATTCTCTAAGCTGAAGTAGAAAAATACCTACTTATGTGCGGAAACGAGACTTGGTTTAATAATATTGATAATTGTAATTAAAGTATTTTAAATCGTTTTTTTTTAATTTTATAAATTTATTAACAAAATACAGACAAAAAATAACTTGTATTATATTTCCCACAATATCTCTAAGAATTATAATGTACCGTGAATTTATTATCTTCTAATATATAAAAATCTCGTGTCACAGTATTTGTTATCGAACTCCTCCGAAATGGCTTAACCGATGTTTATTAATCTTTCTGTGTGTATATGGTAGGTATGAGAATAGGTCGTAGGCTATTTTTTATTACACTAGGTGTTAAGGGTAGCCAACTCCAGTTTTTTGTTTAGATCAAATTTTATTTTTTTTATTTTTTTATGATTTGGCATCAAAAAATGTTTTTTAAGACTTATCTCTGTCTATTACACTAGGAAGTACTTAAGTGAAATTGTATATGAAGTTATTTTAAAAAATATGTGAGAAGTACACTTTTTTATCTTAAAATGATCATTAATAACTCTAGCGAGCCAAAGCAATAATATACAACGGTATAAAATTTGCAATACATTATGATAGAAAAAAATACAAAAATGTTATATAAATAATTTATTACAAATACATCTTATTTTAGGACTAGTATATAATTTAGGAATACATCTTTGGTTTCTATTAAAGGTGTTCAACCCTTAGCGATGGTGGCTGCTTGACCGACAACTTGTACTGCTGGTCCGGCTTTGATAAGACCATTGCGGACGTTTCTTCCGATCTTTTCCTGAAAATTAAAAAAAATATATAAATAGTTAGTAACAATAAGTAAAAAAACTATTTTTATGAAAAAAGTGCTTATAGTGTCATTGTATGCATGTCTGTCAAACTATCTGTTAAGGGATCATGAAGTAATTGAAAATAATATAAAGGTAATTTAAAAAAATATTTTTTTTAAATATTAAAATTATACGTTCTCTGTAGAATAAACTATTTTTATTTAAATATTTTTTTTTAAATAGAACCAAAGTCATAAAACCAAAGTGCTATTAAACAAATTAAAAAATACAAGCACAATATTAAAAAAAAATGTAGATATACTTACAATTCTCTTAAAAAGCTTCCACTTGGGACTCGGAGCTCCAGAAACTGTGCTCAAAGCCAAAACGCAGGCGAAGAAAAAGAAGAAAATCTTTGCGAAATTCATATTTAGTTTTGTAAAGCTTGTTTCTTTGAAGTAATCAATGAGATTCAAACGCTTCTGAAGGTATAGTGCTCCTTGAAATTTTGTATCTTTATATATACTCAGTTGTGCGGTAGACTAACTTACATTTACAGTTGAGAAAACTATACAATGCTAATTTGAGCTCTATTACTTTAATATTAAGAGTAAGTTTATCATTTAATGTAGTTTGTAACAGCATGATAAGTTGGTGCTAATAAGGTCATCTCCGGTTAAACTCGAGGCGTTTAAAGATACGGGGATTCCTATTGAAACTGTGCTTCGGGACTTTTCTTATATCGTCTTTGTTTTTCAGAAATATCTCATAATTTTAATTAGTATTTGTAATAATAAATGTATTAATAATTTTTGTTTTTGTGTTAAGGAAACGATTAAGGTTTTTTTTTTTATTATAAAGCGTCGCTTAGATAGCATTGGTGAAAATTGCAGGTTTGATTCCTCGCTTATTTTTGTATGAGCAAACAAATCCGCCGCAGTCCACAAATTAGCCATAAAAATAAAGTTATAGAGTAGAGTGATTTATTTCTAAAGACGCAGTACATGAAAATCATAATCATAATATTAAGTGATAAACGAATGAAGTCAGTTTTGATAACTAAAGTTGGTTAATATCTTGGTTATAGCTGAAATAACCATACTGTTAGTTTTATTGTTTCCACTATGGAGTTATAAAATTATGGTAAATGAAAAGTTTTAACCCATTATAAAGACATTTGAACTGAAACTTTTGCTGAGTAGGTTAGGTAATAGGTATATTCTCTATCTTATTCTATGAATGTCATAAATGATTTTTATTTTTTACTAGCGACTCGCTTCGCTCGGATTCGTCCCTAGATTTAGCGCGGCGAAAGCGACGGGTGCCGCTAGGTAAAATATCTAAAATAAAAGTAGCCTAAGTTACTCCTTATAACATTAGCTATGTGCGCATGAAAATCCTTTCAAAATGGGTTCAGCCGTTTCTGATATTAGCCGGAACAAACAGATAGGCAACAAACAGACAGATAAAAATTTAAAAAATTGATTTTTCGATGTTAGTACCTACCTACCGTATGTACTTTCATATGCATTTATAAAAAAGCTGTTAATTTGAAATTAAAAATACACTTCAATTTTATTTATATCATGTATAGAAGTATAAATAAGTGCAATTGAATATAACTATATATTTAGATTGACATGATAATAATTTTTTGATGTAAATGCTTAAACATTTGAAAATTCAAGGCCACCTCAATTCTGTTCACTTCTACAGAAAAATTACTCTTATCTGATAAGCAAATGGGCAAAAATTGATTTTCCAGATTAATTTTTAGATCTTAGTAAAGAACTTAAAGGAGACGAAAAGAAGTATATTTTGCATGCAAATTTTTATTATATGTAAACTAGTACTTCCCGCGGCTCCACCCGCGTTCTTAAAAAATAATGATTGTTGGTAGACGGTTGAAATTAAAGGTTATAAGTATTTTTTCAAATCATAATGAAAAATAAAATGAAAAATAAAAATGTGTTCTAAGAATAAAAAATAAAATAAAAAGTAGCCTACAAACTATTCTCAGACCTACCAAATGTACACAAAAAAAACACTATTTGTCAAGCAATTTCGGAGGAGTTCGATAACAAACACTGTGACACGAGATTTTTATATATTAGAATAAAAGATTTTTGATAATTCGGTCCTTTTAACGTTGCGTAAGCGTTTTCTTACAACTTTCATTGTTAACCTCTCCAGCTAAATATAATGTGTTAGTGAAATTCACAAGTGGGAACAAATGATGTTTTCTCAGAAGAGTAGATGTTCTTCAAGATTATCGTCTTCTATGAAACTATACGTTTTTATATAATATAAGAAGCTTTATACCTGAAGTGCTCAGAAAAAAGATATCGCTAATCGCTTTTCGCTTACTAATGTATATTATATGATTATATTTCTTCGCAACACTATACTCTCTACACGAGTTACCACGAATATTAGAAAACCTAGATAAAAGATTCAAATATAATTTCAATTTGACAGTTATTAACTAAACTTTTTGTGTTACTGGAAACGTTGATTAAAAAGTCTATGTATTCCAGACAATTAATAATGAGAGATATGACAAAGAGAGAGAGAGAGAGAATAATGAGAATAAATGAGAGTTAAGGCGCAGGACGGTTTTACGTGCTCTCCAAAGCACGGGGGTGACTTCCCAACTCCGGATTGTTACTAAGGCTTACTAAATAGAAAGATTCAATAACTAATTAATTAAACTTGGCCCGGCCCGGGAGTCGAATCCAGGACCTCTCGATGTATGACCGTACATGCTAGAGGCAGTTAAGACAATTATAGGTTATCCAACATCAGGTTACACTTAAGAGCGAGGAAAATATATAAAATTAAACTATGCGGGCAGAGCTGCAAGTAAAAGCTAGTGTCATAAAGTAAATAATTTTTTTTCAGAGTAAAAGAATACACGTAATCTATCCTACTTCCTACTTAATATTATAAATGCGAAAGTTTGTGAGTATGGATGTTTGTTACTCTTTCACGCAAATACTACTGAACCGATTACGATGAAATTTGGTATGTAGGTAGCTGAAGACCCAGAATAACATATAGGCTACTTTTTATCCCGGAGTTCCCGCGGGATTGACTCCTAATATTTAAAAAATTAACGCGGGCGAAGCCGCGGGTACTGCTAGTATAATATAAAATGTATATAATATACATTATGCAGCAAAATTTACGCAAGTACCATAGTACCTATGTTGATATCAGGCGTTCTGTTTATAACAAAAAACGAATTTTAAATATAAATGTCCGTATTAACCACTCATATTATCGTAGGCCTATATGAGGACAAAGTACGGAATATGTTGATCACTTTTAAGGTATTTACCGGAGTTTTGATGATAATGTTTATATTTACCAAATTCAAAAAGAAGGAATCACTTTTTTTTATATTTCGTGTGTATGTTACACTGTAACTTCACTAATTTTAAACCTACTTTGATTATTTCTTTTTTTTCATGCCAAACATTTTTTTTATATTTCTATAAAAAAATCGAAAATGTGTGCGTCCATTTGTTCATATTTTGAAGAATATAAGAAAATACGTATTTTTTTCTTTAGGAGTAACTTGAGTAAGGATATATACTCGTAGTACATAATATTATGTAATTATATAGAAAATCGGATAAATCATTATTATAATTCGTACCACTAAAGATGAGACTTGACAAACCACGTGATTTGACTTGCGCAGAAGCCGATATATAGGTATCCTTAGCGGTAGGGGTGAGAGGCGGGAAGGCCTCGTGTGACATCGGGCCTTCGGAAAGAGCGCGGGAGGCGCGGTACCGGTTGCCTGTCGTTCTCCTCGCCCCGTACACGCCCCGCTGGACCCCGCAGTACAGACGAGTGCAACTTTAAGTGTTTATTTTCTATTTTGTTTTTTTGTTCTTGTAGAATTATTTTACAAGACTGTAATATTGTTAATTTTTATTATGCTTCGAGGTAATACATTAAAAAGACAAATTAGGAAGATGGTTTACGACGTGAACACTTACATGTTAAAACAAGTTGTTTTAAAACACATCAGTTATTGACAGTGACTAGTGAGAGTGATTAAAATAATAATATGCCATTTTTTATATTAAACTTTTTCATTTCGTAATAAATATTGTTACTTAATAATTTTCTTCCCGCTGGCTTATCGACATATTTTAATACTTAAACTGTATCATTTCGTAATAAATAATGTTAATAATTTTAATATAACATTGTTTTACAACTTATTAAAAATATTATCGAAAAACTCCTAAATAGATATTGAAATTATACATAACAATTTCTAACACAACTGTACCTGCGCAGACCCCCCACTATAAGACGTTTGACAAGTCTCATCTTTCGTGGTACGAACTATACATTTAATATTGTTTAGTATAAAATATAAATATTATTTATAACTTACAGTTCTTGGTTCTCATTTTCAATCATAAACTGTGCACTGCTTTACAACGACTAACAACATTTTAGGAAAAAATGTAATAAAACTTATCTATTTGTATCTATCTTATATGTCAAAATAAATACAGGTGGTTCCGAAAAGTTGAAATGCATATACAATATATAAAAAAAAATATGAAAGAAGAACGAAGTTTTTGCGTGTGAATTCGCTCTTATCCATCCTTAGCCCGCAATTAATTACCTTGACAAATTTTATTTTCTAGCAAGTTTTGGCGTAAAGAGGTAACAAATGGACAAACATTCCTATTTTTATTCTGTATTAAAGCCATTTTTTTAAAAAATGGCGCATCGTCACACAATCTCCTTGGTATCATGCTGTTATTTTATCTCTAAAGTTATATTACAGTTATGGTTAGGCTTTTTTATTTAATTGGACGCTAAAATATTAGACTTGAGCACAATACTACAACGATTAAAATGTTTGGTTAACATTAAAATATTTTATGTATTTATAAGTCCCACTGCTGGGCACGGACCTCCGTCTAGTAAGAGGAATTCTGGCTATAATCCACCACTCTTTTCAAGTGCGGGTTGGCGGACTGCAAACGTCTTTTGAAACATGTTACTCTTGAACCCAGGACGTTTCCTTACGATGTTTTTCTTAGCCATAAGGCACAAGGTAATCATGTATTATAATAGGTATGTATTATATTATATTTTATGAAAATCATGTTAGATTATTTTGGATTAAAATGATTTGTAGAAATCCCAGATATTTGTTTCCCAATCGCACCAGAACGAATCTGGATGAAACTTAGCACTGAGATAGATAATATAGACTATAGAGTGAGTAATAGTAAATTTTTGCTCTAATGTAGGGTATCTACTTACGATTAAAACACGTGAATGAAAGAACCGAACATAACGAAAGTGAGTAACTAATTACGGTATTATACATGTCTAGATCAAATTCAAACAAAAAAAATCTTCTAATAAAAAAGTACCTAACTACAATTGATTTTTTTATTTGATGTAACGTAAACGCACCTATTACCGCCAGTTTAAGCTAAGTTCAGATTGATATGCAAAAAATAAGCACTTGATTAATAAAAAGTGTGTTTTTTTATTTTTTTTCATATACTGAAATTAACGATCTTTTTAGTGAGCTATAGAAACAATTGGCAAAAATGTAATAAAAATTAAAAAAAATATTAATTGATGAAAAGGGCTATGCTCCTATTACCGATCCAAAGCATGGAGTGTGCTACTATTACCGTTTTTATGGAACCTATTACCGACCGCTAAATGAATAGAACATTCAAATAAAAAAACAAGTCAAATAAAAATGTTCATGTGAGTTTAAATATTTATGTAAATGATCTTCAAAAATACAAAATGTTTTATTTAAAACTTAAGTCTACAAAATTTGCTTAACAGCCATAAATGAGTCTCGTACAATATACTTATTAATATATAAAAAATTTAATATAGCAAATTATAGTATAATGATTGCAAATGCAAACCTATCGAACTCAAAAACAAGAAAATCGTATTTTTGCAGTCTACTTAAGAAGGGAACAGTTGATTGACTGTATATTGCTTACGTTCTGATCGTTCAATTTTCTGAAACAAATTTACCTAGTCAAACATATTAAGTCAATCAATGAGAAAAGTCAATGGATGATTTTTTATACATATTAGTTCTTTTTAATTAATAATGAATTACTATTTTTAAATATAATATTTTCTTAATAGTGTATTTTTTGTTTATTATAAGATGATATAATGTTAATTACATTATATTCACATGTAAAATATATAAAAAATAAAAAAATACTAACACACTATCAACAACACAAACAGACGAAAATTTGCAAATGTACAGATAGATCGTTATTAGATTCTATTAAAGAAATTCGCATAACCTATTACCGACCCAGTTAAAGATACATGGTATTGAGTAAATGTAGTGTATTAAGTACATTTATATTATGATTATATTGGTGCAGTTGCTAAGAATGTATAATATAAACGTATCTTAACTATAAAAAGGATATTTGATAATTATACATCCTACATTCATCAAAACATTTACACAAAAACAAAGTTGATTTTCACAACTATTGATACATTTAATTGTATGGCGTTAATAGCTCAAACAAAACTTGATATATTAACTAATGAAATTAGTGTCGTCTAATGCTTATATATTTATACATTATGACAAGAAAAATGGAAATTAAAATGTTCTCCGAAAACCTAACAGCGACTTGGGTCGGTAATAGAAACAAAATTGTGATTATTGTTCCTATTACCGTTCCATTTTAATATTGAATTTAAGGCAGATTAAAGCTATATCTCATGAAAATTAGTTATTATTTATATTAATGAAAGTATTAAGAAGGTATCAAGAGAGTAAAAGTGTTCATAAGAATCATTTGCGATTATATTTTCTCCTAAAAATAAAATGAGTGGTACTTAAGTAATCGTGAGCGAGACACTATGAAATACGCGCTTTTACCGGAGTCCAACGACGAAATGTACCATCATTCTTTAAATCGTTGGTTTATGCACACAAGCAAGTGATAAATATTTGTAATACCAATAGTTGTATATTTTCTCTAAAGAAACCACTAGTCTAACTTTAACATAACTCTTTAAAACGATGATTTTATGAAACGGGCGGTAATGGGTGCCGATTTTAAGGGGTCGTTATTAGGTGCGTTTACGTTATGAATTTATATTGAAAAAATATACTGTACCATTTTATATATTATATATAATAAAAAATATCAAATAGCAGGCATTACCTATATAATAACTAATAAATAAGTTAAAATAATTATTAAGAATCATTATTTTCAGGTTTTTGTATGAATCCACTATTTTAATTTATTTATTAGTTGTTAATCATTAGTGTACATAATATTATATATTTTAGGATTGATATCAACAACATTTGTATCAGCTCTTAATCATTATATTTAAAGCATTTAAATTCATTAAACATCCCCTCTAAAAATACATGGTTATGTGGATAGTTTTTGGGTATAACAAAAAAAAACAAAAACCGACTTCCAAACTAACTAAATCTAAACTAAAAAGTAGAAAACAATACTTTTAAGGACTTTGTTAATTTTGGAGTCGGTGCCAGCGAGGTACTTATTTTGATTAGGTTTACAAATTGATAGATTAATCGAATATTTATCTATTTAGGGTTATTTTGCTTTGGCTGGCACCGACTTCAAAATTAACAAAGTCCTTAAAAGTATTATTTTCTACTTTTTAGTTTAGATTTAGTTAGTTTGGAAGTCGGTTTTTGTTTTTTTGTTAAAAATAATTTATTTTTATATTTTTGGTGTTTAATGATTATAAAAATTTACCTTCTATTATGAGGTAAACCTAATAGCCTGAAAGTATACAACTATCGGTCCATAATTGCGTATTATATTGAAAGAATTTTCTCTAAACTGCTAACCGTTGAGGAGTTGTACCTTCCATCATCAGAACCTTACCAAACTCTCATCAAACTACCCTTGAAGTATATCCTTTCCATTAAAAAAAGAATCATCGAAATCGGTTGGCGCGATATTGAGTTATTCGTCCATTTGTCGCGCAAATACTTAATGCAAATTTAAGACTTTTATGGTTTTCTCATGGTTTCCATTATTATAACTAGAAAATATTAAAATGGGACCACACGGGAAGCACTACCCTTCAAATAAAAAAAGAATCATCAAAATCGGTTCACACAGTTCAAAGCTATGAGCTAACAAACATAAAAAAGAAAGAAAAACATACAGACGAATTTATAACCTCCTCCTTTTGGAAGTCGGTTGAAAAGTAATATTCCTTATCACATTATTATTTTTATTATAAGCATTTTTCGGTTAAAATAGTAAGAAGTTGAGACCCTCGACGTTTGACAAACTTCTAATGGATTTCCCCAACGATATATAAAAACTTCTCTTATCAACTTCCAAGATTTTATTAAATATTTACAAGTAAATCTAATAACAGTAATTTAAAAACGCGTCAACATTCTTTCTGCTTTATTCATTTTCATATAAGTTTTTTCTGCAAAATAGGGACTTTTTAAGAACATTCATCGATAATTATTATAACACATTATATAAGCTTCATTTTTGTATTACGAAAGAATCCATTAGATTTCACATCCTGTATACCGGTTAAATACAGCGAATATCACTAACTAATATGAGGTACTTTACCGGTGAATCATTCGTAATGGGGGCATAAATACAAACACAAATCGATAATGCATGATATAGGTATATAATTGTACTACTTGTACATTAACATGTAGCCTCGGATGATTATTTAAAATATTCATATTTAGCCGACTTCAAAAACAGATATATTAAATTTGCATGTCTTTTGTGTACATATTGATGACTCGTTTATCTAAGTTTGGACTTACCCTTTTGTTGTGCCTGCGGTCGCGGGTTCGAGCCCCGCTGAGGACATACATTTGTTGAGCACGAATGTTTGTACTCCAGTCAAGGGTGTTTATATGCATAGACAATGTATAGGTACTAACTCGTAACAACGTGCAGGTCTGAACTACATACTTTTTTTTCTTTCAGCACCACAGACGTTAGTCCGTGCCTGTTTTAGAGCAAGTCTTTTCAGTTTATGTTTTCTAATTCTCGTAGTCCTGTTGCCTTGTTTTGACAAAGCTAAGGTCTTATAATTTCTTTTAATCAAAAGTGAATACATTATTTCCTTACACCTTTATTTTCATTGATTTTTATGGATCAAGCCGCTACTAAAATTGTCTAACTCAAAATAAATTACAATATATATTATATTGAAAAATGATAGCATATGCACGCTAACGTTCTATTAGAAAAACATTTTTAGCGAGATTAAATAAAATCGTCCCATAGTCGATGTCTTGGGAGGGTTTATATAAATCGTAATAAGCGTCCGATAAGCGCCTGCCACTTTTTTGTAGCATAAGCGTGCTACAACTTTTTCTTCATTGTGAAACTTACTCGAAACATAACATATTATTATGTCATCTTTACAATAGAAGGGTACAGGGGCAAAACAAGGAATGTCACATAAAATTAAAAAAATTGAAAAGTATGGCAATATAAGTAGGTATTTTGCCGCGTATTGTAGATTGCAATGTTAATTATAGTAGGGGAGCCCACGATGCTAAATGGGGATTTACTCGAGCGTCGTAGAGACCTATTGGGGTGCAAAGCTTAGATGATAAGAAGAAAAAAATGTTATATGATATATACCTTTACATCGGTGGGGGAAGCGGCTATAGATTTTAAATATGTAAAAAAAAACTGTTGCATGGACATCCTCGAGCGCGTCAGATATTGATAGTATCAATGCCCTACGTATTTTAAATAATGTACGTATGTTAATCTGATCGTTTGCATGATGCGGATGGCTGTATTTAAGGGTTGAAAATGAAAAAAAAATTTTTTGTATCGAGCGCGTCAGATTTTCTAAGGGAGTGTTAAGTGCGCCAAAAAAAAGCTCTCATTCACTAATCTGACGATTTCGATGGGACGCAAACTCGCGGCCATTTTCATAATGTGCAAAAAAAATCGCCATTTTGAAATACTCAAGCGCGTCAGATTAAGATATATATGGTTCATCTTTATGTTCTAAACGTACTGTCTCATAATCTGACGATTATCTAGAGGGATTCGCCTAATCTGACAAAAAAAAATTTAGAAAAACGGTTCACCTTAAAGGCCATCCCTGCAACTTCCCGCTAATTCCATTCCTGGGCGCTTAAAATTGTACTTCATAAGTATTTTGAGCTCAAAATATAATTTATGTGATATTTTGAGCTCGCTGAGTTCAAAGAAATAATATTTCTATGCATTTGAGCTCTCCCAGCTCGAAAGTCTGATAGAAGTTTCATAGAACACTATTTTTGGAATTTTCAAACCGCAATTACTTTTGAATGGATCAAGAAATTTTCACGCCGTTGGCGGCATTAGACGCAGTTTTATCATCCTCATAAGTAATTTTGCAATTTTAATTGATCGAACCACAAATTTCGGAGTAATCCCGAAAAAACACTTTTTCGGGTTTCTTTCGTTCACGATATCTCTCGAACGAATCAAAATCTATCAGTCCGAATCGGTTCAAATTCACAGGATTGTCATGTTCCACTACACTTTGATCTTGTAAATACTGAGAGTCTCGCGGTATTTTAATTGCAGTAAATAATTTATAGCACTGTATCATTATATATAAATCATTTAATGATGATTCCATCGACAATTCGAGGTTATCATATGTTCCTCGAGACTTTCGGATAACCGGCTTGCTCCGACGATATTCCAAAATATTTACACATTTTTTTAATGTTTCTACCGTAAATTTAATTGTTTTTTGTAAGGTACTTTCACCACAAAATACACATTTCAAATTAATATCACTCATATTAAATATTTATAAACTCTAATTCACACAAATAATATTAAAATAACAAAAAAAATTATTATATAATATAATAACGAAATATTATTATATAATATTAAAATAGCAAAAAAAAAATTTCGGCTTGTGGAAATCGTCAGATTATATATTTTTCATTATTCTTGAATTATTTCCTTCAAAATAAAAAAAAATTTAGCTACGCTCGAGAATGTCGAGAAGACGTTTTTTTTTACAACTTTGTTGCCCTCCCCTTTTTTTTCGTCACTCTCAAATTGTCAGATTAGTGGAATATACACTTTTTAGGATGTAATTAACTCACCCTACCTTAATCTGACGCGCTCGAGAATTTCTGATGGTCAATCTTTTTTTACTAATCTGATCCTGTATCCTTCACGGGCGGCCTTATATATGGGCCTCATGTTTTGTGGAGGTACTTAACCTGGTACAAGGTATCCCCCTGTATATTAATCTGCCGCGCTTTAGTAAATCCCGAAATCCCCGCTTGGGCTCCCCTACTATTACAAAAAAATATTTTTTGTGACATTCCTTGTTTTGCCCCTGTACCCTTCAATTATGTTCGACTGACATTATCCAGATACTTTCCAGTACTATTCCTTCTAATTTCGTCTTTATTTCAAAGAAGATGAAAGATAATTGCATAGAGTATAGTAAGTATATAGGATAATTGTTTATTACTATTATGAATATGCATATACTATACATATAAAAGTGTATGTGTGTCGGTATGTTACAGTTTAAATTTGATATATGGTTTAGAATCTGCGGATCATAAATCTATATCTATACATATTATAAAACAAAGTTCTCCGCCGCGTCTGTCTGTCTGTCTGTCTGTTAGCGATAAACTCAAAATTTACTGCACCGATTTTCATGCAGGTTTCACCAATGGATAGAATGGCTCTCCAGGAAGGTTTTAGTACATAATTTGTCAAGGTTTTGTATACATTGGCTAAAATATAATGAAATATGTTGGAGGTGTCGGAAAAAATAAGCCGTCTGGGAGCTTTCAAAGAAAACGCTGCCTAAACCCTTTGAGATATAACGAAATGATGTATGGTGGAATTGTGTATCTTATATAGGTCTACAAAAAAATCTGCGATGGCATATGTCTATCTCTTAAGGAGAACATGACATGACATCAGCCCTTTTTTTTAACGTCCCACTGCTGGGCACGGGCCTCCCTCAGTACCAGGGGGATCAGGCCATAGTCCACCGCGCTGGCCCAGTGCGTGTTGGCGGACTTCACATATCTTACGAAAACTTGCTTATAGGTTTTCTCAGACATGCAGGTTTCCTCACGATGTTTTCCTTCACCGTAAGACAAGTGGTAATCAGGATCAAGGCTCGGAAACGTTATTTAAAATACCGTTTTTAAAATGTTCCGAACAGTTCTTTGAATTTTTTATACAACATTTTGTTCGGTACGAAACCGATACGAGAACATTTTCAAAAACCGGTATATTCCGCAGGACGCGACCGCGCATGGACAAAATTGTCCAGACTCAGAAAAAGTTCTGGCTGGAGGGTGGGGGTGGTAATATACATGTTATTAGGGGCTTGTACTCGTTTTTTGAGATTTTATTTACGATATTTTGAATGGTTTGGCACTGGTCTTTATGCCGTATTTATTAAAGTGAAAAAAAAAAAACGTTTAAAAAAGGTTAAAAACGTTTTATTAACCGAAAACGATTTAAATTTTGTTCCTCTTCAAAAACGCTTATATAGCGTTCTGTTCAAACGAAACCATTACTAATCCGTTCTTAGGTTTTTAAGTCGAAAACGTTTCGAAAACTATACCGGTATCCGAGCCCTGATCAGGATAGAAATGATTCGCACATGAAAATATCAGAGGTGCGAGACCCGGATTTGAACCCGCATCACTCGGTTATACAAGCGACGCGTTACCGCTGGGCTACCACTGCTTGCTAGGATAACATATTATATCGAAAAAAGTTAGGATATTTAAAAAAACATAAAGTTACAATGGTAACTTAATAATTTAATATTTTTTTTTTGAAATTTGTTAAAGCAACAAAATCGGGGTTTTAGCAACTATTTAGCTACAAAATACCATGCATGTTTCCATTGATACTGCTAACCTTTCAGTGCTATCTTAATACACCTCCGTCTTGCGTACTGTTTAGCTCATAGCTCTTACAAGAAGCGAAGAATTTTTTAGAAATTCTGAAGAATTTTCAACTTTCCACCACGAATTCTTATTTTTTAATAGTGATTAGAACGCGGGCGTAGCCGCGGGAATTGCTAGTAAACGATAAACGTAAGCTGATAAATGAAAAGATACATTAATGTCTTCAGATAGTGCTGTCTTCAGCCATTTTAACCCAGTGCCCAGCAGTGGTTTCACTGCTGCCTCCCTTCAATACATTTGGATTTCTTCGAATAGGATGTTAAAGGTAAAATAGTAATCAAGATTACTTTAAAGTAACATTATGAGTGTTGCAATGTATAATATTGATTAAAATCATAAGTACATTCTGCAAATATAAATAATTGATAAGGTGATCTACTAGTACTTTTTAATCTTAACCTATTTCAATTAATTTAAATATGAATAAAAAAACCGTCTGTTTGTAAGTATAAAAGGAATTGATTGCTTACTAATTATAGCTGTTATGAGAAAATACATATAATACATAGCTTTCTCTAGTGGACTAAAATATGGGCCTAGAATCAATAGTAACAGCCCCTGGAGATTTCAATACTCCCGTAATGAAAACTGAATTCATATAAGCTCCTTTATAAAGATAGAGATATTAGAGAGTAACCGTCGCACTCATAGTCACTTAATGAACCATTAAGTCGAGAACCTCCATACTAAGGAACGACTTAATGGTTCATTAGGTGACTGTGAGTACGGGCGTTTGCATTTAAAAAAGTTAATTTTAGCACATATTTTGCGTAAAAATGATGCATGAGAGAATTCTCCGTTCCATTAAATTGATCTTTAAGTTATTTTTTTTCAAAGTTTAAAACGTAAGGCTTTTTATTTTAAATATAATTTTAAATTTCTGTGGAAATTGAAAACTATGCAAAAACAAAAAAATAAAACAAGTTATAAGTCAAAGTGGAAGGAAAATTATTAGTCTTTGTAAAATTATATAAAAACTCAATCAACTCGAGTTCGAATACAGTATTTCTTCTGCTATCGACTGTAATTAAAAAATAATTAAGAGCAAAATGAATTTTAAAATCTTTTACATCCTTGTAATTTTCTTCATCATTTCTATGGCGTCGGCGTCGCCTGCTCCACGTTGGAAATTCTGGAAAAAAGTTGTAAGTAGCATTTTACTTTTACAACGAACTTCACTAGTTTCAACACTTAATGATTTATTATATAACTTGACGACTCATATGGCTCAGTTGGCAGTGACCCTGTTTTCTGCGCCAGCGGTCGCGGGTTCGAGTCCCGCTGGGGGCATTTATTTGTTGAGCACGAACGCTTGTACTCCAGTCATGGGTGTTTATATTTATAATATGTATGTATTTAAAATGTATATGTGTAGTATATCAACCATCTGGTATCCGTTACACAAGCACGTAACGTAGCTTACTACGGAACTAGATGGCTTTGTTGTTATAATGTCCCAACATATTTATTTATTCGTTTATTTATTTATAACTATTGTTAGGAGAACGAAACCGTATATGTTTATTAAATTTCTCGATAAACAGCTGGATAATTTTTGATGAAATATAGCTCTATCAATAAATAGACTAATCAAAAAATAAAAGATTGAGAAGCATAAGTAGATATTTTTGCAATAAAAACCTAGACGTAATAATAAATTATAAAATATGGTAAATTTCCTTACTTAACGATAAAGCTAACCACAAAAAAAACACCTGCACAGCACATGAGGTTATAACTTACAGCAAGACTACTCTCAAAGATCCCAAAAATCTCACTATAAAAGAAATTAGATTCATACAGTTTACTTATTTTAAAGTTGGTAGATCCATCCATTTTTTTAAATACGAACAGTACTGACAAAATGTCAGTGACGCTCGTAAGCTCACTATAAAAATATCCTAATGCTATAATTAATTCGATCATTTCCTCATAAGCGTATCTAATCATCTTAAACCGTATTAGTAAAGTAAATTAAATCGCAAATCATGCACGGTTTATTTGAATTCAATACTATTAGACTCCCTCTCGATTGACTCTATATAAATATTATGCTTAGCACGTTTGGATATCCACGTAGTTCTCAGAAAATTTTAGTAGGCGCTTATGTTTATTCATTGCAGTGGACTGATAAATCTATTCAACAATTTTGATAGAAACGGCTATAATATTTTTATGTATTCGATTAGCTGTTATATTATGTTAATTATAATAACTTTTTTTCCATACTTTTTCGTTTACGATTATTGTTAAAGTATTAAGATTCCTATCCGAGAAGCCAAAGCGTAACTAAAAGTATGCAGTTAGTGTTTGGTCATCCGCCCATATATTTGCTAGAGTTTTTATACCTAACTAAAAGGACATAATGTATACGATGAAGTGGGATCTACAAACAATTGATTTTATTTCACTAAATCGTTATATAATTTTAATGTATTCCAACGTCAAGTGGAATAAAATCAAAAAATAACGAGGAAAATGTAGAGAAATTAATAAGACGGTACCCTTCTTTGCACTTGACCGATATTTTCATTTAAGTGCGTCTGAAAACTGATTTGAATTCGAACGTTTTGGGACGTCGTAATGAGTTTTAGGGTCGGACTTAGGGATTGACATAAATTGATAACAAGTATGGTTGATAGCTTAATGCGCCTTCAAAATACGGAAACGCTCTGTTCTTATCAAAGCGGTTACCCATTTGGCATCCAAATGCTAGTTTACAAAACCACAGTTTATGTAGATTAACACTAAGTACTTGTACACTAATATTTAAGCAAACTAAGTTTTATGATACATTAGGTATCTACCTAGTTGTAAATATGAAAATGTGAAATATTAATTCTCCAAGAGTCAACCATTTGCGAATATCTTTTTTTTTTAAAGTTCTAGCAATTCTCGCGGCTTCGCCCGCGTCCGTGGGATCAAAAATTTAGCGGATTTTAAGGATTTTTCATGCCAAGTTTAAAAATTAGATTAGATTATAAGGATTTTTGATGCCAAATTATAAAAGAGTGGAAAATAAAAATTAAAATAAAAAATAAAAATAAAAAATAAAATAACTGCAGAGGGCCATCCCTACCACCTAGGGGAATAAAAATTAGCTCTCGAGTCTCGACTTATTCTCAGACCAACCAAATATTGACAAAAAAATCATAAAAATCGGTCAAGCCGTTTCGGAGGAGTTCGATAATAAACACTATGACACAAGATTTTTATAATTATAATAGATTCAAAATAAAGTAATAACACTATTTTGTACCTATAGAACTAGCGATATACCTACCATTGTTTTGCTCGGATCGCTCTTAGCTTTATTTAGTTCACAATTTCATGGGTTTTTTTTATAAAGAATTCTTTTCCTAACATAAATTTATATCTTATAAGTTATGGTATTCCTTTACTATTTAAAATTTCTACTTTTTTATAAGTGACATATAATAAACTTTCATATATAAATTGACTATAATTTAAGTATTTAAATATGTTTTTTAACATTACGAACAGACAATTCAATTTAATTTATTTATATATAGATTATAGTACTATCATAAGAATAAAGGCGATCTCCACTTCCCATGAAGCAGGACTTATATCCAATGTAGTCAATATTATTTTAAAATTAAAATATCATTTCATTGAATTCTAAACTTATTTCAGGAGCACGTCGGCCAAAATATCCGAGATGGAATCATTAAGACCGGACCGGCGGTGGCAGTTGTGGGATCGGCTATGAATCTGGGATAAATGAATACAAACTGTTTTTTTAAATAAATGCTTGAAACAAAGTTTGTTTACCATTTTACCTTTATATTTCTCTAGATGACGTCACCGAAAGACAGGCAGACAAACAAACATTTAAAGAACTATAGAGATTCGGCCCCTGTATCGTTTCCATAAGACTTTCCAGAAATATTAATTATTGTACAAATTCTAGTAAGTCAGAAATTTATTATAATATGTATTACTAGATTCTCAATTAACTTAATTTCTAACCTGAATGTTGTATAATAATTATTTTACTTTAGTAAGTCTATAAATTTTGAACAATTAATCATATACATTATTAATAGTAGTGTATTCAGCCCTTTTTAAAGCCACTGCTGGGCACGGGCCTCCCGGGATCAGGCAATAGTCCACCACGCTGGCCTAGTGCGGGTTAGCGGACTTCACATGCCTTTCGAAAACTTGCTAGGTTCTCTCAGACATGCAGGTTTCCTCACGTTGTTTTCCTTTACCGTAAGACAAGTGGTTATCATGTTAGAAATGATTCTTACCTACATGAAAATATTAGAGGTGCGAGGCTCGGGCTTGAACCCGCATCACTCGGTTATCCAAACGAGCGCATCAGCACTAGACATACGTAATCACAATAGATAATTTCTAAGAAAATACCTTATAAGGGCATTTAAAATAATTTACAGCATAAAATATCTCCATCTGAAGCTATATAGGCCAAATCATAATATGTACTTTACCACAAACTAGAAAACTTTGATTTCATTTGTAAAAGTGTTTTTGCATGTCAAAACTACTTTTCGTATAAAGGTTAATAACGTGCAATTTTTGTACG
This sequence comes from Boloria euphrosyne, assembly GCA_951802675.2. Classification (NCBI taxonomy): domain Eukaryota; kingdom Metazoa; phylum Arthropoda; class Insecta; order Lepidoptera; family Nymphalidae; genus Boloria; species Boloria euphrosyne. Next base: position 7,149,154 of record OX637893.1, read on the forward strand.
TAAGTGATTGCGTGTGATACGACTTTATGTAGACTCTTATCGCTAACTACAAGGTTGTGGGTCCAAAATAATATTAGTAGGGTTTTGCGGCTATAAAGCAAATTGCGTACGATTGATTGAGGCTTTTAAAATATCATAAAATGTACTGGATATATTGCTTAAGTTTTAGAACTTATCTTTATTTCAAGTACCTGATGTGTATTATTTTTTTTCTCTAATTCTATTCCATTATTTTTTCACTCTTTCTGCGCTCGGACTTCTCGTGAGCGTGACTCTCCGCTCGAATTCGTCCCTAGATATTTTAGTATAGATTTTTAAGAGATATTTTCTTGCAGTGAAAAGTATCCTATATATATTAAAATTTCATCATCAGCCCTTTTTAACGTCCCACTGCTGGGGGTAGGCCTCCCTCAGTACGAGGTGGATTAGGCCATAGTCCACCGCGCTGGCCTAGTGCGTGTTGGCGGACTTCACATGTCTTACGAAAACTTGCTAGGTTTTAATTATTAAAATTAAATTAGGGTTAATTTATTAAAATTAAAATTTAATTTATTTTATTAAATCTGTACAATAGTTTTCTCGTGATGTGATTCCACATAGACAAAAAGACATTAAAAAAACTATAGATTCGCACTCTAAATAGCTATTCCAATAAAATTTTCCAAAAATTAACAAACTACATTCAGATTTTTTACTTATATATGTAAATTCCACGAGTCTCCATATTATATAGGTTGCCTGGAAGAGATCACTTTAAGTGATAAGGCCGCCTTTACACTTAAATGTCTTTTTTGCTATGTATACTGTATTTTTGTATCTTTTCTTTTGGTGTAATAAAGTATTAAATATTAAATAAATAAATTGTAACATTTTTTTTAATTTCTTTGGCAAACTCTATTCAGTAGTTACTAGTCCAGAGCTCGTTATGCTACGTTTAGATACAATTTAATTTGTGTCTGCTATTAAAGTTTCAAAGGAACAAAGCTGCAGGAAATATATTCGTATATATTCTAAACCGTGTTCTCAGAACTAAGGCTTTAAAAGCAAGTTGTTAGATTTTATCTTTAACCGTATAATAAAATTGTTCATTTGTAGATTTTCCGTCGTTGCTGAAAATTATGTGGCACGTATTATATGTATACCTAATACTTTACTTGATATTTACTAAAATATATAGACGACACGCTTGCCAAAGCGGGTGGAGGACTCGTAGATGCGAAGGACAATGGTTCAGACCATCCCCCATAATAAAGGAAGGTCTAAAGGAATAAAGGTAGGTGTGTTCAACAGTGGGACATTAAAAAGAGTCGAATACGACTTTACAAATGCCTAGATGACTTTTATGAATGAGTTATAAAATTATTATAAATAGTATAAATTCAATAGTATAATATCTTTACCTGGTTAGCAGTGCCTATACAAATTGGATCTCACATTAAATTGCTTCCACTAAGTATACACCTATATGAAAGAGTAGAAAAGCACGAATATAATATATATAAGCATCAACTATTGGGTATTATTTGCTTCACATTAGAAAGCAGTACACATCAATCTATTAACCATAATGACTACGACGCAGTCGCTGTACCTTGAAACCTGGTCAATGAAAGAAAATAATGAAAGTTACACGTACGAAGTATATATTTACTTACAATTTGATTCTTTTCCAAATTTCCTCATGACCGAATTTTGGTTCCGGCTAATGATCTCATTGATAACTAACATCGTCGCAATGTCTACAGTACACTTATTTGTACTTATTCTAGAAAGAAATATAATCACAGTAATATGACAAGGCGAGAGTGTGTGAAATAACTTAAATTGAACCAAACAATATGATCTATTAAATTCAACTAATATGAAAAGAAATTTCTTATCGATAAAAACACTGTTTCCAAGTTTTTTTATTGATATCACTAATTCTCGTCGATAGTTTCCACTGCATCACTGAACTGTTTTATCACTTCCTGTTTATGAACATAAATAAAACCAATAAAATAGTTTTTATATTTAATAATGCTTTCAACTTATGCACTATAATTTCTCCTACTCAAGACCCTATGTCAGGGTCATTATGGCCTTCCAAGGTTGCCTATGTCAAGGTCATTAACGGTTCCACACTTGAAACCTGGTCAATGAAAGAAAATAATAAAAGTTACACGTACGGAGTATATATTTACTTACAATTTGATTCTTTTCCAAATTTCCTCATGACCGAACCTTGGTTCCGGCTAATGATCTCATTGATAACTAACATCATCGCAATGTCTACAGTACACTTATTTGTACTTATTCTAGAAAGAAATATAATCACAATAATATAACAAACCGAGAGTGTTAATGATGAAATAAATAAATAAATTGAACCAAAAAATATGATCTATTAAATTCAACTAATATAAAGAGAATTTTCTTATCGATAAAAACACTGTTTCCAAGTTTTTTTATTGATATCACTAATTCTCGTCGTTAGTTTCCACTGCATCACTGAACTGTTTTATCACTTCCTGTTTATGAACATAAATAAAACCAATAAAATAGTTTTTATAGTAAATAATGCTTTAAACTTATGCACTATAATTTCTCTTACTCAAAATTCTATGTCAGGGTCATTATGGCCTACGAAGGTGGCATATGTCAAAGTCATTAACGGTTCCACACCCTTTATGATGGGATTATTACAGTTTAACATAACAACTGATTTAACCTGTAATATTATAATTTAATCAAACCTAGGGCTAGGTGCAAATAAAAAATAATTTATAATATTTTGGGTATATAAAAATTAATTTGATTCTTATCTGTAAATGTTTCGTGACTCAATCTGTACTATCGCAAAGGTTACAGAAGCAATCAAACTAACAAGGAAAGTGAAATATTAATATTTTGTAGTAAATGGACTTGAGGGCTTACAAACACGCAATTGTAATATTATATTCAGAGCTTTTTATCGTCCCACTGTTGGGCACGGGCATCTATTGATAAGTAGGGATAAGATTCTAAACAAGCGCGTTATCTATAGAGAACTGCACTATCTTTTATGCACTAAATAAAATTTCGCAGATTTATTTTAGTTATTACTTCCCGACAAATTTGAAATGCTTTAAAACATATTATTATGACTTTTTAAAACATAGTTACGGGAAAGACTAGAGTTTTAGACAGTAATTATTACGTAGTTATTACCATAAAAAGCGGAAAAATAAGCGCAAAAAAATAATACCAATATACAAATTTAAAATTGTAATCGCCCCTTAACTACCTGGCACAGGTGGTTGTTAGCGAAAAATAATTATGAGACCTGAATACTCGGTATACTTTTCTATAATGCTCTAACCCTATAAGTACTGCTGCGGAATAATTTGTACATGTATGACAGCTGGAAAAAGGTAGATGATTGCATTAACGGGATCGAAATGGATATTTCTCTACCTATCTTAATTTTGCGTTTTATATCATAAATATGAAATATATCTAATTAAGTACAACTTATAAAACCGTGGGCTACAGAATTTGTTGGACTCTGCAGCCACCTATAAATTTTTACACAGAGTCAGCCCTGATGACGATAATATTATCTGCGCCTGCACTCTTTCGGGTGATGAGAATTAACTAGTTAAAATAATGAATCATGAATTTATTATAAAATGATACTTAAAGATATCCAAAAAAGTGTTATACCTGAGAAATTAACATGGATAAAAAGACCCCATACAGCAGATAATATGTTTAATGTGTTTATAAACGTTGTAATTATTAAGAAATAACTATACTTTAATATATTAAATAATATTATTTTACTACATCTATTTGGCTATGAGAAAATTTAAACAATGAAATTGAAGCTTGAAACAATTACCTAGTTAATGTAATCAAATAAGTTTCTCTTACACTATCTATATTCTATTTTATTTTTTTCTATGTCATTTAAAACTTTTCATGACTTTTTCAACTTCTGAAGCTTTTTATTAAGGTTTTAACCCTTTATTTTGCATGATATAATGCCATATAACCTTAACCCAACGCTCTTAAATGATAAAATAAAATAACGTCATAAATAAAGAAAATATTTTTTGTTTTAAATTTTGTTACTTAACTCGTGTTAAAGTGTCATGACCTCAAATTTATTATGAAGTTCAAATTTCAGTAGACGTTTAATTTTCTTCAATTCTAGTTTTAGCATTCAGCAAATCATTTAATGTATGGCTTAATTAAGAGATTTTGGAAAGCGAAGGAATATAATTCCATTTAAGATATTAATTCGTGTAGAGTTCAGCGTTTTATAATTTAAGTGAAATCCTTACTTTGTACGCGTAATATAAATACCAAGTTACATTCCTTTGTTTGTATTTCGTTGATTGAAAAACAAATAAAATTTTCCTAATCTGGCATCTCAAGATGTCTAAGACGTAGTAATTAACGTGGTATCTTGAGGAACCAAGAGAAGTAAGTTCACGAGAACTTTCATAGTTTCATGTATATTTTCGACATGATTACCAGTGAATGATTATAGTGGAAACCTATATATCTGCGGAAATATAAATAATGTTCGAAAAATATGTGAAATCAGCTGAACTACACTTGGCCAACGAGACTCCAACCCAGCAGTGGGACATCATATTATTAGTATTAAAAAGAAACCTATCTTAACAAAGACCTGTGAGAGATGCATTAGTCATTCTTTGGTCCTCTCTTAGTCTTCAGCCCTTTTTAACGTCCCACTGCTGGGCTCGGGCCTTCCTTAGTACGATAGGGATCAGGCCATAGTCCACCACGCTGGTCTAGTACGTGTTGGCGGACTTCACATGTCTTTCGAAAACTTGCTAGGTTTATGTCAGACATGCAGGTTTCCTCACGATGTTTTCCTTCACCGTACGGCAAGTGGTTATTCTGATAAAAAATGATTCGCACATGAAAATATCAGAGGTGCAAGACCCGGATTTGAAACCGCATCACTCGGTTATTCAAGCGAGTGCGTTACCGCTGGGCTACCACTGCCTGCCCATTAGTTACTAATCACTAATAATAATTACATAAGTCTATAATGGAATATATTAGAATGGACCAGAGGGTACAGACCGACTTTCTATCCCACACTAATTGAAAGGGATCTAATGCTGTCTAACGAAATAATTTAATTAATACCAAACTCCACCTTGAAGTAAACTAAAGTAAATTCAACGAACCGTTATAAGTTATAGAGCATGCCAAAGAAATAGACATACTCGTATTAACGTTAGATATATTAAAATATTAGTTTTCCGTAATTAGTTCTATGTGAAAGGTTCATGTTATTTACTTTCTTTCGGGAGTTTCTGAAAGTTCGACACCGTTCCAAGTATAATCACAAAATATAGTACAACTATTTAAAACATAGAAGATTGTACTTGCTTGTATTAGTTACTCCCTTACAGTGCAACGGTCGGATAGATTTCGATAAAAATTCGGACATAGATAGTCTATAAACTTGAGTAAATTACGGACTATTTTAGGGCACTTAGGTTTGCACCGGACTAAACCAGGTTATGTCACTAGTCATAAAAAATGTGTTAGGGACCATGATTACTTAAACTTATTCATTTTATTGCGGTCGATAAAAAAGCTATTCATCGAAAGCTTTCTTATTATGTTAAGCATATGCGTGCCAAATCCAATATTATAAAAACCTCGTGTCACAGTGTTTGTTACGGAACTCCTCCGAAATGGCCTGACCGATTTTTTTTTGTGTATATTTGGTAGGTCTGAGAATAGATCGTAAGCTATTTTTTAATCTCCTAAGTTAAAAGGGTGACCTTCTCCAGGTTTTTAATTTATTATTCTTAGATGACATTTTAATTTTTTAATTATTTTATGTTTTTTTTATATTTTTTTAATGACTTAGCATCAAAAATACGTATAACCAAACTTTACAATTCTCTACCACCAATCCCTATTTTAATTTATTACCACGCGGACGGAGCCGAGAAAATTGCTAGTAATAGTATAAATAGAATTTAAATTTATAAATATAAAATGACACTTTTGTAAGTTCATTAAAAATGTCACATAATGTGTTGTGAGAAGAAAATTAATAATTATTTTAGTACATTCGACAGCTATAATGTTGTTTTCAAAAGGAATGTGGTAGCCATTTATGTTACGATGACAACAAGCTAGTGGTGTACCATGTCGATATATAATACATGTGAAAGTTTTCATCCACTTTCATATCATATGCTAATATGCCTATATAATTTATATTGATATATTTCGAAATTGTTATAAGTCAAGGTGCAGTATGGCTCAGGAATTTTAATCATCTGCTGAATCAAATTACGAGCGACGATTTTTTAGTAAAGACTAGCAAACCCGCTTCGCTGGGCGTAAGTTAAAATAAATTAAACGGTTATAATTTTCTAATAAAATAAAAGTAGCCTAAGTTATTCCTTATAACTTTAGCTATCAGCTAGTGAAAGTCTCGGTAAAATCGGTCTGACCATTTCAGAGATTAGCCGGAACAAACACACAGATAAACAGACAAAAAAAAAAAAGGTTTTTTTTATGTAAGTACCGTATATACTTTCATATGCATTTAGTGAAAATCTGATAATTTGAAATTAAAAACAGGCACTTCAATTTTAAGTAAGTAAGTAAGTTTCGTGGGTAGATTCAAGTATTGTTGCAAACTTTTTGATTTAAAATAGATCGCTCTCACTATTCTTTGTCTGAGGCTTAAAAAAGTTTTTACTTGCTGGTCACAGCTACTACCTAAAATGTATTGTCTTAACACTATCAGCCGGAAATAATAAGAAAAAAGAAAGTTTGTACTATTTTAGATTTACAAGATTAATATACATTTCAAATAAATTATATTTGCGGATTTTACACTAGTTTAATTAAAAGAGAAAGTTGTCGAGCTATTTATTTCATTCCTTAAAAATTGTATTAAAACTCTAAAATAAAGTTAATTCTTATTGTTCTTTGAAATTCAAAAAGACTTACAAGAAGTTCTGACCTTTAATTTTTCAACTTAATTTAAATGTCAGTACTCCGCATTATAATATTATGTTAGTGATGATGCACCGTCGGCAATTCTGCTGAGAAACTCAGTTTACATATTTTTAAAATATATATTTTTCATACAATATGAGAAAAACCTGTAAATACATTAGGGGCCGTTTATAAAATACGTTCGCATACAAGGGGAGGGGAGGGGTCTGGCTGAGTGTGACAAGATGTGACAAGGGGGGACGGGGGGTATACGGCAACGTGACTTTCGCCAAGGCTCGGAAACGTTATATAAAATACCGTTTTTAAAATGCAATACCGATTGTAGATATTTCGGCCCATTTAGAAAATCCTTGGACTTCTGAATAATAGAAATATTATTTATTATTTATATGTTCGTTATGAAAGATATTTATTAATTTATTTAAATTTTATTATAATAACTAAATAAATATTTTTAATTTTCAGAATTTGTATACTATCATTTAAAATTTATCATACTCAGCAGGGGGGGGGGGGGAGTTCTTAGTTTTTGTGACGAAATATTTCTAGGGGGGGGGTCACAGAAAGTGTGACACAGCGTGACAATAGGGGGGGAGGGGGTCAAAAAAAGCTGATTTTAGTGTGACGTATTTTATGAACGGCCCCTTATCCTCCTTACAATAATCTTCTAGTCTTGTTCTAATTTTGCGCTTAAATTGTTGTAGTATCAATTTGTAATATTTTATTATATACAACATACATACATTCATAATATTGTAAAAGTACAGCCATAAATGTCCTTAATAGCGACATGTATATTCTTCACTTCATATTATAAAACAAACTTATCCGCCGCGTCTGTCTGTCTGTTCGAGACAAACTTAAAAACTACTACATCAATTTTCATGTTATTTTCACCAATTGATAGAGTGAGGTGGTCTTGGTCTTGAGGAGGTCTTGAGGAAGGTTTTAATATATACCTAACTAAGTGGTACCCGCTGATTCACTCACGCTAAATCTAGAGACGAGCGAGAGTTTTCATAAATTACAATAAAGAAAAGATAAATTAAATATATAAATATAAAAATGGTGCCCCTACTAAGGGCCTTATGATTTCTAGCCACCAAGTATTCTTCTTCATATTATAACAAGTAGATTAAGCAAATTAAGTCTCACAAAAAGTCTATTAATTCATTATATTCAGCAGTATAATATTCTATACTGCTGAATGATTATATTAATTAGACGTTAATAAGATGAAGGAAACTTCGTAACGATGTTTATTTCTGAGTACACTTTGTCTTTTCAAACGAAACAATCGACTAAACAACTAATAAGCAAAAGCATCTAATTAGTTTATAGTAATTTGAAAATAATTATTTTGATTACTTAATAATAACATTGTGAACAAATTTCTTCAATAGTTATTTTTACAGTCCACAATTATTATTAGGCGATAAGAAATGCTCGTACTATAAATAAAAAGAAATAGCTAGGAAAACTACCGATATTTTGACTGAAATCATAATAAAGTGGTAACTTTTTTTATTGCTATAGTCAACCCTACTAATTCAGAGTAACAAAAATTAATGAAAATAATAGGTTATTTACCAAAAAACTGAAGTTTCTCTATGAGCGCAACTTACAATTTTAACGTCGATAAGAGAAGTCAATATATCGATGGACCGCATTCACATAATATCGGCGTGAGGAACTTGCCGCCGCGTCTATGTCCTTAAGATAGTTAGGTATTAGTGTAAGTAAAAGGAATTGGTCAACAAGTGGCAATAACTGTGACTTTTTAATAATTGGCCTTCGAAGGAACATGGCCTTCCATGGCCCACCCACCTTATAATAAAATTATACTTTAAAAAATTAAAATTAACTAATTAAACTTCACTTATTAATTAATATTTTGGTCTAACCTACTCGATGTAAGCTATGATTCTAAATTAGAAATTATATAAAAGTAACATTATTACTCACGGTGAAACAATATCTATTTATTATTACAATCGTGGGAATTATTTTGTCAGCTATCCTCCTTGAGCTTGTGTGCGTAAGTTCTATATACCTAACTATTTTTTTATCGACAAAATCAAAAATCAGATAAACTCAATTGGAAAAATAAAAAAATATATTTATCGATTATTATATGGCACTGCCTACTCTATTTCCGCTCATAACGAATGATTATCGTGACAGTAACCGCAATTGTAGAGATTTGACGTTCCATGTCGATATATTATTATATTATTTCTTTATTTGGAGAACGAAGCGTGTTGTTTGTTGTAATTTATTTTAATGATGTAAGTGTAAAATATAGGTTTTTGGTTGAATGTAAATAGTAGGTACTTTTTTATATTAGAGAATGAATTATCGGACTACTTACGTATTATAATTATAAATTTATTTAATACTGCATCATAATTTTATTTTATTTTAGTACAGAGATATAGTAGTAAAACAGAAACTGAGGACACGTTAGGCTCAGTTTGTAGTGACTCTACTTACTGCGCCATCGGTCTCGGATTCGAGTCCCATTCGGAACATTCATTTGTTGAGCACGAACGTTTGTACTCCAGCACATGTGCGTATTTAAGTTTTATATGTGTAGTGTGTCAACTATCAGGTATCCATAACACAAGCCTCGTAGCTTCCCACGGAACTAGATGGCGCTGTATGTAATAATATCCCAACATAAATTATTTATTGAATTTAAGTACAGAGATTAACTATTTTTTTAGGTATAATACCACCTGTTGAAAACGGTAGGCTTTAAAGGTACTATCCACTATCCAGTAAAGTCCAAGAGAACATGACAGGACCGCTAACGCACTATATTACGACGCCGCGACAACGACCGAGGTAAAACGCAATAACCAGGCGGTTACTCTCACGGTGTAATAGCTATCAGAGAGGTCCCGAAGTCAACCCTATGGTACATCGCAAACCGAAATTGGCTGCTTCCTAGAGTGATTCTGGTTTACACACCCGGCTGGAATACTGATCGCTAATGAACTTCTCCGCTAAGTTGAACTCACTGAAACCACATTCCATTCTGCAAATGCATTTACGCATACCGCCTGTATACAAATCCGTCTACTTGAGACTCACCGGCTTACAAAAAGCCAGTCGTAAGGCGTACCCCTTAAAATCTAATAGACCTCCGTATAACAGTCGTAATGGAGCGTGACAGGAGCGCTTGCCCATCACTCTTCCCTGCTGTTATTTATAGTTTATACACATGTTTATACACTGTTACAATATTACACTGTAATAATATGTGCACGACTTGAGAAATAAGAGCTACGCTACATCACATAAAAATTATATATGTTGTTTTTTATTTACATGAAAAATTTGGTATAGTAACATTTGTTGTTTTAGTTACATCCTATACTAGAAATCTTCATAAGGTTTATTACTCATAAAGGCAACAAAACGAGATGTCACTGTTTTATAGCTTTATAATAGCCAGTTCACACAGTATAGAAAAAAATGTAAAAATAGAAAAAACATATACTGAAAACTTATATAGTGTAATGTACCTTTATAATCGTACGTGTACTACACACGTGCACATATCTCGGGATATGTAAGTAATGAGAATAGTTTTAAGTTTCAAATTTTAAGCAAGTTTATCTAACTTTAAAATTTCATATGAAAAGTTATTAAGTCAATCTCACCTCACGTACTTTTAGTCGAACTCATCAAAACTTGATAATGTATATTGTGTATGCACTTACATCTTACATGTACATTTCGTATACTAGCATTTCCCGCGGCTCCACCCGCGTTTTAACGACCGGAAACTAAATTCTTAGATTTTACATACCGTGTGATGTTTTACAGTCGGTTTTTAACGGTTACTTAAGATTTCTTAGAAATTAGATATTTTCCAGCAGCAAAATGTATCCTGACCCGGATAACCAGCTATCATCATACCAAATTTTATCAAAATCTGTCAAATGGTTTTACCGTGATGAGGTCACAGACAGACAGACAGACAGACAAAAATACTAAAAACTATAGATTTGGCCTCTGTATCGATAATAATGACTATTTCAATAACAAATTCCAAAAAATATTCAATGTACAGATTTGACTAAGTTAGAATTTTATTATATGTATAGATGAACGCGCGGTTATTCCGCCACCTAGTTTAAAATATTGATGACATTAATATTACGTCATTCTTTTTTTTTTGGTTCTTGGAACCGATTATGTGTAATACGTCAGGAATCCGTGAGAAATTCAGTCACATTCACATTATTTTTCCAAGAAAAGAAATCAACAAAATCGGTAAAGCCAATAAGAATAACGAACTCACTCTCACATTTGTAAATATTATATTATATACTAGCAAACCTAGCCTGCTTCGGTGCAAATTAAAATAAATGAAACGGTTTTTATAACTTTAAAATGAAATAAAAGGTACTACATCTTATAACATTAGAACTTTACCTTCAATTGAAAATCTTCAAAATTGATTTCTTGATCTAAGTACTGTAGAAACTTTCATATATTATATTTAGTGAAAATCTGTTAATTTGAAATTAAAAACAGATACTTTTTTTTTATATGAATTGATAAAAAAGATTGCAATGTTTGCTTGCAATTTCAAATTAAATTTTAATTATACTCTTGGCTATTTCCATAAAAACCATCCCCTTGAAAGGCATATAAATTTGTATGATTTCTCATAGGCAGTGAAAATTAATCAGAATTTTGAGCAAACACAACAATGTCTGCTTATATACTAAAACACATTAATCGATTTTGTTAAAATTTAGTTTTGTGTCGTCTGGACACTAGATATTTTTGTAGATCCCAAGTGGAAACCTGTGCGTAAGTCATACTAAATAAAACTGAAGTGTTTGTTTTTAATTACAAATTAACAGTTTTTCACTAAATGCATACGAAAGTATATACGGCATCTACTTCCGTCAAAAAATCTATTTATAAATTTTTTGTAGGCTAATCTCTGAAATGGCTGGACTGATTTTTACGTGACTTTCACTAGTAGATAGCTGATGTTATAAGGAGTAACTTAGTCTACTTTTATTTTATTAGAAAATTATGTTTTTTATTTCATTTTAACTTACACCCAGAGAAGCGGACTGGCTTTGCGAATTATAAATAAAGTCGAGGTTAGATTGAAAATAAATTTGGGACCTAATAAATTGCAATCATTACGGCCCTGTAACAAATGACTATAATAAAATTGTCATTATACGTGATTAATAAACCACTCTTGTCAATTGCATTCCTCGTAATATTTTATTCGAGGATATTAGATTCTGCTTTTTGGTGCCAATAAAATGACTTTTTTTATTTATTAAACAGAGTACAGGACTAAATTAGTAAAATTGAATGTACATTCCTAATTGTTAAATGAAGTAACTCAACGTACTGTCGCAAAAAAAATAATATTACCATCTTAGCTTGAGCATTTTCGTGAAATATGCCAAAAACAAAATTAATACAAAAAAATAATTTATTTAAAAGATTATAATATAAAGGTTATGTACGAAGCCCAAAGTAAGAGGGTGGAGTTGCACTTAAAATAGCGGTCCATGCAAGATTCTGATCAATTCTCTCCGGCGGCCGGTTGTAAAATTTCTTGCCAAACCAATTGCAACATGTATAAGAGTGTCAAAGAATGACAGAGGAGAGTGGAAGAAGAAGACATGTTGTGCCGATCCCACATAACGTGGGATAAGGACAGGAAGAAGAAGAAGAATCTATTGCATGATAAGCTTTTAAGAAAACTATCTTATAGGATTTTTTCACGGATTTATTTTGATTTTCGTTCCCGACGTTTTCAATTGTTACCAAGATTCAAGGCGTCTCAAAATACTGACTTTCTATTTAAATACAGGCTGCACTAGTGCTCACAAAATTATATAATGATTTCAAATTTTACAATAATGGTATCAAAGTACCTTATAAGTAATATTTGTTCATATTTTTAATGATTTTTATGTTTTAACGTTAATACTCGTATGTGTATTTATCACATCTCAAGGAACCTAGCAAGTTTTACAAACTGAACGCAGCAAATTTTTCTTATTAGCCTGAAACCCTTAAAAAAATAAACAATGTCACTGATAATATAAACATACTAGCTGACCCGGCAGACTTCGTACTGCCTCAATCGATAAATAAAAGACCTAAACTTTTTTTTCATATTTATTCACCTTTTAGACCTTCTCTGGGCTTCCACAAATAATTCAACCAAAATTAGCCAAATCGGTCCAGCCGTTCTCGAGTTTTAGCGAGACTAACGAACAGCAATTAAAAAAACATTGTCCAGCGGACAAAATTGTGAATCTAAACCATTCCCAGATCCCCTTGAACACTCACAAAAAATTTCATCAAAATCGGTCCAGTCGTTTGAGAGAAGTTCAGTGACATACACACTCACAGAAGAATTATATATATAAAGATGATTCAGCTTTAACGTCCTACTATGCTGACAAAATATGACTAACTGACCGTCTCATGAAAACTGTGATTCGATTTGAACATCCTTTTCTTGGATTTCAAAAAAACCATGCTATCACTGAGCTACAAGTACTTTATTTCATACAAACTGAAGTTATTCGAAAACACTAAATATAAGCAAATATATATTTAACTCCTTAATTGCTCACATTCAGATTTTAGAAATTAATCTTGAGTTACATTTAACCTCAGCGACGTTAACTAATAATCAAAACGAGCATTTCAAAGTAAAACACGGTGCTCCCATAAATTTTGTTTTAAGTAATTAAGTGCTACGCTTAGTCTAGAACACTGATACGTGTTCTCTGCGTTGAGATAAAATGCTAAGAAGAAAATCTATGTGCGATTATTAACAAATGAATATAAATAAAATTGAAGTGTCTGTTTTTGATTGCAAATTAACAGCTTTTCACTAAATGCATATGAAAGTATATACTGTACTTTACATAAAAAATCAATTTTTAAAATTTTCGTCTGTTTGTTCCAGCTAACCTTTGAAACGGCTAGACCGATTTTAACGGGACTTTCACTCACTTATAGCAAATGTTATAAGGAGTAACTGAGGTTACTTTTTTATTAGAAAATTATAAAACCGTTTAACACCTTTAATTAGAGAGATCAAGATATTATGTTTGAATATATTATACACATTGAATTTTCTACTTTGATCGCGAGAATAACGAGCTTTAAGTTATTGTGCCTTAGTACAAAGGCGGGAAAGCTTCTATCTACGAGTATGAATTATTAGAATCAATGTAACTCTCAAACAATTTCTATGTACAATTTCTAATATAATATTATGTATATTAGGACAGTATTTCAAAAGTTGATTAACATGGCTTTTGTCTGCTTAATTTCTACTTGTAAATAAAAGTGGAGTGTCTGTTTGTTATGACAATAACATCTTTTATTAATTACTTATGAATTTATATATAATAAATATGTTGGGACACTATTACAACAGCTATAATAAGCTACGTGCTTGTGTTACGGATATCAGATAGTTGATATAGTACACATATAAATACGTACATATTATAAATATTAACACCAATGACTGGAGTACAAACATTCGTGCTCAACAAATGAATGCCCCCAGCGGGACTCGAACACGCGACCGCTGGCGCAGAAAGTAGGGTGACTACCAACTGAGCCAAAGGTCATTTTTGTCTGTCTCTGTGTTTGTTGCGACTAATCTACAAAACGTTTGGACCGATTTACTTGTCAATTACGTCATTTTAAAAAGTCTAACTTAGGCCCTACTCTCCTCTCAATTTTCTCAGTCTCACTATATTCTTGATATATTTAAAACCTACCTAGAGGTCGTATCTATACCCGCCTTCAAGCAAAACGAAACTAAGTCGCTAGTAAAAAATCATAAGTAAGTACATTGTAAACTTAACTACATCATAATGATTGTCTACATTGTTTTTCTGATAAACAATAATCGATAAATAAACTTGTAAAGTACAGTGTTATTGAATGAATAGGTGAAAATTATTTCCTAGTTCCTACTAGATATAATAAACACGTAATGCATGCGAAATTCATTGGCGTTCACTTTGTCTGTACCGTGATGAGAATCACAAAGGAGAAAATAAAGTTGTGTACACACAGACGGTCTCATAATCATAACTGTTTTATGTTAGTATTCATTAATATGTTTATGTTGGTACAAATGTAATTTTGTTAACCTGATATTTAATTACTATAGCTGTGACGATCGATAACGAATACCTACTCTCCTTTCTACGATGCAGTATTTTTAGTTTTGTGATTAAAGTTATTTTGGAAATATTTATTTAATAAATTTTACATATAAAATTTAAATTTTATAACCTTAACTTTAGGGTGTTTCAGTAAAGTTTTCATTTCTAAATGAAAACAATATATATCTTCTAATATTTATCAAAATTTTATCAGTTCTCAAAATAACAGAAATTGCACATTGAGTCATAATCATATTGTGTTTATTTCTAACGTGATATGGATGAAAAGTCAAAGTCATAAAAATTATAATATAAATATTATGAAAGTGGACGTAAAAATTCTACGCGCATTACACTTTGCGTGATCTGTTTGCTAATAACAACTTTTTTAATATTACTTTCTACAAACAAAAGATGAATGAAGAATCATTAATTATAAAATATTAAATAACACACTTAGGAGTATAGTTTATAAAATAATATTATAAATATTAGACTAGTGACTTAACCTTGCTTCGCTCGAATCAGTCTTTAGATGCCTTCATCATCATCACACAAAATCTAAATTTAAATATATAAAAGCGAAAGGTCACTTACTTCCTCGCGAAATATAGAAAACCGCTTGACGTATAAAGATAAATTTTGGCAGGGAGATAGTTAGTTGATGTCCGCTAAGAACGGATTTTACGACAGGGCTGGATTAAGGAGGGCTAAGGGCTCTCGCATGTTTTAATTTTCGTTCAAATGTCCTTAAATTTTTACTACTGACTTTAAATAATAGATAGATAGAGAGCACCTAGATACGAACACGAGCGAGGGTGACTCGCTAGTATAGAATATAATTTTCAACCGACTTCCAAAAAGGAGGTTATCAATTCGTCTGTATTTTTTTTTATTTTTTTTTATGTTTGTTACCTCAGAACTTTGGACTGGGTGAACCGATTTTGATTATTCTTTTTTTATTTGAAAGCTGGTGCTTCCCGTGTGGTCCCATTTTATTTAATATAAAAAATCTTTTTAATAGATGAATAATAGTACTTGTTATTTAAAAACAAGTTTCTACGGAAATTTGTTAGAAGTGAAACTTATTAGTTATTTATATTTCAAATCTGTAAGGTTAGTTAATTAATTAAAAAAGAATTACATTGAGACAAAAACATGATTAAACTCATTTTAGTTGATTAGTTAAACATAACAGGCGTGATGGTATTTCGTGGCCTTTGAAATTTTACTCTCATGCGTACGAGTCGCGCTGGACGCATTCGTTTGTTGGGCACGAATGCTTCTACTCTAGTTATGGGTGTTTATATTTATAATATACATATATGTATTCAAAGTTATATGTAAAAGTGTAGTGTATCAACTACCTGGTATGTGTAACCTGTCGTAGCTTACCACGAAACTAGATATCCATAACCCATCAAGAAAGTCATGAAAATTTTTTAGTTCTATTTAACACAGTAAAACATAGGTTCAAATCAAACATTTTAAGTCAAGGCACAAACTTCATATAACGTAAAATGATTTTATGTATTGTATTGTTATTTGGCCCTGCTATTAGAAAAGGAAAATTCAGATTTAACTTCGAATGCTTTCAAAATACTCCGTTTTGCTAATGAAATTTACTTGTAAGCCAATGTCTTATCTTTGAGCCACCATATTTTGATTTAAAGACTTAAGATTCACAGACAAGGTAAAGTTTGTGTTGAATATTATTTATACGATGTGTCTATGTTTAATGGCTTTAAATATAGTTAAAGTGCGTATAATATTTGACATTAAAGTCACTACATTGCGCAAAATAATATTAAAGAGACACTTTCACACGCAGGCATCGAACCCACTATCACCACCTACAGATCTAAATACTTAAATGCTTATGTATACCAGATCATCAATATTCTTACAATATTATAAACTAATATCATAGAAGCTCGATTTTAACCGGCTCCCAAACATCTGGTGAAAGTTTAGCATTAAATTAACGAATTACTGTACCTTATGTGAAAGTAACGTTTCGGAACAACATAAAACACTCATTTTACCTGTTTCTTACTACAAAGTGTGACGTAAATACGTTAACTTAGTGACGTCAGTTATGTTACTTGTATATCTTTATACATATAAATAAATTAACTGCGTCACTAAAGTTATCGTATTGCAAATAAAATTACATAGTATAACAATAATCGTATAAATTTATTATTATATTGTTTGATTATAACTTAGTCATGGTGTTAAAGTTATGAGAGAGAAGAGTGAAATACGTCAAATATTTATCATCACAATGTATGTCAGAATTCTGCGTTAGAAGTGTAGTTTAGAAGACCCTTAGGCTTAGGTTTGGTAATAGGTTGTCTTAATAATTTGTTCGTTCTATGTTCAGCACTCTATTTACAAGGTATTTGATTTAAATCTTTACTTATACGTTTATGAATTATGTATTTTATCTTTTCTTTTACTTAATATCTAGATTAAAATAGTTTTGAAGGATATTCGTAAACCCAAAAGTTTCTTTTTAAAACGAACTTGTATTAATGTTGTCGATAACAAATAGTCAACAAAAAATCCTAATTCTATCGGTAAATACATAATATGTACATCTACATAATTTTTATAATTTCTCACTTAGGCTCACCGCTAGGAATGGATGACAATCTACCGCAGACCGCGGTGGCTAAAGGCATATTGTACTACTTCATACGTCTTGTTGGGTTCTTTCACAGAGGCATTTTTCTGCTGAATGTTTTCTTCACTAATTACTAGTAAATGACATTAAAAAGAATTGCAAATTGAAATTTTATAATAGATGTGAGATAAGTACCAATTAGGCAAGCAAGCCAATTTAACAAGCATTCCCGTAAGCCGTGGTGTAATAAACCGCGAAATTTTGAAACCGTTGACGTCACCTAGAGCGACAAAATTTTAGTGTAAAAAAATAAAATAATTAACTTATTTACTACACCATAAAAAGAAATAAAAATATTGTTCAGTAAATAAGTAAATTAGAGGAGGAAACCACTAATCATTTCGCATTATTGTTTGTAGTCCCTTAATTCCATTAGGCCACCTCACTTTGAAATGCGGCCCTGTCGGCAGCAGGCAATTAATATTAACTGACAAACGAATTTCTGCTATCAATCTATTCTTGACAACCAACATCAATATTTCATTTCCAACGATTGGAATGTTGGAATTGAATTGTATACAAACGTAAAAAATATTGAATAGTTCATTTATAAGCAAACTAGCAATCCCCGCGGCTCTGCCTGCGTTGGTAGAAGATTACAAATTTAGGGTTATAAGTATTTTTCGATGCTGAATCATAAAAAAATAAAATATAAGCATCTGGAGAGGGCCACCTTTATCACCTATGGGAATAAAAAATAGCCTACAACCTATTCTCAGACCTATCAAATGTACACAAAAAAAATCAAAAGAATCGGTCCAGCCGTTTCGGAATTGTTCTATAACAAACACTGTGACAAGAGAGTTTTCACGTGGCGTTGTCCATCTTGCGATGAAAACTTGAATATAATCTAACTTAACGTCAATACTTAAGTAAATGTATTCTGAATCAAATGAATGAAATTAATAACCTAATATGAATTCTTAAATTTATACCTTATAACTGTTTATCTATATAAATAAATATGTTTGTGTGTTAGTCCTCTAACCCATTGATCATAGTAATTGAAACTGGTGGCTATCCCATATACGCATGTGTGGTTCCTGCCGCAAAAAAGTCATTCTTCGAACTTTTCTCATTTATGCTGTACTAAATAATAAATCTTTCTTTCCAAAATATTATTTTTATAATACTATGTAAATGTATATTTATTCGAAAAACAATTTTTTAAAAACAATTTTAAAATGTTTTTTCTAAAGAGTAAATCAGTACTTTTACAGTTGATTGACACTTAAATCTAACACCGAATGAAATAAATTAATTGAGTTAGTATAATAGAGCTTTTTAAAGTGAATTTAACCTCTACAATTCTATTTTCATTTTAGCGCGTCATCAGTTTTTTTTTCGTAATGGCTTAAAATAACGACAACAGGCGTAATACAGAATGTATGTACTATGTACCCAGTACCGGGTATTGTGAGGAAGACACGAACGATTATGAGCGGTAATCGTTTTTTAGTGACGCAATTAAATCATCAGTGACAGCTAAATTACAAAATTTAAGTTGAAATTCGAATAAATTAAATAAATACGTATACTTACGCATTTAACTGTGAAAAAAATAAATAAAAGGAGGAATGACACCAGAATAAGGTATTAAAAAAAATAGAAAATTACATGATGTTGCTACAATTATATTAAGCGCAATTAAATGAAAACAAAATCAAAATCATTAATTAGTATCAGTAAAATAAAATTTGACTGACAAATTATTCACTCAACTTTAAGTATTTTAACGAACAATAATTACAGTCGTGTGACGTCATTTCACTATAAGTTTCGCACGTCAAAATATCACAATCGCTCAATTATTTCTGTCGCACGTGAGCTTTTGCGTTATTAATTATTTTACGTACAATTGCTTATTTTTTATTTATTGCTGGCGTTATTTTTAATTTATATTTCGTTCATTCAAGTTTCATAACTTTTTTTTTAATTTTATAAATTCATTTTTGTTTATTTTAGGTTAATTCTGAAATAAATTATAAATAAAAAATGGAAACTATACCATTGACGAATAGTCATTCAATATTTTTATTTTTTAATGATAAATAACTTAAAATTGTGAAATTTTAAA
Source organism: Boloria euphrosyne (assembly GCA_951802675.2). Lineage (NCBI taxonomy): Eukaryota > Metazoa > Arthropoda > Insecta > Lepidoptera > Nymphalidae > Boloria > Boloria euphrosyne. The sequence continues at coordinate 7,169,111 of OX637893.1, forward strand.
ATGTTAATTTTAATAAAAAAAAACTTGAAGACTATAAACTACAAAGTGAAAAGAAAATATTACATATTTCTTTGTAATTTATAAAGAATACGTGTTCAAAAGTAGTCACGAAAAAAGCTAATAAAAGTTTCTTTCTTCGCTCAATTAGTAACAAACAACTGTGATAATTTTTAATTATCAGTAGAAGTTCAGTAAATTATTTCCATTTGAGTTTTTTAAAAAAGCTTGCGGCTGTCTTTTCATTTTTTTATAAAAATGAACGTAACATAATTTTTCAAAGCTGTCAAAACTTTTGCACTTCACTAAATTTTTTATCAAATCTCGCCTTTGTAATTTTATAAATGTTACATCTTAAAAAGTATAAAGTGTTTATCTTTATGTATTATATTATTTTAATATATTGGATATATCAAAGATAATTTAAAAACTGATTTTATTTATTTAGAGAGATATAACTATAGAGAAATATGTTGAACTTATTTCAGTTGATACTCACGTAGAATAAGTTTATATTATAATTTTTAAAAGCGCGTCTGCTGAGTTTCTCTCGGCTCTTATTAGCAAAATTTTTTGTTATTTTATTTGCCTACAACAATGCAAAAATCACACAAAAATACATTCAAATTTATTTTTTTCAAAATACGTTCCTATTTTAATACGTTCCTATTTTAATGACACATGTGTATCTTATGTATCTACGTATCGCTCTTGTAGCTTGGAATCAGTAAAAATATAATATTAAATCATTTTTACAATACTATTACTTGTTAAAACACAAATTATGATTATAATTTTAAGTAGAAATATTGTTTTCCCTAAACCCTATTCCCTACTAAGCCGTATATTTAAATGCAAAAAGGTCGAATTATATGCTTAAATAAACTGGGTGAATTGAAAGGAAACTGTCAAATTGACGAAGGTCCAAATCTTTCCTCAAATTTTAGTCATAATATTATGTAATTCTAGTAATATTAATAGTTTTAATATTACTAGAATTATCTTACTATGTGTAAGTTTTATAGGATGGATGTTTGTTAAACAAGCCAGAACGACTGAAGCGTTGCTCTGGATGACATTTTGCACAGATATAAATTGTAAATCTAAAGGGTTGTAAAACAATTTTTTTTATGAAAATACGATTTTAATGACAATCCTGATTTAATATCATAAAGAAAAACTGACAAAAGAAACAGGTTCTTTTATAATTTTATCCTAACACATGAAGTTGAAGTTAGGTGCCAAGACATTTTTTTTTGTTATATCTCAAGGTAATTAAAGTAGCCCTTTGGACTTACAACCTTTCAATTATTATAGACCCGAATAGCATTAAGAGATTCTCCCGAAAAATAGGGTTTGATGAAAAATTTGGGTTCCCGTAGGATAGAGGCGTTTTTATTTTTAATAAGGACGAACTCGAGCTAAGCGAATGTGAACGAAAATGGTCGAGAAGACAAACGCATTTACTTATTCATCCACCTACTGCTTAATAATTTATACATTCTGTTACATGCTCTCTTAATTACTCCTAAATTATAGGGTACTGGCTGCTCACCCTCGCTTCGCTTGAGTGCATCCCTAGATACATTTAAACAATTACTATAGGTTTCTCAGAAATTACATGTTTTCCCACAGTAAAAAGTATACAACATGTTGGCACGGATTATTTAATATTTATTTGGAGCTACGCTTCATTTAAATTTATATTTTCAACAATATTATTAGAGAATATAACAATCAATAGTGCCAATAGTGACTTATTAACCTATATATCAAATTCAATTCAATCCTCTTGTTAATGGCTTCAAGCGTGCCAGTCGAGCACAGATTACTTCGCCAATGTCACGTATAATGGAGAAGACACGAAGGAGATTGGTCGGTAACATAAGAGTCAATAAGTATATATAAATTATAAGTAATTGTATAAGGGAAGTAAATCCTTACTAAACGTAATATATCAAATTACTTTTAACATCTATTTTTGAAAGGAGTTAAAAACTGGAAATGTCTTTGATTCAAACATTAGTTGTGAATTCAAACTGGCTCTTTACTTTTTTCCTGTCTAGTTTGTATCATTATATGAGCCTTCACATTGAATATACTTTCACTTACAATGTCTTAATATAATATTGAATTAGAAATTCTTGCAACGAGTTATTTCTTGTTAACTCAGCCAAAGTAAATTAATTGCTATTGTTCTTAATATAGAATTTCTGTCTGTCTGTCTAAAATAAAAACTGACTGGACAGATTTTGATGAAATTTAGTATGATGACAGCTGGTAACCTGAGCCAACATATGGGATACTTTTCGCCATAGGACAATATCACAATATCTCATCATTGTAAAATCTACACTAACCATTATAACATATTGCTAGCAAAAATTTATTATACTAAACACACCATGTTTAGGTTGTCATCAGCCCTTTTTAACGTCCCACTGCTGGGCACGGGCCTCCCTCAGTACGAGGGGATCAGGCCATAGTCCACCGCGCTGGCCTAGTGCGCGTTGGCGGACTTCACATGTCTTACGAAAACTTGTAAGATTTTCTCAGACATGCAGGTTTCCTCACGATGTTTTCATATGCCGTAAGACAAGTGGTAATCAGGATAGAAAAGATTCGCACATGAAAATATCAGAGGTGTGAGACCCGGATGTGAACCCGCATCACTCACTTATACAAGCGAGCGCGCTACCGCTGGGCTACCACTTCCTTTTAGGTTACAAGATTTTAACCCAAGACCTCTGGCTTATAATCATTAGCTGTACTCTACACGTATATTTGTTGATATTTTAATGAGCATTAAATATTAAAATACTCTCTTACGAACGACTACGCGCGCATATCCATAAATATTTAATGTAAAATGAAACCAATAGACGCCTTACTTAAAATCTGGGGCATCCTTCTCTTAAGCGAAATTCCACTCTCAGCTGCCGGGATGAAATTAAAATTAATGACTTAGACAGCAATAATTTTTAGCTTATTTAATATACAAGAATATCAATCTGTTTATAGCGAAGCAAGGGAAATCATTTTTTAAAGCATTGATTGTTTCTTACTAATACATTTTTGTACATCTTTTGAAAAAGCTAGGTTCACTTAGAAATGCAGGATAATCATGTTAGAAATGATTCGCACATGAAAATAATAGAGGTGCAAGACCCGGATTTGAACCCACATCACTCGGTTATCTAAGCGAGCGCCCCCCTGGGCTACCACTGTCGTTGGAGAGTATATATAGGCCATTTTTGATAATTTTATGGCCAAACGTAATTTTTAAAGTCCCGTCGAGGTATAATCATTAGGATATTAGCACGATTAAACAAAAAAAATTCAAAGAAATTCTTAATTTTTTTTATATTAGTTGTCTACATACATGCATGAATGAATACAAGTGCATTGAAAATAAATGTACGGAATGTGCTGTAGAAAGGCTAGACCAGTGCTTAGCGGACAATTTACTCGTTCATGACGGTCAAGTGCATTCACCTGCTTTGAACTCCATTACTATAGAAACTCGAAGAAATATTATCTTTTAATATATTTTATTTAACTAGATAATACGAGTATATGTATTTTATCCTACTTATTTACTTGTCTTCAGCCCCTATAACGTCCCACTGCTGGGCACGGGCCTCCTTCAGTACGAGGAGGATCAGGCCATAGTCCACAGCGCTGGCCTAGTGCGTGTTGGTGGACTTCGCATGTCTTTCGAAAACTTGCTAGGTTTTCTCAAACATGCAGGTTTCCTCACGATGTTTTCCTTCACCGTAAGACGAGTGGTAATCATGGTAGAAATGATTCCACTGCAATTACCACTTATTTACTTATATTTATGAATTGTGTGATAACTTCAAAACTACTTGATAATGATAGTATTGTATCTACAATTATTATAGATGGTGATTTATTAAATGTTTTTTTACCCATGAATAAAAAAGATAAGATGACGCAGTTAAAAATATATACACTCGATTTTAGTAGGTTAAGTTTTGAAATCGGTCAAAAAGAGTGCAGGAAACCCATAAGGGATAGTAAGAAAACGAAAACATTGTACAAATTAAGTTTAATTCAAAAAGTGCCAAGTTCTAGGGACGTTAAAAAGCTTATTAATAAAGTTTAACCATAGAGCTATTGATTATGAGAACTAGCCATAATTTTCCATATTCTTGAGCGAGAACTTCAATAAGCTTTTCATTTAACAAGGAGGATTTGGAACTACATTATCAGTCCAATCTTGGAATGCTTCCAAACTTGCTAAAGCACCTACTCGTACAAATACATACATAATATATATATATATATATATATATATATATATATATATATATATATATATATATATATATATATATATATATATATATATATATTACGGAGTCCATACATACATTTCATCCGTGAACTTGTCTGAATGAATCCGTGAATCTTCTAACAAGTGTTTTTGAAATATGCAAACCACTTGTGTGTTGTAAGTGTAGTGTTTTTCTTTACGATTTATTTTATAAATTACTTATTAAATTATGTTATTATTAGTAATTCCCACGGCTTCACCCGCACCCGAAGGATGATAATTTAGGGTTAAGATTTTTTTGAGGCCAAATCAAAAAAAAAAAAGAAAAAAAATTGATCTAAAAATAAAATATAAAATATCTGAAGAGGGCCACCCTTATCACATAGGGGAATAAAAATTAGCCTACGACGATCAAGCCGATTCAGAGGAGATCGATAACGAACACACGACACGAGATTTTTATATATAAGATGTATGCTAAGGTATCTGTACTGTGTATGTTCGTTTGTTTGAATATATTTTGGGTTTAGTTCTTATATTACTATAACCTGGAGTGGCAGAAAAGCTACCCAAGCAAAGCGAAGTTAAAAGCGAGTCTAAGTCAAAGAACCGTAAAATAATAAAAGCATTTATCCTATTTCTTAATGAGGTGAAAACCTGTCATTCTGAAATTCAAAAAGCTATCAATCCACAGTCTACTGGTTTTCAAAAGAAAGATTCGGACGTAAATCATTGGAAAGTGAATGAACTGGGTCAATTGACGTTTCGTTCAATACATTCGCTTATTATTGCGTCAAATAATGTCGCAACCGAACTAAAACTTTCACTCTTATTGTTTTCTTATTTAAATTATTTAATAGTATGGCGATCATAGTACGAGTTATTATGGCATGCGCATACGCACAAACCGACGGATCGTCAAATTTGATTTAGTGAAACCAACTAAATTTTATTATAATTGCAAATATAATGTAAGATTTTATATTATAACCAGTTATTCTAGATCTGATTTGACCCAAACCCATCGAGGTGTTGCTTGGTGGGAGGCGTGGAAGACCGCGACCGTGACAGTGGTAAGGAAACATCGGTGAGAGTACGTTGTTTTGCGTGTGTGAATATATTTTGACGTATTTTAGTGTTTTGTGTATTTACTTATATGAAAGTGGTGTGATACATGCTTTGGATGGACCGGACTACATCTAGGTTTCCAGTTTTCTCTTTTGGATTGGTCATAATTTTTGGTGATAGTGCCTAGATATGGATAGCTTAAATTTTAATTACATGTAAGTATTCTTCTAAAGTTTGTATTTTATCATTTTTGTCTTTTTTAATTGTAATATTTTTATTAAATATTAACAAGCAAGATTCACAATAAACTATGAGTGTTTAAGAACCGGTTCATGATTTGCACAAAACGAAATGTCAACAAAGTTTCTCCCTAATGCCTTGGCGAATGTATTCCGTCTTCCGGATGCTATGTATTTTAGTTATTACTATTTTAAAGAAAACTATCGTATAAAGTCGGTCGATTTCAACATGAGTGTTGTATATGTGACACTTTATATTGGGTGATGATATGATAAATGGCAGAGGATACTCAATTGCTCTACTTCTTTTCTTATTAAAAGTAACTTAACACATCTCGAGTCAAAATACTAAAATAACAGACAAAACGAAAACATGATTGTACTAGAAAGGCTTAGCTGCCTGCAATAATCTATACGCGTCATACTAACTTAGTTCGTTTGTTCCTGATCTACTTTATCAAAACGTTGTTATAAATTCCAGTATTGTTTTTACTTGTAGTATTTTCCAGTGTTAAGTTTCTTTTAAGTATTCAAAGAGGTCAAACTATTTAGAAAAAGTTAAAGTGATCCAAAATAACTTTGAAGACTAATAATATGGTATTAAGATTTTTTAAAAGTGACAATAGTCAGTCAGTATTTTTTCTGGATCAAACTGATTCTAGCCTTGTAGATTAACACCAATTCTAAAAAATACGATTAGGTTAGTTATTGGTAGCCTAGTAGTAACGCGCTTGCTTGGACAATATCCGAGTGATACGGGTTCAAATCTGGGTCTCGCACCTCTGATATTTTCATGTAATCATCATCATGAGAAAACCTGCATGTCTAAGAGAACCTAGCGATTTTCGAAAGTCATATGCAGTCCGCCAACTCAAATTAAGCAAGTGTGGCGGACTATGGCCTGATCTCCCTCGTATTGAAGGGAGGCCCGAGCCCAGCAGTGAAACGTTAAAAAGGGCTGAATACAATTCATATATACATGAGCATCAACAAAATGCTGTAGACAGATTATTGTCTATATACAATAGTTGAAGTTCAATAAATGCATTCACTCGATAGTGCTCTGCCAGTGTTTTGTGATACGTCACTTTAATGATTTGGCCAATATGGCATTGTCCATAGCCGATATAACAATCCATATATGGGTATATAGATTTTGTAGGGTTAGGATTTCAAAGGGTTCATTGGTTTAATGACGACATTGTAAATTACTTACTGCTTATATTGAAAAGTCCGTTGGGCTTTTAAACTTTATAAATCACGAATTGGAAAATAAAATAAACTGATACTCTAAAAGTTATTTTGTTAACTTTTAGAGGTAGAATGGGAACCTACAATATGTATATTTTTTAAGGAAATATTCTATTCTTAAAATTGGTTTTACAATTGAAGAAAATATCCTGTGTTATCAATACAATATAAATAAAAATATATGTTTGTATATATTTCTAATAAAGTAAAAATAGCCTAAGTTACTCCTTATAACATTAGCTATCTGCGAGTGAGAGTCCCGTTAAAATCTGTTCAGCCATTTCAGAGATAAGCTGGAACAAACGACAGACAGACAAATATTTAAAAAATGGATTTTTGATGTTAATACCGCAAATACATTTCATATGCATTAAGTGGAAAGCTATTAATCTATACATATAATAAAACTGTAGAAAAGTCGTTTTTGTACATCAAAAAAAAATACAAAAAAAATAGCCAGGGTGTTAAAGGACAACCAATAGAACCCATTTCCAGCATTTTTAGAATTTTTGTCTGTGTGTCTGTTTGTCTGTTTGTCGGTTTGTCTGTTTGTCGGTTTGTCTGTTTATTTATCCGGGCATCACGTAAAATATAAATACGAAAGCAATGTAGATAACTTTTATACACAACGATTAAACGTAACTTTAAGTAACATTTAGTTTTTGTTTCATTGCAATCGGTTCAGTCTATCAAAAGATATTTGAGTTTAAAGTGAAGAAGTAAAGAAATTCCAGAAGTAAAATTAGGGCTATGTGCATTTGATCTCACAACTTCAAGTAACTTTTATACACATCAATATGTGCGTAAATTGAAGTAACATTAAGTTTTTTGTTTCATAGTAATCAGTTCATATCTTATAAAAAATGTAAATTAATAAAATTATAATAGTGTTTCCGAAGTAAAATATTAAAACAGCGCCATCTACGAGTACGAACTTAGACTGGACTATAACTAGAGATCAACTGCGTGCAGTATTGTTCGATAGATGTCGTTGTGCGTGTGAAGTCATTTTCTGAATCGCGGTGTTAAGATTTTCCTTGAAAGAATGACCTTCGCCCATGTCTGCCGGCAATCTTTGAGTTTTCAACCGACTTCCAAAAGGAGGAGGTTATCAATTCGTCTGTATTTTTTTTAATGTTTGTTAGCTCATAACTTTGAACTGGGTGAACCGATTTTGATGATTCTTTTTTTATTTGAAAGGTAGTGCTTCCCATGTGGTCCCATTTTAATATTTTCCAGTTCTGACAATGGCATCCATGAGAAAACCATAAAAGTCTTAAATTTGCATTAAGCATTTGCACGACAAATGGACGAATAACTCAATATCACGCCAACCGATTTCGATGATTCTTTTTTTAATGGAAAGGATATACTTCAAGGGTAGTTTGATGAGAGTTTGTTAAGGTTCTGATGATGGGATCCATGACAAAGTATCGGAACTCTTCAATTCTTAGGAGCAAATTAACGATGCTCGGCCGAATCTTTTATAGGCTATATGGATATTTGAGTCACGTACCGTAACTGATGATGGAAGGTACAACTCCTCAACAGTTAGCAGTTTAAAGAAAATTTTTTCAATATAATACGCAATTATGGACCGATAGTTGTATACTTTCAGGCTATAAGGTTTACCTCATAATAGAAGGTAAATTTTTATAGTCATTAACACAATACGTATTTACTTTCCGCTAAAAATTTAAAAATAAATTATTTTTAACAGAAAACAAAAACCGACTTCCAAACTTAATAAATCTAAACTAAAAAGTAGAAAATAATACTTTTAAGGACTTTGTTAATTTTGAAGTCGGTGCCAGCCAAAGCAATATAACCCTAAATAGATACATATTTGATTAATCTATCAATTTATAAACATAATCAAGTTTTGTTTTGTAGGAGTCATTAAAGTTCTGTCTTTAAAGAGGTTTGTCTATGTAAAGGTCTTGAATTAAATTTATAGTATCGTAAATCGTTCGTTCGTTAATTCATTATTTCGTTTTATCTTTCAAAAAATTTTGGTTAGTTAGATTCGGTCTTAATTTCGAAGTGCGAAGTAAATAATAACTTGCAATTTGAGTCAAGTAGTTTTATTTACTTCGTAGTTTGAAATTTTATTAGTCTTCATTCTCATTTTGAAAGTTTGTGTTGTTGTAAATTGTTGATTTATTTGGTTCAATATTTTATTTGTTTGGTTCAGTTTTTATTTTGAAAATGACTTCTAGAAAAAAAACAAACCTTTCGCAGCGTAGCCGAGATGCGAAAAGGAGAGAACCAATAACCTTTTTGTGTACGCTCCAGATGGTTCTACAGCCAATGTTGTTTATTAAGAAGCATTAGCATAAATAAATAAAAAATGATTTGTATCGGTATCCTCCAACAGCGCTTCGCACTAAAAAATACATTGTTAAGTTCCGACATCCACGCGAACGAAGTCGCGGGCACAGCTAGTTTGAAATAAAAAACAGACATTTCAATTTCATTTATATATGTACGGATGAGATTAACTAATTAATACTTCATTTTTTTAAATTGATAAATCAATTAACACAGCAATTAATACTCCTACACGAGGTTATGATTTCAATTCCTGATTATACCATATATGTCTTGCTATATGGCTTTTTACTACATATTACTGTTACCTCGTCTAGCTGACACATTGTCTATTCGACACACTAACTCGCCTCAAACCGCAAGTAACAGATCCGGGTCATACATAGAAAAGTTTTGCCGTATCCTCTAAGTTAATGATACCTTTTAGCATTTATATTGTACTTGTTTTGTTTTTACCGACTTCGAAAATAGAGGCGATCGTTAATATTTAGTAGGTAACTATTTTTCGTAATTTTTTTTTTCTTCTCTCTCTTTCTGCCTCTCTCTCTCTCTTACTCTATCTCTTTCCCTTCTCTTCTTTTTACTTTTAAATAAATTTAAAAAAGAACAATATTTGGAGCAGTTATATTCAAAAAATATATTTTTGAAGTGTACATGCGTAAAACTTTTTTGTTTACCAAAAGTACCTATATTTCAACATATTTAACATATGCTCTTGTTTTCCTCAAGCGTGAAGTAATAATAACAAAACTGTGTCAAAAGTCAACACTATTTAGATGAAAAATAAACGCAAGTTACGAGTTATAATTTATTCACGTGTCTATGCATTCTCGAAATCACCGCAATGTTTGCGATTGTTGTGAACGGGACACACATATCTAGTGAACTATGATCCTATTATGTACGTTAAATACATAACATCAATACGACATTTTTATATATATGTTACTGTAAAAGCCCGAATATTGGTAAATCTTAAGTTTTACCAGTAAATCTTAAGGTTTACCATTACAGACATGAGTCTGTAAATGTAAGAATATGAAAAAAAGAAACGACTTTATCGGGCTTTTACCATTAGAATTTAGTACATGGGTAAGGCTATTCGGACACTAGCGTGACTACAGCGGTAATTTAGCGTGACTGGCACAAAGATTATTTTCTTTCGATTTAGATAACATAGGTTCAAAAGGTTAATTTTTAAAAACTTTTCTTTCTTTCTAGGTTGGTTAGGTTAGGTTAGATATATGACCAATAATTAAATGTTAACGCTAATTCTTTAGATAGTTTATCTCGAGTGCCAGTCACGCTAAATTACCGCTGTAGTCACGCTAGTGTCCGAATAGCCTTAGCCTTTACCAAGTGAATGGTGGTAAAAATCCGAAATATACGATGATTATAGAACGGTTCTGACTTTTACCATTAAGAGTTGGTATATCTTAGGATTTACTGTAAAATCTAAAGATTTACCGTAGTTCGGGCTTTTACAGTAACATATAAACAACTTTCAACATGACTTCTCTCGCTTTAAAAGTACTTTAATGCCTTTTGTAATTAATTATTGTTCTAATTTTTTTTTAATCAACGATATATCAACACCTTTTTAACAAGTCACTAAAACTCACTTGTTGACAGCCAGCAGAAACTCCAGATTGGATTTCCACAGTGATAAAAAGAAAGAGAGACTCTTCGAGAGAGAGAGAGAGGGCTCAAAAAGAGATAATTTTTAAAGATTTTTTTTAAATAAAACTGAGACAACCGTATGCGTTCGTCTTCATTTTCTTTTATTTTTTCTGCGCCTCTACTCTAAAGGTATTGTATTGTATTATAATTATTTAACTATTATTCAAAATATAACCTTGTTTATACAGATTAAATCAAAAGAGCAATTAATTAACGTCTTTCGAACAAAATAATAAGTGAAGTTTAATACAATTTGCTTATATATCTCGTTAAAATTTAATATGCGTCGTCATTAGCCTTTAAAAAGTTGTGTTAGTTACTGCCTCTTTAGCTTTTGTGCGTTGATAATGAGATAAGAAATTCTCCTAAAACGGTTTTGGTAATGAATATAATATCTATGCAGTACTTTCTTAGATTGTTTTTATTTGATTGAAGGCCAAGTTGTAGCCCAGCGGTAACACGCTCGCTTGGATAACCGAGTGATGCGGGTTCAATCCGGATCTTGCACTTCTGATATTTTCATGTGCAGATCATTTCTAACATGATTTCCACTTGTCTTACAGTAAAGGAAATAGTGAGGAAACCTACATGTCTGAGAGAACTTACCAAGTTTTCGAAAACATGTGAATTTCACCTTGGAGACTCGTGTCCAGCAGTGGGACGATAAAAAGGACTGAATATAATTTGTTAGATTGATGCAAATTTTTGACCAGATAAACCAGTGTTTTATGTTGTCCTAAATGTTTAATGTCTCGAATCTTATATAAGACTCGTTTTTTTACTCGTTTTTTTAAGGGTACTCTTTTGTTACTTTTTCCCAAATTAGTTCACTTTTTATGCAGTCTGTATATATTTTTTCTTGACGTTGATTGATTATAGATCGGTAACATTACTCTTTTCGTCCAAATTTATTTATATGTTTGTAGTTAGACATTGCCCATAATAACTAAACCTACTCAACAAAATAAAAAATGATTTTTTACCTTTATAGCTATTAGCTATCTATGAGGTCCCGCTTTCAGCTGTCTAGCCGGTTCAGACATAAGTGAGCGCAGACAGACAGAGAGACAAACATTTAAAAAAAAGTATTTTACTTATAAGTACGAGTACCATAATAATTACGTATGCATTTTGTAAAAATCTGTTATTGCAAAGGTGTTGAGGCTACAAACAGACTCGTCAATCTTATTTATTTGTAGATATAGATTATAAATATTTTACATAGTATTTTTTAAAGTAAATTCACTCTTAAGACAATAATTTTATGAGTTCGTAAAAAATATTCATTCTAATCGATTTCTTTGTTAGTTACATTGTGTCTTTTCCTTTTTTGCTCTTAAAATCCTCTGAGATAACTTTTATTACGCTAAAACTACAAAAATCCACACATATACGTCTAATTAAATATTTCACACGATTAATATATGTAATATACACGGTAAAAGTATTATAATAATACGATTATGTAAGACTGAGCCTTTCCCATAGCTTTCTTTGTGATTATTCATACATTAGTTTATTACTAATTATATAATTTTACCATAAGATAACAATGCACGCTGATATAATATATAGCATTAAATAACTAGGGCTTATCGTGTTACCACATCAAGAGTTCAGTCCTCCCATGCAATAAATATAAACAAATATAATAATTATTACATTTGGCATTAAGACACAGCACCATCTAGTTCCATAGTAAGCTTCAAGGCTTGTGTTACGGATACAGGATAGTTGATACTCTACACATATTATATAACTTTAAAGCCGTACATATTATACATATAACTACGAATATTACAGATATTAATCATTACACAAATAAATGCCTGAAGCGAGACTTCAACCCGCGACCTCTGGCACAACAAATAGGGCCACTACAAATAGAGCCATACCTTACAGTTTTACAAAGGTGCATCATAGTTCCTAAGCATAATGCATACAGTAATATCACATAGTGCAATTTGGCAAAGTACCAAAACGCTATTATGTTATAAGCTGGCAGTAAATGCATGTCATTGCGCCAAATCCCACATTTAACATACATGTTTTCGAGCATGTTGGAAACTTTTCTCTTTTAATTTAGAATACTACTTGAAATAAAACGGTAAAATTCACTCATTCATCACGAATTATCACAAACCACTTGACGTATAATTAGACAGCGAGGTAGTTTATAGTCAGTAGAGGTCCTCTAATATCGAATTTTGCGACAGGGCTGGATTAAGGAGGTCTAAGGACTTTCGCAAGTTAGTATGAAAGTCCTTCATCTTTTGCGTTACAAACTTATTTGGCAGGGCGGCGCACTTCATTAAAACACAGAGTTTAAAGTAAATATCCATATATAAGTCGGTGAGGAAGCTACCATCGACTTGAAAGGCAGTTCTTCTGAGAAGAGCCAGCGAGAATTTCAACAGTTACTCTTTCTGAATCTTCTTAGCCTGCGTGAGACTCAACCAAAAATTAATCCCACAAATTTGCATCTTCTAAGTATTTGGTGATGTTGCTTACACTTATAATACTTACACTAATTTCAATTCTAATCTAATGCCAATACGATTCCAATGTCAATTTTGAAGTCACGTGATTCGGTACTCTTGAAAACAATATTGTCAACATTGGATTGAAATTGGGATTGCCCCGCGATTATTTTGTTAAGAGTGAAGTTAGCTATGTTACGGGCCGCAATAGTGTCCTGTGTCGTTCTTCTTATTACGATAAACCAGTAATATGGCTTTAAAATGCTTTATCCTTTCAAAAAAAGTACTCTCACTCAAGAGTAGCGTTTACGGTGCGCCAAGCCCGATCCCGATTTCACTTAGTTCCCCAAAATGGACACGCAATTTAAAAACAATGTGGCGCTAGCGTCCAACTCAAGAGTACGAAACGTCACAATTCCAATGTCGATCGATCGGAATTAAATTCAAGAGTAAGCCCGCAGTAAGGCGTGATAAATGACAGTATTAAGTCAATAAGCCCTTAACCCTTATGGAGGTTAAAATTTTTATGACCTACGTCACAAAAGAGGCTCTAAATTCTGTCGTTTTGCATAAATTAATTTTTCAGCCCTTTTATAACGGCCATTTTTAAACACAGTCTCTGTACGAAGGGTTGAGTATATTCATAAATAATATTATTAGCGCATAGGTCATCTGCTGGTCAAGTTCGTGTATTTCCTTACGATTTTTATCACAGAAACGGCAAAGGTGATGAATTGATTGTGTTGAAATGAATTCGTAACTGTATAATCTTTTTTTGAACCCGCTATCACCTAATTTTTGGAGGAGGCCTTCACCTGTAGAGGGGTTCTTGCAGAACAATAGAATTAATAAACTTTTTACTCTGAAAGCATTCTTAATAAAATTATATAAATTACTAACATTTCATAATATAAATACAACATTATTACTAACACTATAAATTAAGATTGCAAATGTAACTTACTTCAATGCAAGAAATATAAGGCTTGTTTTTTTTTATCACCTAATTTTTACAAGAGAGCACAATACCACTGAGTTACTACTGCTTCGCCTTATTTATATGTATACCTGCTAAAATGTATGATATAATTTTGTACGGATTTTAAGAGTAATTAGTTTTCTATATATATATAGCCTTTAAAGATATTAATAATTATGTGCGAATAAATTACTTTTTAGGTGAGTCAATTTAATATGCCATTACTTTTAATGGCTACCTAAAATTTTCCTTAAGTACATAAAATAAAATGTTTGCAATTATTTTTTACTTTATAGCGATTCGATAAATAAATAAATAATAAATAAATATGTTGGGACATTATTACAACAACACCATCTAGTTCCGTAGTAAGCTACGTTACGTGCTTGTGTTACGGATACCAGATAGTTGATATACTACACATATAAATTTAAATACAAACACCCATAACTATAGTACAAGCATTCGTGCTCAACAAATGAATGCCCCCAGCGGGACTCGAACCCACGACCGCTGGCGCAGAAAGTAGGGTCACTACCAACTGAGCCAAACGTGTCATCACGATTTAAGGTTTAGAGATCCTATAGGTATGTAGACATGGATAACCAGCTATCAACAAATACCTTCAAAATCTGTGCAGCAAAATAAATATTTTAATATTTGCGAGTTACCAGTGAGTTCATCGCTTTGCTAGATCAAGAACCAATGTGCTCTCCAGGTCAGAGTCTATCTGTTCACTAAATTTCATAAAAATCTGTACAGTCGTTTTCGTTCATTTTTCGTTTCAGCGGGAAGTGTAAGAAAAAAACTCACGTTTCGTATTAACAACAGAAGCCCGATACCATGGAGGTTAGAGACCAGGAGAACCATCGCTTCATACTAAAGCATTACACGCTTGTCTCTGAAAAATTGTAGAATTTATAACGCGCTGTCGTCGGTAAGTAGTATTTGTGAAGTTAGCTGTTTATGAGTATTGTCACTATTGTGACAACGTGAAGTTAGGCATTGAGACAACATAGCGATCGCAGCGCCTCCTTAGTTTAACAATATTTCTGAGACACTACATTCTAGGGCGATGGTCCTCCTGGTCTCTAATCTCCATGCCCGATACTTACCTATTTAAAATACTATAGCGTACATAAAAAGTAAATAAATATAGTACGTACTACAATCAACAAAAGAGAAAGTAAAGTTATGTCTATAATTTGACACATTTTTTGATTAAACAAAATTTCTCGCAGTAGGTTGAAGTCTTTTTACGGTTAAAGCTATAAAAAGTGATAATTTATGTCATTATCTATGTATACCTACCTAACCTACGATTTCAAAACTATACAAACCTAAGCCAAAAATTAAAAATAAAAAAATTTGTTATTAATACATAAAATATTAAAAAAAGATTCCGACGAATTGAGAACCTCCTTCTTTTTGAAATCGGTTAATAAACAGCACTTAGGTACAGATTAAAAAATATTTATACATGTATAAGTATAAAAATTCATTATACTTTCAAGATGGGATGCCAAGTATAAAATGAAGTTAGATATAGATTTATTTCACTTTTTGGAAGTCAGCCAAAATATAAATATTCTAGAGATTAGAAGAATTTATTTTGTAATAAAAAGCTTACTCAAGATGACTTTCTATTTTACAGAAGAATTTGTTTAAGATGTCTTTATTTCCTATTAAAAGTGTACCTTTCTAAAGTAAATAGTAAAAATTATACATATACATACAATATGTATATATTTCAGCTTCGGTTCCCAAATATATTGAATGCTTTAATTGGTACAGATGCTGAGTTATTTCAAATGTGTGTAATAAGCACTGTCATCTCAATTAAAAGATGAAAATGTAACTACAAATTAGCTACATCATAGTTTTTTTGCTGCACAAAACGTAGTATGTGAATAATGAGTAATGAGTATAAATCGGAATATTTTTAAATTGAGCTGCAATAGAAGTTGCTTAGTAAGTGATAATTAAAGTACTTAACTTATTATTTTTTGCTTTTTAGTACGTTTAGGTTTAGTTGGAGTAGTGAATAGGATTTTGTTTTTAAAATAATATTACTTGTCATCTTTTAATGGGAAGTAAGTGTATTGTTTTACAATTTCGATAAAACTAATATAGGACTGTTCTGATGTATGACCTACCAGAAAACCCTTTAAAATCAATTGATAATTGGCAGAAAGATCGCGTTACAAACATACGAATAACTACATACAAATGGAATTGAGAAACTCCTTTTTTTCAAGCGACTGGTTGAAAAAAAGTTACATAGTCATTGTACAAATCACAGCTATCGACAATTTCTAGAAGATTTTAACGAGCGAACGAATCAGATCCCGGGTCAACACAATCGGCCCACTTGGCACCGGTTTTATGGATTAACATTTTTCCCTCATCTCGAATGCACAGTATGTCGCATGAGCTTTCTACAAAATTTATACGTGTAAAAACCCTTAATTTTGTCCCTCAGTAATCCGTTTTATTTTTTAATGCTAAATTTTATACAACTAAGTACCGAATTTTAATTTATACTTATGTATATAACGGGTAAGAGTGAGTCTGACTCATTTACCGAGGGTTCCTTAGCTTAAAGCATTAAAGTATTTTTTTTTCAATGTGTTTTGCGAGATTAAAGGTCGTAACATTTAATTGCGTTGGCTTAGAGATTTGATTTATGATTCACAGATCCTACGTTTTACAGACCTCAGTATATGATATTAATTTCAATTTGATACTTGTACAGGATTTCTGAGAAAGAACATCTTGACAGACAGACGGACACCTAAGTAATTCTGTAACATTTCCTTTTCTTTATTTAGGAACTAAATTCTAAAAATTATCTTGTCCTTCTTTAATTATTATTTTTAATTTTGTTAATGTTTAATCATATTTACTGCTATAATGTTACATTGAATGGTGACAGTTGTACCTTTAATAATGTACTCAAACTCAAGTCTCGTACCTCTGATATTTTCATGCGCCAAACATTTTCAATATAATTACCATTCCCGATAACGGAAAACATCGTGACAAAATCTACATGTCTGAGAGAACTAGGTATCGGAAGACTGATTAAATGTTACATTAGCTTTAATTTATAATTCATCATTTTCTTATCTACTCTTTGAATATATTCAAATATCTAACGAAGATATAATAACTTATGCGAAACAACTTCACGAAATAAACTACGTGACGAGAATAATTTATTACAACATAAATCATGTAGGTAGTCCATACGTAAAATGTAATTTATCTTTAATTCCTTTGAAACCGGTATTAGAAAATAGGCAAGACTGCTTAGTTCTAGAATGCCTGCGTCTTTAGTATTTAAATGTATTGTGTACAGTCTCATTATTTATAGATGTGCCTACTCGCCATTAATTCCATGCAATACCAGATGCACTTAGCCGCGATTTTGTCTGTGTGGGATAGCCTCCTAATATACTTAAACAGGCCTAATTTTTCGATTCATTTTAAAAGATTATGATAAATAAAAATATCTAAAAGTATTGAATCGATTACTAAAATTTTATCATTAATAGAAAATTAATGATAAAATTTGCTATATTATCCCTGATAGTGTATATGTCTGCGCTGGCAACATCGTTATCGGTATGAAATTAATGTTTGTAATTAATTAAGGGTGAATAGAAAAACTTGAATTATGGCTCGTATCTGTAATCCTAGGTTTATTTGGTAGGAAATTAGTTAGTTGAAGAATATTCATATACTAGCGAATCACTCTGGTTTCGCTCTAGTTCGTACCTATCGTCGTTCGATTTAGTGCGAGCGAAGCCGCGGGTTCCGCTAGTTAAAATCAGGTCAGCCGTTTTGGAGATTAGCCTAAAGAAACAGACAGACAAATTTTTTTAAAATAGATTACCTACCGTATATACTTTCATATGCATTTGTTAATTTGAAATTAAAGAGACACTTCAATTTTATTTCATTTTTTACAAAAGAATTTAGTATTGTCTGTGGAATCTTCCATTTAATTGATATTTACGTAATTAGAATAACTCTTTTTTATTTTTCTTGCGGGAAAAATATAAAACTTTCAATAGTATGAACTTAGTCTTGCCGCAAATTCTGAGGTCATACCATTAACTTTTATTGCGACTCAATTTACTACCTAAAGTGAATCGTTTCAGCATTTCGTACCATAAGCTTTTAAGACACTCAGTTTAGGTCACAGCCTAAAGGAATATTAAAATAATATTAAACTCAAAATGGTAATGACGTACATTCAATTCGCACTGTTTCGATTTATTTATGATTCAATTAAAATTGTTAATGGTACAAAAGCTATCTTCAGTTTAACGATAAATTTGAAGTGTATCGCAAATTTCGAAGAAAATCATTTTGTAAAATGGTCTGTTTCGTCTGACGTTAGAGACGTTAGACGAAACCTACAAACCACCTATAGTAAATTTATGGTAAAAGAAGTTTAAGTAATAACGTATTTAGTCAGTAGGTAAATCACCTTACTTAGTATAAAGAGTAAATGACAACGAAAGACCATTTAAAATTTTGTAATCTATACTAATATTATAAATGTGAATGTAAGTTTGTTTGTTACACTTTCACACGAAAACTTCTTAACCGATCATCATAAAACTTTGTGCACATATTCTTGGAGGTATTAGAAGTAACATAGGACACTAGCTGGCTTGTAACCATGAACGCGGGCGAAGCCGCGGGTATTGCTAGTTTGTCTATACCTATACCTATATACGTATATGAAAAATTAAATAGGCTTATATAATAGACTTTGGATGGACTAAAATCTGAGCTACCGGAGGCCATCGGACTTTCACCTAATCAACTCCCTCAAATTAAATATATGGTAGGCACAAAAGGATTTAGAGCCTTAAGCGACAGTCGAGGTCGGCTAAAGTTGTCGAGAGGCTCGTCCTAATCCATCATCGTGAGCGGGTTTCTCCGTTATTACGCAGATTGAGCACTTCCACCCTTTCGAGCACTTGGTTATTGCACTTCAAAGTGAACCAGAGGCATGGGCAAATGTCAACCACAAGAGATCTTAGATCCATGGTTTCTTCTGAGTTTTCTTCTTCTTCCCAACAACGTGTGAATTATTTTCTAGCGTAACGTTCGCTACCATTGTTATCATAATTACTATCTATTTACCCCATTACATATTGCTTTCACATAATTTTTCCGCCTCAATTATACGAGTACATTAGCAACAAGTTATACAAGAAAAATCATATACACATAGTCCATTTTTACTGGAAAAGGAAACATTCCTAGCTTTCGTTTTTAAAGCCGCCATCAGGCCGTGACTAAAGTAATAGGCACTTTGGGTGCACTAAATGTTCTGCACTATGCTTTTGTCGATCCATTTGACAAAATACCGGTGAATTTGGTAAATATACTTCTAACTTTCTATATTTTTCATTGTCTATGTTAACATTTTAGAACTAAAACTAAATGAATAATGCACACTAAATGAAACATATGTTTTCATTGTTAAAGCAATGTTAAACAAACTTCATTCTACTTATTTGACTGACTTAAATAAATAAGAAGGCAGTGGTATCTCAGCGGTAACGTGCTCGCTTGGATAACAGAGTGAAGCGGGTTGAAATCCAGGTCTCGCACCTCTGATATTATCATGTCCGAATTATTTCTATCATGATTACCACTTGCTTCACGGTGAAGGAAAACATCATGAGGAAACCTGCATGTCTGAGAAAACCTAGCAAGTTTTCAAAAGACATGTGAAGTCCACCACCACGCACTAGGCCAGCGTGGTGGACAATGACCTGATCCCCCTCGTACTGAGGGAGGCCCGTGCCCAGCTGCCAGTGGGACGTTAAAAATGGCTGATGACATGATGACAAGTAAATGGGCGGTACTTAATTTGGGTTTATTAAGGTATATGATTGAGACAAAGATTAAAAATTTTAAAATTATTTAAAAATAGATGTGCATCCAGCTATTTCAGCCTGAGAATAGATCATTTTTGTAATTATATTTTTAGAAGCGTATGACCAATAATAATTATTCTTAACACTAATGACACACCTTGCTCCGCTCTAATCGTCCCTGTCCCAGAAAATACGTTTGGTGGTAATGTGATTTCCCGTAGTAAAAAGCATCCTATATGTTAACCGAATAACTACCTCTCTAGATACCAAATTTCATCAAAAATTGTTCAGTGATTTTCAGTTACTTTAATGAGATTTTAATAAAAAATCTTTAATGTACAGATTTGACTCAGTTCCAATTTTATCACAAAATACGTAATAGATAATATTTTAATATAAATGAATAAGATAAAAACCATGTGTAAGTTATCTAGAACAAAACGAATGTATTATGTTTTATTAGTCGTGCTTCCATAGACAATCAGTTAGATGGCATCCGAGCTAGATTTTATAGCATCGTTCTAGTGTCCTTCGTAATGCTATCATTTTTACAATTGTGAGATTTCGCTTTTTAAAGGTGTTTAAAATAAACATCAGTCTATGTACATGTCGTTATTTTTATTGTGTTGATATAAAATTTTATGCTTTTTAACACCAAAATTCAGGTGCTTATTTTCAGAGAGATTGATACACGACTTTGATATAAAAAATTTTTTTTATAAGTGGCACTATGCAAAAGAATTATTATCATCAAAATGAGGCTAGGTAAAATACATTTTCTATATTATTATGAACTGTTTCACAAAGCGCAAATCTAACATTGTTTTCTTCTGAATCGTTTTCTCGTGATGCGATCGCAGACAGTTAAAAATTCAAAAAATGGCAAATTCCATCTCCGTATTTTGGATATTGACTTTTTCAATTAGATTTTGTAATAAAATATTAAATAATATTAAGATTCGACTTAATTACAGTTTTATTGTATATACTCGTCATGTTATGTTGAGCAAGTTGTATACTTGCTAAATATATCTTTGCCAACAATTTCAAAGTTTAAGTTAAATTTAAGTAAATTCCTACAAGTCTGCATAATCCACAACTACCACAAAACATGAGTCTCATTTTATATAAGTGTAGAACGATGCCTAGAGCTTAAAGTTGTATCTCTCGAGACCGAGTGAATTGTAACTTAATTATTTTACTTGCTTAACTTTAAAAACAAAAGTTGTATTACACGCTCCATAAAAGAGCTTTGAACTAAACATGCAATTAGACCTTTTTAACGTCCCACTGCTGGGCACGGGCCTCCCTTCAATAAGAAGGGTATCAGGTCATAGTCCATCATGCTGGGCATTAAATAGAAATGGATAGGTACTGATAGATGATATAGATTATATAGGACAAAGACAATAAGTTATTAATTTGTATGTCTAAGGCCAAAGCGAAACTGTGGAAACAAACTCTAACGGGACTAAACCTTTGAGATAATTTTGATGACTAAAGAACCTAGTTATTTCTAAACTTTAAAGGCAAAAAGTATAACATTGATACTAATAACGAGAGTTATTAGTGTCAATGCTATAACGAGAGTTATTAGTGTAATACACATATAATTTAACAAACTAAAAAACTAAATTCAGGAATTTTAGTTAAACAGCGACAAGTGATTCATTCCAACACGACATTTCGTCCATCGCCAATTAATCTTTTTTCGCTTACTTTCCTCTACATTCCAATATAGTGTGTTCATTCGAGATCACCTTTCACTCTCACACGTCACGCTCGTCTGAACCGTTCCGATTGCATGTTAATTTTATTATAAGAGAACTAGCAATTCCCGCGGCTCTGCCCGTATTATAAGAATTATTTGATGCCAAATCATAAATAAATAAAAAAAATATTGGTCTAAAAATAAAAAAAATTGAAAATCTGGAGAGGCCACCCTTATCACATAGGAGAATAAAATAAAAAATAGCCTACGACTTATTTTCAGACTTACCAAGTATACGCAAAAAAAACATGCAAATCGGTCAAGCCGTTTCGGAGGAGTTCGATAACAAACACTGTGACACAAGATTTTTATATATTAGAGCTAATATCATCTATATATTTATAGTAGCAACTTACTCTCACTTTGCTCGAGTTTTTACTTAGGTGCAATTTTATTTTTAATATCATGTACCGCGTCACTTATGTTTTATTTTATAACTAACGCAACTTATCCGCTTATCCAAGTTCGTAGTCTATTCGTGTACTAAACTTAATCCGGATTCGTTCAAACTTTTCAAGGCGAACGAGCGACAGATTTTCAGCAACCAAGCGTTTGGCTCAGTACATAACTATACCTTACTTACTCTGCTGCGATTGCAAGTTTGATTCCGCTGAAAGCATTCATATGCGTGATAATGTGATGAGCAAGAATGTTTGTCTTCCAGTTATGGGTGCTTATATTTAAGATATTCATGTAATACTTTCTTAGGTTTACGCGAATATTCGACATTATAATTGAAACTACATTTTCGGATTTTGTTCTGGATATATTTTGATTTTTAGTTCCCGACGTTTCGAATGCTGTACAGCGCACATGGTCACGGGAGAGACTAAGGTATTTGACGTCTCAGAGGTTTATATACTTGTTACAGACAGTGCCTACCCACAATTTACAAAAAAATTCAAAATGGCATCAAAGTACCTTATAAAATTTTAATTCTAAGCATCAGTCAGTCGGGAACTAAAATCAAAATAAATCCGCGACAAAATCCAAAAAGGTAGTTTCATTTATGATATTCATGTACTTAAAATGTTTAGTGTATCAACTATCTGGTATTCACAACACCAGCACATGTTCATAATATGCCATGGACTGGAGACATTAATGTCCCGAATCATTTACATAGTAATTAAAATACTTTCACTCTGTGACCTCGGAAGGGTTCAATATTGAACTGCCATGACAAATCTAGTACAGAAAGCCTCCAATTAGAATTTTATTAACTTTTTTAATCACAACGCTATATGTGTTTTTGTCACTGTATCTATCTAGTAGCTACGAGTAGCATGAACTAGGCATCGAACCCAAGATTCCAAGGCCCTAAGGCCTTAAGGTTCGAAGTCTGGTCGGGCAAAATATATACTGGATTTTTCTGTTGAGTAATTTTCAGTAAGTGACCGAAGTTGGGAAATTAGGATCGTATCAATTTCGGAAAGCGCATCCGTTACTTTTGCACCTGATACCGAATCCATCCAAATTTGAGAGTGAAAGTTATAGAGCTGCCTACTGCTACCTAAACTTGAATTGGAAAAATATGCAAAATTTAGGCAATTTACTTCACTAATTGATGCTTTTCACTCTTTTTCGTGTACATTTTACTACCAACATGTTAGTTACATATGTATGAGAGACCACTATACATTATTTTTCATGTTTTTACTTGCCAATTTGTTGTTTCCTCAAATCTTACTTTTTTTAACAGAAACACACGAAATGTGTTTAACTAAACTTTGTTATATTTACTTTAAATTTACCGAACTTGATGATTTAATTATAGATTAAATACATACTTATTTTGTATTTAAAACTGAAAAGTTTGTTTGTCTGAGCCCGATTTAAAAAAATATTTTGTATTTTAAAGCCTATTCATTGAGGAAGGCTATCTTACTTTGCTTTATGACGTATGAATATTTCTACAAAATTAAACGACCAGACAGACTTTCATCAAAATATACTTTATTCAAAAAAAACTTTGAGAAACACTTTTCACATTTTTCAGACTAAATTTAAATATTAGTTACTGATTTTTTAATATGTGAGTCGTATAATGCAAAGTAAGGCAGTAAGATTGTCACAACGAATTTACTTACGATGCGTCAAATAAATCCATTTTATGGGCATGTGAATAATACTTTTCCAACGTTTATGCCTTGTTTCTTATTGAATCTCCACTTGCTTAGATCGTTATCCGCACAATTTTATTTCCAATACAGGACTAGTGAGCTAAAACCAATAAAAACTGACCTTATACGTTTGTCTTCGTTTATACGTTTACTTACGACGCTTTGACGACACGTTTTGTTCTGTTATTAGTTACCCTACTTGCTGTACCAGTCGCAGGTTTGAGTCCCGCTGGGGGCATTTTTGAATTTTAAGGGGGGTAGTTTTATACTCTTATCATTTATACATATTCATTATTAGGATCCTATCTCCCCTAGATAGGGCGTCTACAGTGCGTCGCCATCCCCGTCGGTCGATAGCTTCGCGCTTCATATCGTTCCAGGTCTTCCAGGTCTTCCCTATTGCCTTCGTTTCTGCAATGATTGAGCGACGCCAACGAAACAGAAACAGTTTATACATATTAATAATAGGTAATTAAAAATTATATATGCCTATTGTTTAATGTATCGCCTATCTGGTATCCATAACACAAGCCTCGTAGCTTATCATAGAACTAGATAATGATGTGTGTTAAAATCCAAACTTATTTTTTTCTACTTCTAGTATAGTATCTATAAAAATAGTTATATTATACGAAAAAACCACTATTTTTCTAAAACCATTCTAGGAGCTTCGAAAACCGATATTCATGTCGACCTCTCGAACAATTCACATGATTAAATCACAATCACACAATCGAAGAAGTGCACTCAATGAACCGATACGACATGATCAGGTCTTCTTGCCCCAACAACTTTACGTGCTACATGAACAAATTTACGAACTAATATATTCTAAGTCTATTTAAAGTGCGATTAAGTTATGCACAGCTTTAAGTTGTATTAATAATTAAGTTAAATAAAAAAAAAAAGCAAATTTACTCCTGTAATCATAAACTTAAGTGGAAACTTTACTTATGTGCTGTCTTTTGTAATATTGTATTGCTGTTTGTTTCCCTAATAAAATAAATTAATAAATAATAACTAAATGGGTATAATTGGTCAATTCAGGACTCAAACCTACACTGACCGGTTCGAAAGCCATAAATACTTACCACTAGATCAACGAGTCATTGTCGTTAATGCCATATATTTAATTCACGGTCAAGATTGACCATCTAGGCCACGTTGTCGTGGTCATTGCCTCAAAGTACGTGTTCATGTACCGTGTAAAAAATATAATTATTTAGATAACAAGTATATTATTTATTTAAATAAATTTCTATTAGTACGTAATTGAAATGTCTGTGAATACTTAATGGATAATGTTTTGTAAATATACAATCCATCTGGGATTGAGGTTCGAATCCCGTTGAAGCAAATTATAATATAAATAAATAGTTAAATTTGTTGGGACATTATTACACACAACGCCAGTTAGTTCCGTGGTAGGCTACGAGGCTTGTGTTACGGATACCAGATAGTTGATACACTAATAATAATATGTAACTATAAATCAATACATATCAGTAATCAGTAAATATAAATAAAGGAGGTGTAGTGTCTGTTTTTAATTTCAAATTAACAGCTTTTCTCCGTGAACCCGTAATCGATAGCGCAGCAAATAGGGTCACTACAAACTGAGCCACATGTGTCATCATCTCGTATACACTCAAAAAAAGTAGAAAAACTGACATTTAAAAAAAAAACATTTTATCCCTTAAGCTTACAAACAAGAATCGTTCTAATGCTTCTTAGAACGTAAATTTTTTAAGCACTTTCTAAGTAGGTTTACACGTAATTTGATTATGGATGTAGAAATCACAAGTATCTCTTCAAAATTTCATTCGTTTTCATGAAATGCTTAGCAATCAGCTAAGCAGAGTACAAAAGTTCAAACAAGATTTAACAATGTAAAGTTTCGAGTATTAAAGCTCTTAAAATACGCGAAGTGATAAAACACAGTACGGCTGCCCAATTTTAAAACACAGTAACTGCAAAATTTTTATACCTGATTTTTTCTAGTATTGCTGCATTTTTTACAACTTTAAGACCTTAATTTTAAGGATTTTTTGCTAGAAATATTTATATTCAAGTATTTTCTATTCATAAATCAAATTTTTCATCAATTTGGCGTGCAAACTTTTTTTTAATAAGAAAAATTGAAAAAAAATTATAAATGTTAGTTACTGTGTTTTGAAATTGGGCAGCCGAGTAAACGAGTTTGCTCATACTCGTACATCTGGCTTAAAAGCTCCGTTTATAATATTTATTTACTAATTTATACCAACTTCACTGTCTTAATACGTACGTTTTGTAGAAATATACAAATAGTACCGATTTCTTAAGCATCTTTGTCTTTATCCTGAACTTAGTGAAAGTTCTAATAAAATCGGTTCCGCCATTATTCTAGTAACACTTCTGAAATATAAAATTGATTATTAAAAAAAAATTAAGGTCGTTAACGTGTCTTAATTTGCAAAAATTCATGAAATATAAAATAGATTATTGCAAGACTTTAGGGTCTCGTTAAAAGCGTTACTTAATTTGCAAAACATACACATACTCGTAGATCAAACAACTTGGTATATGAAATGTGATATTATACCCATGCCAACAATTTCCACTAGAATTCCCTGAAACCCCGTCTAAATTGACGTCGAAACACACGAATCACGTTAATAATTATTACTATAAATAAGAAAATTTGTATTCGTATAATATGTGGGAGTCTTCATTGAAACAACCTTCAGGTTCCAATACTCGTAATATGTATATTAAATATTTATTACTATTATAAACATGACAATATCCTCCTCTATGACAATATCGAGGTTACATTCCTCTATAGAACTCTTACTTAAAAAATTTAATAAAAGATATACTCTTCAACTACTATCAACATCCACCCATCTCTACTCCTCGCAGATCAATCCCCTCGTCCTGTCATTCTTTTCTTTTCATTTCAATATTCTTTATTTTTAGAACAATTTTCATAATTTTGACTGCCAGAGTAAAAAAATGGCCGGTTTAACAAATTTAAAACTAATTTATTTTACATTAAAATAGCCAAACCTTACAAATATAATATAATGTTTGTTACTCCTTTACGTTGAAATGCTTCGACGAAAAATTATGTCACAAGCAAGCTGCAAACATAAACACCTGAAAGAATTGCACATAGGATACAGTATAAGAATAATGCGGGTAGGTGTGTTATATACGCAACTAAGTAAGTCGATATTCGAGCTAGGATCTCTAAGATATGCAGGTTTCCTCACGATATTTTCCCTTCACCGTAAGACAAGTGGTAATCATGTTGAAAATCATACATCACATAAAAATATCAGTGTGTAACCCGGGATTTGAATCCGCTACACTCAATTACCCAAGCGAACGCCTTACAACTGGGCTACCAGTCCTACCTATTGTAGTGAAATTTCTAAAACATGAAACCATGCTTGCGTATAACAAAGGTTGCGTTATACTCATTCCCTCTAATATTCATTTATCATAGTAAATGATCCGTAATCGACAAATTTACCGCTTAATAAAGCTAAAGCAGATTACAACACTATTGGAATTACTCCTGTACCGAACATGGCTCGTATTCATCGCTTTCATGCTTATAATGGAAAAACTAATTAAATATATTATTAATAGTGATTTCTTAGAAAATAAGGTAAATTGGTGAAATTACATAAATTTATCAAGTTATCTTTTATTAAATAGTAAGTAGTGAGTATTGACTTTAATTTTCCTATTTTTGGCTTCAAGTTCAAAGCTTCAGTTTTGAAGTTCAGCTTCAAAGTTGAGCATATACCACGTCGACAGCGTCACGTAGATACGTTCCGTCATAGTATCTTTAGTTCTGTTAACCTAAGATGAAAAAAAAAGAATTGTTAGCAAAAAGAAGTATGTAATACTTTCTTAGATTTACGCGAATATTCGACATTATAAATGAAACCACTTTTTCGGATTTTGTCGCGGATTTATTTTGATTTTTAGTTAAGAAGTATGTAGTTAATTTATTACTTTTTTAGGTTTACGCGAATATTCGACATTATAAATGAACCTTTTAGGGTTTAGTCGCGGATTTATTTTGATTTTTGGTTCCCGATGTTTCGAATACTTTACAGCAGCTCACGGGAGAGATCTCTCGGAGTCTTGTATGTTATAGTTATAATTAACATCAAATGTATATATGTATATTTTTTACTTACCTACAATATGTCTACTATCACTTATGTTCGAGAAAAACAGTTTGCAATGTATTTAACAAATAACAGTTTGTAATGTATAAATTAATTAATTAATAATAAGAAGATTTTTATTGAAATGTAGAGTAATTATCGATTCAGAGGCCGAATCTATAATTTTTAGAATATTTGTCTGTCTGCCTCTCAGTCTATCTATGACCGCATCACGTGAAAACCACTCGACAGATTCTAATGAAATTTGGGATTTGATAGCTGGTTATCCGGATACGAATCCGAGTGGAACAAGGTTAAATCGCTAGTGTTCTATATTTCTTCCACGAAGAAGGTCTGAAAATCCTAAAAACGAAGGACTGATCGATCGTCAGTATATTATAAAGTATGGAAAATCACGACCCGTGTTAAGTTGTAAGAACAACAAAGTCGAATTGAGGAAGAAATTTGTAGCAGAAAACTTTTCTAATATTTTTAGCGGTAAAAACTCGATTGACAAACTCTCGGTAACGCAACTTGCGATGTGATCTTGTTACACCTAATTTTTCGTCCCTAAACTTTTACTGATGTCACAAAAATCGTGATGGCATCTTCTAAAATGATGTTAATCTAAAATAAATGACTAGTACTTGTTTATTATTCAATTTTTAATTATTTTAAAAATTATTAAAATATTTTTTTTATTATTTGTTTGTATAATATTATTATTAAGTGAAGCTGAAACAAAATAAAAAGTTATTTTTATGTGGAAAATGTATGCCGTACTACTATACTACTATGTAAAAGTAAATGTTTTCGTAAAAGATACACTAAAATCTAATTTGATCTTGAAAATATCCGTTTTTTTATTCCGCACTAACCGCAAAGAAATTCGTACCCGAGCGAAGCGAGGGTGAGTCGCTTAAAAAAAATAATTTAGTGGCATATAATTTTTTGAAGCTGGTGCTAGCTTCTTAAATGAATATTTCAAGAAAGATAGATGGTATGTACACTTCCTAATTTACATCTATCCTACGTAAAATCTAGTCAGCCTTGCTTTATATCCGGAATAGGACAACCAAATAACTTTCAGGCAAATCCTTTATTCGCCTAGGAAAGTCTTGCTTATATCAGTTTAGCTTTATTGAATAGCGACTCACCCTCGGCCTAGCTTCACTCAGGCTTTTCCCTAGATTTAACAAGCGAATCGGTCCAGCCGTTTCAGAGATTAGCCGGAACAAACAGACAGACAGACAAAAATTTAAAAAATTGTTTTTTGATGTTAGTACTGCATATACTTTCATATGCATTTAGTGAAAAGCTGTTAATTTGAAATTAAAAACAGACACTTCTATTTTATTTATATGTAGATATTTATTTATTTATTTATTAATATATAATAAATAAATAAATAATAAATATGTTGATTTATTCTCTACCATACACACAGGTATTTTGTAAAAAATATTCGGACTATGGCATAGTGTCAATAACTATACAACAGTATGAACTATTTTTTTTTAAATCCCAGACAACGACAAATAAAATCAGTAGAAAATCTAATACGAACGAGTAAAATAGAGAAAAACCTCCGCGCTTCGATAACCATTCACCGCGTCATGCATATAGATGATAATACATACTTTCACTCGCTGAAATCCTATTCAGATTTTAAACGCTTGGTTTGCTTTAGTCAATGTTTAGTTTAGTGCTAAACCTAAATATTTGGAATAAATTTTACGTGAAAAATTTTCTTTTTTCTTGTATCCAGTCATTTTTAACGTCCCACTGCTAACCGCACTGGGCTAGTGCGGGTTGGCGGACTTTACATGTCTTTCGAAACTTGCTAGTTTCTATCTGACATGCAGGTTTCCTCACGATGTTTTCCTTCACCGTAAGACAAGTGGTAATCATGTTAGAAATAATTCGCACCCGTAACCCAGATTTGAACCCGCATCACTCAGCTATCCAAACGAACGCGTTACCACTGGGCTACCACTGTCTTTTTTTTCTTACTGAATTACAAATTGATGATTCAAAAGTGCTTGTAAAAGTCTGTAAATAACTAGTCAGAAGGTATGTTTGAGATATTAGGGTAGGTAAGTAATTACTTTAAATATCTGAGATAGAGAAAAATACCGATAGATACCGGGAATTGTTATTATTATACAATACAGTGTAAAAAAATTACATACACATATTTCAGTGTTAAAGCAGTCACTTATAGTAATATATTCTAGGCAAAAAAAGGCGTTTTTTAATTTCTACGTCCTAGGTTAGTTCTTTACAATTTCTAAATACTACACTTTCAATTCAATTCAATTCTCTTGTTTAATGGCTTAAAAGCGTGCCAGTTGAGCACAGATTACTTCGCCAATGTCACGTAGAATGGAGAAGACACGAAGGAGATTGGTCGGTAATATAGAGTCAATAAGTTTATATTATTTAAGTTTTATTGAATAGGGGGAGTAAATCCTTACTAAATCTACAACAAAAGACAGCACAGTTAGTATTTACACATAAACCTTAAATAGAAAAAAAAATGGTTAGAAAATGTTAGTTATAATATTATACAAAATGTTAGTCTTATAATTTAATTTTATTATTCTTAATATATTTACATAAAAATTTACACAAAGGACTGAACACAAACATCAACAAACAGTTAACATTAATGGGACGGGGAACCTTTAAAGGAAGGACATCATACAGAGGATGGAGGAGTCTAGGACAGTTAAAAAGAATATGAGAAGGAGTACCTTCGTCAAGGCCACATTCACACAGTGAATGGTCCCTGACCCTGATCTTAGCTAGGTGAGCAGGTGTAGATGCATGCCCAAGGCGCAGGCGACAAATTGTAGTGATTACCCACCGTTCAGCTAGTTTAAGGCGATGAAACCAAGGGCGCCTTGGGATCTCAGCTTGAAGAGCTGCATAATGCTTACCTTTAAAAGATTTTGACAGATTCCAGTGATTATTCCAAGCTTTCTCAAGATGTTTTTTAGCAAGGGGCAACAGATCATGGGATAAGTTACGAAAGTGTTCCAGGGTCCCACAGTGAATAGCAGATTTAGCGCAGGAATCTGCAGTTTCGTTACCCGCAATACCCGAATGACCTGGGATCCAAACCAAAGAGACTGACAAGCTCTTTTGATGGCATGTGTACAGAGCTTCACGAATCCTTAAAATAATAGAAGATCTTAATTTGCTACGTAACGGATTCTCCTTTATTGCCATTAGACAACTGAGAGAGTCTGTCAGTATAACTGTCTGTTTGAAGTTGTGGGAGAGGGTGAACAGGATTGCTTCCAGCAAAGCAACAGCCTCGCCTGTAAACACCGATGTTTCTGGAGGACACTTAAACTGTAAAGCAATTTTGAATTTAGGGACCCAACACGCTGCACCTACACAGCCATCAGGAGACAGCTTAGATGCATCAGTAAAGATGAGGAGGTGTTCCGACCAATTTTGATGAATTAAGGATTGAAATTTTGTGTTGGTGTCAGGAGCTTCCCTGGCCAGACCAAGATTCGTAATAATGATGGGCGAAAAAGTCAACGCATTATAAGGAGAGCAAAACAGAGGGTTAGAGGGAAATCGAGATAAGGGATGAGGCAGTCTAGTAAACTTAAGGAAACTTTCTAAAAGATAGGATAAAGGTTTTTGAGGAGAATTGAAATCAGCTAGTCTACTCAGCCTGGGCCATAAAGGATGGGATGAAAGCTGCAACGCCTTACCAACAAACCGATCACATAGGTATTGGCGTCGTAAAGGAAACGGAGGGTCAACACATTCAACTTGAAGGGCGTTGGTAGGTGTAGACCTCATTGCACCTAGAACTATTCTTAGGCATTTATGTTGTATTCTGTTTAATTTCTCAGTGGGAACTTTATTAAAGGGGTCTAGAACAAACGTACCATAGTCAATATGACTACGTACAAGCGAATTGTACAGTAATTTTTGAGTATATGGGTGTGCACCCCACCACACACCGGACACCGCACGCAAAGCGTTGATGCCCTTTTCACATCTATTAATAACA
Source organism: Boloria euphrosyne (assembly GCA_951802675.2). Lineage (NCBI taxonomy): Eukaryota > Metazoa > Arthropoda > Insecta > Lepidoptera > Nymphalidae > Boloria > Boloria euphrosyne. The sequence goes on from OX637893.1 coordinate 7,201,444, forward strand.
AATTCAGTATGCGCAATTCCGTTCAGTCTTTTATCGAGTATGACACCTAAAAATTTTGATTTTTCTACTATATTGATGGATTGGCCCTCATAACAAAATTGAAAATTTGGGACTGACCTTTTCCTAGTGAACACAACTGCCTGACATTTAGGCACTGATAATGACAGACCATTATCAGAAAGCCATTGACCTAGATAGTGCAAAGCAGCATTTATACGGTAATTGATGTCCACTACAGATTTTGAGCTGTAATATAGGACGATGTCGTCAGCATACTGAAGGACTTTACAGAAACTATTTACAGACGATTCGAGGTCGTGGGTATATATATTATACAAAAGAGGGCTGAGGACCGAGCCTTGGGGGAGACCTTTCCAGACGAGTCTGGGTGGTACAGTAAGTAATTGATGTTTAACAGATATGGCTCTACCGGTCAGCAGATGACTTATGAAATGTGTCAACCTCGGTGGAATGTTCAGATGATGCATTTTTTGCCTGAGCATCGGAAGAAGAACATTATCATAAGCAGAAGCTATATCTAGAAAAACACCAACCAAATACTCTCCTTGAGCGAAGGCTAGTCGAATGTCTGTAGTAAAAATGCTAAGACTATCTATTGTACTCAGACCCTTTCTAAAGCCAAACTGAGAGGGTGCTAAGATATTCCTGCTTTCCACTATCCATTCAAGACGATTTTTTAAAATTCGTTCGGTAATTTTCGCTAACGTAGATGCTAGAGCAATGGGTCTAAAAGAATTAGGATCAGAAGGACATTTTCCAGGTTTGAGAACAGGAATTACGATTTGTGATTTCCATGAGTCTGGAACAATACCCGACTCAAACATAACATTTATTAAACTCAAGAAATATTGTTTGGGTCTATTGTTCAGCTTTTTAATAAAAGAGTAAGGAATGCCATCCTCACCAGGGCTAGTATCCCTTAAATCCGTTAAGGAGCTCTCAAGTTCGTCAAGTGTGAAAGGGCTGTCCATTTCATGGGCCGCTGAAGGCAGCAAAGAATTTGGATAGGAGTCATGAGGAGGAACAAATGGAGGGGCTAGTTTGTCAGCAAAGTCGTTTAGCCAATCGGAGGGGTTGTTAGAATTAGGGCTGGGGTCAGCGTTAAGAGATCTGCGAAATCTCTTAACATTTCTCCAGACTAAAGAAGAGGGTGACCGAGGATCAAGGGATTCACAAAAGCTAATCCAACTAAGTTTTTTCTTTTTACGAGCCAATCTCCTAAACTTTGCATCATTACGCTGATAATTATAAAAATTCTCCACTGTCATAGAGGCTGCGTATGACGTCTCGGCGAGTTTACGCCGATTAACAAAATCAGTGCATTCCTGATCCCACCAGGGATTGGAAGGCAAGTGATTCTGTGCGGAGATCTTCTTTGGAATATGGAGATCTGCAGATGAGATAATAGCCTGGATAAACCGATCATAGCAAAAAATGACATTCTCACTATCAATAGATTCAGGAAGAGAGTCCATCATGTAATCAGTAGAACAAGCATAGTCATGCCAGTTGGCTTTCTTAACATTATATCTAAGTAGAGAGTTGGAGTTACAAGAAGGAATATGTCTATTTATATGGCAGAGGAGAATAGGAAAGTGATCACTACCATAGGTAGAGGGAAGGACATTCCATGATAATTGGGAAGCAAGTGAAGGAGAAGAAAGAGACAGGTCTACTGCTGAGCTGGGATTTTGATTGGGATAGACCCTTCTAGTAGGTGAGCCATCATTGAGGATACAAAGATTAGTATCATCAATCATGTCTACTAACTGAGGAGAGAATCTATCACAAAAATAGCACCCCCACAATGTGTGATGGGTGTTAAAATCTCCCATGATCAAGACTGGACCCGGAAGCGAAGAGATGATAGAAAGAAGCTCAGAAAAAACTGAGGAAGAAGGATGAGGAATATAGATAGATAGGAATGAGATATTAAAGGCCCTCACAGCTACAGCATTAATCTGATGACTGTGTGATGGGATTGGGATGAGGGAATAGGGAGTGGAGTGCCGGATAAGGATGGCACAACCAGCATACCCATCATTTCTGTCCTCCCTTAAACAGGAAAAGCCTGGCACCCGAAAACGGGAACCAGGGATTAGCCATGTCTCCGAGAGGGCAATAATGACAGGGTTGTATGAGGAAATAAGATGAATTAATTCATGTTTCTTAGAATGAATACTTTTACAATTCCACTGAAGGAAGTTCAGTGGGGCCATTTTTAACAATGGAGACAATTTGCATTAATTTTTGGGCAACGTTGGACGGTAAGGGGACATCATCACAGGTGGATATAAGAGAAATGAGGGTTTCAATTAAAGCTAATAGGAGATCTTTTTTAGGACTGGGAAGGGGGTCAGCATTATTGAGAGCACAACCATTAGGCAAAGAGGAAGAGCAATTACCAACAATTGCTTGATGGGCTTGTCTGTCATATCCCTTCGCTAGAGGAGCTTGGGGACGTGGAGAACGGAGAACTGTTTGGCGATAGGATCTCGTGGGTGAAGCTGGAGAGCGGGTGGGGCTAGTGGGAATGTTGGTATAGGCAGGGATAGAAAACAACTCTTTAGCGACATCAGCATAAGACCGCTGTACAGGAGGAAAACTTGTTGATGCTTCCATGTAAGAAACATTTTCTTGCGACATAACCATTTTAATAGACTGTTGTCTTACAAATTCTGGGCATTCCTTATCTGTAGCAAAATGCTTACTTGTACAATAAAGACAAGATGAGTTTTCCCTGGTAACTTCACATGCATCCCCAGTATGTGATTGGGAACACCTGAAACACCTAGGCTTAGACCTGCACTGCGATTTAATATGGCCAAAACGACAGCAATTGAGGCACTGAATTGTGGGTAATTTATAGGTTTCAACGGGAAGGGAAGTGTGGTAAGAATACACTTTCTCAGGCAGCATTTGTCCTCTGAATGTTATTACAACTGACTGCGTTGGCACCCAGGTAATAACACCCTCACTCACATTCTTTCGATTTAGACGTCTCGCTTTCATAACTTTACCACAACCAGGAGGAAGTTCCAATGACTCGACAAATTCATCCATCGCCCAGTCAACTGGAACCCCTTTAACTAAGCCCATTCTCGTAATATTAAAAGTGGGGATAGACGCAACATACTTGCACATACTTAAAACTGGGTTTTTTAAGAAAGTATTAGCAGCATCAGCAGAAGAGAATTGGACAGCAATTTTATTGCGTCCAACATTTTTCACACCATCATTAACAATATTAGGTATTTTATTGTTATGCAAGAATTGACCAAACTTAATGGCTCTTAAAGTGGTTCCAGCTGCTGGATCGGGAGTCTCTCTAGAAACATATACAATAAAGGGACCTTTGTCGTTGTCATTCTGTTACATTTACACCAATGCAAAGATTTTATCGTTTTACGAAATATCTATGTAGATAAATACCTCTCTTACATCAACCGAATCACCCCATTTGGCTTGCAGCCATTCGCTTACATATGAATAAAACTAACAAACGATTAATTCCTGTTAGCACAAATTATGTTAATGTCTATAACACTTACTATAATATTAGTAAAATTTTTTTACATTTAAGCGTCATTGATGAATCGTGAAATGGATATTGTTTTGTAATTAATAATCGTTGAAAATACTATAATAGTTATTCGATTTGATTAAGTATTATGATAATACATATTCTTAATAAAATTCTGAATTGAATTTGGATTGAAAATCCTATTGAAATAGTCATTATTATATAACTGCCTCGGTGTTGTAGTGGCTAGCATGTACGGTCGCACACCGGGAGTTCCTGGGTTCGAGTCCCGGGTCGGGCCAAGTTTAGTTATTGAGTCTGTCTGTTTCGAAGACTCAGTAACAGCCCGGAGTTGGGAAGTTGGCGGTGTTTCACCCCCGTGCCTCGGAGAGCACGTAAAGCCATCGGTCCTGCGCCTTAACTCTCACTGGTCGTGTCGAGCATTCGTCCCACCGAAATATGAGAGTGATAAGGAACAGAGAGTGCACTTGTGTTTGCGCATATATTCGTGCACTATAATATGCCCCGCGCCGTTGGCTAGTCTCAATGAGATTGGCCGCCGTGGCCGTAATCGGCCGGGAGGACATTATTATAAATATGTAGGCCGAATTCATAGTTTTTACAATTTTTCTTTGTCTGTCCGTCTGTATAGATGCCTGCCACTTTGTGACGGCATCACGAGAAAACTAATAGAACAATTTTGATAAATTGTAGAGTAATAATAGCTGGTTATTCAGCCAACATATAGGATACTTTTTACTGCGAGAAAATATCTGATCTCTTAGAAATGTATACTGACCGGTAAAATGTACGTAACATTTCTTTATCATACATTTTTTTCCAAGAAATGAAGCTGAAACATTACATCAACAGTTTTACTAGCACTAAAACACTAATAAAACGTGAGATCAATTTATTTCAATCAGATAGGTTTATCCAAAATTGCCACTTACCATCCAATACGATACCACATATCACATAATATTATACCATAAAGTGTGCGTTATTTTGTTTTGTAGGGCTTTCTATAAACACATATTAATAAATGTGCATGCAGAACTGAATGAAAATGTTAGTATGTAGACTAAGATATGGCTCCACTGACAAGAGAAATGACTCGTTTTTACCCCAAAGACAACAATTCAGCGGTAAGGCAGTTAGCGTTCTTGCCACCTTGACGTGTATTTTGTATGCACATTTAATTAAATAATAATTTAGATAGATAGTTTAACTTCAAAAAATAATTTTATTTTTTTAAATGTTATTTTGTATACACATAATAATAAGTATATGACATTATATTTGTCAATTGTGTACCGATTTTTATGATTGTAATAGGTAAATTATACTTTAAAATTAGAAGGTTTTAGTATGTGTCCTTATTATGCTGAAATAGTTTTTTTTTTAAATATTGTTTGTATATCTGTCTGGAAAGTCCGTTGAAACGTATCTAGTGACGAGCCTGAGCGAAGCGAAGTTAAGTCACTAATAGAGAAAATTGCCATAATAAGTAGGTACATATTGACGTGTAAAGAAGATTTTATTACAAAAATATTTCCATTAAATGGCTAAGGAAAGTTTGTCAAAACGTAAGCAAACATTCGTGGCAGTCACAAGTGGGTCAACGGCCATAACTAAGTTGTCTTATTTGTTTTCGCCTACCTTGTTCAAGGTTAAGATAAGGTCAATACTTTCTCTATATTTGCTTACTAATTAGTGTTAAAAGAAGAAATTTTACCATCATTTAGAATAAATCAACTGTTTTTGGAATATACTAAAACTTTTTGTTAATCTTTTTAAAAATAAGTTTGTTTCACTTTGAACTCTTTGAACTATCCGCTTTCATACAAAGGTATTCTAAGTATGGTGTGGTTGCCATATAGGAAAATATACCGCAATTAAACTCACATACTCAACCCACTTATACAAATAAAAATAAAATTGATGGTTTTGTTTTGTAATGCCAAAATAACAGCTTTTTACTTAATATGAAAGTGTATACGGTATTTGTTGGAAAGAAACATTTTTTTTCTACCTCTCTCTCTGTTTATTTTGTCTAATCTGTGGAAATGGCTGGAATACTGATGTTATAAGGGGTACGTACTTTGAAATTTTGAACCAAATAGTGCTAAAGGGTGAAGTGAGGATAAGCCTTTAGTATCTAAGGAAAACTTACACTTGCTCTCGAGTATCTCCAAGTACCGAAAAGTATCCTATTTTTTTTTAATATGTTGGGACTGGGTACAGTACCATCTAGTTTCATGGTAAGCTACGAGGCTCGTGGTATGAACACTAGATAGTTGATACACAACTCATATATAACTTTAAATACATACATTATTACAAATATAAAAACTTGTGACTAGAGTTCAAATATTCATTCCAATGACACAAAATAATGCCCCTAGCGGGATTCAAAACCGTGACAGCGGGCAAGTAGAATCAATACAAACTGAGCCAAATGTGTTGTCGAATGCCTATATTAATTCAGATCATGATACAAGTTCAGGTTACAGCGTAAAGATGTCTCAATGACACACACACGCACATATAGAAACTTTTGCCTTTAAAGTACTAATTCCATTAATGAAATTAATGAAATTTAAAAGTCCGTCAAGTGAAGAGGTTACTGACTCATAAAGCAATTCCCCTCAAAAGAGCCGGCGAAAAACTCAAAAGTTACTTTCTTTACGCTACTTACGCAGGTACATTGTATTTATTGTATTAACGTAACATTATAAATAGCCCATAAATCAATGTATAAAATATTTTACGTTCGAATAATACTGTAGTGCCTGAAACTGACCTATATTACTTTCCATTGCATCTGCATTATGGAGCACAGTTGGTCGCCTCTTGTTTCAGTAATCAGATAATTAGTTCTACATTGTACTGAAAGTAGACTTTTTCAATCAAGTACGTACAACAAATGTCTTTAGAAATATATATTTTATTTATTTACTTTCCGCTTCTTTTCCGACAAATACTTATTTATACTTCCAGTATTGTTGTATTATTTTAGTATGGAAGTGTTATCTTACATAACTACGAGTAACCTTTAAAGTTCACCCAAGTTGAAACTGTCAAAGAGATTTTTCCTATTAACAGTAGGAGGTTTGTGACAGCATACATTTTATTTGAAATATTATTATGTTTATTTAATAATATACGAGTCATAGAACATATAAAATATGATGAATGTGGCTAGTTCTTATAAGAACGGCTGTACTTATATTAAGTATGAAGAAACATTTTGTTTGTTCAGGAAAATAATATTAATCTCAGGAACTATAAATCCGATTTGGTATTTTTTGTATTAGATAGCCCGTTATTGATATTCCACTACATAATAATACGAGTATCACATTTAATATATAGGCCATTAACACTTTCTAAGTTAACGTTTATACTTAGGGATGGAACCGAGCGCAGTGAAGGTGAATCGCTAGTAAATAGGTGCCGTTTCTTAAAATATGGGCTAAGTAAACCTCATATATTGTATTCGGCTCTCTTTAACGTCCTACGGGCCTCTCTTCAAACGAGGAGATCAGGCCAAAGTGCACCAAACTGACTAAGCGCGAGTTGACGGACTGCAAATGTCTTTCTTTGTTAGATTATCTCAGACAGATAGGTGGTATTCAATTTCGAAATGATTCACAATTGAAAATATCAGAGGTGCGAGACCCGATTTGAACCCGCTTCACTCGGTTATTCATACCTATTACTCATAGCATACCTATTATTTAAAAAAAAGGTGTGTGTGCGATTCACACACGATAGAAGTGAAACTTCAGTAAATCGACAGAAGAATGAGATGAATATATATAAAAAAAGAAATGTCAAAAAATAAACAACGGTTACCATGGCAACATGGGAATGTATTCTATCTCATTCTCTCCGACTTAATCCTATACTTTTATGTATTTCTTTCTTTATCGTGACGCATTATCGTTTCATACAGTTTCAAATCACAACGATTCTAAAGAAGTTTCACTTCAAAATGTATGTACACAGAACCTCGTCTTTTTGTGAAGTCGATCAAAACACGTTGTTATGTTGAAATTCAGCGAAACAGAAAACATTTAGTACATTACACTTTTATATGTTGTGTGTGTAATGTAGATGACATAGACATTAGGATGCAATAATAGAAAGCTACGGTCATAATTTGCATTATTTAGCACTGCGCCCTCCGTTTCTCCAAACAATACCGCAAGGCACAAGAGATTGCGTATTAAGCTCGTAATATTCAGACTTATTTCTGTACGACTCACTTGTCAATATGACCAATACATGTGAATAACTTAAAAAAACATGTAAAAAAACACTAATTGGTAGTTTTCATTTCCTTATACGAGTACAACAGATATTTTAAAGTAGCCGACAGCTATTATAGTTTATTTATAATATTACATCATATTTCGATGTAAGCCTCGGTATAATTTGTATCGGCTGACATCGAGGTTTTTAGTGTAGACATAATTGTAGCAAAATAAGAAGATAGTGTTTTTGAAATTCAAACGGGAACAACTTGAGAGTATGCGCTTTCAAAAAAAAAGAATTATCCAATTCGCTTTATAAAAGCAAAATAACCTCTATTGAGAACCTCCTTCTTTCAAGTCGGTTGAGAAATGGACGATTTATGCAGTCTAAATAAAAACAAGAGCTTAATGATCAAGTTTGAGATGCAATATGTACATTACAAATACATTAATATTGTATACTAACAAACCCGCGGCGCTGGGCGTAAGTTAAAATAAATTAAACGGTTTTTATAATTCTAATAAAATAAAAGTTGCTTAAGTTTCTCCTGATAACATAAGCTATCTGCGAGTGAAAGTCTCGCTCAAATTGTCTCAGTCGTTTCAGAGATTAGCCGGAACAAACAGACAGACAGACAAAAAATTTAAAAAGTGATTTTTTTTAATGTACCGTATATATTTTTATATGCATTTAGTGAAAAGCTGTTATTTTGAAATTAAAAACAGATACTTTAATTTTATTTATATATGCAATATCAGTAACATTGCATCTCAAACTCTGTCATAAAACTCGCGCGCCACTTATTATTGACGTAATTATGGCAGAAACCTTCACGAGTCCATACAACTCTCCAATGACCAACCTCATTTCACTCTAAGCGATTAATGGTATATGAAAGCATAGCCCATAAATTATGGTAATAAATTATTATATTTTATGGGGGACGTGTTAGCTTTGTACATTGATGAGACTATGTCAATAATTTTGCTATGATCATGTATTACTAAAGTTTTAATACAATTTAATGATAGGGGCGTATAGACGATGATAATGAGTTTTATTTCATACAAAATAATTATTGAGTATAATTCACAAACATTGAAGAAAAGAAAAAAAATGTTTACATATTATCAATCAAGATCGCGAGAAATTTTGTTTTGCTAGCAGCCTTGCTCTTCCTCTCTCTTGTTTTCTATCTGTCTCCCTTCCTCTCCCTTTTTTTCCTCTTTTTCAAACTCTCCTCTTATATTGATAAGAAATATTAGGAAATTAATAATATAAATAATAATCAATTCCATACTATATAGTAATGTCCTGTGTACGGTTCAATTAGCCCTTTCATGTGTGCAATATAAAAAAATAACTATGTATAATGTAGGTATAATATATTATGCCTCCTCTTTTATATATATCTAGTAAACCAGTTTTCGTATAATCTATAAGGCTGTGAAATGCAAAAAAATCTAATAAAGCATGAAATATCAATGTGGAAAAGAGCTGAGTAGATCTAAATCTTGCTATTTTCTAGAAACCAATCGCGAATCTTTTATTACTTAAGTCATACGACAAAGAAAGTTAAAGCCAAGTGGGTCATATGAAGAAATCCTTTCCCGATAAATTTTATTGATAAGGATGTATAATCTGCTTATATTGACGCTTATACTCGTACATAGACCAGGTGTGACATAATTTATCACCAGTAATAGTAGCCTATTGATAGCCCACTCGCTTGGGTAACCGAGTAAAGCGGGTTCAAGCCTTCAAGTAAAGGTTTACTTCAAAATATACAATATTTTTTCTGTTTTATATATAGATTATGTCATTAATTGGTTAAAAAATTAATTATAACGTGTATAATGTCGTAATAATACTAGTTAAGATTAAAGTTCCTTACACTTATTTAATACTAGACAATCTGTCCCGCTTCGCTAGGCGTAAGTTACATTAAATTGAACGGTTTTTTATAATTTTCTAATAAAATAAAAATAGCTTAAATAACTCCTTATAACATTAGGTATCTGCGAGTGACCGACCGACAGACAGGCAGACAATAGTTTTAAAATTTATGTTTTGATGTAAATACCGTAATACCAAAGTCAATTAAACATATAGTCAGCCAACGGACGTGTCTAGACAGAGCAATTGTGCGGGGTTTGCGCGGTGACAGAGGGCAGGTAACCGTACCGAGCTGCCATACAATCCGCTCGGTACGCATTAGCAAGGGTTGACATTTTTTAATTTGATTGTTTTAAGTGTTTCGTTTGACTTGTACTTACCTATAATGCTTAGTACTACATGTACTGTGGGAGATTGCATGTCATTATCTCGTTTAGATAAGAATTTAAAATTTCATCAGTTTCCACACACTGAATGTAAAGAATATTAGCCCAGCATAGCATATTAGGCTAAATTATGCATATTATTATTTACTAGATTTTTGTCTCTTCTTAGAACGGTTTTCGGACCGATTACGAATATGACAATATATTTCAAAGTTCAAAATGGCATATTACTAGTTTTTTGTCTAGATTCAAGATGGCGGACGTTAAATTTTTCGTAAAATCGATATGATTATCGTTTCCACGGTCTTTGAGGGTCCAATTACGCTTTTTTTTTAATGTTTGGAAATGCATTGACGCATACCACAAGTTTTTATGTGGGAATCAAAACTATACGAAGCGGGACAGATTGTCTAGTATTAAATAAGTGTAAGGAACTTTAATCTTAACTAGTATTATTACGACATTATACACGTTATAATTAATTTTTTAACCAATTAATGACATAATCTATATATAAAACAGAAAAAATATTGTATATTTTGAAGTAAACCTTTACTTGAAGGCTTGAACCCGCTTTACTCGGTTACCCAAGCGAGTGGGCTATCAATAGGCTACTATTACTGGTGATAAATTATGTCACACCTGGTCTATGTACGAGTATAAGCGTCAATATAAGCAGATTATACATCCTTATCAATAAAATTTATCGGGAAAGGATTTCTTCATATGACCCACTTGGCTTTAACTTTCTTTGTCGTATGACTTAAGTAATAAAAGATTCGCGATTGGTTTCTAGAAAATAGCAAGATTTAGATCTACTCAGCTCTTTTCCACATTGATATTTCATGCTTTATTAGATTTTTTTGCATTTCACAGCCTTATAGATTATACGAAAACTGGTTTACTAGATATATATAAAAGAGGAGGCATAATATATTATACCTACATTATACATAGTTATTTTTTTATATTGCACACATGAAAGGGCTAATTGAACCGTACACAGGACATTACTATATAGTATGGAATTGATTATTATTTATATTATTAATTTCCTAATATTTCTTATCAATATAAGAGGAGAGTTTGAAAAAGAGGAAAAAAAGGGAGAGGAAGGGAGACAGATAGAAAACAAGAGAGAGGAAGAGCAAGGCTGCTAGCAAAACAAAATTTCTCGCGATCTTGATTGATAATATGTAAACATTTTTTTTCTTTTCTTCAATGTTTGTGAATTATACTCAATAATTATTTTGTATGAAATAAAACTCATTATCATCGTCTATACGCCCCTATCATTAAATTGTATTAAAACTTTAGTAATACATGATCATAGCAAAATTATTGACATAGTCTCATCAATGTACAAAGCTAACACGTCCCCCATAAAATATAATAATTTATTACCATAATTTATGGGCTATGCTTTCATATACCATTAATCGCTTAGAGTGAAATGAGGTTGGTCATTGGAGAGTTGTATGGACTCGTGAAGGTTTCTGCCATAATTACGTCAATAATAAGTGGCGCGCGAGTTTTATGACAGAGTTTGAGATGCAATGTTACTGATATTGCATATATAAATAAAATTAAAGTATCTGTTTTTAATTTCAAAATAACAGCTTTTCACTAAATGCATATAAAAATATATACGGTACATTAAAAAAAATCACTTTTTAAATTTTTTGTCTGTCTGTCTGTTTGTTCCGGCTAATCTCTGAAACGACTGAGACAATTTGAGCGAGACTTTCACTCGCAGATAGCTTATGTTATCAGGAGAAACTTAAGCAACTTTTATTTTATTAGAATTATAAAAACCGTTTAATTTATTTTAACTTACGCCCAGCGCCGCGGGTTTGTTAGTATACAATATTAATGTATTTGTAATGTACATATTGCATCTCAAACTTGATCATTAAGCTCTTGTTTTTATTTAGACTGCATAAATCGTCCATTTCTCAACCGACTTGAAAGAAGGAGGTTCTCAATAGAGGTTATTTTGCTTTTATAAAGCGAATTGGATAATTCTTTTTTTTTGAAAGCGCATACTCTCAAGTTGTTCCCGTTTGAATTTCAAAAACACTATCTTCTTATTTTGCTACAATTATGTCTACACTAAAAACCTCGATGTCAGCCGATACAAATTATACCGAGGCTTACATCGAAATATGATGTAATATTATAAATAAACTATAATAGCTGTCGGCTACTTTAAAATATCTGTTGTACTCGTATAAGGAAATGAAAACTACCAATTAGTGTTTTTTTACATGTTTTTTTAAGTTATTCACATGTATTGGTCATATTGACAAGTGAGTCGTACAGAAATAAGTCTGAATATTACGAGCTTAATACGCAATCTCTTGTGCCTTGCGGTATTGTTTGGAGAAACGGAGGGCGCAGTGCTAAATAATGCAAATTATGACCGTAGCTTTCTATTATTGCATCCTAATGTCTATGTCATCTACATTACACACACAACATATAAAAGTGTAATGTACTAAATGTTTTCTGTTTCGCTGAATTTCAACATAACAACGTGTTTTGATCGACTTCACAAAAAGACGAGGTTCTGTGTACATACATTTTGAAGTGAAACTTCTTTAGAATCGTTGTGATTTGAAACTGTATGAAACGATAATGCGTCACGATAAAGAAAGAAATACATAAAAGTATAGGATTAAGTCGGAGAGAATGAGATAGAATACATTCCCATGTTGCCATGGTAACCGTTGTTTATTTTTTGACATTTCTTTTTTTATATATATTCATCTCATTCTTCTGTCGATTTACTGAAGTTTCACTTCTATCGTGTGTGAATCGCACACACACCTTTTTTTTAAATAATAGGTAAAACACTAACTTAAAGCTTATATATATATATATATATATATATATACGAACATAACAAAAAACAAAACAGTACATTCGGCTTTTTATTATTTTGATTTTTTTTTGTGTAATGCTAATTCAAACATTTCTTAGATATATATTTTATGCAGTAAAAATATCCAAATTTTATCAAAATCTGTTCAGTGTGTTTTCGCATTGTATCCAGTTCCCAGACAATCAAAAATTCTAAGAATTACAAGAACAACATTAAGATATGTTTGAGCGTTCGATTAATTATTATTTAGATTATAATTTTCGTCAATAGGTACATTTATATAAAAACAATGCTAAAATAAGCTTTAAGTTAGTGTTTTATTTTGTTGATACGTTGAGTAGTTTTCCATATTATTACCTATAATATATGCTAACTAAATATTTACATGATATTATATTGAGCTTACAGGATCCTATCCTTACTCGTTACTAATATTATAATTGCGAAAGTAACTCTGTCTGTCTGTCTGTCTGTCGCGCTTGCACGCCAAAACTACTTAACCGATTTAAATGAAATTTGGAACTCAGGTAGTCTAGAGCGTGAGAAAATTGACAAGTTACTTGTCAAGGCGAAAAAAGAGCTTTATGGGGTGGAATTTGGAGATGGATGTTTGTATGGAAATTAAGTCATTTTTAAAGCTACAAGCTTGAAACTTATTCTTTAGACATTCAAAGTTTTAACATAACATAAGTAGTAACTTAATTTCACAGTTTCAAAAACTTTACTCTAAGTCCCCTTTGAAAACGTCAATTTGGCAAACCATATACGATGTATTATAAAAGATTTATTATATAGATTGTACTTCGGATAAGAAAAATGTCACATTTCCATTCTTTTACGTTATTTTTTTGGGAAAGTTGGAAACCGACATTTTTCGACCCTCTTCACAATTTGTTAATGTTCAGAGAGATATTGAATTTTATTATATTTTCTTTTTACAATGTATTTTAAATGTGAACGAACAATGTAGGTGTGTAAGAATGAAAGAGAAGCGTAAAAATATTTTAATTTGGAAGAAAATGACATTATGTTTTATGTCTATTTATGTGTTTCTAGGTTTTAAGATCATAATTAAAATTAGATATTATAATACTATGTTAAATAGATTACTTTGAAGTAAAGATATACTTATAAGTAAATGTATATCAAAAGATAAAAAAATATACAGTATTTTATAGATCATATGATCTAGAAAATACTGTACTTTTTTTGAGCGAAAAATTATTTCCAGAAAAATCACTTAGAATACTCCCCTTAAAAAGGATAAAAATCCTCATATCTTATTGAATTTAGTGAACTAAACAGCCAGCATTGTAGTGCACAAGTACGTGTATCAACAAGTGTATCTACGTTCTTTTATATTTTCCCTCTCAATTTATCCTTAAATTTGACACCGATCAGTGAATAAGTGAAGGACTGAATCTGGGGTAGGTATATAAGATCGTCAATTTCTAAACAGAACAAACCCAAATAATTGTAAGCTTGAGCTCGAAAACTAACCCGGAACGTTGGATCAGAGGGCCTAGACAATGTAACAATTGATTAGCGAAAGCGATAGTAGAAAAGTCCAAAATGTATGAGTTTGACATATGACTTAGATATGTCACGTGATCTGTTGTCAACGAATAGATGATGGTAGACAATGTACATTCATTTCAATTATAAGTGATTTAAATTTCAAGATGCATACGCTGCGTTTAAGCGATGACGATTGTAGAAATCGAATCGCTTCATAACGAATGCCGGTAGTCTATAGGCCCTGAAATCTATTCCTATCTACGATACCTATACCTAAATGGATTTGTAGACTTTAAAAAAAGTTATTACTTTGCTGTACCCTTAAGATCTATAAAATATTTTTATTCAATAATATCTAAGTCGCCGTCGCCATTATCAAGTATATAATATTCTCTAGAATATACTTTAATATTTTCTCATGTACTAGTAATAAAAATAGAAAGCATGTTCATATATTTTGCCTTTTATACTGTTTCCTAGCGACTCGCGCTCGCTTCGCTCGGGCTTATCCCTAGGCGGTGCGGTAGGCGATTCGTAAGTCGGCGGTTGCTCCCGTAATTTTTTTACGATTCCTCTTAAGATATTCGTTTAAATTACTTGATGTGAAAAAGTAATATAATGTGTATGAAATGCTAAAAGCCTCTAACTTATTTACAAACCTTCCTCTTGAATCACTCTATCTATTAAACAAAACCGCATCAAAATCCGTTGCGTAGTTTTAAAGATTTAAGCATACATAGGGACAGAGAAAGCAACTTTGTTTTATACTATGTAGTGATTTAACGTATGATAGAGTATTATATATGGATATTACTAGAATTTCTATTTCTACTAGCGACTCACCCTCGCTTCACTCGTGTTCGTCCCTAGATATAGCGCGAGCGAAGCCGCGGTTTTAGCTTGTTACACTAAATAAAATTTCAAAAATATATAAAAACCCAAAGTAAGTAACCCAAGTTCTCATTGTAACATTAGCTATTTGTGAGTTAATGTCCCGTCAAAATTAGTCCAGCCGTTTCAGAGATTAGTCAGAACAAACAGACATACAGACAAAATTTTAAAAATTGATTTTTTTATGTTAGTACCATATTATATACTTTTATAATATGCATTTAGTGAAAAGCTGTTAATTTGAAATTAAAAACAGACACTTCAATTTTATTTAAAAGTATAGATGTATACATTACATAGTTCGAATGTTATAATAAAGTTGAGAAGGACAAGCGAATGATAATATAAGGAGCTTTTTTGCTATTAAATAAAGCTTTAGAGCTTCCGTTAGTTTTTAACACAAAGAATGAGGTAGTCGTGATAACCTTTCTGTAGATAGTTTTTGTTTAAGGAAGAACAATAATTATTTTGATTATAATTAAAATGGAGGTAAAAATAAAATTTGCATAATCTGTCATTATTAAAAATAATTCAATTCAATTATTTCTTTTAATGGCTTCCATGAGTGCCGATTATTAAAAATATACTATAGTTCAAGTACACTTTTTTTAAGTATTTGTAATGACAAATGTGGCAACGGTCGAATTTAATTCTGTTTAACTTGGATCTACCCCCCATGAATATTATATATTATATAATTAATATTACTTTGTGTAGTACAAAGTAATATTAATTATATAATGATAGAAATAACTTTTTAAAAGGACTTATGAATATCAAAATTAAATACGTAGAAGCACGGAACGCGCGCGTGTGAGCTATCTTGCTAAGCCTATGAGCTACCTTAGTAAAAGTATTTAAATTAAACGTGCATAGTAAAAATAATATCATTAACATAATATATAAACTAGGATGTCTTTATCGAATATATTATAAATCAAAAGAATTATAGTATAGAAAACCGAATAAATGTCCCTAAGAGGTTCGATTTAAGAAATGTCGAAAATTCAACGTGCTTATAAAATTAATGCTCATATTATTTTTCCGATTTCTGCGAAAAGAAATCATCTCAAAGAATTCGAATAATAACTGTGTCTTCGTATTGAAAAAGGTTTAAGAAAAAGCTTTCTACGAATTCTATAAAAAGTCTTATTGTTAAAAGCTTCCTATTAATTGTGAAGTTGTTTCTTTTTAAATGTTGACGACTCGTTTGGCTCAGTGGGTAGCGACCCTACTTTCTGCGCCAGCGGTCGCGGGTTCGAGTCCCGCTGGGGACATTCATTTGCTAATCACGAATGTTTGTACTCCAGTCATGGGTGTTTATATTTATAATATGTATGT
Source organism: Boloria euphrosyne (assembly GCA_951802675.2). NCBI lineage: Eukaryota > Metazoa > Arthropoda > Insecta > Lepidoptera > Nymphalidae > Boloria > Boloria euphrosyne. The sequence goes on from OX637893.1 coordinate 7,218,167, forward strand.
ATTTAAAATTTATATGTGTAGTATATCAACTATCTGGTATCCGCAACACAAGCACGTTACGTAGCTTACTGCGGAACTAGATGGTGCTGTTGTAATAATGTCCCAACATATTTATTTATTTATTTATTTATACGCCTGTTTCCCGTCTGTCTTTTTATTATAATTGTTTCTACGTATGAGAATTTACTATATCGTCAAATTCAACAATAGCAATCTGAAAACTCGTAAATCCAAATATTGAAAATACCATTAAGTTTCGCATTTGTGGATTTTAATAGAATCAGTATCTCAGTATTTTTGTTACTAACCTAGCTAACTAATTAGATTTTTTTATATTTTTTATAATAAAACTCATCATACATTCATTATTTATATTATATAGTATAATATTTATATATTACGTCATTCAATATTTTTTCATTTTATTCCCGGTACTCTTTTATATACTCATACTACGAATACACAAATGTAGGATGGATGATATAGTATATATATTTATTTAGTTATATATTGTGACAACCCTTCCGCAAAAACAAATGCCTACACAAAAGCGGCATTTCGCGTGACTTCAAACGCGTTGACCCACTGGTTGTTTTCTTTACACTGTGGTAATACTTTCAAAAGCTCTTAGTTTGAAATTAAAAACAGACACTTCATATTTATTTACATGTACTGAGTCCTATGATAGAAAAAAATATCTATAACCTAGATTGATAAGCTTCCTTCTTAGAATTTCTTATTAATCTAATATCCGTTATAAAATACCTAGAAAATTGACTTAATCAAAATTCTGTCATCATCATATAGTTAACTTTTTCCAATAACGAAATATTTGAAGCTTACACACAAAGTAAATAAAAAACGTACTTATAACTTATTATATACTCTACTAACTTACTCTTGCTTTGCTCGCGCGCCTCTCTGGGTTACATGAAGTTTTCTGAGTCAATTTTAATCTATCTCTTATACACGACACGTTTGGCTCAGTTTGTAGTGACTCTGCTGACAGCTGTGCCAGCGGTCGCAGGTTCGAGTCCCGCTGGAGGCATTTATTTGTGAGCACGAATCTTTGTACTCCAGTCATCATCCGGTATCCATAACACAAGCCTCGTAGCTTACCATGGAACTAGATGGTGCTATGTGTAATGAAGTCCCAAACCCTCATCTCACTCTCATAGTTTTGGTTCAAATTTCGCACAAGCTAAAATCTTTTGTTCTTAGAGCTTTCTGCTGAACTTTTTGAATTGCCTCCGCTTTCTCCCCTCGTGATACAAGAAGACCAGTACTGCATTAGACAGGTTGAAAAAAAAAGTAAACAAAGCTTTGCCTGTTTAAAAAATTTCACATTTTAATTGTTTTTTTATCCCAGTACACTATTTTTTCTGTGGTTCAGCGATCAGCGAAGCTAGGATCAGATTTAGCACTTTTAACAACATTTAAAAAGAAACAACTTCACAATTAATAGGAAGCTTTTAACAATAAGACTTTTTATAGAATTCGTAGAAAGCTTTTTCTTAAACCTTTTTCAATACGAAGACACAGTTATTATTCGAATTCTTTGAGATGATTTCTTTTCGCAGAAATCGGAAAAATAATATGAGCATTAATTTTATAAGCACGTTGAATTTTCGACATTTCTTAAATCGAACCTCTTAGGGACATTTATTCGGTTTTCTATACTATAATTCTTTTGATTTATAATATATTCGATAAAGACATCCTAGTTTATATATTATGTTAATGATATTATTTTTACTATGCACGTTTAATTTAAATACTTTTACTAAGGTAGCTCATAGGCTTAGCAAGATAGCTCACACGCGCGCGTTCCGTGCTTCTACGTATTTAATTTTGATATTCATAAGTCCTTTTAAAAAGTTATTTCTATCATTATATAATTAATATTACTTTGTACTACACAAAGTAATATTAATTATATAATATATAATATTCATGGGGGGTAGATCCAAGTTAAACAGAATTAAATTCGACCGTTGCCACATTTGTCATTACAAATACTTAAAAAAAGTGTACTTGAACTATAGTATATTTTTAATAATCGGCACTCATGGAAGCCATTAAAAGAAATAATTGAATTGAATTATTTTTAATAATGACAGATTATGCAAATTTTATTTTTACCTCCATTTTAATTATAATCAAAATAATTATTGTTCTTCCTTAAACAAAAACTATCTACAGAAAGGTTATCACGACTACCTCATTCTTTGTGTTAAAAACTAACGGAAGCTCTAAAGCTTTATTTAATAGCAAAAAAGCTCCTTATATTATCATTCGCTTGTCCTTCTCAACTTTATTATAACATTCGAACTATGTAATGTATACATCTATACTTTTAAATAAAATTGAAGTGTCTGTTTTTAATTTCAAATTAACAGCTTTTCACTAAATGCATATTATAAAAGTATATAATATGGTACTAACATAAAAAAATCAATTTTTAAAATTTTGTCTGTATGTCTGTTTGTTCTGACTAATCTCTGAAACGGCTGGACTAATTTTGACGGGACATTAACTCACAAATAGCTAATGTTACAATGAGAACTTGGGTTACTTACTTTGGGTTTTTATATATTTTTGAAATTTTATTTAGTGTAACAAGCTAAAACCGCGGCTTCGCTCGCGCTATATCTAGGGACGAACACGAGTGAAGCGAGGGTGAGTCGCTAGTAGAAATAGAAATTCTAGTAATATCCATATATAATACTCTATCATACGTTAAATCACTACATAGTATAAAACAAAGTTGCTTTCTCTGTCCCTATGTATGCTTAAATCTTTAAAACTACGCAACGGATTTTGATGCGGTTTTGTTTAATAGATAGAGTGATTCAAGAGGAAGGTTTGTAAATAAGTTAGAGGCTTTTAGCATTTCATACACATTATATTACTTTTTCACATCAAGTAATTTAAACGAATATCTTAAGAGGAATCGTAAAAAAATTACGGGAGCAACCGCCGACTTACGAATCGCCTACCGCACCGCCTAGGGATAAGCCCGAGCGAAGCGAGCGCGAGTCGCTAGGAAACAGTATAAAAGGCAAAATATATGAACATGCTTTCTATTTTTATTACTAGTACATGAGAAAATATTAAAGTATATTCTAGAGAATATTATATACTTGATAATGGCGACGGCGACTTAGATATTATTGAATAAAAATATTTTATAGATCTTAAGGGTACAGCAAAGTAATAACTTTTTTTAAAGTCTACAAATCCATTTAGGTATAGGTATCGTAGATAGGAATAGATTTCAGGGCCTATAGACTACCGGCATTCGTTATGAAGCGATTCGATTTCTACAATCGTCATCGCTTAAACGCAGCGTATGCATCTTGAAATTTAAATCACTTATAATTGAAATGAATGTACATTGTCTACCATCATCTATTCGTTGACAACAGATCACGTGACATATCTAAGTCATATGTCAAACTCATACATTTTGGACTTTTCTACTATCGCTTTCGCTAATCAATTGTTACATTGTCTAGGCCCTCTGATCCAACGTTCCGGGTTAGTTTTCGAGCTCAAGCTTACAATTATTTGGGTTTGTTCTGTTTAGAAATTGACGATCTTATATACCTACCCCAGATTCAGTCCTTCACTTATTCACTGATCGGTGTCAAATTTAAGGATAAATTGAGAGGGAAAATATAAAAGAACGTAGATACACTTGTTGATACACGTACTTGTGCACTACAATGCTGGCTGTTTAGTTCACTAAATTCAATAAGATATGAGGATTTTTATCCTTTTTAAGGGGAGTATTCTAAGTGATTTTTCTGGAAATAATTTTTCGCTCAAAAAAAGTACAGTATTTTCTAGATCATATGATCTATAAAATACTGTATATTTTTTTATCTTTTGATATACATTTACTTATAAGTATATCTTTACTTCAAAGTAATCTATTTAACATAGTATTATAATATCTAATTTTAATTATGATCTTAAAACCTAGAAACACATAAATAGACATAAAACATAATGTCATTTTCTTCCAAATTAAAATATTTTTACGCTTCTCTTTCATTCTTACACACCTACATTGTTCGTTCACATTTAAAATACATTGTAAAAAGAAAATATAATAAAATTCAATATCTCTCTGAACATTAACAAATTGTGAAGAGGGTCGAAAAATGTCGGTTTCCAACTTTCCCAAAAAAATAACGTAAAAGAATGGAAATGTGACATTTTTCTTATCCGAAGTACAATCTATATAATAAATCTTTTATAATACATCGTATATGGTTTGCCAAATTGACGTTTTCAAAGGGGACTTAGAGTAAAGTTTTTGAAACTGTGAAATTAAGTTACTACTTATGTTATGTTAAAACTTTGAATGTCTAAAGAATAAGTTTCAAGCTTGTAGCTTTAAAAATGACTTAATTTCCATACAAACATCCATCTCCAAATTCCACCCCATAAAGCTCTTTTTTCGCCTTGACAAGTAACTTGTCAATTTTCTCACGCTCTAGACTACCTGAGTTCCAAATTTCATTTAAATCGGTTAAGTAGTTTTGGCGTGCAAGCGCGACAGACAGACAGACAGACAGAGTTACTTTCGCAATTATAATATTAGTAACGAGTAAGGATAGGATCCTGTAAGCTCAATATAATATCATGTAAATATTTAGTTAGCATATATTATAGGTAATAATATGGAAAACTACTCAACGTATCAACAAAATAAAACACTAACTTAAAGCTTATTTTAGCATTGTTTTTATATAAATGTACCTATTGACGAAAATTATAATCTAAATAATAATTAATCGAACGCTCAAACATATCTTAATGTTGTTCTTGTAATTCTTAGAATTTTTGATTGTCTGGGAACTGGATACAATGCGAAAACACACTGAACAGATTTTGATAAAATTTGGATATTTTTACTGCATAAAATATATATCTAAGAAATGTTTGAATTAGCATTACACAAAAAAAAATCAAAATAATAAAAAGCCGAATGTACTGTTTTGTTTTTTGTTATGTTCGTATATATATATATATATATATATATATATAAGCTTTAAGTTAGTGTTTTATTTTGTTATATATATATATATATATATATATATATATATATATATATATATATATATATATATATATATATATATATATATATATATATATATATATATATATATATATATATATATATATATATATATATATATATATATATATAAATAATGATAATAAATAAGCTCACAAGCATTACCACTTCACAAAAAAGTCCATCATCATTAACTAAATCATTAGATATATAGCCACTGCCGATATAATTAATGACAGCTTACAAAGCTCTATTAATAGAAGAAAGTTTCAACGAAAGACTTATAGCCGCTAATAATTCGTTCTAGCTGTTGCTATAATGCGACTGATACGTACTATGTTATAAAAAAATAGTTACTATAGTTTCCCTTTCATATCAAAAGTAGCACTTTCGATTTTACTATAATTATTATATAATAACATATTTTAATGTCTTACAAAGTATTATATAAGAATTCATAAGTAAAAACATGAAAATAAACTCAAAATTGGTATGTTAACTCATAATAACTCATAATTACACTTCGAGCGCCATTATAAAATTAGCACAAATCATATTAATAGTAGTAGCACAGTGTAACATAACAAAACATGTATCTAAATGTTAAAGGGATGTGTACTAGGGCGTACTCCCCAAGCGACGCGAAGGGGAAACACCCAGCACCTACGAATGACAGAGGAGAGTGGAAGAAAAGGACATGTTGTGCCGACCCCACAAAGCGTGGGATAAGGCCAGGAAGAAGAAGAAGAGTAGTAGCACAGTGTAAAGAATAGACCAATATAAATAATAATAATAAATACATAATAATATGTTTTATTCACTTTGGTAGTGGTGTACGTGATAGAACGTACTCAAAGCAAACTTTATCTATACGTAAATTTTTCAAAAGTTAAAGAATTATAAACAAACACATTCTATTTTATTTTTATTAATCAAATTGTTTCATTGATTACATTGCAAGATAATAATAAATAAATAAATCGAAAGATAAACTTTCTCAGTTTCGTTGTTTTGCGCTAAGTGCTTTTGGTTTACCGAACGAGCTTTCCCCGCAAAGATAATCGATAAGTTGTAATCACCACTAATGGGTGCTACAAGTCAGTTCTTAAACAAATGCGCTTTGTGTAAACAAAACTATAAATTGATTAAAATGCTACGGCGGTGTAGTGGATAGCATGTATGGTCGCATATCCGGAGGTCCTGGGTTCGAGTCCCAGGTCGGGCCAAGTTAGTTATTTAGTCTTTCGTTAAGTAAGCCTGAATTTGGAAAGTTAGCGGTGTATCAACCCCGCTTCTCGGAGAGCACGTAAAGCCATCGATCCTGCGCCTGGTCGTGACGAGTAGTCGTCCCATCGGAGTATGAGAGTGACAGGAACAGAGAGAGCACATGTGCACTACATTTTCTTCTGTTGGCTAGTCTCAATGAGATTGGCTACCATGGCCGTAATCGGTCGGGAGGACATTATTATCATTATAAATTACTTACTACTGTTATTGAACCTAACCTTATCTTTTTACTGCTTACAATTTTTCATACTCTCTACTAATATTACTTTTCCTTTATCTATCAAATAAATGCATTATAGTAATGGTATTTTTATTTGTTAGTATTTTCTTTATTATCATATGAAGCAATAGGTGTTCAAAAAGATTCAACAGAAAAAGGTTTTGCCAGTCATTTCCCTTAAGGCTTAATATCATAAATTACGCTAAGCTCAGTTTGTAGTGACCATATTTACTTTGTCAGCGGTCGCAGGTTTGAATACCGCAGGGGCATTCATTTGTAAGCACAAATGTTTTTAATAAGTAGGTATTTAAAGTTAGACATTATGTGTAGTGTATCAACTATTTGGTATCTCGCCTCGTATCTCCATGGAAAAAGATCGTGCTGTGTTAATGTATTAATATTAATTTATTTATTAATATCCTAACTAAGTCGAATATCGATGTTAATAATTTTTTGGAGAATCTTATTGAAATACTTGTAGTATAGTTAAAAGTAATTTCGCTCATAAAAATATTCTATGAAATGTGACAGCTTGAAAGCCGGCCAATACTGTTATAAAACATTTTAGTTCCATCTTTCGGTTTCAACTTCTGACACATTTTTATTTGCTCTACTTCCAGGAACAAAATTGAATTAGTGAATATCACATTTACGATTTGACATTGAAATAAAACCTTTTCTTTATTTTAACTAGCGAGAAAAATTCTAGATTCGGGATTCTGTGTCTCAAATTCAAAAATCATATCTCCTACGCGGGTATATTACACAAACTATACATTTACTTTGAAACTATGCTTTTCTATTATATATTTATAAATATTTATTGTCTTGAAACTTCTTTGCGCGCATGAGGGTAAAATTTTTACGGATGAAATACAATAATTATAATATTAGTGACACGATGTGGGATGTTTTTGTCCAAGAAGAAGATAAGAGCGATATGTTGAGACCAATTGAAAGAGAGTGAGAAAGGACATTTGTATGAATTTTCTACACTTTTATTATTTTAATTACAATTAAATTAATTCAATTCCTAACATTTACCCTTTTCCCTCCTTGTAAGTCTCGAAAATCTAAAGCTTTAGATTAGATTAGTATAAAAACGAGATTTAAAAATTTGTTTACCAAAGAAGTTTCGCTACTGACATGTGTAGGTACTTTCTACGCACTGTTTCGCCAACTCTTGAGATTGGGGTGTTAAAGAAAAAACTAAATACTTTTCCCACCCTTTAATGTATAAACTGGTAAAGAAATTCAACCCTCAATAACTAGTTAGAGTTATGTGTAGTCGCTACGAGACTTAATCTGCCTTTTATTACAATGGTCAAACAATTTATAATGTATTAAAAAGCTTACCTCAGCATTGCGCCATAGAAATATAGGGTTATAACAGCACGCACTTTCTTTTTTATTTTGTTAAATAATTAAACACATTGATAAGATATGTTAGTAAATCTAGTGCGCTCTGACGAGAAAAGCTTCGAAAAGTGCATATTTCGAGCTTAACCGTAATGTGCTTATCTGAAAAAATGCTCTTAAAATCGGAAACTGAATATCATATTACTTTGGACTGACAGGCCATAATGAAAATTAATGAGGTTTTCAATCCACGGCTTGGCAAGATATCAATCTACAATATAAGCTACGATAACAAATAAAGATTATAAGCTTTTGCTACTTATTAATTTTTATAATGATTTTAAATTTGGCTTTCTTCGTTTGTTTTTATGTTTTAAAATTTTACCTAATTTGGTCCAGTGATCTAATCTATCGCTCGATAATTCAATTATAAATGTATATACATATATATGTCACTGTAAAAAAATTGTAACACAGTTTTGCAACTGCAAACGATGTAATCTGTTGAAAGATTGAGAACTACAACATGCTGTTTGGAATTATTTAACGCATTACCTTTAGGTAGGTTTATAATAATGGGACAGAATGGAATTATATATAATGTAACAGTGCCCAGTGGTAACGCACTCGCTTGGATAATCAAGTGATGCGGGTTCAAATCCGGGTCGCGCACCTCTGATTATTTCATGTGCGAATCATTTTCTATTATGATTACCACTTGTCTTACGGTGAAGGAAAACATCGTCAGTAAACCTGCATGTCTGAGAAAAACCTAGCAAGTTTTCGAAATGTCAAGCCCACCAACACGCACTAGGCCAGCGCGGTGGACTATGGCCTGACAATTTTAAGGTGACATATACATACATATGTGTAATATTACATTTTTAAACTAAAATAAATATGCATGTAATATACATATTACGTACTATACATTGTAAACATTTATTTTATTTTAAAATTTTAATATTATAATATATAAGAAAGTTATATTATTGGTATACCATTAGTCTGCATTAAAATAGATTTTAACACACACATTTTACTGCTCAGTTTTCAATAAAAGCGTCATAAAGTTTTATATCACATCCACCCATAATGTGCATATGTGGCGTAAAAAATGAATATTAACGAGTGCATTATAAGGCTTTGTACTTACTATAGCGTCAGAGCGTTTGAAATTGATAGAGATTTTAATGAGAATATCTACATCCATACTTAGACCATAATACGTACAAGCTACTAATATTATTATTAATAAGAATGTTTGTTTGTATGTATATTTGTTAAACATACCTTTGCCAGATGCTGGGGTTCGATTCTATACATCTGAGGTATTTCATCCCATTTCTAAAAGGTTTTATACTAGCTCATACATTTTATGTAATTAAAGAAAGAAAAGCTTGTAAATGAGGGCTCAAAGCGAAAATATAGTAGTATAATGTTACAGCACGTAACGGTAATGACAATGGTGTGAACATTTTCAATAGACGCAACTCTTATAGAAATCTTGATTAGATTACGCTTTTGTGGCTTTCTTTAAGTAAAATTCAATGCGTTAGAAACCGTTGACTTTTTTTCATTTCATCTTCTGTTAGAATATGTATTTTGCATATTTGCCTAAGTTAGTAGTAAGTACACTTGCTGTGCCAGCGGGCGCGGGTTCAAGTCCCGCTTGGGGCATTAATTTATGTGATGAGCACGAACGTTTATACTCCAGTCATGGGTATTTATAATTATAATATATGTGCATATATAGTTATATATGTGTAGTGTATCAACTAGATGGCTATAACTTTAAATACATACATATTATAAATATAAACACCCATTATGGAAATATTAATATCTGTCTTTAACACACGCATTAATGTCCACAGCGAGATTCGAACCCGCGATAGGCAACACAAGTAAAAATAAGAATATGCGAAACGGCTGACATTTTTTTGTAAACAACGCGTGACTTAATTTAAAAAGAGAAAAATTACAACAACAATAGATACAAACATTAAAATGAATTAGTATTAATCTTAAGAATTAATTGACTTATGATAAACCTTTTGTTTCAGATTATCGTCCGAGTAGTTATATCGGCTTTGAAACATTTCCGACCACTGCGGTGATGAAGTTTGAAAGTTTGGACGCAACATGGACCCTTACGAATCAACCCAAAAGTTATATAGAAGAAAAGCATGGAGACTTCCAGAGAACACCATTTTAGTCACGACATATATATTTCTTCTGCTTGTGACAGGCAGCTGCCAGAACATTCAAAATGAAAAAATAAGTCATATGGATAGTTCTGATAAATTAGGTGATAGTGTAGATTCGAATAGTTGCCATAGCTGTCAAAATAGTAGTAGCAATAAAGTTAGTAATGTAAATAATGAAGAGAAGTTTCCAAAGGAAAATAACTATTTTGCCAACATATTAGGTGCAATTAGCACCTTCTCTGAGAAGTACGTATTTGTAAACAATACAGAGAGGCAGTTACAGAATGTATTAGAAAAATTTGTTGATGACGCTCTCGATAAGGATCGATATGAAATAGTCGAAGGTGTTGAAATTAAAGCGATAGAGAAGAATAAATTAAAACCAAGAGAAAACTCCCAAAGCAAAGAAGTAGGCAGAGCTTTATTCGCCTCGTACACTTACGAATATAGATTATTTCAAAAAATTAAAAATTTTGTAAATACCCACATATTATCCATTAATCTTCCAAAGGCTGCACGACTTATAGGACTTAGATGTAAGTAATGTGTTTAATTGAAAACATATATTTCAATTAACGCAATGGTGATTCTTGACCGGCTTTAAAAAAGAACGTAATTTATGTTGTATATTTGGTAACTTACTCACAGACTTACAGACTGACATTTAATTTAAAGTTTAACAATATATAAATGACGATTAAAAAGAGCTTGTAAAAGTCTATTTGAATAAAGAAAATTTTGATTTTTTGTGTGTATTACGTGGTTTCTTGCACAATTACGACCCGTTTGCATAAATCCGAATTTAAAAGAGATTACTTAAAAAATATTTGTTACGAATATATATTTAAACAGCAATGAAGACAAAAATTAATATAAAAACAAATGTTTACATTTGAAAAACTTTGTTTAGATACTTAATTATTTCTGCTTAGCTTGAATCCATAAGAGACGCGCTTGAGTAAACCCACAAATCTCCTCTTGGGTGAACTGAATAACCTTGTGAAATTAAAACATTCTTTTATTAGCTATAGTACACAGTTATGTAAAATTATACAAATTTTAAAATTCATGGACTAATTTCAATAAATACTTTTAAATATTTAAATAATTTGACGACACGTTTGGCTCAGTCGGTAGAGACATTACTTTCTGCGCAAGCGGTCGCGGGTTCGAGTCCCGCTGGGGACATTCATTTGTTGAGCACGAATGTTTGTACTCCAGTCATGGGTGCTTATATTTATAATATATATGTATTTAAAATTTATACGAGTACGTAGTATATCAACTATCTAGTATCCGTAACACAAGCTTAGCGTACCACGGAACAAGATGGCGCTGTATGTAATAATGTCGCTATATACTATATTTATTTATTAAAATATACTTTATTTCAGCTTTCGGACTAAAACAATTTTTCTTACCACTACTCATCGGGGCACAAGTTTTCAAGAGTATTCTGCTAGCTATGTTTTTGCCAAGCATCTTGGGAAGTTTCGGCAAAATCTTAGGCAAAGGTAAGCTGAAGTAACTTTGAATTAATTAAATGACTATGTTGGCAACTTTCTTACTTGTTTGTGTCACTGTCAAAAACTTTGAGTATTTTAAAGATCTTAATCAATCATTTGAAATCCTTTCAAAGAAGTTATTATAATGCCTAAAATAAATAAGTAAATTTCAATGTATATTGTCAGGTTAACTTATAAAATGTTTATAATTTAATAATATTAACAAAATATAGTTAAAGGTTTAGTTGTTATATTAAGAGAAAAAAATGATCGAATTTTAGAACTACTCTAATATGAAACTTCAAAGATAAAGATAAGTTTTAAATATATTGTTCAATCGCTATTATAAGTTAATCATATGAACGAAAATATAATATAAGAATATGTGAATGCCAAATGGTAATGAAAAATCCGATCATTTGTATGAGTTTTGAAAAAATAAGCAAATAGATCCTGTGATAGATTCGATTCCTACAATTGACGCCTCAACTATAGATATGAAATGAAACATACTATCACAAGCATGTTTAAAGGGGTTACGACCGGCTCAAAAATCAGTTCTGCTGCGAAGAGCCGGCTGAAAATTCCACATTTGCTAAATTTCAAATATTGAAAAAACTCATAGCAAATTAAATAGCTTTAAATGAAAAAGGCATGAATGTTTTATATTTTTAGTTGATAAGAGTTTGTCGCAAAAAAAACCATAAAGAAGATAATTTAAATTGTAAAATATATATACAGGTATATCCCAAATATCAGCTGCGTCCAGTCAAGCAAGCTATCCACCAGCCAACAGCGAAGATCAAACTGCCTACACCAATGATAACAAGGATTTTATGGGATACGAAACGAACCCAGCAGCGACATACGCGTACTCCCAAGACGAAATGTATGCAAATGCTAACGATGTGAACGATCTTTCTAACGTCGATATGTCTCGGTAAGATTGCTAATTCAATTCTTTACATAGTATAAAACAAAGTATATTATTAATATGTATGTATTTAAAAGTGATATATGTGTAGTGTATAAACTATCTGGTAACCGTAACACAAGCCTCGTATAGCTTACTTTGATGTAGTTTTCATTCGACAGAGTGATTCAAGAAGAAAGTTTATGAATAATATAAAAAAAGAAAAGAAGAAAGAGAAAAAGTCTAATTTCTGATAAATCTATATCTATAAAACTTCTAGGGACTTACCCGAGCGAAGCAAGGGTGTATGTAAATAAATAAATGAACATTGAACAGTAATATTCAACATGTAAAATACATACTAACCAAATAATTATGTTCAACATTTTTTCTAAAACGATGAAGAAGTTTAGAAAAAGCCAATTTGTAGCTTTTATATGTAACTATAATGTTATTGAAAGATCGCGAGTTAGAGTCCAATTTATAAAAACCGTTAATATTAAATATAAAAAATATATGAGTAAATTACTTAGTGTGAAGTAAATAGCTTGAAAGTAAGATTATTAAACATGAATATTTAATACTTATAAGACTCTTAGCGAGAGTTTTAATATTGCAAAATTCGGTCATAACAAAAATTCTAACAAACGTTGAATCGATTGATTGTTACAATTTAGATGATACAGAATAAAAATAAAACAATATGGGTGGGATCGCATAAATAACAGTAATACAATGCGTTAGGGACCCAAAAAAAAGGTTACGTTAGCACAAAATCTAAAATAAACATGGGCATGAGATAAACGGCAAACCATAAGGCATGTTCAAAAAATAATTCTGCATGCTGTCTATAGGATTTATATAGGAATATTCGTTTTATGATCGTGGCCTACTTCCCGCGGACGTTGTGTGAAAAAGTTGAAGTCCGCAGGGACGTGGCTGGAAATGCGAAGTGCGCATGAAAACTTTCAAAATGACGGAAAATATTAGTCGACTGACTTATTTCCATTAGTGAAAGTATGTAAGTTTCTCAAAAGAGCTTTTTTTCATATGTTTAATATTATATAAAAAAACAGAAGCAGTTAAATTATGATATTTTTTGATTCTGTCTTTTTAAAAACAAGTTTTATTAGTATAGGTACACTATTGTATAACACAAAAACTTGTCCATTTAGATTGAAAGAAATAGTTAGAATTATTTTTATTACGAGTATCTTCGTCTTCAAAAAGACGTGTTAAATTTTTTATCGATTAACCGCCGAACTCCTAGTCACTTAAAGAACCATGAAGTCGTTCTTTAGTATGGAGATTTTCGACTTAAATGGTAAATTAAGTGTCTATGATTGCGGCGGTAAATGATCAATTCCAAAGTTTAAATTTTTTTTAATTACGTAGGTAATAAATATTAATAGCTTACGTTAAAAAATCTAGGCACAAATACATGAGAAGGGTCGACATATTAAACTTTGAGGCAAATCGATTTCAATAAATGTTAAATAGAAAAAGCTTTTGTAAAGCTTATCCCATTTCACATAAAAGATACCTTTTTCATCAATTTGTTACTGTCAATCAGTCTTCTTGTACGTCCTTAGATCCTTTACACGTGATTGATATTTATACCTATATAGGTAAAAAAATCCAAAGGTACGTCTGTCCATTAATTTTATTTAATCTACTAGCGACTCGCCCTCGCTTCGCTCGCTCCTTAGTTTACGTGTTGTATATATTTATTTCGTACCGCCCTGTATATATTTGACTTGATTATAATATGAATTACCATTACACGCACCATGGCAACGGTCATAACTGATACGTCAAACGCCGTTAATTTTATAAAGTTTTTTTTTAAATTTTCTAATCTTCCCCACAACTTTCTTATTTTTTCTTTCATAAGAACCTTCTCCTAACAATAACAAACATAACAAAAAAAGAATTGGCCAAAATGGTCCAGGCGTTGTTGAGTTATGCGCTTACCAACACATTTTGCGATTCATTTTTATATTATAAGATTACAAGTAACTATCTATGTACATAATATAATCGTTTCATACTCACTTCATGTCATTTTCACACTCGCTTTATTACAACTTTAATTTAATTAATACTTAGATCTACTTTAATTATATCTACGGCAAAAGTATAATTACTTTTAAATTCAAAGTAAGAAGAACCGAATAAGAACGAAATACGTACTGAAAATGTATGAAACCTTTCAAGTATAAGCTATTAATTTAAAAATAAGTTATCAAATTCATTTCACATGAACAGGAATTGCCAATAAGAACTTATACATTCTTCTTCTGTTTCCGTTTAAAGTTTTCTCACGATGACAAAATGACAAAAATTCAATTACTTCAAGTCTCGTTACATCACTCCGTATACTCAGGGGCGTACCATACGGGCACGGGAGCGGCAATATTTTTTTATAGTTTATATTTTAGTTGACATTTAAATAAAAATACAAATGCCGAAGCCAACCATTTGTTTATAATGCTGACAAGTATATACCTAAATAGAGTCTGTTCGGTAGGATAAAAAAAAAATAAAAAAAAAAAACGTTTATTGGCATAATTTGTGTGTACAGAAAAAAAATGAGAGCCCTGAGCCCCTGCGCTAGTATAACTGTATTGCAGGAGCCAGTGACTACCCCATATACAATAATGACATGTTTATGCCAACACTATGAAAAGGATGATGGTCGTGGCATAAAATGGAACTAACATTATGATTTTTATATGACTATCCAACCTGACATCCTTCAAATTTATCGTGTTCATAGAGAAAAGTAATATATAGGTCGTGTTGTTCAATTGATTTGTGATTTTTATTGTAAAATCATGTCGAAAAGGGGAAAATCTTTTCACCATTCAACAAGAAAAATAATAATTATATATTATACGGTTCTGCCAAAAAGACAAAGTAGCAAAACACAACAACAACAAAACAGTAAACAATGCAGCGCCCTCCACTCTTCAACAATCATCCTACCGAACAGACTCTAACATTTGCGTTCAAGTATTATTATGTTTTTTTTTTTAATAAAATACTCTATCATAACTTCATAGGGCGACGAACCTAACTAGCCCCTCTGCAAATACTCGACTATTATACTAACTATATAAAAAATATGAAAAATGAAAACTTTTCCGGTCTGTTCGTATTTCCTAACCTTTGAATGACTAAATCTATTTGAAAAACATTTTTAATAACCATGGGCGTAGCGAGGTACGGGCAGGGGGCTGCCCAGCTGCCCCCCCCCTAGACGATGCAGGTAGGCTCACAAACCATAAAGTAAAATTACGTAGGTTGCATATTGATAAACAAAAACAACGTTGATTCTATTGACAGGCGATTTTTATAAGATTGTACTATGAATGGTTGAATCTAGAATTGCTTTTATACGCGCAAAACGTCGTTACGTCGTTTTAAAACATGGCTGAGATCAACGATGACTCTCAACGTCGACTACTTTTTTTCAATACATAGTATTGCGTGTTGGTCTAAGTTATGCGAAGGTTGCTCGTGCTTTGGCGACTCTCGAAGTGATGTCCTCTTCGGTTCGTTCTGTTTCTGACATGCAGCTACTGAGGTATGTGAATTTATGGACGCGTTTCACTGCCTCTGTGCCGATGATCAACGGGAGTGTACTCGTTGCTCTGCTCCTCATTTCCAGTGTCTTCCTTATATTCATTTTGAGCCCCATTCTAGCTGCCTCCTTTCGTAAGTCGTTCAATTTGGCCAGCATGTCTGCACAAGTGTGGCTCAATAGACATATATCATCTAGAGTTGGTTATGACCCATTCAATGCCGTGACGCTTGTTCTTCGTGATATTATGCAGAATACCATCACGACTAGAAAGACAGCCCTGTCCTACACCTGCGTGTACCTCTAGGTCTTTCGAAATGAGCATTTTATGAGCCACTTTAGAAGAAAAATTCTTGTGATATTAATATTTTTTTCTGGGAAGCCAATTTTGCGCAATCAAGGCCAGATGCTGGCCCACCTCACAGTATGTATCAAAAGCCTTTTCGAAATCTACAAAAGTGAGATACTATCTCCCTTTGCCATTCTGTTGCCTGTTCTAGTATGATACGAAGGGTGTTGATCTGATTTGTACCCGATCGATTGGGCCGAAATCCTGCTTGCTCTCTGCGTATGAGGGGGTCGACGATCTTCGAGAGCCTATCCAAAATGACTTTTTATAAAACACTTATAGAACACTTTGGACGTGACCGAAAGCAAAGCCCAAAAAAAAATTCCTCTCCAGTTACAGCATTGACTGAGTTTCCCCTTTTTTGGTACAGTGATAAGAAGGCCTTTGCTGTTGCTCCAATCGCCTGGTAAATCTTCTTCCTGCCAGATGCGCAGTTATGATTCGGTCTGAGATCGGTTTCCAGTACAGAAGGCCTCTTTTTGCTTCATCTGATATGAGAAGTCCCACGTCATGTTCTCGGGCGTCGTCTTCAGCCTTTTTAGGGAATCTAATCTCGTAGGGAATAAAGGGCCCGAGCGAAGCGAGGGCGAGTTGCTACTTGCTAATGGATAGTAAATTCACTGATGGATATTTTGTTTTTCACTAACCCTCGACGCAAAAACGACAGGTTGTTATAAGTTCGACATGTCTGTGTTTGTGTGTTTGTGGCATCGTAGCTCCCGAACGGATAAACCGATTTTGATTTTATTGTTTTCATTTACAAGGTGAATTAGTCGGGAGTGTTTTTAGTTATATTTGATAAAAATCGGTCCAAGATGGCCGCCACTACAAAATGGCGAAACTCCCTCAATATGGGCATCAAATAAAAGGGCTTGTCTAGAATAATCATGTACACTAATATATTAAAAAAGAACGAGGAATATTAACTAAGAAATGAAAACTAAACTAAACCTGTATTTTTTTGCCCTGGATTGATGAGGAAAATTGTTTTTTATTTAGCTTTTAGTACATTATTATTATTTTGTGTCAGGGTTTTTTTATTTTTTATTTGATTTTATCTTATGTATTACTGGCGGGACCCGCAGCTTCGCTCGCGCTAAAAGTACAAAAAATAGTTTTGGCTTAATGCAACGACGAATGATTAACCATTTAAAGGTCTACCCTTTTTTATGAAGACTACTGTATTCAACCAGCTATTGCGTTTTCCTGTGAAGGCAGACGTATGAACTATTACAAGCTTTTCGGTAGGCCTTGTAAGACCTACAATATTCTAAATTAATACATAATTATTGTGATATAATCTTTTAAGTTTTAGTAAGAGTTAGCCATATTTTGTTGCCCTTATCCTTAGGAGAGGAGATAGATATTTAATATTTGTCGGGCTGTTTTATTTTGATATAACTCTCTCTTGAGAGTTAGCCAGCGCTAGGGTTTTTAAGACGAGTCCAGAAAACTAATTATTTTGTGTCATCATGTTTCCAGTAGAAATAAAATATATTTTTTGCAAAAAAAAAAACACAAAAAAGTAATCACGTCACAAAATTTAGTTAAAATCTGTGCAGAACTGTTTGAGTTAAACGATAACATTCAAACAGCTAGACTTACAGGCAATCAGACATAAATTTTGAAAACTACTGTTTTGAGGTCTATACTCAATACGAAATACGTTACAGTCATTGTTTCAAAAAATATTTTATGTACAGATTCTCTTCTGAGCTACTGTTTTATTATAAGCATTTACCTTAGATTATATTCTTGGTTTGTCTAGCCTGCCCCCCCCCTAAACAAAATAATAGCTACGCCCTTGTTAATAACGAATTCAATATACTAGTGGTCGCCCTGTGGTCGAAATTCAACCATTATTAATAACTAATATAATTTATGTTGTAATAAATGAATTTATTATGATTATGTTTGTCGTTCAGTGTGTCAAGTACATGGTAGTGCATGTAATATTTTTTTTATTCATTTAATGTATTTTATGCATAATTTTAAAAATATATTAGCATTCTGCACTTCTTCTCTATATAAACTATAAGTGTGCTAAATTTGATACTCTCCGTCCGCGTTTTGTAAAAAGGGGTACAAAGTTTTTGCTTCACGTATTAATATCTTATATGAGTGAGAAGATGTATTGTGAAGATTAGTGTCTATCACTATATTACGAACAGAGTCTCGGGTATATTGTAGTGAAGCAATAAATAAAAAATTACGTTAAGAAGTTACGTTTACCCTTTACAACCTAAATTAAATCACATGACAAAAGCATCGGCTTTTATATAATTCATTAATTGAAGAAGACAAATAATTTAATTAAAATAAAACAATTAAAATGTAAAGCATTTAATCAGAACTTATTTAATTATAGAGACGCTTATTGAAACCTCTATACATCTGTTTACTGTCATGTTATACCAAGTCTTTTCAGTATGAAATTCATATTAATACAATCGCTCGTCGCTTGAAAAAAATATGATAGAAATTTAAAGTATCAATACAGAAAAAATTATGTTAATCTCAAACCCTTTTTGGGTTAACATAAATATGTTTCATAAATCGCACTAAAATAGATAATATATAGCAAATATATGTTATAATTCCGAAAAAATAAAATTAAACGGCTTCTGACTTCATCTCTTACATTAAAAAACGAGGGACTATCGTATCTAAAACAGTTTAAATTTTATCACATTCGTTATAACAAATTTATCTAAATTGATCGACTAAAAATTGTCCAATTTTAGAAAAAGGACTCGCAAAAGTATACAATAGAGATTTCACAAAATGTGTTAAATTAACTACGACCTTTAACGTTATATAAAAAAAGCTGTCTAAAGCATAAAAAGAAAAGTGGTTCGTTTCATTTTGTTCTATATTTACATAACAGCGAGTCACCCTCGCTTTGCTCGGGTTCATCTCTAGGTGCTCCGGGCCAAATTTTAAATTTTACTAACTCTGAATGTCTTATTTATTTATATCTAATTTAAAGCCTAAAAAATAAGTTTCAAGCTTCTAGCTTTAAAAATGACGTAATTTCCATACAAACTTTCATCCCCTATTTCAACCCCTTACAGTCTTTTCGCATTGAAAATTAGCCTATGTCCTTTCTCAGACTACCTGTGTACCAATTTTATTTAAATTGGTTCAGTAGTTTAGGCGTGATTAAGTAAAACACAGACAGATAGAGTTACTTTCGCATTTATAATATTAGTAAGGATATATCCTTTAGTAACAGCAACGCATGGTATTTTTCAGAACACTCGAGAAATATGCCAGCTTGGCTCAATTGTCCAGCGAATTATTACTTTATAAATATATACACGATGCCTGTGTCCAACAGTGGGACGTATAATTATATTTTCATGATTGATTTCTATTTTTCAGATTCGGCGCCGGCGCCCAAAAGGTGTCTTATCTGCCCAGCAAGAATAGTTATTATAAGAATCAAATGACTACGAGCAATAATTATAAGGTATTTATATTATATATAAACTACACATTATGTATATTTACTTTTAGGTTATACATAGAATAGAGAATATAAGAATAGAATAAAAATATTTACAACTTTTATAGAAAACTGTATTTTCGGAATTTTTGGGGGACTTATTTTGATTTTTGGTTTCCGAGGCTTCGAATGCTTTACAGCATAAAGCCGAAATCAATTAGGAGCCTACTACTAACGGTCGTAACATGACCGTTGGCATGGTGCGTGAAAAGCCGTCAATTGTATAATAATGTGTAAATTGTACAATCAAAAGCCGTTAATTGTATAATGTTGTTTTAAATTTCCTAACTTTTTTCGATATAGTATGTTATTCTTAAGAGATAGACATATGCCATCGCGGTTTAGTTATATCTCAAAAGGTTTAGTCAGCGTTTTCGTTGAAAGCTCTCAGACGGCTTATATTTTTCCGACGCCTCCAACAGATATCATTATATTTTAGCCAATTTATAGAAAAACTTGACAAATTATATATTAAAACCTTCCTGGAGAACCATTCTATCCTTTGGTGAAAACTGCATGAAAATTGGTGCAGTAGATTTTGAGTTTATCGCGAACAGACAGACAGACAGACGCGGCGGAGGACTTTGTTTTATAATATGTATAGATTATTAAAAAAGTAGACCTTTTTAAAAACAACACTTTTATTTCTGTTCTCTGTTTCAAACATAAAAGAATCAAGTAACAATATCTCATACAAAATGTGCAATGTTTTTACTTTTTACATAAATATATCGACCTTGGCTTTAATTTTGTTCCTATAATAATATTTACTAATAAACCGCTAACTTTAATTACATTACCACCACTTTTGATATCCAAACCATCGCTAAAACTTTATGCTGTAAAAAATTTAAGGTAAAACTAAACCAAGTGCTTTTTTAATTAATATTTCAAATCACAAACGATAGTATGCTTTTTATAAAGTTATTCAAGAACGAGTCTGAGCTGGACAATAATTTGCATGTCTTTTAAAACTTGCTAAATACTTTCAAACATGCAGGTTTCCTTACAATATTTTCAATACAATATAACAAATATAATTACCACTTGCGGATACCTTAATATTCGCAAGTGGTAATGATATTGAAAACGGTTCACAAAAATCAGAGGTATGAATGATATTCAAAATTTAAACCCACTTCACGTGGTTTTCCAAGCGAGCACGTTACCACTGGGCTATCACTGCCTTTAAATGGATAATTAGCGTACTTATAATTATTATTTAAGTACCTAGAATAATATTTAATATTCTAAAGCATTATATTGAGATTCAATTTATTGTAGAACGCCTATTTCAATTATACGAGAAATAGTGGTTTTGAGGGTAGGGACTGGTAATGTATGCCTTTAATTTTATTTATTTTATTTATTTATTCAGGTAAAAACAGTCATATACACAAAAAAAAAAAAATATTTAAACAGTAAGAATACAACTAGACCTACATTACCCTAATTTGTTACAAATAAATTACTGATTTGTCATCAAAAGTGACGGATGCTAAAAAGTATGTTTTACAGGCAAACCTAATTTAAAAATTGAATAAAAATATTGAAAAAAAATAAAATAAAATAAAAATACAGTTTATACAAAATTTCCCAAAAGTAAAAAACTAAAAACATTGATTGGTTTATACCTACTGGCAAAAATGTAACATAAATATTAATAATATTATCATAGTACAAAACAATAGAAGCCCATAGTTAGAATATTATATTAAACACTTGCTTTTTATACATACTTAGTTTATACGAAAAAATATCAACAACACTTAAATTATTATTATAGTAAGAACAAGAACGCCTGAGAAAGGTATTTTTTGCATACCTAGTATGATAAGAAGGAATATGAAAGGTATCTTTGGAACGAGAGGAACGAGAGGAAAAGGAGCGGGGAATTTTGAAAAAGATGAGGTTTAATAAATCTGTGGAGTTTACATAGTTATTAAGAATTTTGTATAAGTATATGGTATCTAAATAATTACGTCTGGAGTGCAAAAGCTGCATATTATGTCTTGTCAAACTCTCCTCGTAGTCGTTATAATAAAGACCAGTACGATATTCCAGAGCCTTCACGAACTTCCGTTGCACTTTTTCAATTCTTTGGATGTGTACCATATATTGAGGACTCCAAACAACACTTCCGTATTCGAGAATGCTTCGCACATATGCGTAATATAGTGTTTTTAGTGTATTACTCCGAGTGAAAGGTTTGCTTAGACGGAGGATTAGTCCTAAACGGTTAAAAGCTTTAGCTACAATTTTGTCAACATGAAGGTTAAAGTGCAGTTTGTAGTCTAGCGTGACGCCAAGGTCACGAACTTCGGTGACTCTGTTCAGAGTGTTCCCTAGTAATTTGTAATTATAAATATGAGGTTGATGTTTTCTAGAAAAAGTTATTACGCAGCATTTATCAACATTAAGGAACAAATGATTATTATTACAATATTGCTCAAATTGATATAAATCTTGCTGTAACTCAAGACAATCATCATCACAACGGATAATTTTATAAATCTTAGTATCATCGGCGTATAACAAATGATGTGAATTTCTAATGCAAGAGTTCATATCATTTATATATAAAGTAAATAAAAACGGCCCTAAATGAGAGCCTTGAGGGATTCCAGACGAGATTTCCACAAAACCTGATACATAACCCTTGAGTGCAACAGCTTGGCTACGGTTGTTGATATACGAACATACCCATCTAAGGAGATCGCCGTGTATACCAATTCTCGAAAGCTTCTTCATTAAAACAGAATGATTAATCTTATCAAACGCCTTCGAGAAGTCGGTATACACTGCATCAACCTGATAACCTGCATCAAGAGCATTTAGCAAAAAGTCAGTGTACATCACAAGATTTGAATTTACACCACGACCACGATAAAATCCATGTTGTTCGGGAGCAATTACATGATACAAGTGACATGTAAGTATATTAGTTATAATTTTTTCAAAAATTTTACCAAAAACGTTTAACTTTGATATGGGTCTATATTGCTTTATGTCGTGTATATCACCCCCTTTTGGAATGGGGGTGATGATGGCTTTTTTCCATACACTTGGGAAACAGCCTTCGGTTATGGACTTATTGTAAATTATTGTGAGTGGTGTTGAAAGCTCTTTATAAAGGTTTTTAATTAATAATGGATGAACACCATCATGACCGGCACCTTTATTTACATTAACTTGCTCAAAGTGCTTTAAGACAACTTCGCGTTGAATATCTACCGTCGATATATTAACTGAAGACATATTGACCTCATCATCAAAAGCAATGTGGCTGTTAATTGTGTCAGTTTGAGGGACAAAAACGGACTTAAAATATTCGTTAAACATGTTTGTGATTGTTTCTACGTTATCGGAAGATACATTATTAAATTTCATTTCGGTAGGGATATTATTAGAGCCAAATTTAGATTTGATAAATGAATAAAAATATTTTGGGGAGGTTGAAATCTTATCTTCAGAGAAAATTATATATCGCATGTAGCATTCACGTTCAACTCGTTTTTCTCGAGAACGTAAGGCAGAGTACAACTGATAATCTCGGTCATTTTGATATTTTTTCCATTTAGAATGCTTTTTCATTTTTTGTCGAATTAATTTTATAAGTTTACGGGAGTACCAAGGAGGGTAATTAGAATGTGATTTAACAAGTTTTTTTGGAATATACACGTCGATTAAATTCTGCAAAATATTATAAAAGTAACTGACTGATTCTTCGGTATTTAAGGTGGCTAGATCAGCAGCCCAATTGACTCGCGATATTTCTTTGCCAATCGCTTTAAAATCAGCCGCATGATAGATTAGCTTAAGACGCGTTTTTTCGTTTTGTATAAAAACATGCGTTTGTAAATTGAAAGTTATATCAAGAGATTTATGATGCGCATCCTCTGGGATTAACGGTGTGGTAGAATTGGACACAGTGCACTTATCGCTACTAAGTACTAAGTCTAAGACTCGTCCATTACTATTTACACAACCATTGTACTGCCTAAAATTGGATAAATTCATAAAATCGCACAAGTCCCCCGCCAAGCCGTCGCCATTTGTACCTAATTTAAATGATTGGGTCGAGTCGTTAAAGCTATCCCAACTAGCGTTAGAAATGTTGAAATCTCCAAGTATTAGAAAATTATCATTTAGATTATTTTGCAAAATGTCAAATGTGTTGTCGTAAAAATTTTGTAACGATTCAGAATGGTTGTTACCGTGTGGAAAGTAACAGCAGGCTACATGCAAGCTAGAGGAAGCCGCGGTGCGGTAGTGTCGGGGCGCGGGGCGGGAGGGGCGCGCGGCGGCGGAGGCGGCCCCGAGCTCGAGCGTCACCCACATCTCCTCGGCGGCGGGCCCCGAGCGCCACTCGGGCCGGAGCCGCGCGCGCAGTTCGCGTCGTACCGCTATAAGCACGCCGCCGCCCCGCGCGCCCTGCCCGTCCGCGGGCTTCCTATCTCGCCTAAAAACAATGTATTTGGTATGGAAGTATTCTGCATCGTAATATTCCGGAGTTAACCAGGTTTCGGTCAGGACAATTAAATCATAGTCGCTTTGTAGAACATTAACTAAGAAAGAGTGTGATTTAGTGCGTAATCCTCTTACGTTCTGGTAGTAAATTGATAAGGAATTAAACGAAATCAGATTGACGGTATAAAATATACAAATAAAAAAAAATTAATTTTATTCTGATAAGTTGTGATGTATTGTAAAGTACCTTTCTCGGGCTTGAATCGTTAAAATCTATAAAAAGGAACATAAAAGACAAAAATATAAAATAATATGATTGGCAGTATATAATACCAATTAGCAGTTCTATAATATAGTTGTTGATAAAATTCGTGGGTACAATATTTACAAATAACTGGTGTATGTGAGTGATTTTTGTTGTATCTAATGCTATTGATAAGTGCATGTATTTCTGCATAATGGATATCAGATAATAATATAATAAATTAACGAAGACATTATGCATTCGGAGTAAATATAAGAAAATTATTTTTGAACAATACGTGAAACATAAGAGGAAAAGAAAAAACATTATAAATATTAATAAATCGCCGAACAACGATAACACAAATAGTCATTTAATTTTTAGTAAGTCACTCTCGCACGATATACGTATGATACTAGAATTATCACTTTTACGAATAAGAATCTTGCTATCTTTAACCCACAAATATGAATAGTTTTTTTCGAGTTTAAGTTCGCGTGCCCGCTTTAGTAGTAGTTTGTTCGTTGGAGTGAGGTGATCACTAACGTACACGGTGCTCGCCGGGCCGGGCAGGCCGAGGTGCGCGGTGGTGAGGCCGCGGCGCGCGCGCACGGCTGCGATCAGCTGATCTTTGCGCCGCCGCTGGCTAAACCGCACTATAATAGACGCCGGCCGAGTAGGTTCATTGTTGCTTTCCGTCCTACTCGATGGATATGGACGCACTCGATGTATTGAGTCGATATCATGATCGTTCAACTGAAAACCCACAGTAACGCATAAATCATTTAATATTGTATAGACATTTTCTCCTTTTTTTGTGGGTATACCGGAAATTTCTATGTTGTTCTGTCGCGAATATTGATCGTGTGAATTATTTTGCGCTTTTAATTCGGCTATAGTTTTTTGCGCTGATAATAAGTCTTTTTGTATAACTGATAACGTAGATAGCTTTTGCTCTGAAGAGGTCAATCTACGATCGAATTCATTAAATCTACCTTCCATTGTGTCAAGTTTGCTGTTCAATTCTTTCATATGTTGCATGGTGCATTGAATATCAGATTTTATGTTAGTAAATTCTACCTTCATCGTGCTAAAATCGTTTCGAAAACTTTTTATCTCCTTTAACACGTCTGACAAAGAGGGCTGTGTCTCCGTGAGTTGAGGTGAACGGCAAGTAATGCACCGCCAGCCAGCTTTTTTTTCCACTCCCATTTTTTTGTAACTAAGCTCCGAAACACCGGCACAAACATAGTGGTACTGACCACCGCACTTATTGCACAACACAAAATCCTCAACAACATCGTTGCACTTAGGGCAGATCATATTATGAAACTTTAAAATTCGTTAAACTTAACTTTAAAATAATATATAAACTAAGCAGCTGTTTTATTGCATCCGTCACTTACGAGAGCGACAACCGAACTGATATTTTATGATAATTAGATTATACAATACACCCTAATTTAATAACAATTAATGGGCCATATAAGTCAATTAATCACAGATACCTAGTACTATTTACTGCAACTCTATGCGAATAGTTTATTTTTGTAAAACTGGTCTACTCCTTACCTTCTTCAGTAGGACCTTTCTACTCTTACTCTCTATTACCTTAAGTTTAACCTCTTCATTATAGTGCAATGACCTTCACTTGCATTCATGTTAATGTAAACCACAGAAAACACGTTTGGTACAGTTTGTAGTGACCTACGCCAGCAGTCGTGGATTCGAGTTCCGCTGGGGGCATTCGTGTGTTGAGCACGAATGTATGTACTTTAGTCATGGGTGCTTATATTTATGATATGTATGTATTTAAAGTTATTTTTTATAAACTATCTGTTAGCCGTAACGCAAGCCTCGTAGTTTATCACGGAGCTACATGACGCTGTGTGTAATGTCCCAACAAATTTATTATAAGTTATAAAACGCAAGCCGCGAAAAATATTAGAAGAGTGAATGTCTACTTTTAGTACATGAATGTCAATTATCAAATTGAATGGATTTGCTCTGAAAAATTATTTACGAATTATTACTTAATATTGCTAAGCTTTACAGGTATGCTTTTTATAAAACGACAGATTTAATACTTATATATGTACATTTAATTTTCTATATTTGTACCATAAGTATTTTTCTAACATTGTAACGTATTTTTTATTAATCTCAACTTTAATATTAAAATCTCACAAAATGTAGTAGGCTTATCTAATTGAATTATAATGTCTTAGGTTCTAATCTGCAAAAGGTCTTTCTCTCTGAAAATTGCCAATACTTCGGGAGTTAACAATGCTTGTTACATCCCCGTAGCCAGTAGAGCACGTTAAATCGTACTGTCGTCGGTCGTGCACCTGATCTCACTAAAGATGGGAATAAAACTTAAAAGTCTTGTAAAATCTCTGCAAGTACCTCGTATCTATACATTTATATAGATAAATAAAATTGAATTGTCCATTTGTAATGCCGAAATATTGAATAACGCTTGCATATGAAAACATTTATGGTATTTTTGACAAAAAAAAAACTCATTTTTAAAATTTTTCGTCAGTCTCTTTGTTCCGGCTGATTTCCGAAACGGCTGGACTGATTTTGACGGAACTTTCACTGGCAGATAGCTGTTATTATTAATAGTAACTTAACCTTTTTTATTGATTAAAAGTATAATTATTCCGCTCTAAGCAAATAAAAAATTAAAACCAAGCGAAGCGAGGGCAGGTCGCTAGTTACTAGTAGTAATAAGTATGTTGTGCATAATATGTGGCTTCTTTTAATATCTTTGGTGAACGTGACCTAAAGTTATGATACTAATACAGTAAACATAAGTTATTATATACAAATATTAAACCTCGTAGAAACACATTAATAGTTATAACCTTTTTATGTTATTTACAAATTAATCATTTACCAGATTACATAATATTTTTGATGATTGAAGTCATTTCAACGAAGTGTTTTTTATTTGACGGTGTTTTTTTTCGCGTTTGGCTCAGTTTATTGATTTTCCGTGCCAGCCGTCGCTGGTTTGAGTCACGCTGGGAGCACTATCCTATCCATATTTCAAGCTTCTTAGCTTACTATGGAACCAGATGGTGCTATGTGGTGTCCCAACATATTTATTTAAATTTAATATATATCAATCATTATTGTCGTTATTTTCGAACTGTATCGACTGACTACTTGTTTATATATTTTCTGTTTTTATTTTAATGTGTAATAAAGGATATAATATGTTACATATATACAAATATACCATAAGTAGGTACCTCCTTTTTATAAATTGGTAAAATCTATGGCTTACTTACCTCAGTTATATCTCTTTTAGATATTCCAGAAAATACCTGCATCATCTATGATCCTGAGCAATTACGATCCATTTTATTCTCCACTGCTTTCACGACTCGATGGCATATTCGCTAGACTTGGTAAGCTAAAATATATCTTATGCAATATACATAAAGTCAAATTCACTTTAGCAAATCTTAAAACAAATTATAGTACTTATAAAAATAGTCTACACGTGTAAACTATTTTCAACTTTGCTCTTTTAAAGATTAGATTTAAATTTGTGTATTATGTATATTTTATTACATTGACAACGCTTTTGGTTAACTACATCAATATTAATATCAAAACCTATGAAACATTATTATAGTCGGCCAACGGACGTGACAGCCCAAGTTGCCATACGCTAATGTCCCAAGCGAGGGTATGGCAGCTTGGACTGGCTGTCACGTCCGTTGGCCGACTACATGTTTCATAGGCTTTGATTAATATAATATGTATGTGTATTTGTAACTTTTATTAGGAGCAATAATATTTGGAATATGTGAAGGTGACTTTTAAACGTAGACACTTATTCATAAATCAGTATTATACTTCAGTTTGATATTTGAGAACAATACAATATTACTCACAAACTTACAGACTGACATTTAATTTAAATTCTATATAATAATGTAAAAGTGATGATTCAAAAGTGCTTGTAAAAGTCTATTTGAATAAAGAATAATTTGATTTGATTTTGACAGTTAAATTTTTAAGCAAAAACACTTTTATCCAAAAAAACAGAAATATTTTATAAATTTTTCAGAAGTGTGTAACCAAAATATACTATATTATGTGATATTAGAAAAACTAAATCTGTGTTAAACTTTATTAAGGATATCTTGAAAAAGTCCTTACATACAATTTGATTTTCTTTATACGATTGAAATTAAGAACTACAAAGAGTAAAATGATTTTTAGCATATTTTTATATCAATTAACAAGACTATTACATAAAATATTTTTATACAACTTGCTTAGCTCTAAATAAATAAGTTATTATGCTAAAAAGATTGTGTCACATAAAACCAAAAGTTAAATTAATAACTAATTACATAAATTCTAGGTCTAGCGCCATCTGACCAACCAACTGAGGAAAACACGATGATAGGCGGTCAGAGCCTCAGCGATGTGAAGTTAGAAGCCTGTCGGGAACAATTAATCTGCCTCATGTATGCAAGCCCGGCGAAATACGCCCCATACAGTAATTTAGTGTCGGCACAGTTAAGCAGGTAATTATGTATTTCACGTCATGGTAGATTTCACTAATAAACTAATATTTTCGAACGAATATGATGCTAATATTACAAAATTATGAGGCAGTGGTAGCCCAGTTGTAATGCGCTCACTTTGATAACCGAGTGATGCTAACGTTAATCATTTCTAACGTTATTACCACTTGTCTGACGGTGAAGGAAAACATCGAGAAACATGCATGTTTGAGAGAACCTAGCAATTTTGCAAAAGATATGAAGTCCGCCAACTCGCACTTGGCCAGCTTGGTGGACTATGGCCTGATCCCCCTCGTATTGAAGGGAAGGCTCGTGCCCAGCAGTGGGACGTTAAAAGAGCTGACTGCTGAATACATTACAAAGCTAGTGAAATGCGCCTAGCAATACTTTTACTGTCAATATCAAAAAAACAAAAACATGTTAACTTAGGTAAATTAACACAGGAATTTCTAGAAGACGTATGTATGGAGGCTGATGAAATAGCCACTTCATCTTCTATGGGATTGTGGATTTCTTGCATCACATCGGGAAATAGTTTTTAGACCCAGATTAGATTATGGAATTTACTTCTAAGCAAATCATGAAGTTTATCATAGTTGAGTGATTTAAGCGTGAAGAAGTAACAAATACAAATATATTTTAGATATACTAATAATATTTATTTTAAGATTTCTTGTTTATTGGTGTGACATTATTTTAAGTACGCGACGTAAAAGTAAAACAAAATTATTCGCATTGAAATACAAACATTGAACAAAGAGAAACATAATGTACAGTACAGTTTACTTCGGTCAATCAGGTGAGTCCCGCGGGACACTATTATTTATTTAACAAAAAGCTACAGAGGCACAAGGACGAGCGAACAAATTCTAAAATATTTATTATTTTAAAGGTATAATGAATACTAAATTTGTAACGTTTCTTAGATATTGGCCTTGAAGAAAAATAGAAGTTTCTAAAGCATACTATACCTATTTTAATGTTAAGCCTCCTCTACACGTTTACAGATGCGTCCGCGGAGGCTGACAGATGCATCCGTAGATGGATCGCCTCGAGCCATCCACACGTCTAGGTTGATTAGTCTATGTTCATTCTCGACAGATGCAACGTTTGCGTTTACCTTGATAAAGATCGATAAGCTTAAAAATTTCCTCAGTGCTCATATTGTAAGCCATTTCATGAATGCTGCGCAAAGCAAATTAAACACCGATCAAACTGATGCATCGTCAGACGTGTGGACAGACGCCCGACGTTCGCCCGAAAACTCTTTGATCCGTGCCACAAAACCGAAAACAATCGGATTCAAGTCGAACGCATCTACGGATGTTAAAAACAAATTACCCCCTCTATACGTTGGCGGTGATAACATCCATCAATAACTATATGTTACAAACTAACTATATGTTAAAAAATAGTAATAATTTTAAATACGTACCTCTAAGCTTAATAATATAATAATTATTTGCTATGCTATGCTATAAATTGCTGAACCTTACTGCATAAGATATTATGTTAGCATGCCACCTACATAAGACGGTCGGATAGCCACCGGTCTGACAGACGGCCTGTCGTATACAGCTACTGCATGGGAAATGCTCGAATTTATCAGTATGATTTGGTTTCTAAACTATAAACATGACATAATTGCTATGCTGGCTTCAATATGGTTTAATTAGCTCCATAAGAATAAAGCCCCGCTGATTTTCCCTAAAACTCGACTCGAACCCGCGACCGTTAGCATAGCAAGCAGGTTACTACTAACTGAACCAAACAACTCGTCTTATTATTCTGTGATTTAAAAAAAATAGATACATCAAATGTGTTTTATCACTTTTTTATATTACAGGGAGCTAAACGAGCTTAGGCGTCCAGTTTCGGATAATCCAGAGATACTACGTTTCTTCCGATACATGAGAGCAGCGAGAAGAGGTCAAGAGGGAGATGACTGTATCCAGACTCACTCAGCCTGTGCAGTATCCACACCCTCACATACAATGATAGCTGCATACCACGATATAAACAAACTTGTTACTGCTAGAAAACTTCGAAGATATTAAATGTTAGTATTATTTCTTATAAATTTTTCCTATCAGAACATATAAAAAAATTTAAGAGTCTGTTTTTAATTTCAAACCAACAGCTTTTCACTAAATACATATTATGAAAGTATTTATAAACGAAACGTACTACATCAAAAATACAATTTTATTAAATTATTATCTGTCTGTCTGTTTGTTCCACTTAATCTTTGAAACGGCTGGACCGATTTTGACGGGACTTTCACTTGCAGATATCTTATGTTATAAGAAGTAATTTGGGGTACTTTTATTTCTTTAAAAAATACTGAAAACTGTTTATTTAATTTAACTTACGCCAAGCGAACCGGGCAGGGTTTGCTAGTATTAAAATGAAGTCGGTTAATAAATAGAAAAACACATCCCTTGGGATACAAGGTTACAGAATATCAGCTTTTCTCATATTTCGTTTTGTCTTTGTTTGCCGATGATACGTTTTCGTCTTGATGAGACTGAAACTTGTTTGTTTTGAACGAACTTAGAAGTTAAAGCATAGAAATCAGTTAAAATCGGTCCAACCGTTTCAAAGATTGGACGGAACAAGCAGACAGACGGACAGACAAAAATTTTAATATTTTTTTTATGTAAGTACCGTATTTATATACTTTCATATGCATTTAGTGAAAAGCTGTTAATTTGAAGTTAAAAACAAACACTTTAATTTTATTTACATGTGCTGAATAATGCTTTACGAAAATTGGGTCAGGGTTTCGATTCCCATTTTCACCTTTTTCATTTAGATCCCAACGATCCGATTATAGTTAAGTCAGACCGTTCCCTAGATACTAATCGTTATGAAGCAGAATACGGTTTACTGCCTATACCAAAATATTACGTTACGTTACGTTAGGGAAAATGTAATTTAACCTTCTAATATAATACACTTTCTAAAAAAATTCTGCAAAGAAGACCATAGGATCTTTACATACATATATACAATGACTTCGGCTTGGGACTTTAAATATAGAAATAAATAAATATGTTGGGATATTGTTACAATAGCGCCATTTAGTTCCGTGGTAAGCTACGTTACGTGCTTGTATTACGGATACCAGATAGTTGATATACTACACATATAAATTTTAAATACATACTAATAAATATTAACACCCAAAACTGGAGCACAAACATTCGTTCTCAACAAATGAATGTGCCCCCAGCGGGACTCGAACCCGTGACCGCTGGCCCAGAAAGTAGGATCACTACCAACTGAGCCAACCGTGTCGTCAAACGATTCTATATATAGATATGGTAATGTTTATAAGGCTATAGGTCTTCTAGGTATAAATTTGGTAACTAAAGTAAAAAAATATATATTACGTCAGTTTTAAATCTATAAAATTGAACTTATTAGGCTTTTGATTATATATAAATAAAAAAGACATTCAAAGTTTGTAAAAATTTATTCTAAAATATCTTCGCATCATAATTATAAATCCTTTTAATGCGACCCGTTAAAAACGACGTCAGAGCACTTGAATTTAAATTAGCATTTAGTTGATTTAATTAGAATATTTTTGTCTGTTTAATTTGAAGGTAATAAAATAAAGTAACTAAAATTTGTTATTTACAGAAAATCTAATATTTTGTACTCGAGTTTTCAAGTTATATACATTTTAATATGAAAGCTTCTGCCTAATCTTCCCACGTACAGTCATTTATTATTAATATTCTATTTTAATATGAACGCGAGGTTATCTCATACTTAATACGCATCACTTAGACGAGTTCAATAAGAATAAATTATATTGTATTTGTAATTATTATTTATTGGTTTATTTGGAATTTGGATCGTTTAAATGTCTAAAAGATAATAAAGAGAAAGAAGATGAAAAATAAATAAGTAGTGTTTTTATGACATTACTGTTACATGAACCATGAAACATGTTTATTATTTAAATAAATATATTGGGATAAAAAAGACAGTGGTAGCCCAGCGTAACGCGTCGCTTGTATAACCGAGTGACACGGGTTCAAATCCGGGTCTCGCACCTCTGATATTTTCACGTGCGAATCATTTCTATCCTGTTTACCACTTGTCTTACGGTGAAGGAAAATATCGTGAGGGAACCTGCATGTCTGAGAAAGCCTAGCAAGTTTTCGTAAGACATATGAAGTCCGCCAACACGCACTAGGCCAACGTGGTGGACTATGGCCTGATCCCCCTCGTACTGAGGGAGGCCCGTGCCCAGCAGTGGAACGTTAAAAAAGGACTGATGATGATGATGATGATACGGTGAAGCAAACATCGTGAGGAAATCTGCATGTTTTAGAGAACCTAGCACGTTTTCGAAAGACATGTGAAATCCGCTCGCACTAGGCCAGCGCGGTGAACTATGGCTTGATCCCCCTCGTATTGAAGGGAGTTCCACGCCCAGCACTGGGACGTTAAAAAAAGGGCTGCGTGTTTCTTTCCATTGTTAGCTATGATGGCTTTTATTTTATGAAAACCAGACAATTAATCCCCTTCACATATAAAAACTTTAAGTGCCCATTAGTGTAATACACTTTCTGTGTGTTCTGTCTCTGTGAATGTCTCCATCGGAACTCGATACTTATAACTTGACCCGACCCGGGACTCGAACCCAGGATCAGCGTCTACTAAACAATAAAAACCGAGGCAGCTCAATGTAATATAAGTATACTTAAAAAGTAATGGTTAATGATCATACATAAAACGAACAAAGCAGCCAACCATTGTGGATTAAAGATTTTGGGGCAAGTTGAAAGGTCGGATGTAATAAGTTATTGAACTCTTTTGTTAAAAATATCCAGCTGAATCTCTTTTTCCGCCTCAGAAAGGATTTAATTGGCCCAATAAGTACCGCCCTTACGAAAAACCATATATTTAACTGTCACAGTGGTGCAGTGGCTACAATATACTGTATATACACATCCGAAGGTCCTGACTTCGAATTCCGAGTCAACCTATGTTTAGTTATTGAATATATCTATTTAGTAAGGCTGAATTAAGTCTAGCAATTCTGTCTGGTCCTGTCAAACAATCATCCTATCGGAATATGAAAGTGACAGGAACGGAGTGTGCACATGTGTTTGTGCGTACACTTCTGCACAATAATATTTCAGAGCTGTTGGCTAGTCTCAATAAAATTGGCCGCCGCGCTGTGGCCGAAATCGGTTGGAAGGACATTATTGTCTTCAGCCCTTTTAAACGTCCCACTGCTGGGCACGGGCCTCCCTCAGTTCGAAGGGGATCAGGCCATAGTCCATTGCGCTGGCCCAGTGCGGGTTGGCGGACTTCACGTGTCTATCGAAAACTTGCTAGGTTTTCTCAGACACGCAGGTTTTCTCACGATGTTTTCCTTCACCGTAAGACAAGTGGCAATCATGATAGAAATTATTCGCACATGAAAAAATCAGAGGTGCGAACCCGGATTTGAACCCGCTTCACTCGGTTATCCAAGCGAGCGCGTTATCGCTGGGCTATCACCGGGAGGACATTATTATTATATGTCACGACTAACACACATGATCTAAAATAAATTTGTTTTTCAGGTTAAAAACCTCATCATGGAATTGGTGTACCCAGAGACTACATCGTCGAACTTTAAACTAAACTAACCCATAACCGAAGAATTCATAGTGGTAGTGCCATGCTTGTTACCTTCGGGTAGCAGCCGAATGGGCCGGCACGCCCCGTATAGTACCACTCTCTCACAGAAGACCGGCGTGAAGTGGCAGCTATGCTGTCGCGTTTCGTCCGGTAAGTGAGAGTCCGGGAGGCCCACACCCTATCCCCCCTCACGTCCTTCTTCCTCCCCCCTCCCTCTTCCTCCCCCTCCACATCCCTCCCTTCCCTAAAAGGCCGGCAACGCATCTGCAAAACTGCTAAACCTGCAGTCTTGCAGTCTTGCAGATGTGTCCATGGGCGGAGGTGATCACTTCCCATCAGGTGAGCCTCCTGCCCGTTTGCCCCCTTTGTCACATAAAAAAAAAAAAATAAAAAAAAAAAAAAAACAAATATTTCAAAACGCGAAGTATGTTTATATATTCACATATGAAATCTAAATTGAAATAAATAATTAATATTGAGATGTGAGACATCTACTAATTAAAATTTATAATACGCATATCATATTCTGTACATATTAAAATGGTTATATTAGATTAGAATTTATTTGAACGTGCATGTTTGTAATTTATTGTGTGTTCGATGCGTGCTTGTTATTATTTATTTGAACATGTTCATTTGTAATAATTTATTTTGATGTATAATTTAATTATAAGTACATGTAATTTATATCTAATTAATATTAAATTTGTTAAAAATATTTAGTTTAATTATAATAATGTTTTTATTAAAGAGTGCCCATAAATTAATTTATTCCTTGTATTCATTACCTAAGTTATTTAACTTATTTATTGTTATAGTCATAATTATAAAAATAAATATTTACCAATTATGAATATTCATTTGTATTATTTTATAAAAAAAAACTGATTTCTACGTAACGTTTTTTTTTCTCAAAATTTTCTACACACTAATACCTACTTGCTGTAAATGTAAATATACGAGTAATAATTGGTATTAAGAGAGTATTGTATACGGTATAAATTGTGAACTTTATCACGGTCATTAAATATTCTCTACAAATCTATAATAAAATATAAATGTTTATATTATAACAATACCTACTACAGATATAAAAAAATTTAAATACTGTTTTAAATGCATTTCTAACTACGAACAACGTCCCACTACTACCACCACTACTGTTTAAGTGTGTGTGTGTGTGTGTGTGTGTGTGTGTGTGTGTGTGTGTGTGTGTGTGTGTGTGTGTGTGTGTGTGTGTGTGTGTGTGTGTGTGTGTGTGTGTTATTTCTTCAAATTTGGCTTATCTTTACACAATAAATACCTATATTCTAGCTTAGTCTAAACTCTACATTAAGTATGTTTTGAAAAATCTTCTTAAAATAGTAATGAATTATTATCGAAACAGTTATAGCAAATAGTTCTTAGATTTTTTGTCCGTCAAATCTATCTGAGGACGTATCACAAGAAAACCACAGAACATGTCAATTAAATAAGATCCAATTTCGGGTCATCTATATATTTATACTTTTTACTGCGGAAAAATATCCCGTCTATGAGATATAGACTATAAATACTATTAAAATAAAAATATAGAGATGGACTATGACTTAAAGTCCTACTTAGATATAATATTATAAACACAAATGAATAACTCTATAAACAGAGTGGTATCCGAAGGACTTCCTACTTTCACGTAAAAACGTAATACAAGTCTAGTTTTCAAATTAATGTAGTATTTTCCCGTTTTGTTAATTATCATAATATTTATAGCGTTACATGACTTTGTCGTGCCTATGTTATTGTTACTAGTAATTACATTTTAAGTACTCAAAGCTCTACATTAATTAAACTATTTTATTTACACGAGAAAGCACATTAGAGTGTAAGTTACGATGAAATCGATCGCTATCAGGGTTGACTTGGACACATCTAGACGAGCGCTTTCCCGCGGCTCTGCATGCGTAGTTCTATATATACAGCACTATACTTATAAGTGGTAGCCCAGCGGTAACGCGTCGCTTGTATTACCAAGTGATGCGGGTTCAAATCTGGTTCTCGCACCTCTGATATTTTCATGTGCGAATCATTTCTATCCTGATTACCACTTGTCTTACGGTGAAGGAAAACATCGTGAGGAAACCTGCATGTCTGAGAAAACATGCATGGACATGTGAAGTCTGCCAACACGCACTAGGCCAGCGCGGTGGGACGTTAAAAAGGGCTGATGATACTTATAAAAATTACAGCGTATATGTTCCTCTAATGTACAAGCTATATTACTGTAAATTTTCATCAATCTGTGCAGTTTTTAAAACTAGACAAATAAAATTACGCGTTTACAGTATTGGAAACTAAAAAGCAAGTAGTTTTTTCTTAGGAACAACTTTGTAATTCGGGTCAAAAAGGCTTATTTACATGTAACATGTATGTATGTGTCGTAACTTTTAGGCATCTTCCCTGCACCATCATGATGGTTATGTATTCGTCGGCTTAAAAAGCCAAAACAGCCTTATAAGATCCCCCTCTTTATCGAGGGTGTGTGTGTAAGCAACTCAGTGGTTGCCCCCATGGATTACGGTCAGAGAAGTACCTACTCCAGCATCCCAGATGTGCCTTCCTTTGGCTGTCACACTTGGTTTTTCCGGAATTCCGGACGCTAATAAACACTACGACATTATAAATACGAGGTAAGTTACAGTTAAAAGGGCTCACGAAATATCCCATCTCTACCCTTTATTTAAAGATTTCTATTATTATCTTTTCTTACAAATATTGACGCTATGTGTAAAACCATTACTCATGCGTATTAGTAAAATATTAAGATAAACAAATGAAATACTAACCAAAGAAAAAAGACTATT
Organism: Boloria euphrosyne; assembly: GCA_951802675.2. Taxonomy (NCBI): domain Eukaryota; kingdom Metazoa; phylum Arthropoda; class Insecta; order Lepidoptera; family Nymphalidae; genus Boloria; species Boloria euphrosyne. The sequence continues at coordinate 7,255,955 of OX637893.1, forward strand.
GACTTACAATTATACAAAAAAGAAGCTTTTGGCACATATTTAATGAACTGACCCGCTTAGAATGCCTAAAGTCCTGAATATACGACCATGTATTAGATAATAGTACCTGGACAAAATATGTGAGAGAGTCGTAACCGAAATAGGTGAAAGACGCAACAAGGACCTATTGTTATTTGTTAGTAATTTCGCGTTAAATGTTACATATTCTAGTGAGGAATGCTTTAATTTTGATATTTGACATCATATAAAAATAAATTTAAAGCCATTTTTTAGTTTCGCTGAAACTCAAAAACGGCTCGATCGATTTGAATAAGTATTTTTTGATATATTATGGCTATAGCATAAAACAAAAACAAAGAATACATTAAAAAATACAGATGGAGGATCTTTAATCTTGACTGTCCGTTTAAACGTACCTAGGACCCGAGTAAAATGAGGGTACTCGCCGAGTTCAGTTAACCCTAGTATGTAAAAGAGCGTAACTCGTACTGAAATCACAAATACTACTTCAATAAAAATAGATCTATTTAACCTACTAACTATAAAAATCTACAAACTGAAGTAATCTACGAGTATAAGCTATTTTAATTAAATGTTTTTCTTACTCGTAATCAAAAGTTTTTTTAGGACCTAGAGAGAAAGAAAGAAATCCAGAGAAGAATATATAAAAAAGTTATAATATATAGGTTATTATATATTATAACTTTTTTATATATATTTTATATATATTAATATATTATTATTAAAAAAAAATTATATATATTATTATTAAAAAAAATTAAGAATTTTATATAAAATAATAGGACCATAACAGAAAGCTTATACGAAAGACTAATATTGTATTGCGATAAAAATAAACAAATATCAAAACTATACAGTCCAAATATAGTGAATGTAGATGAAGATCCGGTTTGCCCCTACTCTTCAAGCCAGTAGAAAGTTGACCTTTCTTAATATCAATTCATCGCTAACTTCTACTTTATTTCCTTTACAATAGAGCCTATTTTGAAATGTCCTTAAAAATTCATACTTATCACCTGTAAACAATATTTAACTTTATTGAATGAAAATAAGGTTTAGATTTAATTTGGCAGATTTTTGTCTTAATTTAAATCCGCAGTGCATAATCTTGGGTAACTTTTTGTGTTTTTCGGTTAGTGGCTCAATTGCTATAGGGTTTTTGATATGTTGAGTCATGACTCATGATCCAAGGTCATATTTGGATATGTATGTCATATATCTGCATAATATATTAAAAAACCGGTATTATCTGTTACCGTCTGTCATTTTCGACCAACTATGAACTGTTTAATTCAATTTTCAAATAATGCCAGCACAATGTTGTATAATCGCTGAAATCATTGTATATGGGCCTAAATTAAGTATGTGTTTCTTTGTTGTTATTGATACTCCCTTGTTATAGTGGGAAATGTATTTAGGTACGCATACCACCTGAACAACAGGATGAATCATAATACATACATACCCTGATAGCAGGTATTTTTTTACAGTTGGGAAATGCATTGACACATACCACCTGTAGAAAACAGGTGGTTATGTGGGACTCACTGGCCTAAAGCCAGCACTACCCACGAAAAACCATTTAACCTTACCCGTCTAATGGGGTATCGCAGGATCGCACTCTGACCCTGATAGCAGGTCTGCAGTAGCAAACCACAACATCCATGGGCTTTCTCCAGCTGTCCACACTGCTATCAGAGAAGTACCAGGAGCAACCCGTATCCCACACCTAGCAACAAGATGGACAACCTTATTTTCACCACTTACTAGCCAAAAAAAATCAAATGCTATTTTTACCTACTTTTATAGTTTGCTGTAGTGTGATTCAACCGGAACTTGACTCTTACTGACAGTTTGAAAGCACTCATTGATTCGATACCAGGCCAAGGACGGACTGTGAGTGGAACTATAGTGTGGATTGTCTCTTAGGGATAGAAATTCAGTGCTTGAAATTTTGTGTAAATATTGAAATATTCAATTTAATAAATTATTCTATATATAAAGATAATAAGACCGGTTTATGTTCAGGAAAGAGAAATACAATTACTTATTTATCCTTTATCTCAGTCTATTATGCGCTAGGCTCACTCAATGTTGTGGAAAGCGAAGGCCGTATTAAGATAAGTAACTAGGTATGTTATCGCTGAAGTAACTTCTATACTATTATATTTCCATATGGAAAAGAAATGTTTGACATTTGATATAAAAAAATGTTTTGTACTTCTTTCACACACAATGGAAAGTTGTGTACATAATAGCATAGGGTGTACGTAATAGCATGTTTAAAATTCTAAAAATATATAATTGGTCTCTGCATCCGGGACATTTCAACAACATTTTCAAAAAAATACGTAATGAACAGATTTGAATCAGTTACAATTGGTGAGTTTCGACAAAACTAAAGAGCAATAAAGCACCAACAGCTTTGCACATTTTCCGGGCTTCTGAGTAATTCATGACGTGACTTCTGTAGGTAGCTGATTCCCGTCCAGGTCGGTCCAGTCCTGACTTAAACTAAAGACTTCACGATCTCCAGCCATTCATACCAGCCACTAAACCAATGTGGTTGTCCTATATTATAAAGCAGTACAGAGTTTGGGGTACAAACAAAACACAGATATAGATAGGAAAAATAAGATAGTTATTTATGCTTCATTTAAATGTTATTTTAAATATTACCTATAAAAAAATATTGCAATCAGCGTTCGGCACACAGTCCCCCAACCATGAATGTTGACGGTCGAATAGTAACTAAATTTATTTCAGCATCTCTTTCAAATATAAAACCAGTATTCAGAGTAGAACAATTGTTGAAAGTAAACACGGTAAGTATAGTAAGTCTAAAAGACTTACGTTTTTAACGAATACGTCTAATAAGATCCAGGATCACAGACTAAGTTCACAAAAGACTACATCCGTATCCGGATTTATGGGTATCTTTGAATAAAAGAATAATTATAATTTGATAAATGTAAAAGAAGCTAAGGATTGTTTGAAGGCTTTGACCGATTTCTCACTGAGACATCTCTCGAATAGTTGGCATTCGTGAGGCAGAATCCTATATATTACGCAGGAGATATTATGGAAATATATAGCCCTCCATTTTTTTTCACTCTCAAAATCCGATGATAATAATAATAATAGTTCAGCTATTTTTAACATCACACTTTTAGGTAGGACCTCTCATGAATGATACGATCATTCGATGGATCACTATTAATTAGCCCACCATGCACATGTAATGAAGGTGAGTGACCTTGATATACCTTCTAAGGGTCAAAGTAGCTATGTTCTTTCATACAGAAAGGTTTCCTAACAATGTTTTCATTTACCGTAAGACGCATTGTAATCATGTTAAATATGATTCGCATTTGAAAATATCGAAGGTGTGTGACCCCGGATTTGAATTCACTTGGTTGCCTTTAAATGAACGAAATGTTAATTAAAACTTATTCATTACTGAATTAAAATTTTAACAAAAACAAAGTTTACTCAATAATTTTCAACAAACTCTGTTTTCAAATCTTCTAATTAGTAATATGTACAAATGTTGTTTAATTAACGTATAAAAAGTTCACCAGACAGAAAATGACGCGCCTATTGACATGTTAAGCTCTATCGTACAAAAAAAATATAAAAAAGAATTTTTGAAGTATAATTTAGCAAAAATTGCATTATATCTACTAATTTCCCTTATATGTAACTTATAAAAGTAGAAAAATAAGTATCATTAGTAATCAAAATCAAAAAATACAAGTTTGTCCTGCTTCCAAACTTTGTTTTAAATTCAATTATAACATGGAACCGTCGAACTAATTTGATAAAGGAGTCACGAGATGGATGTAGAAGCTTTTCGAAAGCTTAACAATAAATGGACTTGTTTTAGGCTAAGTTTTAGGATTATGTTGACGATTTGGTTTATATTACCCAATACATTACATTCTATCAAAAACCTGTTTTATTTTATTACATTTATATTATAAAAGCTGATACCAAGTAACTTTACATGAAACTTTTTGAAACAGACTAGTATCGAGAAAAGCTGAACTAAGGTTAACTACCTAACTAAAAATTGGCCGATAGCGCAAAATTATCTATGGAAAAATACATCTAGAGGTAATCAATTACTTCTAAGTAAAAAAAAAATAAGAATTGCTTTGAACTGATTTGATGTTTTTTTTTTTTAAACTTCAATTAGGTATAATAGGTATTTAGATTATGAAAATCAATACACATTTGGCGAATTAAATACATATAATATAATAAATAAATATAATATATTATATAATAAGAAGATAAATAATATAATATAAATAATAAGAATAAAAAAATATATAATATATAATTGTATCCCATAATATTCCATAAAGCACAGATTAACTTAGTATTACTTTCTTGAAGTTGGTGAAAAAATAACACAATTTTATTTCTATCTCGCGGAATAAATTACGTTATGGCCGCTGTCATGACTGTCATAATGTAATTAATTTACAACAGTATTTATTTTTCACTTTATTAATGTTTTGATGATGTTTCAGTATTTTTTATATTCTAAAGCAAACCATTAATTAAATACTGTCAAAGTAATTATTTTGGATACTTTTCTATATTTTTTAATAATGTCCTCCTTTGTTGCGGCCATGGCGGCCAATCTCATTGAGACTAGCCAACTACGCATGAGATATTATATGCACAAATGTACGCGCAGACACAAGTGCAATCTCTCTTTCTATCACTCTCATACTCCGGTGGGACGACTACTCGACACAACCAGTGAAAGCTAAGGCGCAGGACCGACGGCTTTACGTACTCTCCGAGGCACGGGGGTTACACACCACCAACTTTTCAACTCCGTGCTATTACTGAGACTTACTAAACTGAAAACTCAATAATTTAACTTGGCCCGACCCGGGACTCGAACCCACGACCTCTCGTTGTATGACCGTACATCCTAGCCACTACACCACCGAAGCAGTCACACAAAATACATAGTACTCACCTTATTAGTGCCTTTTATGTACGGAACTCTTATAAAAACAATTATCTGGGTTTCGGCATTTTAAACTTGCATCATACTAAAATCCTGGCCGTACTTGTACTATCTTAACAACCATATATGTCAAATTTTAATAATTCATTTTAGTACCAAAATTAACCCTGTATAGATAAACACACAACACTTTTATGAGTAATGGATGACAGGGAATTTAATGTTAATATTAAATTCGTTAAGTACCGAAATATGCCTGGTCATATTTGAAAGTTCAGCACATATTTAGACAGGCTTTCACCCTGAGTATAATAAGTATAAGCGTCTGGCGCCAGGGAATTGAAGAAGAATATAAGTCACTCTCACATGGATGCTTAAAATATTATACTACTAATATTATAAATGTGGAAGCTTGTGAGATTGACTAGAAAAGTAAATGGATGGATGGATATAACTCTATCAGGTCAGAACAACTTGGACCTGGAATAAATTTGGCACGGAGACAGATTATAGTCTGTAATAGTAATAGTTTACTTTTCATCCCGGAAAATGTAAGGTGTACGTGGGGGTTTTTTTTACTAGGAACAAACTTGAAGCGAAGCAAGGGTGAAGTAGCTAGCTATTTAATCACCTACCTGCAAGAATTCCAATTGTATTCAACCCTATTAACGTTCCACTGCTGATCACATACGATCACTGCCTTCTTTCGATACGAGGGGGGTCAGGCCATAGTCCACCACATTGGCCAAGTACGGGTTGGCGGACTTGCTAGACTCTCTCAGACATGTAGGTTTCCTCGCGATGTTTTCCTTCACCGTAAGACAAGTGATAATCACGTTTGAAATAATTTGCACATGAAAATATCAGAAGTGCGAGACCCAAGTTTGAACCCGCATCACTCGGTTATCCAAGTGAGTGGTAATCACTGGGCTGCCACTTTATAAATTCCAATAAGGATATCTAATATTGCTATTTTGGGACAATCTTGTGAAGTTGTATTGGAGTTTAACAAAAAAGCGATATTCCGTGCAATTTGAATAAGAAAAGAAGGAATTTACATGTTTTTGTAACCTCACGGGATAAATTTCTACATCAATGAAAAGTTTGAGGATCGTCCGATTACCATGAACTGTATTATGAAAACCTTACCAGGATACAATAATCGGCTAAGTTGTATAGAAACGGCTTTTTTGTTAAGCGCCTACAGCCTACTATATACGAGTATGTGTAGTTAATAAGCACTATTCTGTTTAAGTTAGTAAGTAGTAGTCTATTAGCTTGTAACGTACATTTAGGGCCGCTTGCATAAGGATTCTTAAACACAATTAGTGAAATGCTAAATGTATTAAGCGCACTTTAACATTCACTGGAACAAGAACAATTCAATTATCTTAGTGCTATATAAATAAATTGTTAGAAAGTTTAAATAATAATATAATAATCTTATTTAAGTAAAATAAGATTGTTGATGTTACTTATAATTACTTGATTTTTATGTATACTATTATTAGAAAGAGACAGAGTTTGTTTGTTCGGCAGAAATAAAAATGTCAAGAAATCAGGCAAATTCCATAGGTACCATTAAAATTTTACTAAATTATTTCTTTTCAAATTTAAAGAAGCCAATTCCATACCAATGTATCTTTAAAAACAACGTCTGGGATATCCCAAAGTTGCGCTAACTTAATTCAAACGTTTCTGCACCTTTACATTTTATGAAATTGAACCTTATCTTAACGCATTACAGCTAAAATTCATATAACAAATAAACGTGTTACTTGAGGTGTTGATTCACAAATACAATCGGGTAAATAAGAATAAACTTTAATTCTTCAAAATAAAGCTGACATTCGAATGAATTTGAACTATCATTTTGGCGTCAAATACAATTACAGCATGAAAGAATAATAGACTCTATACTCTTCTCATAGAGTCGAATGTCCTATGCACATAACAGGTTCATACAAAACGGAACGAAGTAGTTTATGCAATTCTTATATTGTTATTATATAAGGTTGTCTGACGGTACGTGGGTTCATTCTCATTTGAAACGCACAGTGCACTGACGTGATCTAGATTTTGGTCAATAACACTTAAAGGTAAGACTTATAATTATTTTTAACGAACTAAGCAAAGTATTTTAAGTAATTATTATTTAATTAACAGTTAATTAATTAAATTGCAAGAAGATTTTCTATTTTCTATATTGCTAAAGAAAGTTGAATCCTTTACTTATACTCGTAAGTAAATCAATTAAATACAGTATCGGCTAAACTATATATGTGGGTGTTAATGTCTTAATTAAGTCTCTTTCTAAAAGCTCTTTTTTGTAACAAAAAATACTTATTATTTACTTATGTATTTCATAAGAAAAAATTGCTCCCAAAATTAAGAGGAAATGGATATTTTTAATAAATACCACTTGACCTACTGGACAAAAAAACATTGATTTATAAAATATTATTATCATTATTAAAAAATTATGTTCATCCGTTACTTCGCTAAAGTAACATAAAACAATATTTAGGCAAAATCGTACTTACTTCTTTACATTTTATATAATCTTTCGCCAGTTCTTCTCAGGTCAGAGGCTTCTTTTATCCGAAATTTTAGTAGATTCATGACTTTTAGTCAAAATAATAATTTTAAGCTGATTATTTTGAATTTGAATATAAGTAACGCCATCGGTGTTATAGTGGCTAGCATGTGCGAGTGCGGATTCAGAATTCCTAGGTTCGAGACCCGGGTCGGCCTCTGTTAAGATATTCTCTACTCTAAAGAGTAGGGAAGCTTGCGGTATTGACCTACTGGATGAAATAAAAACAGCATTAAAAAAAAGATTATCTAAGAAGATTATAAACAAAATTTCATTAACATATTATTACGAAAAAAGCTACCGGTATGATGATGTGTGTGAATTAGGCTGGAAAAAGTAGTCCCTTCTATTAACAACAATGTTATATGATAAGTCCAAAATCTAGAGATGCACTAGAGCGAAGCGAGAGTGTATCACTAATATTAATTAATAAGGCTTATTAAAATAATTATATTTTATTATCTTTTGGTTTGATGAATGATTTTTGCAAAAGCAAATAAAAATATGTAGTCAGGTATAGTATTAATTTCATGTGTAAAACAAAATTAAAAAATTTGTTAATTTTTAAAGGTTAGTGATTCCAATACATAATAAGTACGTAGTTGTAAACTTTTTGTATTTTTAGCTGTTTTTTGGGTTGACACACCCCCAACATAACAAAAAAGTGTTCGCGGTAAGTCGTGGTCTAGGTGTTTTTGAGTAAGCGAGACTAACTAAATAATGTTTTATATTCTAACTACGGCTATCAAATTATCTTTATTTAAAACTCAAATACGAAATATTAACTATAATAATATTTGTTAAGCAATTTCTATGAAATAATCAAATAATACGAGTACTAAAGCTAGTGAAAGTTTATCCCGTGTGTATGAATCAGAGTTATACAAGAATGATATAATGCTGTCCACCGACGACCTACATTTCCGACTAAAACAGATTGTTTATACTCCTTTGTATTTACAAAGCGTTGTAGAATTTACTTTCTTAAATTAAAATTAAAGGTCCCAAATTATGTATTAACTAGCGACTCACCCTCGCTTCGCTCGGGTTCGTCCCCAGGTGTAACCTCTTTAGTATAGTTTTAAAATGACGTAATTTCCATATATAATCGCGTAAGAAACGCTTTCATTCGACCGTTTTTTCTCCGATTCACTTTGCAAAACGGGCTACCACGTAAAAGCCTTTTTATTTTTCGGTTTTTTATATAACCTATGACACTCAGCAATAATGTGGCTTTCTATTGGTGAAAGAATTTTTAAAATCGGTTCAGTAGATCCCGAGATTACCCCTTACAATTTAACAAATATACAAACACACAAACTTTACTTCTTTATAATATTAGTATTTTTTTAATTATAGTTCACTCTCTATTTTTTCACTCTCTGCGACGAGAGACTGAGGACACAATTTAATATGATAGTGTCAACAGGCGGCAAAGGGGTCTAACAACTCAAGTCTGTAACATGTACTAAGTATTTACTGACAGGAATTACTAATGATTGACTATTCGGGAATCGAACTCACTTGATATACACATAAACTGAATAATGAAGCATTCGTTAACGAAACAATGTATCATTTTGCACATTTTTCATAAGTTTTTGTTACACGCCAATATCCCACTCTTTGTACGAGGATAAAAAAGTGTGTGTGTACTTATGTACACGCGTTAGAAGTTATACTTCTTTGACGTAACAAGATAAAAATCTTTTCAAAAATCAATAACTCGGGCCAAAGTCAATCTTCAGTCAATAAAATATAATATCTAAGTCGACAATTAATTGTTTTAATGCTGTTTAAAAAACAAAGTGAGGGAAACACTGTAAAAATAATATAAGTATATTGTCATTTTTCCTATGTTTATCCTTAAAGTTATGGACTAAACATTATTCTTCTGAGCAACGGTTTTGGGTATATTGATATATATATATTGTACGTCTTGACCCATTCAAAGGGACATTACTAACCAAATAACTGAACTAATGTTGTAAAGAAAAATATTTTTATTTGTTTTTAGTTGATAAACTCTAAACTCTTGAACCGATTTTGATATATTTCTCATTAATTACACTGTCATGGTTTTCGAATAGTAACTAAAATAATACTTAAAATATTTATAACTATTGACACCACGCACCCCACGCTTTTTTAAAATCAAATACCTAATTAATTTAAATTCATTAAAATTTATTTTCTATTTTTTATTTTGGTTTTCTATAAAAAGCGTGTTTTTAGTTTTTTAAAACTATTATTTATTTTTTACTTTTTAGTTTGGTTTATTTATAAAAGCGTGATTTTTTAGTTTTTTAAAACTATTATTTGTTTTGTAGCAAAAATCATATTTTACAAATTGAAAAATAGAATAATTTTATCAAATTAGTGTATTGTCATCGGTGCTCGATAAATCTACAAAGTTTGAACGAAATCTGGCCATTTAAAGTGGGTCAAAATCGCGCCCAAAGAAGTCGGTTACAAACATACAAACATACAGGTGAAGATAATAAAAAGCGTGTTATAACTTTAATACTTCTAAAAAAATCTCAATAATAGGTTGAAATAAAACTTTTGTATTCTAGCAGAAATACTAGGTTTATAATATAAATTTTATAACGATTAGCTGGTGTAGATTTCAACTACAAAATATTAATACTTATAAAATTATGTAGTTTTACGCAAGCATTGAATGTTGATAAAATTTTCTTTTTACAGTAATTTATATAATTAACGAGATTATATAGAAACGAAATCTTCTTCTTCTTCCTGCCCTAATCCCACGCTATGTGGGGTCGGCACAACATGTATTCTTCTTCCACTCTCCTCTGTCATTCGTCAACGTAACATCCACCCCTTTTGCACGCATATCCTCTTTTACTAATCCATCCATCTCTTTTTCGGTCTTCCTCTTCTCTTTTTTCCTTTTACATACATATTTAACAACGCTTTAAGTGAATCGAAATATGGACTTTAAACATAAAAGACTATTAACTAAAACAATTAACAGTAATCATCTATAACGGCTAAAGTTTTTAGTATTCTAAACACATACCGAAAACAAAAGTCCTTTAAAACTGTTGGTTACATTGAAAAATTACCCATTCATAGCACAGCGCAAAAGTAGTCCGCGACTGTCAAAGAAAAAGAGTTTAGAAAATGTTCTTGATAGCGATATTGTTGAGATCTCTATTGAAAAATATCGTTTTTTCGTTTGAAAATAGTTTGCTTACACTATTTAAATCATATTCTTCTTTTATTAGTGTTACTGTACATCTTAAAACTACGTACCTTATTGGAAATTTATAACAAACTAGGGGCTCACCCTCGCGTCGCTCGGGTTCGTCCCTAGATACGTGTTGTATATATTTACTTCGCACTGCCCGGTATATATTTGACTTGACTATATGAATTACCATTGCACGCACCATGGCAACGGTCATAACATGATAAGTTAAACGCCGTTAATTTTATTAAGGTTTTTTTTTAAATTTCCTAACTTTTTTCGATATAGTATGATATCCTTAAGAGATAGACATATGCCATCGTGGACTTTTTTGTAGACCTATATATGATACACAATTCCACCATACACCATTTTGTTAAATTTCAAAGGGCTTAGAACTTAGGGACTCACTCTCGCTCCACTCGAGTTCAACCCTACGTGCGTTAATGTACCTACATAAAAGTATACTTTGAAAAAAAGGTTCTATGTTCGTTTGTTTGTATGTTCTTATTTAATAATTAAATAGATATCATATCAATTACCAATATAAAAATAAGGCCTAAATAAAAATAATTCTATTACGAGTATTTTCGTATAATTCCTTGCATTGTGATGAAATAAAATGTCTAATATATGACGCTTGACAGAAAATATCTCTAAATAATTGAAGATGCCTTAAAATTATGTCAAACTTGGTATTCAAGTCAAGCCGCGGTCCCACTTCCGGACCATTACTCAACGCAAAGATTAATTTCATAGAAATGCCATTTTATTCATACGTTTTTCGAATTATAAATATATAGTGAATAGCTGTGGCGTCCTCATTCTTTACCGACCCTAACAAAAGAAGGAACAACATTTTCGTTTTCTTTACAATATTATGTTATTGGGCATGTTTTTTTTGACATACTTTGACAGGAATAGTGCAACATTCAAAACTTTAAATGAGTTTAGTGTTTCTGAAATCTTCTATCTCTAGGTCTAAAATAATAAATAAGGAAATTAAATGACTGAACGGAATTTGATGAAAATTATTATATTTAATAGAGTACTGATAAGAAAAAGGTATACAGTACCTGTTTAACACAGTACACAGAAATTAGATAATAGGTGCTATCAGTGCATTTATCGTAACAAATTAGTTCATTTTCACGATTTACCACATCCGTTGCTTTACGTTATTCTATAAGAGACTCACGCGCAGTCTAACAGTACGATGCGTGTCGCACGGACGAGATTACTTTCATTTCTATGTGTTTTAAAAGTGTTGTGAAGTAAATTAGAAACGATGTATTTGAGTGCTATTCTAGAAATGGTATGATAATATTTTTCTTTAAAGCTAATATTATTTTAAACATACGTCTTGTCGTTAAAAAATCACAGTAAGTTTATAATGATAGGATAAACATTGGTGATAATACAAATGAATACCTCGAGCGGGACTCAAACCCGAAACTACTGGGTCGCCCAAGTAGGGTCACTACAAACTGAACCAAACGTGTGGTCTCTAATTTTTCTAAGTATTTTCTTTTTTTTAATACTATTGAAAATATCATCTTACTCTATTTCTTATCTCCCTCACTCACTCTATATTTATTTATGTAATTTGATGACTAAGAGTAAAAAACCAAGTTTATAAAACACTCGGTCAATGGCTTATTTCTTGTAGTTACTTTTGTTGTCATAATATTAAAAAAAACAAATAACATAAAGTCATAGGATTTCAAGTCTTATCCTCCTAGTTTTAAAGTCCAAATTCGTTTGAATGTACTAATTTTTTTTTAGTACTATACATTACAACTGTACTAATCGCATTTAAACGCGCGAAAGCGTCTAAGTAAAAGTAGGAAATGTTATTGAATGCCAATTCTCGTTATACATGGATAGACATACATATAATACAACTAACTTGGATAGAACACTTTTGTTGTAAGTGAACCATAACATGATCGTAACTTATATTATTAATATTATGTAAATTACCTACTAACTATATAAAATGTTTGTCTGTGCTTCATTTACGAAGCTGCCTTTGAGATTATGAGTCAGATATTTTTCTCTTTACATCAATGTCCTCAGTCCTGGTATTTTATCTTCGTTCTAAATGAACGAAGAACAAATATGTTTTAATACTAATTACTTTTTAACTTAAACTAAGTACTAGGTATACATTCTTATTTTCCAATTAATATCTTTAAATTCTATTCTTAAAGAAAATTCTTGCGTTTTACCGTAAAGTACCTACTACGGTAGAGCATCGTAATCATCGATTGGAGAAGGTATTACTTAATAAAAAGCCATATAACACATAAGCCCTAAATTATAGAATCCATGGAGCCTAGGGTTGCCACTCCTAGTATATTTTACGAAACAATAAAAAAATATACATTTAAATGTAACTAAATATTTGTGTAACGAAAACTATTATTATTTCTATGGATTTTCCCACATCTACTATATTTTTCATTAAGGATCCTACATACTCCTATATTCGAACTAAAAAAAGGTGGCAACCCTAATTGAGTCCATTTCAATAAGCCTTAACACGTTTTTAAATTAAAATTTGAGTATCATCAGGGGTCCAAAGTTTCCAACCCTAATAGCACATTGTCACTTTGTCAAGCTTATTAAAAGCGGACGAGCGATCAAAATGACTACAATTGTAGTTTTAAGCTTGAGAGTAATAAAAAGTATTCGTTTTATAATAGTATTTATTATAGGTAATGTGTAGATTTTTGACAGAGAATAATATAATTTTGTTTTATGTAGCATATTATCCTTTTTTCAGGATATATTAAGCCGTAAGGATGTTTAACCGAGCGAGATGGTTAATGGTCGCAATTGCGGCGGTGCTGGCCATACAGTCCAGGGGAGATGGCGGTATTAGATTACCCGATCAGCCCCCAAAAGAGGAGAATGAAGGAAGATCCTTGCATTTTAATGATGATCGCGGAAGATCGGTAAGTTACTTGAAAGTCTAACTTTTAGATTATAAGTACTATTGGTCAAATAACTAAAAATATACCAATCGAATTGAGGACAATTGAGGATAGCTGCATTATTATAAACTGTGTCGCAACTATTTACGCCCACCTCGGAACATAGGAGGGGTTATGTTCTACGGCAAGAAATAAAATACATTGTTGATGTTAGTTAAGTAAATTAAAAGTAGATTACGGTTATATTAGTAATTAAAGTTTCTGATTATAGTAAACAATGCCTTAAGAAAATTAGAGTAGTACAATTTAAGTGATTAAAAATGAATCTTAATTTTTTTTTTTTTTGGAAAATCTAATTGATATAGTCGTTATTATCGATATAGAGTTCGATTTTTGTGTGTCTGTCTGAAAACGCATGAAGAGAAACTGGACAAATTTTTATAGATAATAATAATAATAATGCTGGTTATCCAGTATACCGATCAACATATACAATACTTTTTACTGCGGAAAAATATATTATCTCTTAAAAATGTATATTACCCGCTAAAACTCTAATCTAGAACCCAAGTAGAGCGAGAGTCGTCGCTTGTATATAATAATATAACTAATATTACTATTTACTACTTCTATCCAGCCCGAAGCTCAAGGCAGAGGCTTCTTAGACTGGATAGGACTAGGAGAGGATGAAGACCCGTATATCCAAAAAGCAACCCAGCAGTGCATAAATGGTGACCTGGCAGATTGCTTCAAAGCCCAAGCTTTGAGATCCTTTGATGATTTCTTCGATAAACCATCTTACCAGTAAGTAAATTACTAACTAATTAAAAAAAACGTAATTTGTTAATTAAAAAACAAATATATTTACATATTTTAATGTGTACATTTGATTTAGCATGATGAGGAGTATATAATAACGACAAGTTTGGTTCAGTTTGTAGTAATTTCGTACTGTGCAGCGGTCGCGGGTTTAAGGCCCGTTGAGACTTGGGAGTCTTCATTTATTTTATTAAAATTAAATATACGTATGTGCATCAATAATCTAACGATATCCATTACACAAGCCTCGTAGCTTACCATGGAACTATATAGTGATGGGTGTTAATGTCCTTACATATTTATTTTGATTTATTTATTATAATAGTATAATTACTGTGATTAATAACTAATTACTTGTTTTACTTACAGACTCTCAGACAACGCGATTTTACGTAAAGTAGAATCTCAGGCACGAGCACTCGCGAGAGAGCCGCCACAGTTAAGCTCGCAACCCCGAAGTGAAGACTCAGATTGGGACTCACTTGTCAAATATGGCATGAGAAAAATTGAAAGGTAAGAAAATTATTGCAGTTAACATATAAGAAAAAATAGTTAGTGGCTGAGTTAGATAATGCTTTTTTAACGTTGCAAAAATTTACCCCGTATGTGCAAACTCAATCGCCAGAAAACAATAAGCATACTTACAACTAAAAGGAACGTATCTTTTTCAACGTATTCAGTGTAGATTACGTACTACATAGTGTCTGTTTTACTTTCAAATTAAATCGAATACTTTGTTAAAATTGATGAACCTATCTAGGAACATTGTAGGTATTTGACGGTGACCTGACCTAAAAATTCAACGACAATTACTCATATTTATGATATTAACTAACTGACCGGGCAATCTTCGTACTACCTCAATCGATAAATAAAAGACCTAAACTTTTTTTTTCTTATTTTTTTTCTTCTTTATTTATTTACCTTTTAAACCTTCTCTGGATTTCTACAAATAATTCAAGACCAAAATTAGCTAAATTCAGCCGTTCTGGAGTTTTAGCGAGACTAACGAACAGCAATTCATTTTTATATATACTCGTAAAATAGATTAGCGCCTAACAAACACGTTCGTAAGACTAATTAGAAAAGGAAAGTATTATAATAATAATAATATAACATTTAAACAGAATAACATTTTGTTTTTCAATTTAGTTTAAATTTCAATTGTATCTTCATTTAAACAACGATACTTTTGTCCATCCTTACAGCAAATTAGGATAGCAGCAGTCTTTAAGTTTAGGAGTTTTCGCTTAAAGCATTCTTAAGATAAGACATACATACAATAATCCAAATAAAATATTCTATATTTCAAATAGATATACTTCTTCCGTATTTCGACCAATAGTATTATATTACATTGTAGAGAAAACAATTGGGAACGTTAAAGTTCATATTTAAAAGAATTTTAGAGATTCTCGCAATTATTAATTAATTTAACTACGAAGCTAGTTAAGGAATTCACCAAAGGTTTTCAATAAACGTACCAAAACAATGACGCCCTACTCCATAGACAGTAAACGGAACGAAGTACAAATACTTAAAGTAAGTCACCAATAGCTTGTGAAATTTCCTGTAAATTGTAATGGCAACAAAACTAAAGAAATAATCAAAACTGTTTAATCTAACTTAGTTCCTAAAACTCCTAAACTCAGTCAAAAATGTTTACAAAAAAAAATATGCATCTGTTCATAACATTTAGTTATAAGTATTAATTTAAAAAATCATTTTTGCAAAGGGGTGGATTTTTTTAATATTGTAGGGTTTTTTTAAATATTATCTACTTATAGATATACTTTGGTTTTTTTTGTTAATTCTTTAAAAAAAATTATTATTGATTATTATTTACACTTTGTAAAATATGACTGCTTAGTCACTTGAAAGTTGAACTACTAATTTGAAGTCAGCTAGCAAATTATATTTTTAATAACAATAAGGCATCACTCTCAACGATCTCATTTTATATACCCGCATTGAAAACCTTGATGGTGTTCCTTTATGAATAACTTCACGTTTTCTGGTTTTAATACCGAAATATAATGTATTTTACCCTTTGCCCTATTTTCCTTTGATCTTACGATAAAATGCGGCTCTGTAGTCATTTTTGACGCATGCTTATTAGCTTATATTAATCTTCTAAAGAAAGCCAACCGTCTGATATTAAAATTATTCTGACACGCTGTCCATACCAACTTGTAAACTTTGATTACATCCAGGATAAAATTCAACCTGAATAATAATTCAATAATACCCTTAACTAGAACTGACGACGCGTTTGGCTCAGTTGGTAGTTACCCTACTTTCTGCGCCAGCGGTCGCGGATTCGGGTCCCGCTGAGGCATTCATTTGTTGACTATGAAAGCATGAATGTTTGTACTCAGTCATGGGTGTTAATATTTATAATATGTTTGTATTTAAAATTTATATGTATAGTATATCAACTACCTGGTATCCGTCACACAAGCACGTAACGTAGCTTACCAAGGAACTATATAGCTCTGTCGTAATAATGTCCCAACATGTTTATTATTTATAACTGAATACCTAGTACCCTTAACTAAAAACAAACCCTGTCTTGCACTTAAATACGTAATGCGGTCGGCATTCTTTGAAAAAGTTAAACAATTGCGTTTTATCAGATTCAGGATAAACTTAAAAAGTTCAACTGAAAGTCATTTTCGAAACATATAACAATTTTTATTTAATATAACTATGCGTTTTAACAGTTACTCGTAATATGGAAAAATTATACATTATACACAGTACATCATCACACACATTATCATGTTGATTTAAAATATGACTCATACAAATTTCATCACCCTATTCGTCCCCTTAAAGGCTAGTTTCAAGTATAAATTATCTTATATTCTTCCAAGATTCAAACTATCTTCATACCAAATTACATCTAAATCAGTTTAACGTAAATCGATACAAAACTAACCCATTTAGAGATATATAATATAATATCAGTATGTAGTATCAGGATGCAGTTAACTTGAGGCATAACCGGTTAAACTTTCTCGACAAACAAGGAATTAGAATAAGAACAGTACTAGAATTCTAACTGTCTACATAAAATAAATAGTACGCAATTTATTTTAAATAAGCATTGCTTCAGCCGTCACTAAATATGTCAATGAAACTTTTATAGGAATTTATGGGAGTTCCTTTTCTTTTATGACATAAATAACAGGATTTCAATATCTGCTATCGTTTAAAGTGAAAATCTTAGCAAAAATGCTTACATATTCTGTTTATACATTTTAATACGAAGAAGGTATATATTGAAATGTTACGATTATTTTAAATGGTGTTGAAAAATATGACTAAAAATATGAAGAAAGATTTACTTTTACTTCTCCCGATTTCTCGTGTCTTTAGGTGCCTAACACTATTTGGTTTTATAATTTAGAAAATATTTAATAATATTATTTTTTAATTTCAGGTTCTTAAGATCTACTGCGTTGGAGTTTGAATTAGACGACGATGTGACATCTAACGGTATTATTGCGCCAAGGTTCCTTGACGAGATCGCTGATGAAGTAGACATTATTGAGGATAAGAAGGCCCCTCCTTTCCGTTAGTATTTTTATATAAAGAATAAAGCAGGCTTGCTCTAGTGGCCACATAATGTACACATTTGAGGAAAAACAATATTGCCTTATTTCAAAGTTAATCACTTTAAAAAAAGGCAATCTTTAGAGGCTTGTGTTACGAATACCAGATAGTTGATACACTACACATATATAATTTAAATACATACTCGTAGATATTATAAATAGAAACACCCATTGGTGCTCATCACACAAATTAATGCCCCAAGCGGAGTGGAACCCGCGATCTCCGAGATCGCACGTTCCTTCGCTACAAACTGAGCCAAACGTGTTGAAAAGTTTTAAGGAATACTTTAAATATTGTTAACAATATACTCGTATCTGATTTTTCATCAACAGAATAAAAGCTTAATATTTAATTATTTCACAGGCCGCCATAAACTCAAGAAACTTATAATTCCCATGTTGCTGATCCTTAAGCTGTTCAAGCTCAAGCTGCTGTTGTTCCTTCCTCTCATACTTGGCCTCGCCAGTTTCAAGAAGTTCCTCGGATTTATGGCTCTTATCGTACCAGGTAAGATTTAATACGGGCATAGTTTTCATATCTTATTATACAGAACTTTCCCTATAAGGCCAGTGAGTTTTATGTTGAACCAGCTTCACTTCATTTCTCAAGCAGTTTCATTACCACTGGGCTACCACTGCTTATTATTCATACCAATTAATGTTATATTTGAGCTAATAGAGGAACTCTTAGAAAACCTTTAACTTTCAACTTCTAGTAAGACTTTTTGTTCAAACCCATTAAACCGTTTAATTAAAACTTAGTCCTAAGTACTATTTTTTTATTTTCCAGGTGTCATTGGTTACTTCAAATTCTGCAAGCCCAACATCTCTTCGCCCTTCTCATCCAACCACTATTCAGGACCGCAGTACTCTCCCGCTGGTATAGGCCTTAGTCCGTACAGAGAAGGACACGGACCATCACAGTATGGCCATTATGAGAACTATGCTGTAAGTTATTAAAAAAAATATTTTTTATCTGTTAATTGAGTTTTTTTTTTATTAATTAATTTAATGGAAGTAGTTAAATTTATTATAGACTTGGTCAATACAATTTAAAATGTACGAAAATTGGCCAAGAATCTGAGAAATTTGAAGAAAAAAACAAATGTATTTTTTTTCTTTTCTATTTTTATATAAACTTAAAAATAGTTCAATACATTGTTGTTGTTGTGTTCAATACAAGTTATAAAATAATAAAAATTGTATTGATATTTTTATTAATAATTTAGATAGTCCTCAACATAACACAATGTACATTTCAACATAAAAATTTTAAAAACTGTGAAAAATCTAATACATATTTTAAAAACGAAAAACGTTTAAGGAACAAAAGGAGAGAATTCTAACAAATACTTAATACCGTATAATTATCTTTTGCAATTTCAATATATTTTTTAACTCATAAGTATTAAACTTCACAGAGTAACCATTACAACAAATACGGATCAAATGGTGTTGCGTTCCGGGAACATGACGTTAGCCCTCAAGATCTCGCCTACCAAGGATGGGAGTACAGGAGTAAGAATGCTGACATAAAAGCTGAAAATGCTTAAGTAAAAAGTAATTAAAAAAAAACAATGAAACTTCGAATAGTTTTAGTTGAAAAATAATTGTAATTAATGGTTTTGTAAATAATAATTTTAAGTACGAAAATTACAAGTCAGTATTCATAATACTATTAAATTTTCCTATATTGCTTTGTGGACCTTTACGTATTCTAAAGGTTAAAAGCTAGCTTTAAAGAAAGTGTTGGTAGCTTTATTTTTTATATTCGATGTTATAACGAATATATTGTGTAAGCTTTATAAGTGAAATGTAAATAGAATCTATTTTATTTAATCATTTTAATCTAAGTTTTTCTATGCAATAGTTGTAAATTTTTTATTAACTGTATATAATGTTTATTTAAATAAACAATTGAATAATTTGAATTTGTTTCATTTTATCTATTTTCATTGATGTTTAAGGACCTCCTCTTTGAAAATAAGCTTTATATCTTTCTTCACAAATGGTTATTTTTACTTGAATTAATTTAAAACATTGTTTATTCTTTACCAATGTTTGTACTAAAATATTATAATGTGCAATATACTTTAAAAATGCCAGTCCAATTCTATAATTTTGTTTTGCATTAGATTTTGTCTAAGTTAAAACAGTTTTAAGCCTTCATTATATTATGTAAATATAAATTAATATGTAAGAGCATTAACACACAGCGCCATCTAGTACCATTGTAAGCTACGAGGCTTATGTTATGGATACGAAATAGTCAAAACACTACACATATATAACTTTAAATACGTACATATTATAAATATATATAATATACGTCCTCAAGATAAAAAGATTTTTTTATTCACTACATATTATAAAACCAACTCCTCCGCCGCGTCTGTCTGTCTGTTCGCAAAAAATCAAAAACTACTGCATTGATTTTCATGGTGCTTTCACCAATGGATAGAGTGGTCTCGAGGAAGGTTTTAGTATATAATTTGTCAAGTCTTTGTATACATTTACCCCGCGGAGTTTTGCGGAACCCGCGGCGAAACTCACGCTAAATCACTAATCTATATATATAAAAATGTCACGACATCACGCGTGAACGGCTAGACCGATTTCGCTAATTCTTTTTTTGTTGTATTTGTTTTTGTCTGGAGAAGGTTTATATTAAAGAAAAAATTAAGAAAGTTCTGCGAAAAATTAGAAAATTTAAAAAACTTTAAAAAATTAACGGCGTTTGACGTATCATTTTATGACCTTTGCCATGGTGCGTGTAATGGTAATTCATATTATAATCAAGTCAAATATATAGCGGGCGGTGCAAAGTAAATATATACAGCACGTACCTAGGGACGAACCCGAGCGAAGCGAGGGTGAGCCCCTAGTAGGTATATAAAATTAAGAGAAAACAAAATGATAAATTTATATTTAAACAAATTGAAGAAGCTTTTACTATTATTTTATTTTTTACCAATACTGTCCAACATTAGTCTTAATAACATCGTAGTCGTCTCCTTTCTCTACAAACTCCAATTCATCTAAATCTTTTATTATGAAAACATCTTTTCTATCAATTTCCCTTTTATTTCTAAAATGTGAAGGTTTTTGCTGTAATTTATGAAACGGCATAGGATATCTTGGTACTTTAGGATTTTTTCTGTACTTTCTCTTATGGTTTTCTGTTGTACTTTCCTCTACATTGGCATTACTGTCTTGAACTTCAATTTTTTCTGATGCTACGGTTGGCTGCCTTGTAATGGGGTTTACGTAAATTTTTCTACTTCTGTTCTTGCCTTTTTTAATAATTTTCTGAATTGTTCTTTTGGGTGACTTCTTAATCTTCTTCTTCTTATGCTCTTCGTAGAATTTTGTTGGTACTCTGACCTGATTTACGTCCTTTTCGTAAAAGGTTAAATTAATTGGCGGCTGTAAATTAAAATAATTATAATCTAAAACGTTCAGTTTCATCAAAATCCTTATTTTTATAAGTGTTTATTTATTATTGAGTAATTACTTTCATATTCTAACATACTTAAATATCGTTATAACTTCATTTTTAAAGCTCTTGGGTAGAGATCCAGTTTAGGCGTAAATATGACATACTACTCGTAGTGGCATGTTTCACATTTTATAATGTACATATGAAATAAATATAGTACAGTATTTTTGCTTATTATAATAAATATTTATAAAAACTTAATTACTTATAATACAAAATATGTACGAACAATACTCCAACCACGATGTATTATATGTGTGAAATTTGAATACAACCTATCCTACCCCTATATCTTTAATTCATCCCTTAAGCCCCGCCTTAACAAAAGGCGATTCATATCTTGCCTTTTGTGCTCGTACTATGCCTCGATGAATATGTATAAAATACAATACGTAGCTATTAAAGATAGCGAAAACAATTATATTCGCCTCTCGAATATACAATAGAAATAGTAAATTGTAAGCCAATTAAACGAGAATATTTTAAATCGCTCTCATATATATACCACTACTAGCGACTCACCCTCGCTTCGCTCGGGTTCGTCCCTAGGTACCACCTTTAGGATAATTTTTTTACTAACTTTGAATGCTTTTTTCATTTATATCTTATCTAAAGCTTAAACATAAGTAAGCTTCTAGCTTTAAAAATGATGTTATTTCCATACAAAATTTCATCCCCTATTTTAGCCTCTTACAGCCATTTTTTTGCCTTGAAAAGAAGCCTTTGTTCCTTTATTAGGCTCTAGACTATCTGTGTACTAAATTTCATTTAAATTAGTTTAGTAGTTTCGGCGTGAAAGCACGTCAGGCAGACAGAGTTACTTTCACAATTATATCGCATTTATAATTAATAAGGATTAAGTATCATAGTTAATTTTTAACCGAGATCATCAAAGGTCTGTTTATTTTATTCTCACTACTATATACATGGTGAATAAAATCCAACAAATACTTATTTAGAGTGACTTATTCTGACCACGTGACTTGACGCTTAAAATATCTTGTCCGTTATTTTTTTTTGTTTCTGTACTTCTAATAACGATAAGTAATACATCATAATTTTATCAAAATAGAGCAGAAACTAACTGGATTGCTGTGTGAACCTGCATAAAATCCTAGAGCCCCTTCATTTTTTTTAATATTCTTCCCTGCATATGTGGATGTGGTCTGGAATAAAAAATTTAAGTTGAAATAAGTACAAATATCGTTATCTCTTAAACTACATTTAATTTAAAAATAAGAAAAGCCACCAAAGCCATATTTGTCTTGCACACTTTTGGGTATGTCTCTGCTTATGCTATTATCTTTGAATAAAAGGGTGGCCTACAAATTTCTTGTCGATTAAAATTTTACAATCAAATGCACAAATTTCGACGAAATTTCTAAAAAAATAATATTTTCTAAAAAATATTCCTGAGATTCGACTCAAAATTTTGCTATATGTACCTACGTGTATGTATAAATATGTACTGGGTTTTTGAAAGAACTCACTAAATGGACTCCTAGTCTATACTCTCTAAAGGGCAAAATTAACAATAACATTATTTTTTTGCATATAACGAGATTATTTTTGCATGGCTTAATATAAAAATATTTTTCATTTATTATGCTAAAGCGTATCCTGAATAGGCGATACTCTGTTGTTTTTTAATCTCATTCTATTTTCAACGTAATTTTATTACAATTTTGCTTCGTTATTTTTATGTTTATTTTTTAAGCAAGCTTGAAGGAAATTATGTTTAATGTAAACTTAATTTTGATGTAACATTTAATTAATGTATTATTTTTTTGAGAATAATAACTTTTTAAATAGGCTAAGTTCGTAAGTAAAATCATTGTTATAATCTGAATCACAAATATAAAGAACTAGCGACTCTCTTCGATCGGATTTGTTCCTAGGTACCTTTTAACGGTTAGTATACATTTAAGGCAGTGGTAGCCCAGCGGTAATGCTCTCACTTGTATAACCGAGTGATGCGGGTTCAAATCCGGGTCTCGCAACTCTGATATTTTCATGTGCGAATCATTTCTATCCTGATTACCACTTGTCTTACGGTGAAGGAAAACATCGTGAGGAAACCTGCATGTCTGAGAAAACCTAGCAAGTTTTCGAAAGACATGTGAAGTCCACACGCACTAGGCCTGATCCCCCTCATACTGAGGAAGGCCCGCCCAGCAGTGGGACATTAAAAAGGGCTGAAAATATACATTTCTCAGCGCTGTGTCATTTTCCCCAGGTAAAAAGTATCCTATACGTTGCCTGGATAAGTAGCAATTAAACAAACAGAAACAGATAATCAGGTATCATTATATCAAATTTCAACTAAATCTGTCAAGTAGTGTTCTTGTAATGCGGTTACAGACTGACACAAATTCTAAAATCTGTAGATTCAGGCTGTGTATATATCAATTATAATTACTATTTCTACAAGTTTTTCTAAAAATATTTAATGTACAGATTCCAATAAGTTACATTTTTATTATAATATATATCTTACCGGTGTTGAATCAGCATTTACAGCATTACTCACGAAAATATAAAATATGCATAATGAAAGGAACATTACGACCAAAAGTCCGAAGTTAAATGTAACCTAAACTGAAGGAAAAGTTTATAATTCGTAATTCAAACACCATTGTTTTGAACTGTTAGTTAAATATTGCTAAGGGCATTGTATTTTCTGAAAAATATTTGTTTTGAGTAAAGTTTAATTGCCAAGCTTGTTAATAATATTGCCATATTTATAAAATATTATCATTTTTTTTTTAATTTTAAATTAAAACGTTTAGAATTAAAATTTTATAAGGTACTTTGATGCCGTTTCGAAAATTTTTGTAAATTGTGGGTAGGCACTGTCTGTAACAAGTATATAAACCTATGAGGCGTCAAATACCTTAGACTCTCCCGTGACCATGATTGTTGTAAAGCATTCGAAACGTCGGGTATTAAAAATAAAAATTAATCCGTGACAAAATCAGAAAAAGTAGTTTCATTTATAATGCCAAGCCACTTGGGACTTGGCGTTTTAAAACCAAACATAAACGTAATAATTAATTAAAATTAAAATATGTAAGTAATTATACAAAAATAAATGTAGATACCCATAAAAGCTCATATTATGTAAAGTAATAAATAAATGCAAATGAAATCTTAAACAATATGCAAATAACCAAAACTAAATTGTATAAGCTCTCGAAAGCTCCAAATCTCCTAACCCTAGCATGTCTAAATATTTACTCTTACTTTGAACGTACTCGTAACTCAAGTCACAAACGCAATGGCAGGTCAAGAGGCACAATGAATAATAAAATTACTAGAATTGCTTTAATTTTCTCAATAAATAATGTTTCCTTAAAATGTTAATTATCTACAGCTGTATATAAATTTTAAATGATACTAACCGCCGCACTCAGAGTCACTTAATGAACTATTAAGTCGAGAATCTCCATACCGAAGAAGAAAGAACGACTTAATGGCTAATTAAGTGACTCTGAGTACGACGGTAAGCCATCAATTAATAAAATGATTGTGCTTTTGGCTTTGAACCCGTCAAACTTTGAAGGGGACGTTTTCGATGAGTTGTAGATAGAAGTTTATGAGGAATATTTAAATGGATTTAGGCACCACCATCACGATTCACCATATAAGTGGATATGTGGTACTCACTAGCAAAGTACTGCGTGCTTAATTTAAAACTCCTAATAATACCTTAGCTGTAAGTTAGACGAGCCGAGAGGTTGCTTGATCTGAGGGTAGCGATCTTTATACTGGAAGTAACCGTTCAGAAGGGTTTTCCACGGTATACCAGCCGTTGGGCGTAGTGATTGAGTGATCTCCTTTTAGAGAGTCAAAAAGGTACAATTATATTTGTTGCAACGATGATTCTTACACTAATGTGATGAAATCAAAATAGTACAATGGATTTTTAACAACAGAAAGCTTTAGACAATTCATGGATCTTTTTTATATCGCCAATTCAATTAACTTCAACACCATTGTTTGCAAAATTTATTTTTAGCATAGTTATACCGAAATTTAATTTAGACACTTCTTCTTGATAATTTGTTTAACACTCAGTGATAGCTGTTAGTATTAGTATATAAAAAATTGTTTTAACTGCTTTATGTATATAATAAAATGGCAATAACATGAAACTAATGCATTTAATTAAGGTATTTTTGTTAAATTAAATAAATTGTTCTTATATTTAAATTTAATAAGTTGGTAAGTTTAGTATGTCTGTTATTTCAAATTAATCAAATAATTTAATCTAATCTTCTCGCAAGTCTAAAGAAGAATTTTACGAATTTTAGTATAACTTATGTTAGATGTTGAAAACATTAGTAAATAGTATTAAAAAAGATTAAGAGTGATAATAACTTTTTTAGTAAAATAAAAAATAATAATTAAAGTTGTAATATCTAAAACTTAATCTTTGACCACTTTCACCTAAAGGACCTGTCAAATTAGCTTTAACTTTAGAATTAATTTTTTATTCCATTAGACCAGTTTGTTCTCAGCCCTTTTTAACGTCCTATAGCTGGGTACGGGCCTGGAGATCAGGCCATAGTCCACAACGCTGGCCAAGTGCGGATCGGCGGACTTTGGATCAACTATCATATAATATTTTTCTATAATATTATATTATTACAGATAAATGGAGTGTTAATCTTAATATGTCTACATATAAGAGGTTCGAAAGTAATCGACGAACATGATCAAAGAGGACTACATGTAGAAGATTACTGCCCCAAGATAGGGGTGTGTGAAGAAGGTTCACACATTATGTGTACACATTATAACCCAGTAAGTTGAATTTAGACAAAATAATCCATAGTTATCCATCCAAGATATACTGTCCCGTATTTATGCCAAAAATAGAAGTCACGAAGAAACGTGATAGGGATTAAAAATTTTGTGAGCTTTTAGGCACCAGATATACATATAAAAGCTCCGAATTGGTTAAAAGATGGACGAATTTCTTAGTAAGTTGCAAGTTCTATCTCAGCATGAATCAATTAACAATATAATATATTAATTCAGCCCTGTTGGCCATTGGGCTTCTCTCTAAACATTTCGGACGGACGGACTTTACATGCTCGTACTACAAAAACTGTAAAATATGTTGTAGAAACTTAAGAGAATAAATGTGAATTAAGCCCACTTTTTTAAGGTTTACTCTAAACACATTGTCTGTTTGTACCTAATTTAGAAACAAGAAATGGGGAAAGTTTGTTTTGGCACCAGAAATGTGACTATGACCAAAGAATATGCGGACTTCATATTACTCTCAATAAACGGGTAAATACTTTGTCTTTCTTACATTACACTCTTTTGTCCAACTAAGCTAGTCCTAATAACATTAGAATACTTAACACCCATTTGAATTAGACAAAATATTTGGCAATATTAGTTGTCTAAGATGCACTGTGCAAAAATAGTTACAAATTTTTAAAGTTAATTTTAAAATAGATAAATCAAGGGTTAAGCCGTCATATAATTACAATATCTACATAAAATTATTAACCGATTTTAAGCGCTCGAAACCATATTAAATAGGAAACGTTCAAGTAATTTAATATCTGAGTAACAGCATGAGGTGGCTTGCACTAATGTTACAGAATTCAGTTTTAGAGAATGAGTCTATCAAGACAATTGACGATGTTGATTAATTATTGCTTATTATTAAGTAACCTTTGAGAAAATGTCTTTGAATTGTAAGAAGTATGTCCTTATCCCCTGAGAAATGACTAAAGATTATCATTAAAAAAATTGCTAAAATTAACTGAAATCGTTCTAATAGATATTAGTAACTCGTAACATTGTTTCAAGATATTCAGGATCACTTTAAAAAACGAAAATGACTGGAACTAATTAAAAATGTAAAACAAAAAAATAAGTTAACCTATAGAAATTTATTGATCATCACGTTATAAATTACGTTCAATAACAGCATTCTATATTTTTAGAATAAGAAGCAGAATAGCCAGAGAAATACCTCTTGGGGAGAGTGTCTTTCCCCGAGGGTATGGAATTTTTAGATTGGTAATAACTTTTAACTCAATTTTTTTCATATCATAATAACCATAAGGCCACATGACAAAAACCATTAAAAATCATGGATTCATGGAAATAAGAATCTCTCCTGTTATTTATATAAATAGACTGTATCTTTTTTCATATTTAAGAGTGTATTTCAGTCATTGTGACGATGAGAAAATAATAAAAAATAAACGATACTACTACTATTTAATTTAATCTTATATATTAAAATGAATTGCTGTTCGTTAGTCTCACTAAAACTCGAGAACGGCTGGACCGATTTGGCTAATTTTGGGCTTGAATTATTTGTGGAAGTCCAGAGAAGGTTTAAAAGGTTAAATATGGAAAAAAATGTAGGTCTTTTATTTATCGATTGAGGCAGTACGAAGTCTGCCGGGTCAGCTAGTCTTCTAATATTTAAAAATATCGTATCACAGTGTTTGTTATCAACTCCTCCGAAACGGCTTGACCCATTTTTATTATTTTATTTGTGTACATATTATGGTAGGTCTTAGAATAGATTGTAGGCTATTTTTTATTCTCCTAGGTGATAAGGGTGAACAACTCTAGATATTTTATTTCTAGTCCAAATTATCATTTTTTATTGTTTTATGATTTGGCATCAAAAAATACTTGAAGCCCTAGTTTTTATCCTTCTACTACCAATCCCTATTTTTAACAGTGATGAGAACGCGGGGGGAGTCACAGAAACTGCTAGTATTATAAATATGAAGTTACATGTAATGAAAAATTGTAAATAAAGTAAATAAGCAATGTAAGAGTAACTCTGCCTGATACCTTTCACACTTAACATTTGGGAGCACAGGAACAAATTATTTCAATAAAAAGCAACGATATTATGTTACGGACGGACATAGGTACACATAGATTCTAAGACAATAAAATCTAAGATGGATATTATGTCTATTTTGCTTACAAATAAAATTTTATAATATACAAGCAAATTCCGCGGCTCCGCCCGCGCCTTACAAATAATAAAAAACATAAATTTGGTCTAAAAATAAAGAGTAAAAAATTTGGAGAGGGCCACCCTTATCACCTAGGGGAATGAAAAATAGCCTTACGACCTATTCTCAAACTACCGAATATACACAAAAAAACATAAAAATCGGTCAAGCCGTTTCGGAGGAGCGATAACAAACACTGTGACACAAGATTTTTATTTTATAATATATTTTGCTAGCAATGGGATCCAGAACTAGCTACGTTAGCTAAATTGTGGGCTGACCAGTGTATTTATGGTGAAGACAGATGTCGAGCAACAAGTAAGTTAATCAATTTGCTATTAAAGTGCTTCCGAAGCTCTACAATGGACGCTAAAACTTTAAACTTATGTGAATAAGGCAAGTTGTGCATGTGTAACTTATTGCCCAAAGCAGTACCGAGTCCAGATCCTTTTGGCTCTTTATACAATGAATATATTATGTTATTTTATCTCTTGATGGAAACACACTTTAATTCACTATCAAAATGTACTACTACTATCTGTACATACTCTATTAATATTCTTCAAATTAAAACTGATTCAAATTTCAACCCCTTTGCTTTAACATATGAATAAGGTCAGAAAACTTCTATCAAGAAAACTTTTATAAAATATCTAACTGGTCATTGAAGATATTATATCTCTCACTAGTGCCTCATTCGTCCCTAGGTACCAAACTTTGAATGTCTGACTTATTTATATCTAATCAAAAGCCTAAAAAATAAGTTCAAGCTTCTAGCTTTAAAAATTACGTAATATTCATAAAAAATTTCATCTCTTATTTCAACCTCTTACAGCCCTTTTTTCGCCTTGAAAAGTAGCCTATGATCTTTTTAGGTTCTAGACTATCTGTGTGCCAAATTTCATTTAAATTGGTTCAGTAGTTTTGGCGTTAAAGCGCGACAGACAGACAGACAGAGTTACTTTCGCATTTATAATTTTAGTAAGGATATTAGTTAGGATTAAATGTGCTTTCAGAGAAGTATCAAGATCCAGGCCAAGTATGTAGCCTAACACGATTTACTATACAAGATTGGACTCCAATAGTTAGAAGGAACAAATTCAACTATACTGGGTTCAGCTTAGAAAAAGTTAAATACGGTATAAAATCAGCATTAGAAAGCCTATATAGAACGAAAAACAGCGTTAATATCGAAAAATCTATGAATAAAGATGGCCGATGGTAACTTTTTAATTTTATCACACAATTCTAGACGTACCTCTTAACATTTTAGTATTATTAAATTAAAAAAGATACTTGTCTAATAATTTTTTTTTCTTATTTATTTAACGAAAACGTGTAGACTTTTCAAATGTCCAATTTTCATACATAATATATCGCCTTGAACTCTTTTAAAGTATGCGTGAATGATAAAATAAATGTATTAACAGACTACATAAATAATTTGTCCCTTTTTTTATTTATTAACCATTTAAAGTCATAGAGTACACGCAAGTACACTACATATTATTATAAAACAAAGTCCTCCACCGCGTCTGTCTGTCTGTCTGTTTGCGAAAACTCAAAAACTACTGCACCGATTCTTATGCCATTGGTATAAAACCAATGCATAGGGTGGTTCTCGAGGAATGTTTTAGTATGTACTTTGACCAGTTTTATATGCTATTTACTAGCGAAACCCGCGGCTTCGCTCGCGTTAAAACTAGGGATGAACTCGAGCGAAGCGAGGATGAGCCGCTAGTTATCCTGTAAATTAGAGATAATTATTATCGGATATTAATGACTAAAAATATAAACACACCACACATTAAAAGCCTAAAATAAAATTAATCTAGTGGTTGCAATTATGAAATCAAAAATAGACCTCAAATTAGAATCAAAATTACAATAAACATACAGTGTTTAAATGTATATACAAACATTTTAAAGTATTTATGTACATTTTCAAATTATCTTGTTTCACAGGGCTGGTGCAGTAAATCCTATTCTACAGCTAATACAAGGTTCATCAACACATGTTGGGTGTGGTCTGTCTGTCTACCAAGACTTTGTTTATGCTGAAGCAGACCAACTTATTATGAATGTAATTTAAACATTTAATACAAATTCTGTATCATTTCACCTTACGATTTCGATTGAAACATTTATGATATCAATTCCCCTTTCCTTTAACTATCCACTTTTTATCCTCTTACAAAATACCAGCAAACGTAAAAAATGTTCAAGAAAATTTGCCTAGATGCAAAGAAAACTTAGCTCTTCGAAATCTGTCATCGACAACATATCCTTAACGCTTTTTCCCGAAATTCTTTCAATGGTATCATTTTATATAACCATCCATAAGTCTATCTTAAATCGATATCATCTTAAAATCGATGATCATAAATCCAATATATTATGAATTCATTTACTTAATTCCCTCTATCACTAAAAGGATGGAGTAGGGACCGAATTAATCCCTTTTCTAGAGCTGAGCCTAAAACTGTTATCTTCTAGATCGTACGCCTCTGCTGCAACTTTTCGAATCGCGTTCGTGAAGGTGACGTCATATACACTATGGATCCTCCTACAAAAGTTGGTTACACTGTAAAATGCGGCTGTCCTCCGGGCTACGATGAGGATGCTGGATGCCTGTGCTATGAAAGTGGGAGAGGAATTCGTATGTTACTGTATATTATTTAATTATACACCTTACCTTGCCACATACAAATTTCTAAATATGACATACTAGCGACTCACTCTCGCTTCGCTCGGTGTCATCCCTAGATTTTAGGTATTTTTACAATATTTGAATGTCTTTTTTATTTATATCAAAAGCCTAAAACTTTTTTCTTTCCCCTATTTCAACACCTTACAGCCCTTTTTCGCCTTGAAAAGTAACCTATGTCCTTTCTCAGGCTCTAGACTATCTGTGTACCGAATTTCATTTAAGTCTGTTCATTAGTTTTGGCGTGAAAACGCGACAAACATACAGACAGACGCAGCTACTTTCGCATTTATAATATTAGTAAGGATTAGTAGTGTGGTTTTGACATCATTTAGTGATAATGATCATGAACATGCTTGGCTCAGTTTGTAGTGACTCTACTTGCAGTGCCAGCCGGTTGTGGGTTTGAGTCCTGCTGGAGGCATTAGTTTGTTTAGCGCGAATGTTTGTATTCCAGTCACAGCGTGTTTAATGTTTATATTTATAATATGTAAGTGTTTAAAGTTACATAATATGTGTAGTATATCAACTATCTCGTATCCATAAGTCAGGCTTCGTAGCTTACCACTGAATTAGATGACGCTTTATGTTATAATATCCTTACATATGTATTTATTTATCTCACGATTTTAACGTTATATTAAAATTACTATGCCAACAAAATTATATTGAAACGAAGTAAAGTCCCCTTTCGGGACCTGTTAATATTTTTGGTACTTTTAGCAGGCTTATTTAGCATTTTCACTTATAGCGTTTACTTAAGTAATTGAAACCTTATGTCCCATAAGCTCTTAACAAACTTGAGAACTCTAAGTGTTGGAAGTGCTCGACACCTAGAGACTTTAATTAAAACTTTTAGATAGTACCCTGATATTCGATGCTGCTCAAAGCTAACGATGTTATTTATTTATGCTTATTAATGTAAATAATTATGAAAAGATAACAAAAATTGTACAACACATATTTTTTCACGTACATTTGTGTATTTCGTTAATTTAATCTATATCATTTGACGACAAGTGTGGATCAGATTTTGGGACTTGCTGTGCCAACCAGTCGGTAAGGCAAAATAGTAGTTCAACGCTTACTTCAGCATAAAGCTTTGATAACTCTAGCAGTATTACATATTTAAATTTAATATATCTGTAAGTAGAAGTTAAGTTTTTTTACCATAAACAAAACTATCTTTTCGGATTTTGTTGAGGATTTATGTTGATTTTTAGTTCTCGACGTTTCGAATGCTTTACACTTTACAGCAATCATGGTCACGGGAGAAACTAAGGTATTTGACGTCTCAGATGTTTTTGAACTGTTTTGTAGTATCTATACTTTACTTAGCTTAGAAATTGTTCCTTGGGATGTGTATAAAGTAGTCATGATCATTATAAATCGTATCTAAGTAAAAATAAAAAAGCAGCCTCTGGCCTGAAAATGAAGAATACACACATATTGTAATGATAATTGGAATTGACAATTACGTTTCTAAATGTAACGTTTGTATCATAATATTTAAGATATCCTTAGCAAAATAAAATAAATTTATTTATTTTTAAACCAGCTCACTCCTGCAAGTATGGACGTTGCGCGCCTAATGTTGTTCTTCTACCGATTTTCACAGTAGAAAATGCACCACCAAAAAATTCTAGGTAATAGGTATATACATTTAATACTAATCATTTTTTTAATAGATAAGAAGCATTTCGCTCGGCTCCACCCGCGTTCTAAAGAGCATAACCAAGTTCTTATTTTTTTATACTAAAACCTTTACCGAAACACGCTGCAGCCAATGAAAGTTCCATGTCTATCCATTTTGTTTTTTTTGTAGTTAGAGCAAACAAAAAAACCTCTCGCTACCTATTAGAGACTAGTGATTCACACTCGCTTCGCTCGGGTTCGTCCCTAGTTATCCCCTATAGAATAGAATTTTTACAAACTTTGAATGTCTTACTTATTTGCATCTAATCAAAAGCCTACAAAATAAGTTTCAAGCTTCTAGCTTTAAAAATGACGTAATTTCCATACAAACTTTCATTCCCTATTTCAACCCTTTACAGCACTTTTTTCGCCTTGAAAAGAAGCCCATGTCCTTTCTCAGACTCTAGACTACAGGTGTGCCAAATTTCATTAAAATCGGTCTAGTAGTTTTTGAGTTTATTCGTTACATACAAAAATCGAAAATAGAAATCTTTCCTCTTTAAAATATTATATTAAGTACAGATAAAGAAAAGGTATAAGGCATGTTTTTAATTGATAATTTTATAACTATTTAATATATTTATTGTTTTCAGTAATTTGCCAGCGACACAGAATTTTAAACCTCTTCAGGACTTAACATTTTCTACGGGCAAACAATTTAGAGTGAGTTAGCTAAAAACTAAATTAAAAAATTAATATTTAAATATCGTAGATTAAAAAAAATATGTTTATTTCTAGAAATATCGCACAAACAAGAGCATATTTACAAAAATGCCTATATTTGAATTACCTAAAAAGAAGATGAAGTACCACAACATGAGTGTTTCATCCACCATTATAAGAGACGTACTCAGAAAAGACTTTACACATATAAGAGATGTTATGCCTAGTTATTTAGATACACGAAAACATAATTTGGAAGATGTATATTATAGCAATAAAAATTTGCAAAGTTCGATCAATACGTATAGTTATAACAGAAATCAAGCACACAATAACTTTTCTAGATTTCATTACAACATTTCCAAACCAATTCAGAATTCAATGAAAAATTCAAATAAACCACTAACTGAAGTGTATGATACAAAATTAGTAGGTTTACTAAATCAATTAGAAGAAGAGGCAAAAACTGTTCAACTGGGTGATAACGAAAAGAGTATTCTAGATAAAAAGATTAAGAAACTATACAGAAAGTTTGCGGATAAATTTCGCTCATCAAGTCATAGGGATCCTCGTAAAACTAATGAAGCTATTAGATTACATGACTTTGAAGACCAATTTGATAGAGTACAAGCTTCTGAAGTTAATTATGGTACTGGTAACATAGTTCCATTAAATAATAGAATTAATGTAAGAAAAATGCTTTATATAAATAGCAACAACGAACATAATATAAAATCTGACAATTTGAATAATTATAATGTGAATGAACTTGCCGATATAAGTTTTAATAAAAAATATCGTTATCGAAACGAGGATGATAAACTTAAAAGAAAACAATTATTTGAAAGATACTTAAATGAATATGTAAGTAAATATTTTAAGCTAACGAAAACTTAAGTTAAGTTTAATAAAATACATGTTACTATACTATTGTATTCAATTATTTTGTTCCAAGGCTTCTAGTGCCCATAACAGTTTGTTATAAATACAATTTAAGTAGCTGAATAACCATCTTATATAGACATTTTATTATTGTGTCGTATTATAATCTTCTATAGTTAATATTATCCCTGGATAATTCAGATTTGCTAGGCGTTATTTGTTGTGTGTGTTCATGGGGAAAATATAGAAATTGTGTTGTTCCAGACATACTTCAACTATTTATTTAAATTAAATAAGCAAATCGTTATCGACGTACTACATTTTACTGTTTCCGAGATATCGTAAAATATATGAATATTTTTAAATTACTCATTTACTTAATACTATAATTTTTAAATATGGTATACTCTTTCTGCTTTTTACATCAACTTCGCAACTGAAACCATCAGGATAAGCAAATTACTTAATACTTTTTTATATCTACGTTTTGATACTATATTTCTCATTACAGAATGCTGAATACGAAATGAGCTCTCTTCCATCATATAGACAGTCATTGTGGATCCATAGCCCTAGAAAACTAGAATACTTTTAAACTATTTAATGTTACATTATTTTGTTTTAAAAAATTTTATAGTTCATTTTTATGAATAAATAAACCCTTTAAAACAAATTTTGATTATTTTTATGTAAAAGCTCTTTTAGCAATATACTACTTAATAATTTTTGAATCTTAACTGTCAATAAAAATATATTATAAGCTTAGTATATAAAACTCTTTTATGTTTTTAATTAATATCGAAAGTATAGCAATTTGCTTTTTATTAATTATTTTTAAAAATAGCCGAAATAAAATATAATATATATTTTATACACTATTATATACAGCCTTTTTTAACATCCCACTGCTGGGCTTGGACCTCCCTTAAATACGAAGGGGATCGGGCCATAGTTCACCAAGTGCAGGTTTGCGGACGTGAAGTCCGTCTCTCGAGAACTAGCTAGATTCCCTCAGACATGCAGTCTTCACCGTAAGACAACTGGAAAATATCAAAGGTGCCAGACTGAACTGAACCCGCATCACTCGTTAAAATAAACGAGCTTTTGAGAGGTAATAATATACATTAAGGCAGTGGTAGCCCAGCGGTAACGCGCTCGCTTGTATAACCGAGTGATGCGGGTTCAAATCCGGGTCTCGCACCTCTGATATTTTCATGTGCGAATCATGTTTATCATGATTACCACTTGCCTTACGGTGAAGGAAAAACATCGTGAGGAAACCTGCATGTCTGAGAGAACCTAGCAAGTTTTTGAAAGAGATCTGAAGTCCACCAACACGCACTAGGCCAGCGCGGTGGACTATGGCCTGATTCCCCTCGTACTGAGGGAGGCCCGTGCCCAGCAGTGGGACGTTAAAAAGGGCTGATGATGAATGATATTCATAGATGAAATGTAATTCTAATCACTGCGGTTAAAATTCCGGTTGAATACAAAAACAAATAACGTACAAACCTTTTGTACCGATCTAACAATGTAAATCAAACAAAAAGTTTATACATTAACTACAAATGTACTGACTAAAGCGTAAAACATTTTTGCCTCACTTTACGGCTTAGTCTCCATTATTAGGCGATGTTTATAAAACAAAGTTGTGTTGGAGTTATTTAGGTTTTAACAAACGATATGCGGTTTCTTATATGTGCCCTCATTCTGATTCTGCAAAATATATTTATTTATGATTATGGAGTGAGTATTTTATTAATATACTACTATTTTTGTACCTCTTTTTTTGGCTTTAAATATTTTCTGGTTCTGAAATAATGTAATCGGTCCACTCTTAAACACAATGTAGACAAACTCAGTTTTTTACAAGATTAAAACACTTTCTACCAAAAGTCGCATTTTATGTAAAAGTTTATCCTAATATGCAATTACATGACATTTAGACCAATATTGTGTTTAATCAGGCTACCTAGTCTTACCTACCTAGCCTTTGGTTTCTCACGAAAACATTACCAATCAATTTTTGTCATTATCTCTTCAGCCATAAACTAATCAGACAGGCAGACAGGTACTTATTTTATTATTATAATATTAGTACAAAAATTCTAAGGTAATTTATTTTCTTTATAATTGAAGGTGGAAGCGAGAACTGGTGACATAATACCATTGGGATCGTTATTCGATAGCGTTGAAAGAAGACATCTTAAGGTATTATTAGTGCAAAAAATTTTATAAAACAAGTCTTAAAAACACTTTAACATTGTTTTGCGAATACAAATTCATTAATAAATTATTACATTTTTTTACTTGAGTTTTGAACCAAACCTGATTTTTGATCCAAAGGCATACAATAAGCTAAGAGCTATTGGATCTTCGTTTCTACCAGCTGCGTGACACGGACCAACCTATTTGTAATGATAACAGGACAAGACATGGGATATATCTAGTATAGTAAAAAAATATGCAAAAAATAAGTATTAAACTATTAAATATTTCATTGCAGAATACTCCAGCAAAATATGAACTAACTGGCAGTTATGAAAACGAAAAAGCTGAATTTCCGAAATTTAAAAGAAGAAAAACAAAGAAAAAGCACAAAGCCATAAAACACAAAAACTTAATTGACAAACATTCAGACACGAACCATGAACACAAGAAGAATATAAAGAGAAAGAAAAGTGATGGAAATAAGAAATTTGTTAAAAACGAAAATGTAAGAGGAACCGATTCCAAAATGTCTAGTTCAAATGAAATTAATCAAAAAAGGAAACCCGTGGATATTATTGTGCATATTAAAATGAATGATTAATTTGTAGAGCTTATTTTATTAACGTAGCGACCATTTCCTTGCTTCGTAATAATCCTCAATGAAAGACCAGGAAAATTTTATCGTCTAAATACTAAATAGTAATATTTATTCTGTAACAAATTAGTTTAACCGCTTGATTAATAAAGATGAAAATTAGCAGGGCGATAGTTTATAGTTAGTAGACGTCTGCGCAGAAAACACAGGGCCAGATTTAGGTCCTCTCTCTCTCTCTCTCTTTCTCTCTCTCTCTTTCTCTCTCTCTCTCTCTCTCTTTATCTCTCTTAGGTGTGAATTACAGTTTTGCACAAAAAAATATGAACCAAACGAAGCGAGGGTGAGTCACTAGTATTAAAATACACAAGTTTAAAATAAAAGTGTCAAAAACCGCCTTAGGGCGAGTGACTTATCTACGTATTATATATTTTACAAATAAAACAAAGTTATTCAATCCAAAGTAATTTGTATTTCCAAGTTTGTTTGTTTAAACATGTTACAAAAACACATTGTGTAAGAATATGTTACGCTTCAATATTTTGAAACATTAGAAATCTTATGTCTACGAGAGTTAGTTAGTTTTCGCGTTTTCTTTCTTTGTAAATATTTTTTCAATTTCATCTTCAATTTTTTCATCGTCACATTGAAGTTAGGCGTTCTACTTTTCTTTCTCAAACTTGGATAGTTCTGCTGAATTACTTTAAGGACTTGTGTCAGTACATTTTCGGTTACAGCTTCTAGATGACGAGCGACCTTTATAGAAAGCGACAATTTTCAGTAAATTTTTTTAGCAAATAGAACTTTCTAATCTACTTATTAACCTAACAAGAATTTCAAGTGCGCTCAGGGAATTACTGACTTATAAGATTTATTAGAAACCTAACTCTAAGTGACAGCAATTATTATTATTATTTGTTATCGATTCATGTTTTCTATAGGTAACGTTTATTTGATTGCATTATGGTTATCGGAGATACTGTTTTAAATGCGAAAGGTATGTGTGTGCATTTGTATTTTTTTTACTTCCACGCTCACACAGTTAAATAGATTTGGATGAAATTTAGTATAAAAATACGGGGCTTAGACCATAAGTTCCTATACGACAAATAAGGACGCACCTAAGACAAGCAAAGTCTGTAATAATCATAAATAAAGAAATATTTTTTAACTAATGCTAACTTCACCTACTTATCGTAATCGTATCGTATCGTAATCGTACCTTATCGTATCGTATATATATAGGAATCACACTTAATAAAAGCGCCCTTAAGACTTTGACTTGTGTCCAGTAAAAATGATAATTCTAAGTAAAAGTTTGCAAATAAATCAAAAAAGCACGTAAGCATAATACAACCATTCATCACCTGTCGCCGATGCGACTATACGGAGAGATTGATGGCTAAGGCTTACCGCATACTAGAACTATACATATAATAAATTTTTATTGAGTTGAATCTGTACGATAAATATATGTTGAGGCTTGTCAGCTGGTGATTCGCGCCAAAATATAGGATACAAAATATAGGAAAAATATCGCATCTCTAAGAAATCCATACTACCAACTAAAAACCACTAAAGGGAAGCCAGTTATCCGAGTGTGTATAGGGACGAACCCGAGCTTCCGAGCTTAGTGAGGTTGAGTCTCTAGTATTCTAATAAACTCTTAACTACATAACTACATAACATTCAATATATTATACACGTCGAACTAAAACGTTAGAAAGGTAGGGCCTTTTTCCGATCGCTCTAAATTGTGTTCACATTGAAAGGAGTGAGCGCACACCATTCATATCAATCGACTAGTAGACGCGGACAGCTGTGCATCGGAAGAATTTCTGTAAAAAAAGGTCATAAAATGCCGTCTTGTGCATTCTAATGTAGTACACATTATATACATATAATTCAAGGAACATCAACAAAGCTAATGGAGTAACATTCCATAGGTAAGTACAAGATTTTTCAACACAATTTGTTATTTTCGTGAGTATTTTAACCCATTTAACAATATTCTGCCATTTTGAGTGAAAGAGAACGAACATTTAGTTAAAAGAGACAACATGTATTTGTCGGTACGGTTCAATTATCTCATGCCATGCATTGAAGTCACTTAAAGTTTTGCCAAGTTTTCAAGGCCAGGGCCCTTCTAACATTTTAGTTCGGTGATTATACATATTTAAGAAAATGAAAGTTACCCTTCCATGAACCTTCGACGCGGACGTTTGATCTTCAAAAATGATACTATCATAATATCCAGATTTCTGCAAGTTAAAATATTGATCAAATTTTATCTTATTTTACAAGATTTAATATAGCGCGTTTCGCGCTTGGTTTAAAAACCCGTTTATACTGGTTTTTGAAGCGCGGTTGTTGGCTTTTGACTATCACTCAACAAATGCAAGCTGAGATTCCGTCTCGAGAACTGTACCTATGTATTTAAATTGTTTTCATAGTGAAGTAAAAAGCAAAAGATATCTATAAATACCTAGAATAGTGTTATTATTCTAAGTATACATTTAATAAAATTCTAACTTAGTCTAATATGTACATTGAATATTTATTGGCAATTCTTATTGAAATAATCATTAATCAATCGATACAAAGGCCGAATCTATAGATTTCAGAATTTTTGTCTGTCTGTCTGTGACCGCTTCACGAAAAAAACACTGGTGGACATATTGTGATGAAATTCGGTATAATGATCGCTGGTTACTCGGTTATTACTGAGAAATCTCAAGTAACCGTTAAAAACCATCTGTAAAACATCGCACGGTAATATTATTTAGTTTCCGGTCTTCAAAACGCAGGCGGAGCCGCGGGGAATACTAGTTATAAATAAAGCAGTATTTAACTATAATATTTAAGTAGGTATATTAGATTTCCTTACCTTAAAACCATTTATTTTAAAAACATGCAAAATAAATATTTCAAAAGATATTATGTGGATTAATTTCATTCTCGTTAAGTTCTTCTACTTTATTTTCACGCAAAACTACTTATCATTGTTTTTCTAATTTATTAAACTTAAATTCTTAAAACTGGATTTTCCGTAATAACCAGGTTTCTAAAATTGCTCTTAATATTACTTTTTTCACGTTCGCGTCGTCATAATCGTTAA
This sequence comes from Boloria euphrosyne, assembly GCA_951802675.2. Classification (NCBI taxonomy): domain Eukaryota; kingdom Metazoa; phylum Arthropoda; class Insecta; order Lepidoptera; family Nymphalidae; genus Boloria; species Boloria euphrosyne. Next base: position 7,296,534 of record OX637893.1, read on the forward strand.
ACAAAGTTACCTATATTTGTGACTACATTTCCGACTTAAAGTAAAGTACATAAGCATTAAGACTTCAATGCAAATGTCAACATCTTAAAAATTTAACGTAATCTTCTCGTCAAAGCAAACGTAACGTATGTTGTACCTCGCTTAGCTCAAGTTATTTAATATTATGTATGTATTATGATGTATTAGTATAATAATATAAGTACCTAAAATTGACCCGTTGTATTTTAAGCAAAGGAATATTGGAAATCGAAATATAATAAATAATATGAATATAAGAGCAACTGCTTATTTTTACCTATAATATATAGGGATAAATAAGCAGTTGCTCTCATATTCTTACTATGTATTATTAACTAAATATATATTTCCCGCAGCTCCGCGAACATTCTATAGACCAAAAACTTTTTGGGTCTATAGAATGAATTCCCAAATTTGGGAAACCAAATTATTATATACTCGTCATCGAGCGTAGGCTTAACGTCAGCGAAGCCACGGGCTCCGCTAGTTAAAATAAATAAAATTTCTAAAATATAACCTCCTCTTTTGAAGTCGGTTAAAAAGTAGCCTAAGTTACTCCTTACATCATTAGCTGCATTAGCTGCCAGTGAAAGTCCAATCAAAATCGATCCAGCCGTTTCAGAGATTAACCGGATCTTTACAGAGATCAACCGATGACAAACAGATAGACAGACAGACAGACAAAAATTTTATAATTTGTTTTTTGTTTTTACTTTTTAGTATCGTATATACTTTTATATGCATTAAGTGCTAATTTGAAATTAAAAACGGACACTTTAATGTTATTTATATGTATATATGTATAGATAACATGTTATCAAAATAAGTGATGTTATTATTATATAGCTTGTAGCCTTCCATATATACATATTATAAATATACCTACTAGCAATTCCCGCGGCTCCGCCGCGCCCGTGCCCGATGGACGAAAATTTAGGGTTATAAGAATTTTTTGATGACAAATCATGAAAAAGTAAAAAATTAAAATTTGGGCCACCCTTGTCAACTTAGGATATAAAAATTAGCCTACGACCTATTCTCAGACCTATCAAATATACACAAAAAAAATCATGAAAATCGGTCAAGCCGTTTCGGTTATAAATTATTTTTAACAAAAAACCAAAAACCGACTTCCAAACTTAATAAATCTAAGCTAAAAAGTAGAAAATAATACTTTTAAGGACTTTGTTAATTTTGTAGTCGGTGCCAGCCAGACTATGTTTACAAATTGATAGATTAATCAAATATGTATCTATTTAGGGTTATTTTGCTTTGGCTGGCACCGACTTCAAAATTAACAAAGTCCTTAAAAGTATTATTTTCTACTTTTTAGTTTAGATTTATTAAGTTTGGAAGTCGGTTTTTGATTTTTTGTTAAAAATAATTTATTTTTAAATTTTTAGCGGAAAGTAGATACGTATTGTGTTAATGACTATAAAAATTTACCTTCTATTATGAGGTAAGCCTAATAGCCTGAAAGTATACAACTATCGGTCCATAATTGCGTATTATATTGAAAGAATTTTCTTTAAACTGCTAACCGTTGAGGAGTTGTATCTTCTATCATCAGTTACGGTACGTGACTCAAATATTCATATAGCCTATAAAAGATTCGGCCGAGCACCGTTAATTTGCTCCTAAGAATTGAAGAGTTCCGATACTTTGTCATGGATCCCATCATCAGAACCTTACCGAACTCTCATCAAACTACCCTTGAAGTATATCCTTTCCATTAAAAAAAGAATCATCGAAATCGGTTGGCGTGATATTGAGTTATTCGTCCATTTGTCGCGCAAATACTTAATGCAAATTTAAGACTTTTATGGTTTTCTCATGGATGCCATTGTCAGAACTGGAAAATATTAAAATGGGACCATATGGGAAGCACTACCTTTCAAATAAAAAAAGAATCATCAAAATCGGTTCACCCAGTTCAAAGTTATGAGCTAACAAACATAAAAAAAAAACAAAAAAAAAAATACAGACGAATTGATAACCTCCTCCTTTTGGAAGTCGGTTGAAAAACAGACACTTTAATGTTATTTATACGTATATATGTATAGATAACATGTTATCAAAATAAGTGATGTTGCCGTTTCGGTGTTGTTCGATAACAAATACTGTGGACACGAGATTTTTATATATTAGATACACTCATTGAAGCTTTTCCTGATATTTCTACGTGTAAAAACCATTAAATAAAATAATTGAAATTAGTGTATCGTATCTTTTCTAGTTTTACATATTGCCATCCCTACAACTAATTTTTATTTTTGTAAAATCCTTTAGAAATGAACAAAAAATTATGCAAAATAAAACAATTTTATTTTACTATAAGTACTTTATTATATTTAACTTAACTAATTTAAATATCTAACTTAACTATCTTTAAGAATTTCGAACTTGTAGGCCAGTAAAAATAGAATTTAATCTCGCACTAAATCTCCGATCCAACCTTTTTCTTTTATAACGTTTAGGTTAGGTTAGGTTAGGTGAGACTTCCAAACTAAACAAATCAAAACTATAAAGTAGAAAATAATACTTTTAAGAACTTAGTTAATTTTGAAGTCGGTGCCAGCCAGGACGGACAGATTTATCTTGCCTTTGCAATGGACTTTCGAACGGTATTTTGATTATGCTTACAAATTGATAGATTAATCGTATATGTTTCAATTTAAGGTTATTTTGATTTCCTTACCTGCAATAGTAACGAACTTTTTTATATTTTATTTTATTATATTTCGTACAACTAAAAAATATTAAGTTATTATTATTAATAATTATATTATGGTCAGATGATAGAATAAAAAGAAAGAAAACGAATATTCCCCATATTAATGGACAAAAAAAACGGTTCAATAAATGGGCCATAAATCGTAAACGGTAAGTTTTACAGAAAAGTTTACAGGGATTAAAAGATGCGAAATTTTTATTCTCTTTGCCTATAAAGTGCATAGTTTCCGAGATATCGTCCAATTTTTTTTAAGATGACGTAAGTGACTCTAAACCTTATAAAAGAAAAAAAAATGGATGGTAAATTTAGTGCGAGATTGACCAAAAAAACGGCTTTTTTTACTGGCCTAATTATTTTTTTATTTTTTATTTTTTATGTTTTTTATTATTATTTAGTAGTAGTTACATCACTTTAAATTTACTTAATGTCCAAATTAAACTACTTTGAAAAAAAAAAGATTATTTTCGAATATTTGTTCATATTACAATTTTGTTGTATATGAACAAGAATTTCTCCCACACAGATATCGCCGAATCCAAATTTTTGACGGCGATCTTTGTAGTTTGTCCAATTTCTTCCTGTAAATATTAACAAATTGTTATTAGTGAGTCATAGTAACTTTAAGTTTAAAGCTCCAGCCACACGCTCCGTCATGCCTGCGCAGTCCCAAAACTAGTAACTTATACGTAGTGACTTAACACCGGTGCAGTGACCTCACGTGAAGGGTACAGGGGCAAAACAAGGAATGTCACATAAAATTTAAAAAAATTGAAAAGTATGGGAACATGTAGATTTCGCTACGTATTATGGATTGCAATGTAAATTAAAAAATAATAATTTTGTTTTGGCACAGGCCGCCTGCGCGAGCTACTGTCCTACCGTCGACACACACGTTCTTACCTGTCCAAACAGGTTTGTGCAGGCAAGCTCGCAGGCATGACAGAGCGTGTAGTCAGAACCTAAGAGACTAGCGACTCTATATACCTACCTACATACTCGTTAGGTACTACTCTAACTTAGTCTGTCCCTTTTCATCCGAGTCGTTATATATTACAGCAAAGGAGTAATAATACAGACATATGTACACAGAGAAAATCACATTTATTAAGAAATGGTTATTTAATTATAAAATGAACATATTAAAATAATGTTAGCATATTTTGTCGTTTTTAGGGTTCCGCGCCCTAAGGGTAAAACGGGGATCCCGATTTTTACTAAGACTTCGCTGTCCGTCTGTCACCAAGCTGTATCTCATGAACCGTGATAGTTAGACAGTTGAAATTTTCACAGATGACGTAATTCTGTTGCTAATTCAACAACAAATACTAAAATAAAATCAATTTTTAAGGGGGCTCCCATACAACAAATGTGATTTTTTGCTCGTTTTTGTTAGATACTGATAACGACAACAGGCAGACGCTTAATATATTCATAGAATATTTAGTTACTTCACTTTAAAAATAAAATATAATCAAATTATAATAAAAAAAATATTTAAGGGAGGCTCCCATACAACAGACATTTTTATAGATAATAATTAATGGGTACGGAACCCTTCGTGCACGAGTCCAACGTTTAGTACTTGATTTTATTAATGATTGGTAATTCACTGGAGATTTATCTAGTAAAGGTAATTAATTTTGAAATTGAAATACCTGATATACCTATATATACTATATCTAAGTTTTAACTTTGGAGCAGATTTTTTACTATATAAAAGATTAAAATATATAAAGTACTTACCATTTTCTTTTTAAACTTATGGTTCCCAAACACATAACACAATACAATCACCGCGAAAAGAAATACAGCAATTATACACTTTATTAACATTATGTGATCCATTTTCTTTAGTAGGTATGTGTTCTCTTTTATACTCTTGGACCTTGTTGTATCTTGGTGAATCGTACTGGCGTCTGACCGGACGATGACGAGTGAGCCGCTTTTATTGGAAACCTCCTCCTCCCGTGCCCCTACCTCCTCTTGGTACTCTAAAGGTGCACACGCACTAGGCGTAACGTAACTACACTCAACACTGCACTGCAGCGACGCGACGCGAACGCGACACTGCACGCCAATCAAGTTTCTTCAACCTTTTTAATAATAAATAATAAAAATATTGGGATATTTTAACGTTATTGTGTTTTTCTAATTGTTTAAACATTTCTAAATAAAAATTTTATATTTTTATACAGACAGTCGAACTAACAATTTGATTGATCGAACAACAAAAAAAAATAATCTATCGAATAAAAAAATTACATAATCTGAGACATAATACGCTAACTTGTAAAAAATATTTTTATTTTTTAAAAACAAACATTTATTGAACAAATAATAATTTAGTAAGAATTTGGTCGTTAAATAATAATTTGACGACAAAACGATTGGTTTATAAAAAAATAGTAATTTTTTGTGCAGTGTAGTTACGCCTAGTGCGGTCTTACCTTTATTTCTGATTTAAAAATGTTTTGACACAACGAGACATGTTACGACAAGTTTAATCCTGCGAATTGCGCGATACACCGTACACGTCGCGTCGGCGCGCGCGGCGCGGCGGTCGGACATGTTCCTACCGCGCTCTCATTTTGTTTTTTATTTTTGTCTTCTGTCTTTTACCTCTTAAAATTTTTCTGAATTACATATTATTGTCTTTATTATCGTTATAGCTCGTTTTTATATAGTATTATCTAAACGACCTATATTATAAAAGAAAGTCCTCAACTGCGTCTGCCTGTTCAGTGTTCACCATAAACTCAAAAACGACTGCACCGATTTCCATGCAACTTAAACCAATAGATAGAATGGTTCTCCAGGAAGGTTTTAATATATATAATTTGTCAAGTTTTTATACACATTGGCTAAAAAAATAATGATAATGTTAGAGGTGTCGGAAAAAAATAAGCCGCCTTTGAGATATCACAAAATGATGTATGGTGGAATTGTGTATCTTATATCAGTTTATAGAAAAGTCTGCGATAGCATATGCCTATCTCTTAAGGATATAATACCATATCCATTTTAATACTTTAAAAAATGGGCAATTTTATAAAGCGTTAATTGGAGAACTCTTTACACAAATACCGTATTAATCCTTATCATTAAAAATAAGTTAGATGTCTTCTTAAAACACATTATTTTATCTATCTTAGGAGTAATCGCAAAAAATTACGGACGCGAGGCAAAATTCAAGCGCACTGTCTTGCCTACTGTTTAGGCTAATACTACTAGCCGCTAGCGGACTGCGGAACTCGCGCTAAATCGCTATCGCTAATGAGTCACTAGTTATAAGTTGCATAATAAAAACAAAAACCGACTTCCAAACTTAAAAAATCTAAACTAAAAAGTAGAAAATAATACTTGGACTTTGTTAATTTTGGAGTCGGTGCCAGCCAGGTATTTTGATTATGTTTACAAATTGATGGATTAATCAAATATGTATCTATTTAGGGTGATTTTGCTTTGGCTGGCACCAACTTCAAAATTAACAAAGTCCTTAAAAGTATTATTTTCTACTTTTTAGTTTAGATTTATTAAGTTTGGAAGTCGGTTTTTGTTTTTTTGTTAAAAATAATTTATTTTAAAATTTTTAGCGGAAAGTAGATACGTATTGTGTTAATGACTATAAAAATTTACCTTCTATTATGAGGTAAACCTAATAGCCTGAAAGTATACAACCATCGGTCCATAATTGCGTATTATATTAAAAAAAATTTCTTTGAACTGCTAACCGTTGAGGAGTTGTACCTTCCATCATCAGTTACAGTACGTGACTCAAATATCCATATAGCCTATAAAAGATTCGGCCGAGCATCGTTAATTTGCTCCTAAAAATTGAAGAGTTCCGATACTTTGTCATGGATCCCATCATCAGAACCTTACCAAACTCTCATCAAACTACCATTGAAGTATATCTTTTCCATTAAAAAAAGAATCATCGAAATCAGTTGGCGTGATATTGAGTTATTCGTCCATTTGTCGCGCAAATACTTAATGCAAATTTAAGACTTTTATGGTTTTCTCATGGATGCCATTGTCAGAACTGGAAAATATTAAAATGGGACCACATGGGAAGCACTACCTTTCAAATAAAAAAAGAATCATCAAAATCGGTTCACCCAGTTCAAAGTTATGAGCTAACAAACATTAAAAAAAAAATACAGACGAATTGATAACCTCCTCCTTTTGGAAGTCGGTTGAAAATTGATTAAAATTTAAATATAAAGACTCTGATATCGACTATCCGGATTTTCTATTATACGGAATACACCTGGTTTTATTTGATCCGTATAATCGGGGATGTTTGAACTATACAATTATAATTAATTAATGTACTGTATACTCGTAGCTTTACTCGTAGCGGTACGGCATGCACCATTTGTATGATCTACTCCAACCAATGCACTTCAGGTAGAATGTGTGGATGCTCCTTTTCCTATTCGCCGCCAGTTCCTTTCTGATCGTTTTGTCTGCAAAACATTACAGCTTTCATCACATCCTTTGTGGCCTCGTTTAACTGAATTATCTGAAATTAGCGCTTCACGTGGACCTACTTCCTACCTTTTGAATAGTTTTCGTAGGTTCACCAACCTTCCTAATCCTATAAATTCTTTTAACTCCAATCCACTCTTCTCTACCCCCTATCTTGCCTTGACTTATTCCCCTCCTATAACAACAGATATTGGTCTAGTAAAGGGTGCTGCTGATACCAACACGAGGTTTAAAGCTCTTTTACATCAAAATTGGCCGAACCACGTCCATATATATACAGACGCCTCTAAGTTGTCTAAAGATGGCTGTGTTGGTTCAGCGTGCTGGATTCCTAAATTTAATATCATTCTGCAATTTAAATGTCCTCCCCAATCGTCGGTGTTTACAGGCGAGGCTGTAGCTATATTAGAAGCAATCTTGTTCGTCCACTCCCATGACATAAGCCAGGCGGTTGTTTTTAGTGACTCCTTAAGTTGTTTACTTGCTATTAAAGAAAACCCTTTTCGTAGCAAATCAAGGTATTCCATTATATTAAAGATCCGTGAAGCTTTACTCTCATGCCTCAATAAGCATCTTAATATCCAATTAGTTTGGATTCCAGGTCATTCTGGTATTATTGGTAATGAGTCTGCTGACTCTTACGCTAAAGTGGCGATTCAGTGTGGGTCTCTTGAACACTTTAGTAACTCTGCTCAAGATGTATCATCACTCGCTAAAACCCATCTAGACAACTCCTGGACCAACTACTGGAATTCATCAAAATCTTTTAAGGGAAAGCATTATGCTTCTATGCAGGCGGAGATTCCAAAGCGTCCATGGTTTTTCCATCAGAAACATACTGAACGGTGGGTTATTACTACTATTAGTCGCTTACGCTTTGGGCACGCAAGTACTCCTGTTCATCTGGCTAAGATCAGGGTAAGGGACCACTCACTATGTGAGTGTGGTCTGGATGAAGGCTCTGCCTCCCACATCCTCTTTAATTGCCCCAAACTCCTTCGTCCCCTTTATGATACTCTTCCTTTCAAGGTCCCCCGTCCCCTTAATGTTCAATGTTTGTTGATGTTTGTGTTTAGTCCCCTTTGTACATTTTTATGTAAATATGTTAAATATAATAAAATTAAGCTTTAATAGTAGTAAGTTGTGAATTAGTAGTAGTAGTTCATTAACATGTGTTTGTACAAATTAGTAACTAACCTTTGTGCTGTTTATATGTTTTTAGGTGGAGGTATTAATAAAATAAAATCTTACTATTTAATACTGTGAATCCAGTCTTTTTGTGGAATATATTAAATTTCACCGGCCAATCTCGAACGTGACTCCTCCATTCAACGTGACATTGGCGAAATAATTTGTGCTCAACTGGCACGCATTGAAGCCAACTAACCAAAGAATTGAATTGAATTGAGGTCAGTGGCTGGAGGCCAACAGTTGACAGTCCAGTCATCATAAATTATAGTTTTAGCGACTCAGCCAAAATATCATCAATACATAACTATAGAGGTTTTTGAAACGAAATAAAATTTCTTTTTATTTTCCATTTTGTTACTCAAATAAAAAAAATATTGTAATAATTTAGAATATACTCTCGTTATTGGGTAAACTAGCTTTACTATAATAGGTACCTGTATATATAATATTTTCAATACTATTAATTTACAAGTTATACAAGAGATTCAATATTTATATATCTGTGGAATTAAATATATTTTATATCTGTGGAAACCTTACTTACAATTTTCTTCCCGAATCTCCACTTCGGGCTACCAGACACAACTGAGCTCGCCATAATACAAACAAGCACGAATACGAATATTTTGATAAAATTCATTTTGAAAGCCTTTAAGTCACTGATAGCGAACAAAATGGAGACGATCTTTTTATACATTTATCAAGTGGAACGTCTTTATTATAGGCTTAAACCAAACAAACTTTATTAATTACTTCCACTATATTCGCTCTGGGAACTCCCGATTTCGTCGAAATACTTAATGTAGGTAGGTAATTAGTCTGCAAAGTTTACTTATCTTTAAAGTGTTCTTCTGAAGAATGTTTTAGACAGTTTTCTAGAAAAATAGTATCAAGAAAAATAGAAACGTCTATTTTTCTTCGTTTTTAAGTAAAACAACGACAATTTTTTAACTAGCGACTCAGCCTCGCTTCGCTCGAGTTAGTAGGTACGTATGTTTAAAGTTAGTATAGATTACTTATAGATGACATATTTTTCCGGAGTAAAAAGTAACTTTTTTGTTGACCCCGAAAAGCAGCTATATTGTATCAAATTTCATAAATATCAGTCAAGTGGTTTTCTCATGACGGACGGACAAATTCTAAAAATTACAGAATCGGCCTCTATCAATCGACCCAGTAACAATTTTACTATATGTAAATATAAATAGAAGATAACTTTTAAGAAAGAAGAACGTTTAACTTATTATTTTACACATAAAATAGATGCCACAAATCTAATCTTTCCTTCCGTTATATTATTGCGTCAACTAATATTTACGTTGAGTAAATTGAACTAATTTGGATATAATAAGTCAAGTGCGAATGAGATTCATATGATTCTTAAAGATAAAATATTGATAGATATAGCAACAACATATTAAAAGAAAATAACGAGGATGAATTGAAGAATCTCTCAATGAACTCTACCATCATCAGCTTCACCAAAGTCATAATTAAGGTTAAAAAGCCTGTATGGATCAGAACCCCGGGGCTGGCAGACGTTCAGTAGGACTTCGCCCTACTATGGTTGAAGAAAAGAAAAAATGCTTGTATCGAAGTAACAAATAAATCATAATATGACATAAGATATATTTTGTCCAGATTTTCATTCTCCAAAAGTTGTAGCTTTATCTAAGCTTCACAGCTGCGACAACAAATCTTCAAATAGATCCATCAATTCTACGACAATTCGGATCACTAACGAAATGTTTTGCGACAGCTTGACCAAAACATGTTTCCGAAAATTTAGGTGGTAAGTTAGAAAACAAAAGGCACAATAAGTTAATCAAACGAAGTTTTTTGCACAACAATGGCTATCCGCCGCACTCATAGTTCCATAATGAACCATTAAGTCGAGAATCTCTATAACAAAGAACAACTTAATGGTTCATTAAGTGACTATGAGTACGGGCGTAAATAGGTTATATTTAAAATACTGAATCTATACATGACTTAGCGAAATTGATGTATGTTTGTATATTTTTTATAGAATTTGTTGTAGTGAGTAATTGTATATATGGCTAGTGTTGATTAAACTTTAAAAAATACATTAAAACAATATACTAGAAAAAATAATTACCGGGTCTCGGACCTCTGATATTTTAATGTGCGAATTATTTCTAACATGATTACCACTCGTCTTACGGTGAAGGAAAACAACGTGAAAGTGAGGGAGCCCAGTGCCCAGCAGTGGGACGTTAAAAAGGGCTGAATGCAAGACAAGACTAGAAAAATGTATATCTCAATAAGGCACTCAGAAAAGTCTGACATAGCATAAGCCTTCTTCCAAAACACGACGACACGTTTGGCTCAGTTGGTTTGACCCTACTTGCTGCGCCAACGTTCGCGGGTTCGAGTCCCGCTGGGGGCATTCATTTATTAAAACACGGATGTTTGTACTCCAGTCATGGGTGCTTATATTTATAATATGTATATATTTAAAGTTATATATATGTAGTATATCAACTATCTGGTATCCGTAATACAAGTGTCGTAGCTTACCACGGAACTAGATGGCGCTATGTGTAATAATGTAAAAAAATATTAAAAAAAGAGTATTTGCAATCACTATTCATATATATTTAAAACTTACCTAAAGACACAAGTAAATGAGATCAACGCTCTAAAATCATTCCATACGAATTTACTATACAACAATTATCTTTCTAATCAAAATACTTGCTCAAGTTATATTTGTATAAACCAACAAATAAATACGATTACCCATTTCTTTTGTAGTCTTTACACTAAGATTGCCATCAATCTACCTTTTAGAAAAAATAAACTAAAGTAATCATTTTTGATATCCTTATTTGATATGATTGAGGTACATATGAATGTATTGTAATTGTAAAAAAACATCTATAATATAAGGATCTAGTATATAATGAGTTCAGTTTTATACTTTACATGCATTTGTGTTTATTAATTCTTTGGTATACTTTTAAGGTACGTCTAAATAATATATAATAATATATTATGAAAGCAGTTCCGATTCAAAAACTGGGTTCCGCAACTCTACGTTTCATGTTTATACTACTCGTAAGTCGTAAGCTGACACAGCTGACACTCACTGCTCGTGCCTGTATCATAGTGTTAATGAATCAGCATTTCTGATCATGGTACTTCTACGCGTTTCGCCCGTTTGATAAGACAAGTTAACAACATGTTCGAGTATGTGCATGTTATTTTTCGAAATATTTAAATAAATATAACTAAGGATAATAACGCAGTTTTACAAATGTTTAAATCTAATTGAGTGCATCTCTATTTCTAGAATGGTCTTCCAATTACACGTTAATACACATTAAATGGTATTTATTAGCTTATTTTTATTATAATTATTTTCTCAGCAAATATTTTCAGCAATAGAAAAGTGGGGTAATTGGGAACACCTAATTTATAACACTCTAAAAAATTAAAGAAAGCGACAAATATAATCAACTTTTATTGCAACATTAACGTTACTAATCTACCTACAAAAAAACACTCTTGAAAATAAATTTTAACATCAATAGATTAAAGAAAATAAAAGTCATTGTCGTTCTTATTTACCCGATACCGTATGGGGTAATAGAGATCAGTCTGCGGGGAAAATAGGAACGATATGGGGTAATTGTAAACGACATAACAAAATCTATATATAAGTTTTGTGACTTTACTGCGTGTTGAGATAAATAAAATATTAAATGTTTCTAAACTGAATATATTATATAAAAGGTTACAAGTTACATATACTATATTATACTGTCTATACTATTGTGAGGAGGGGACCGTTGGGACACTCGCGTATCGAACGACTAAATTGTTAACCCGCCTGCGCTGAGGGCGCGGGGCGGTCGCGGGGATAAATTTCGCTGACGCGGCTGTAGACATTGCGACGCCAATGCGCGGGCGCCGGATGCACGCGCATTCCGCTGACGCGGCTGTCGCCATCGTGTCGCCACAACACTCCCCCCCTTTTTCAAATTTTGACATGAAACATGAAAAATTTAATCACACAGATAACCAAAAAAATTTTTAACAAACACATTCCACAATAACAGTCTTATAATTAACACCAATATCTTATACTAACACTAATGTCTAACACTATCTCAATTTTAACTACACTGTCTATTGTGCGTATCCTTGCGAGCGATTTTGGTTTGCCTGTGCGGCTAGACCCAGCTCGATCGATGATACCACTTCTTTCCTTAACCATTTCTCTGATTTCTGTCGGCAACATTTAAAGATGAAATATCCCAATATAAGTATACATAACATGATGATTATTATGGAAACTATTCCGAATCTTTGTAACTTTTGTTCAAATTGACTTAATGATGCGTCGTTTGCACCATTTTGGGCTATTATTATCTCTTCCGTTTTGTCAGTCTGTTTGCTGTAACTCTTGCCCATTATTAATAAATTTCTAACTGGATGTTTACTCTAACTATTTCTTCTTAAAATGATGCCGTTACAATAGGAATATTTACTTATATACTTTACTAAATATGCAATTATACATTATAACTGATTGTTAAGCAGAAAATAAAAATGGACTATGTACTATTGCTATTTTGCATTTAATAAAAATATCTCACAAATAATAAATTAACAATTTAAGAAACGCACTGGTGGCTTAATAACTCGGCCACTGCGTGTGGTACAATGTTGCAACGATTCTTTTATGATATTTGAATTTTCTTTTTTACATTTAAAATCACTATCATTAACATTATTACTATTTTCAGTTGATAACATACTCGTATTATCGATTTCTGTGTTCTTTAACAAATAAGCGGGTTTTAACCTATCTATCGAAATTTCTGTTTTTCTATTCGGTAGTAATACGGTGTATGTCTTATCATTTCTACTTAGTACTTTATAAGGGCCGTTATAATTTGGTGTTAATGGTTTTTTTACTAAGTCGTTCCTAATAAAAACGTGTGAACAAGACTTTAAATCGTTGTGCACAAAAATTTTGCGAGAATCGCCATTCGCTCGTGACTTGGGTTTGTGACTACTTAGTATCGATCTCAATTTGTCAACGAATGTACATGGTGACATAGATTTTTTACTTACCTCAGAGAAAACAGTGCCGGGCAGTCTTAGGTTGTGCCCTAGAACCATTTCTGCTGCGCTCACATCTCCGTCGCTTCTACATGCTGCTCTCAAACCGTATAAGGCTGTAGGTAATTCGTCTAGCCATGATGCGTTATCTGCTAATCTGGCTGTAAGTGCAACCTTTAACGAACGATGCCACCTCTCAATTTTACCATTGCTCTGTGGGTGGTATGGGGTTGTGCGTATTTTCTGCACCCCTAACAACTTCATCAGTCCGTTAAAAATGTCACTTTCAAATTGCCTACCTTGATCTGTTGTCATTCTCACTGGACAACCAAATCGACAAATCCAGCCTTCGTAGATAGCTTTAGCGACTGTTTCTGCTGTGATGTCAACTGTAGGTATCGCTTCCGGCCATCGCGTATACCGGTCAATCATTGTTACACAATACCTATACCCTTGCTCGCTCGTAGGGAGCGGGCCTATTATATCGACATGTATGTGTTCGAATCTACCACTAAAAGGAAAAGTTTGCAAATCAGAAACAGTGTGCCTATTTACTTTTGTTTTCTGACATTGTATACAACATTTCGCCCAATTATTAACATCTTTATTCATTCCGGGCCAAAAAAATTTTTGTGCTATCATTTTCCTAGTGACTCTAATACCTGGGTGACTAATATTGTGTATGGAATCAAATACTAATTTTCTAAATTTTTCTGGGACAAAAGGTCTTATGTACTTAGTTGATAACTCGCAATAAATCGGTTTATTCGTACCTGGGATATTTAATTGTTTTAACGATACCTTGCCATTGTTGTTTTCCAGTAGATGTGTAACCTGGGAATCACCTTTCTGCGCTTGCGCAAGTTCTTCGAAGTCGATGCTCGTCGGACACCTTATCGCCTCGACTCTGGACAAGGCGTCAGCAACTGCGTTCTGTTGACCTGTAACGTGACGTATTTCGCTGACAAACTCGCTAATATACATCAAGTATCGGGTTCTCTTTGGATTCTCGTTTTTTGCTACCTTTGTTAACGCGAATGTTAACGGCTTATGATCTGTATATACTATCAATTCTCTACCTTCTACCATATTACGAAAATGAGAAATGGCCATATAAATTGCTAAAAGTTCACGATCATAAGTACTGTATTTCCGTTGAGTCTCTGAGAGTTGTTTTGAAAAATAACCAAGCGGTAACCAGTCGTTATCTACACGTTGTTGCAAAACTGCGCCTACACACGTATTAGACGCGTCCGTCATAAGAGATAACGGTACCTCAGCTACTGGGTGCGACAATGTAGTGGCATTCCTAAGGCTCATTTTACACTGCTCAAAGGCAAACTCGGCTTCACTATTCCAATTAATTTTAGTTTTATCTTTTTTCTTTGCGCCATGCAAAAATTTATTTAGCTCTGCCTGATTTTGAGCTGCGTTCTTTAAATGAGACCTGTAAAAATTTAACATGCCGAGGAATCGACGAAGTTCCTCGACGGTTCTCGGTTTCGGATAGTCTGAGATTGCCCTTATTTTATCCTCCAGTGGACTTATACCAGCTGGTGTGACTTTATAGCCTAAAAAATCTATTTCTTGTTTACCAAAACATGATTTACTTAAATTAATAGTTATGCCATACTCATCGAATTTTTTAAATAACTGCCTTAAGTGTGTCTTGTGCACGTTTTCAGTGGTTGAGGCTATAATGACATCGTCAATATAACAAAATAAAAATGATTCTTCCCCCTTTGAATTTTGAAAATATTCTAAACCTTGTAACATAGAATTCATAAAACGTTGGAAAGTTTGAGCGGCATTTCTAAGACCAAATGTCATTTGTGGAAATTCGAAAAGGCCAAACGGGGTAATTATAGCGGTTTTTTCGATGCCGTCAGGTGCCACGGGAATATAATGATACGCTCTATTAATATCGATTCTAGAAAATATGTTCTTACCTGTTAATCCATATGTGAAGTCCTGTAGCCTGGGGACAGGGTATCGATCCGGTTTCGTTTTTTTGTTGAGTAGGCGGTAGTCACCGCACGGTCGAATGCCTCCATCTTTCTTCGGAACGGTGTGAAGTGGGCTGGCCCAAGCGCTTTTCGACGGTCTGCATATACCTAATTCTTGCATTAATTCAAATTCAATTTTTACCTTTTTATATCTGTCCGGTGGGAGTTGCCTGGCTCTCGTATACACGGGTGGACCTTCTGTTTCTATATGATGAAAAACGGTGTGCTTCGTTGGAACTTTAAATGAGATCGGTTTAGTAATTTCGGGATATTCTTCGAGAATATCTTTGTAAATGTTATTATTTTGTATACTGTTAATCGAAATACCATTATAATTTACAACGGACCCCATAGAGTACAAGTTTGTTACAGAATCTATTAATTTCTTATTATGTAAATCTACTAATAACTTGTGTGACTTAAGAAAATCTGCACCTAAAATAGCTTGCTTAACGTCAGCAATTATAAATGACCAACGATAGGGTCTTCTTAATCCTAAATTTAACTCTAAGATTTTAATACCAAAAGTTCTAATTTCTGTATCATTAGCTGCAAAAAGTTTATAGTTACACTGCTTACGTTCTTTTACACTCACTTTACTCACGGGTATGACGGAAACGTTAGCACCGGTGTCTACGAGGAAAATAAGTCCATTCTTGCTGTCGTTGATGCAGAGTCGGTGGTTGTCGCTCAGGTCAGTGCAGGTTTCCACCTCAAACTGCACTGCACCTAGTTTCCCGCATTGCCTTTCCAGTTGCACGGTGGTTCGCAACCACGAGCTTTCTCCCCGAACTTGTAATGCGGCCAACATAGCCACTCCGGACTGTTCGGTGTACGCCTAGTAGATTTTCTTCCTGATGACCTCGTTCTGGATCTGTGCACGCTTCCGCTGCGGTGGCGTGTTCGGCCACGGTAGCACGTGCGTCCTCTTATCTCGTTTACCTCACCACGGAGCTGTTGAATTTCTAACGACATTTTTTTCATTTCTGTCAACAGTGCGATACTACTCCCTGCGTTAGACGTTGGCGAACAGGTATGCTGGTCGACGGCTGCAACCTCTCCTGTTTGCAGGTGTTCCACAATCTTGTCGGCCATCTTACTAAGTGCTTCCAGTTTTGTGTCCTGTGCCACAGCAAGCACTGCACGAACTGACGCAGGTAACCTTGCCATCCACAGGTTCTTAAGTGGCTCGTCTGTGACTCCAGAATTCTTGGCGAGCTCCTGCATCCTTCGCAGCAGTTGAGATGGTTTTTGTGAACCTAGATCCATCTCCTTCACTAATTTGTTGAACTGTTGTTCTGAGCTTTCTTGAAACACGGCCAACAGGCGCGATTTAATTGCTTCGTACTTTCCTGTCTCGGGTGGAGCACCGATGATGTCGCTGATATATCCCAGCTCGTCCCTTCCTAATTTACTGATTACTAGGTCGTATTTTGCCTGATCTGATATCCTCTGTGGGCTCACTATCGCCTCAAACTGCGAAAACCATAATTTAGGCATCTGCGGCCAGAATGCTGCTATTCTGCTGCCGACGGTAATTGACGCCATGTCGAATGCGGTAGGCTGTGTTGACTGTGGTGGGTTGCTCATGATTATTTTTCACTATTTTTATTTCACTTTACACACGGAATATTTAAAAAAATGAAGCACTACTGTCTTTTAATTTTTACACGTAAAGTCTGTACAATAACTTATATTATAACGCGTTTCCCACGGTCGAGATTCCCCCTCTGAGTCGCCGAACGCTATTTTTAATTACGACGGTACGATAATTTAGATCACGTCGGTTCGCTTACTTTTAAATCACGTCGGTTCGCTTACTTTTTGATCACGTCGGGGTCACCAATTTTGTGACTTTACTGCGTGTTGAGATAAATAAAATATTAAATGTTTCTAAACTGAATATATTATATAAAAGGTTACAAGTTACATATACTATATTATACTGTCTATACTATTGTGAGGAGGGGACCGTTGGGACACTCGCGTATCGAACGACTAAATTGTTAACCCGCCTGCGCTGAGGGCGCGGGGCGGTCGCGGGGATAAATTTCGCTGACGCGGCTGTAGACATTGCGACGCCAATGCGCGGGCGCCGGATGCACGCGCATTCCGCTGACGCGGCTGTCGCCATCGTGTCGCCACATAAGTATTACAATTACTTTGTTTGGCAGAAATCACAGACGTAATCTTTACTGGATTGACCGGAGGTACATTTATCATATGCCCAGTTGTTACACATAATGCACATAATCCAATCTTCTATAGGTGAGGATCCATATTTTTACTAAAGAATACATAGTAATACTCTTCTTCATTTTCATTTACTTCTAACATCTTCTTCAAATTTCTGACTCCCTTATCCTTAGTATTAGTGGTATTTATCTTTTGAACTTTCTATTTTATTTTCCTCTCCACTTGTCTTTTCTTTTGTTCTGTTTGCCAGGATTGTAAACCATATAGAGTTTGCATTTTCAATTGTACGCAGTTTTCAGTGAACAAAAGAAAGTCAAGTCTAGTGACTGCTTTTTATGTGATACATGAGGCGACAAGGATAGAACACGCAGGTTATGTTTCGTGATTATCTAATATTATCATGGTTGGGAAGGTTTTACAAAAGAAATGAAATATTGCAGATAATCAACGAATATGTGCATATTTAACCAACCGGAATCAGAAACCCTAGCAATCATGTGACATGATTATTACAAGCTTTTCGCAAGAGTTAGGTCATTCTCTTACTTTCAAAGATAAACATTGGATCAATTTATAGGGGTAATTAGGAACGTTCACATTTACCCTCCTGACAGTGTTCCTAATTACCCGAAATAGGCAACTCAAATCAAAATGGGCGTTACTTGCAATATTATCTTCGATGAACTTAAAGCAACAATAAAATATATAAACATATATTACATGTAATTTATTAAAAATATGTGACGTCTTTGCGTTCAAAAAGATGCTTATTACATTGATATCTACATGCCATCAAAATTGTAAAGAAAATGCCTAATAATGTTTTCTGACCGCCGTGGCAGGACACGCACGTCTTCTCACTCACTCTTCTGCGGGCGAACTAAGAGACATTAAGCTCGTCTACTTAAACGTATGTGGGTAGTGCAGTGCGTGGGGAAGTATTTGATATTCAACTGTTCTTAATTTCCCGCCGTTCTCAATTACCCCACCTTCCCCTACTTTCTGCAGTTATGACACAACAATTATATTATAATATCTGCACTGTCCGAGGTAATGAATCGAAATGTGTCACTCACCGATTAAATAGAACTTATAAAACCTTATCCCACTCATTTTACAGCGCCCTCAGATAGTCAATACAACTCCCAATAAAGTAAATCAATAATAGAATAAAAATAGCCAATACCTTCATAGTTCAGATTCGGTCAGAAAAGAGCGTAATAAGATTTTATTTTCTCGCACTAAAAAGCTAGATAAGTATAATAATAGGTGGATAACCAGCTATTATTATACTTATTTAAATAATATCTATCCAGTGTTTTTTTTTGTGATACGTTCACAGACAAACGTGAGACGAAAATTAAAAAAAATGTAGTTTCGGCGTCTGTATCGATAATATTGACTACTTCAATAATTTTTAAATAAAATATTTCATATACTAATCTTATACCATTAAACGAGCAATTCTTGTATATATATATGTATATACCTATATATAATATATATATAATCTAAATCTCGGAAACGGCTCCAACGATTTTCATGAAATTTAGCATGCAGGGGGTTTCGGGGGCGATAAATCGATCTAGCTAGGTTTTATTTCTAGAAAACGTTATTTTATTAATATTTTCAGGCAATGAAAAAAAAGCTACAATACCATTAGAATACGAAGGTAAATTTCGCTGTCACCCACAAGATTATAATAGCTCAAATTAATTGACAGCGGAAACCGGGCGGTCTCTAACCAGAAGTCCTCGGTTCGGATCCAGGTGTTTCCAGTCCTATTATTATATTTTTCTTTTTTTATTTTTTTCCAAAAAAAAAACCGAGCGAACGCCTGATATTTTATATAATACCTACTTAGAATTTTATAAAATGTACGGAAAAACACTTTTCAGCGTTTCATTCCCCATCGCTATAAAGCAATACAAGTCAAAGGAATATGTATGTATTGTCTGCATTTGTGTCGGAATAATTTGCGACACGAAGACTCACGTGATCTTTTTCATCTCAAAATCTCAAAGCGACATTCAACGTTTTCTATACAAAATGACATGTAGAACATATTGCGTAATTCTGAATAACATTGAGAAAGTATACTAATAACTTTTCCCGCGAGTTTGTTTATGTAATTTATATATTTTTAATTTCGCCTATCTTAACGTAAAGTTCCTTCGCTACGTAATATAAAACAAAATCCTACGCGTATCTCCGTCTGTCTGTATGTGTGTGTGTTCGCAATAAACTCAAAAACTGCACAACGAATTCTCACGCGGTATTTAGCAATAGATGGGAAAAGCAATGAAGGACTTAGGTTGTGTGTTAATTCGCTGAAATATAAAAATGATTGTTGATGACGTCGTAAATAATCTTGCCGACATGGATCTTGAGAGTAATATGCCTAAGCATGGTTTGAAACAAACTAGTCGTCTACTTGCTCTCCTTTTTCTGGTTTTGATACAATTTTGATACGGCTTATACCAATACAGCAAAGCGAGGATGACTTGCCAATGAATTATGATATATTGACATTTTTTAGGTTACGTAAGGACTAATATAATAGACTTTATAATCGATAAGCAAAGTTTTCGTCGCAACCTGTAATGCTCAAAAACGCAATGGACGAATATTATATGAATGAAATAACAACAGACCAAGTTCAATGAATAAGAAACAGTTTGCATAATATAAAAATATATATTTATAGATAGTGCTAAAAGCCGTGTAAAAATCTCGCTCGATCTGGCATATAAAATGTATTTATGGGCTCTTTAGGTTTTTCATATGGGAATTCCTTTGTAGCTTTTGTTGGTCGGACTGGCCTTAGTCTTCTATCTTCGGACGCCTAGAATAGAAACATTTTTATTAAACATCCGTAGTACTCGTTTATATAAATATATGACACGTTTGGCTCAGTTGGTAGTGACCCTACTTTCTGCGCCAGCGGTCGCGGGTTCGAGTCCCACTGAAGGCATTCATTTGTTGACCATGAATATTTGTACTCCAGTCATAGGTGTTTATATTTATAATACATTATGTATTTATTTAAAATTTATATGTATTCTTGTGAATTTAGACCAGAAGTGAGCTTTCTTTTTAAAAAAACAAGCACACTAAATCGACCTCAATTTACTTTAAGTATCTGAAAAGGCTAAAACACAATTTAACTAACTGAAAAGACAACTAATCTACCAACAATGATATTTTTAGAAACAAACCGGCAGAGTAACAACCTAATAATGCTACCACGATAAGTGTCATGACACAACTACCCCCCGATGCCGGTTATGCATCGACTTTTATAGTTTTCTCCCCACTCCAACATCCTCTTTTCTGTTCATCTTCTACACGGCCTTTCCTGACAGGAGACCGTCCTCGGGCTCCCTCATCTTCTAACCTTGGGGTTCAGAACCTCGACATCGAAAACCTGAGTGACGCCAAGAGCTATAGACATTACACTCTCATCATCTGCTGCCGTATAAACAATTAAAATCATCAGACAAAAAAACACAAAGTGCATTTCTAAAACTTGCGTGTCTATATAAAGGTTTCAATTTGATTCATTCGTGGGCTAAGCTCACCTAGCATAACCTAAGCACAATGGATGTGAAACAAACTGATATCTGTACCAATTACCCGGGGCAGGACCCGTCGGGGGAGTGCGCCCTCACGACTCGCCAGAGAACCATGTCATAGCTTTGCGTGTGTAAATCGGTACCTATAAAAGCATGTTTCAATCCAACCTACCCCCAAATATAAGTTTAATGTTTTGCTACACAAACATATGCAACGGTCAACTCATAGTATGATCACAGCTCCAGGACGACATGTCTGAGTAACCTCCAAGACACTGTCCGAGCTCACACACATTAATCTTAAGCTACACAAGGTATGTTCCATATACTAGGATCGCATGTCCGAGCGCACTCCAAGACAGCATCCAATAATATGAAACCGTACCCCACTTGAAGTGCATCTGTCGGCCAGAACAGCATATCTGAGTACAAAGACCTGCGAGACATGCTATCCCCAACCGCAAGATACATCTTCCCTTGAATGTATCAACCCCAATGCGAAAACACAAAATAAGCATCTTTTACATAAACAGTAAAAAAAAGTAATAATTTTACAGTTAACATTTCTATAAAGGCCTGGCATAAAGCACAGCACCTACTATAACACAGATCGCGACTACCGCCACGCTCATGCCGAGGACTAATATCTACATCGGCGACTTTCACTGCGATTTCGCTGGTTGTCTGACAAAATAAAAATACGATCGATCTAAAAATAACCGTTAATTCAAGTAACCTAATTTACTAATTTAAGACTGACCACCAAAACAAAAGTAAACTATACACAGCGACCAACACAAAACACGAATTACCAAAATCAATGAAAATTCTCCTAAATCACGGTACCCTCCGATAAAAACTTCTAAACAAAAACTAACAACAAATATCACACGCTAACACAAGTAGTGGGCGAAACGGGACCTATCCCACTTCTGATCTTGTGAATTTAGACCAGAAGTGAGCTTTCTTTTTAAAAAAACAAGCACACTAAATCGACCTCAATTTACTTTAAGTATCTGAAAAGGCTAAAACACAATTTAACTAACTGAAAAGACAACTAATCTACCAACAATGATATTTTTAGAAACAAACCGGCAGAGTAACAACCTAATAATGCTACCACGATAAGTGTCATGACACAACTACCCCCCGATGCCGGTTATGCATCGACTTTTATAGTTTTCTCCCCACTCCAACATCCTCTTTTCTGTTTATCTTCTACAGTATAGTATATCAACTATCTGATACCCGTAATACAATAAGTATTATTATAAAATTTTTGTTTTTGTTTTTTTAAATACAATTTAAGATATATTTGTATGTATATTTGTATATTTGGTACACAGAATGCCGCTATTTATATTTTCCGATTAAAAAAAAGATAGTGTCACTGATTCATATATCATATTTGACTTATGGTGCTTTGCTCGTACTTTAACCTTAAACTACACAACTATTGTCTAATAATTATTTAATTATTTTTCTTATATAAAAAGTACTAGTTCATTTTTAAGTATGTATTTACTTATTACAATTCATAAAATTTTCTGTTTCAATATTTTATAAAAAATTTCTTTATTAGTACTTACGCGACGTTTATGTCCATTTCGTTTAATATAGTCAAGTTTTCTTTGTAAACTTTTCAGTTTATTTTCGTAAAAGCTTCTTCTGTTAGAATCTAATGCAAAGTTGTCATCATTGCCATTGTTATAATCACTATCCCAAAAGTCTTCTCTTACGATATTGGTACTTTTCTTTTTCAATTTCCTTCTACCATCAAATTTTTTGTCAGTCTCAGTATCATTTAGATAATCAGTGATTCTATAATTTTCTTTACGAAATTTATATCTTAATTCTTTATTGAGATAGTTTTCTCCATCATTTAATGCAAAATCTTCTCGATTTCTATACAATGGCTTACTTTTTAATATTTTATCGTACTTCTTAACAATGTCTGAGTCATTGAAGCCATTTCCATAATTATCATTATGTTCCAAAGCATCTGTTCTACCTATTAAGGAACCGTATATTTTACGAATTTTGCTATCAAATAGTTCTTTATTATTTTTATTAAAATTTGTATTTCTAACTTCTAATTCTAATTTATCTAATAACTTCATTAGTTTTGTGTCGGTATTTGAGTTGATATCAGTCATTAAACGATTTGTAGAATTTGAATGATTGTATACATTATTAATGTTATTTCTAGTTACTTTTTCTGCATCATTAGAAACTCTCTTGCTTTTTAAATACTTAGACACTAATTTTTGAGCTTCAGTGAAATCTTTCCGTGGAGGCACGTCTTTTTTATATGCCACATGAATTTGACGATTTTGAGTTTGGTTCGAAATGTTTTTTGTTCGTCTCGTAGGTAATTCAAATATCGGCTTTGAAAATATACTACGTTTTGTTGAATATTCCTGAAATGTAGAAATATATACAGTTTAAAAACAAAGGTCAGGTCAATGAAGGATAATAAATTTGTACCCCCAACGCAAAAAGAAAGATGTTATTAAGTATTTCTATATAATTATGTCTGTGCATCTGAGCGGCATCATTTATAGCATTCAAAGAGATAAAACAATTTTAATTTAGGTTTTTTTTTTGAAAGTTAATTTTATTGAGAGTTCTATTTGATCGAGGGCATGTTAGCAAAAATCAAGAAAATCCGTTTAGCAGTTAGAGGACATCATGGAGCTGTACTATCTAGACGGTAAAAGGATATGAGCAACTTCGACAGATCTAATCTTTATAAAATTTGATATCGCGTTACTTCTATGATAAAGTAACCTTGACCTGATGCTGGAGCATCACCTGAAACTGCTAGGATACTCAGCTATTTACTTAAATATTGCGGAGATATCGTGTTTATGTTCATTCAATAACTAATTGTGTTTTCTTAATAAAATTTAATGATAATAATTACTAACCTGATTTTGTAAATTATTGAGATCATGATGTATGCTACTATGATTAACATTTTGGGACGTTAATTTTACACCAAAACGTCTCGTCTGAACATCTAAAGGAAACCTTCTATTTATCATATTACTAAAATATTTAAATATGTTATTATATTGAAAGGTATTTCGTAAATGAAGTTTATACAAAATATGAAATATACTTTTGAAGAGAAAAAGGTTTATATACATACATTACTACGACTTTTACTACGAATTTAAGACCATCTTGTATCATACCTTGGTCAATTTCAGTCTCTACAGATTTAAAAAAAATATCGACCGAACACTTTTTCCTAACAAATGTATATTATGTGTACAAATTACAAAAAGCTTACCTGTGATCCATGTTTTGCAGATTGTCAAATAAATTTCGGTAATCGTTGACGGTTCGCTATGGAGTAATAGATTAATAAAGTCTTTTCATTGTGAAAACAAACATATTTCGGATAAAGTATGGAACTAACCTTATGGGCCATGTCATAACGATCAAATATTTCATTCGTGGTATCCAAAAATCGTGTTACATTATTTCTAAAAACAATCAATTCAGAAAAAAATGTTTCAATTCAATTATTTTATATTTATTTGCAATTCCTTATTGATTCTTTTATACACGTGATCATATGAAAAAGATTGAAGATACTCGTACATGAAAGAATTAAAATATTTTATATTTTGAAAGGCAGTAGTCGCCTAGTGGTAACGCACTTGGGAAGCCGAGAAAGCGGGTTCCAATCCCGGATCTTGCATCATTGATATTTGGGCGAAAACTAACTAACAGTGATATTATAATGCTATCTATAAATGATAAGAGAGATTCTAGAAATAGAATTCTTACCCAATCTTAGATGCTGGAGCTTCTTCCACTTTAAATATGGGCAACACCACGACGGCCAGCTTACATCGTTCGTTATCTTTACATGAATAATCTACAAAATTTTAATGATATTCCTATTAATTAATAGCGATTCACTCTCATATCATAGACTAGCGACTCGCCCTCGCTTCGCTCAATTTCGTCCCTAGGTACCCCCTTTGACATACAATTTTTACAAACTTTGAATGTCTTACTTATTTATATCTAATCAAAATATATAAATATAAAGTTTCAAGCTACTAGCTTTTAAAATGACGTAATTTCCATACAAACTTTTATATTTCAATTTTCAACCCCTAACAGCCCTTTTTTCGCCTTTAAAAGTAGCCTTCTTAGGCTCTAGACTATTTGTGTACTAAATTTCATTAAAATCGGTCCAGTCGTTTTTGAGTTTATTTGTTACATACAAAAAGACAAAAATACAAATCTCTCTTCTTTATAATATTAGTATACTTAGATTAGATATTTTCCCAAAGTGAAAAGTATGTTATATGTTGTTCCGGATAACAAACTATTTTTTTACCGAATTTTAATAGAGACGGACAGATAGATATAGAAATCTTAAAATACAGATTCGGTGTTTGTATCAATAATAATGACGACTTCAATAAGACTTACCAAAAAAATCTAATATACTGGTTAATTTCCATTAGCAATACTATTAAAAGAACTAAAATATTATTTTTCTAATTCAAAAAGCGGTGATAGCCTGGTGCTAACGAGCTCGCTTGTATAATCGAGTGATGCGGGTTCAAATCCGGTTCTCGCACCTCTAATATATTCTTGTGCGAAACATTTCTAATATTGTCTTACGGTGAAGGAAAACATCGTGAGGAAACCTGCATCTAGCACCTACTAATTTATAAAAGCGATTCGAATATTTTTTTGTAATATATCAAAATCAAAATGGATTATTTTCATTATCAAAAAAACGAAAGTATTGTAAGAAAATTAATTAACAAATAAAATAATAATTTCTTAGGTTTACGCGAATATTCGACATTATAAATGAAACTACCTTTTCTGATTTTGTCGCGGATTTATTTTGATTTTTAGTTCCCGACGTTTCGAATGCTTTACAGCAATCATGGTCACGGGAGAGACTTAAACTTACTATTTGCCATGGATCTTCCACTCTTATAGCATAAGCAGTCGTTATCTTCATCATATCCGAGTGGACATCCACATCGCACTGTATAGCCAGGCATTGTCGGCGGGTCGGTTGTGTACACTGATGTGCCTCTGCGCACTCGCGTTGAATAGTTACATACCATTTGCAATGACTAGAACATAATTTTATTGGCTTTTTAACTGTTTACATACGTATATTCAACCCTTTTTAACTTCCCACTGCTGGGCAAGAAAGAAAGAAACCTTCAATGCAAGGGGTCCACAAGAGCCGAACTACACATGTCTTCCGAAAATTAGCTAGATTCTCTCAGAGATGCAGATTTCTTAACGAAATTGTTCTTTACTGCTAGTGGTCATAATGTTAAAAATGATTCACACATGAAAATATGTGATGTGGGAGACCCGGGATTTGAATAAAATTTCCCAAGCGTGTGCGTTCGTAAATTATTTATTATAAATGGCTCGATGGTTTGCTTTTATGTAAGACTATTCTAAAAGTCCTGAGTTCGAGTCTCAGGTAAGGTCAAGTGTAGTTAAGTTTATAAACACAGACAAAACATCTATTTGCAAACCGGTTGAGTGAGATTGGAAAAATAAGTTAGTATAGGACATATATATAAATATATATATTATAAAATATTGAACACTATTCAATGAATTTCCAAATAAGTTTAACCCATTAACTAATTTATAATTAACTAAGTTTGTCTTTAAAGTATGGCAAAACTTTATGCTACGCTTTGTCTTAACTGAATTAGAGCAAACGCAATTAAGATATAGTTAATTGAAATATTCCCTCAAAGCTCTAATTAAGCCCGTTACTGATATCTACATCTACTATTGGTAAACAGATTTAAAAGTTTATTTTAACACATCTTTTGAGATTTGTCTTAGTTCCCACATTTCCTAGGAACGTAACAATGGAGCGAAATGACTTCATAACAAAATGTAAAGAAAAACGTATAAAATACCCTGTGGAGTAATAGTTTATTGAATAAATTATTTTTAACAAAAAAACAAAAACCGACTTCCAAACTCAATAAATCTAAACTAAAAAGTAGAAAATAATACTTTTAAGGACTTTGTTAATTTTGGAGTCGGTGCCAGCCAGGTATTTTGATTATGTTTACAAATTGATAGATTAATCAAATATGTATCTATTTAGGGTTATTTTGCTTTGGCTGGCACCGACTTCAAAATTAACAAAGTCCTTAAAAGTATTATTTTCTACTTTTAAGTTTAGATTTATTGAGTTTGGAAGTCGGTTTTTGTTTTTTTGTTAAAAATAATTTATTTTTAAATTTTTAGCGGAAAGATACGTATTGTGTTAATGACTATAAAAATTTACCTTCTATTATGAGGTAAACCTTATAGCCTGAAAGTATACAACTATCGGTCCATAATTGCGTATTATATTGAAAAAAAATTCTTTAAACTGCTAACCGTTGAGGAGTTGTACCTTCCATCATCAGTTACGATACGTGACTCAAATATCCATATAGCCTATAAAAGATTCGGCCGAGCATCGTTAATTTGCTCCTAAGAATTGAAGAGTTCCGATACTTTGTCATGGATCCCATCATCAGAACCTTACCAAACTCTCATTAAACTACCCTTGAAGTATATCCTTTCCATTAAAAAAAGAATCATCGAAATCGGTTGGCGTGATATTGAGTTATTCGTCCATTTGTCGCGCAAATACTTAATGCAAATTTGAGACTTTTATGGTTTTCTCATGGATGCCATTGTCAGAACTGGAAAATATTAAAATGGGACCACATGGGAAGCACTACCTTTCAAATAAAAAAAGAATCATCAAAATCGGTTCACCCAGTTCAAAGTTATGAGCTAACAAACATAAAAAAAAAAAAAAAAAAAAAAAATACAGACGAATTGATAACCTCCTCCTTTTGGAAGTCGGTTGAAAACGGTAGGTACTAATCCATTTGCTCAGTTTGTGGTTACCCTATTTGCTGTAACAGTGGTTGCAAGTTCGGGTCCCGCTGGGGGCATTTATTTTAAGTGATAAGCACTTATTTTGTACTCCTGTCATGGGTCTTTATATTTTTTATATATGTGTGTATTTAAAGTCATAGATACTAGAGTTTGTTGTAGCAACTATCTGGTATCTATAGCAGAAGGCTCGTAGCTTACCATGGAATTAGATGACGTTATGTGTTAATGTTCTAACATTATTAACACCATTTCACAAACTGAGCATTTTGTGATACGCTTTACTGAAAAACTATCACACCTATAGATGTGTTCTTTAACATAGTAATTTAACTTTATATCTAGATGTGTTATCTGTTAAAGTGAATTTTATTACTATGTACTAATAACGCTATCTGTTAGAAAACCAAAGAAGTAAGATAGCTGTAACATTATAACCCGTTTGAAAAATTAGGTGAGCCCTCACAAAGCTCAGCTTTTTGCTATATAGTTTATTTATATACCTAAGAAAATGTCCAGTACATTTTATTACTTTGTTTTCAACCGATGTTCTTCAATGTTTATAGCATAAGAGATGTATTCCAAAGTCAATAAAGCAACTGCGACGAAATAGTTTCATCAAATCTACAAAGCTATTTGTTCTCTGTTCTAATTTATGTTAAATAAAAAAATTCGCTAGCTAACTTTAACTAATATGATAAAAATATACTTTACATTATAAATTAAATCAGCTCGGTTATTATGATATGCGAATTCACTATAAGCGGATAAACCACAGCCAATGTGAGTCGATCTTCCGTGTATCAAGTAGGGAAATTGGCTCGCTCTGTAAAAGTAAAAAGATTTGTTCTTAATATTAAAAAAGATAAATGCAATAGTAAAATAAATAAAAATGACATTATTTTGTCATAATATATTTTCTTAATACATCACTATACCATAATTGCGAAGACGCCCCGATGACAAAACCGAATGATACCAAACATTCTTAAAGCTGTCCGAGAAATTCTAGGAGCAACCCGCAAGGTACACCACTCAACATGGACCATCTCCCTATCAGACTTTGACTATGCGCCTGGCTGAATTTCCGGACGCTTGACTGGGCGTTTGAGTAGTGCCCTGTAGCCCAGTGGTAACGAGTTCGCTTGGATAACCGAGTGATACGGGTTTGAACCCGGGTCTCGTTATTTCTAAAATGTTTAACATTCGTCTTACGGTGAAAGAAAACATCGTGAGAAAGCTACATGTCTGACCAAACCTAGCAAATTCTCGAAAGACACCTGAAGTCCGCCAACTGGCCAGCATAATGGACTATGTCTTGATCCCTGGTCATTGAAGGGATTGCCCGTGCCCGGCAGTGGGACTTTAAAAAAGGCTGGATACAATAAGTCCCAAAGACAAGGTGAATGAAACAAATTAAATCACACATCGAGGGGATGAACAACACGACCTAAGTAAAACTAAACCATTTAGTTGCGTTACTCTAAACTAAAACAAAAACGTCCATACAAACATACCTGTTATCAAGTTGCTTAATATCATCCGGTGTCATAAAACTCTTAAGATCGTACCAAGCCTCCAAAACCGATAGAATAGCATATTTAACTTTATCTGGAGTCAAAGTGGTGGAGTTTGAGAATTCCGGGAAATTTATTGGCTTCCAATCTTTTATCGTATACCGTATCAGACCAAGGGTTTGACCTGGCTCAGGGAAGTTTTCTAAAAATTAAATTTTTGAAGGAAATTAACTAATCTATTTTATCTATACGAATACTGGTAACTTGCTATTAGAAAAGGAGAATATTTGTTTTTTTTTTTTTTTTGTGTTTTTAATGCATGGATTATAAGCCTAAAATTCTAAGACCTATAGATTCGGCATCGGTATCGATAATAATGACCAATTAGATATTCCAAATAATATTCAATGTACCAATTCGACTAAGTTAGAATTTATATACATTAATTATATATACAGATATCGGGTAACTTGGTTGAATTCAAAGTACTGTCGTGCCGCAGAGCAAAACTTAAACGTATTAATTAGTCTTCGCTTCGTGAATACTTCGTACTTTAGTTCCGATCCAATTTTATTTAGTTTGTGGATACCTTTACAGAGTAATGAAGTTTTAAAATTAATTTAGAAGGAACCTAGCTTTAGCTGTCGTCATTTTAAAGTTTCTTTTAAAGTCAGTATGGTGTTAAAAAAAACTAAAAATATTAGCACTACATATTTACTAATATATTTTAGGAAGGACAGGTTTTTGGAATATATTGAGGTAAAGATCACTGTTATTGAGAACTTTAGAAATTTTCATTAAAAAAGCATATTTTTATGACTATTTTAAAAGGTAATATTTTCGAAAGATTTTATTTCATTAAAAAGTTGATATTTACTTTCAAATACCTAGAATTATATATATTGTGTCATAAAATTAAATAAAACCTAAACCAAGTTGTCGGGAAAAGCCAAAATCTATCTCCTACTTATTTTTTCTTTCTTATTGGATAAAATCAATGCTCACAGATAAATAATAAGTAAATATGGATAACTTACTTGTAGCATGACACATATCGTTTTTCAAAATGCATTGATTTGCCCACAACTGTGCAAATGTTGCCAATTCCTCATCCCATTCCTAATACATGGCAATATTTTTAAATTTAATCTTTTAACAATAATCCTTACACATAAGAAAACGGACTAAGTAATAAAAATCAAAAGCTAAAATCATCAGGATCAGGGGGATCAGGTCATAGCCTACCGCGCTGGCCTAGTGCATGTTGACGGAAAATTAAACGTACCAAAACTTAAAGATATTTTTTCGCCTTATAAAGTAGTCTATGTCCTTTCTCGGGCTCTAGACTATCTCTGTACAAAAGCTTGTTCCAGAGCTTTGCACCATATACCGAAAAGGAGTGCAAAAGGAAATTCGTCTTGCTCTTGGGTATCTCAAGCATCGCAGTGATGCAAGGTCGCCTGGAACGTGATGGAGTAGGGAGAGTTTGGAAACGAGAACGGAGGTATGAAGGAGAATTAGGGTCATTAAGAATGTTGAAAAGGAACGATAGGATATGCATATCACGGCGAAGGCGGATTGGGAGCCATTTAAGTTGAGCACGAAATTTTGAAATATGGTCATGCTTACGCAGGTCAAAGATAAAGCGGATAGCGAGATTTTGAAGACGCTCTAGTTTTTTAAGTTGCTCCTCGGTCTCATCCAAATAGCACACATCAGCGTAGTCGAGTATGGGGAGAAGTAGAGATTGAGCAAGCATAATCTTGGTTGTAAAAGGGAGGAAAAATTGGAGACGTTTGAGAGAGTGAAAAGTGTGATGTATTCGTTTGCTGACCTCGTTGACATGAGCTTTCCAGGTCATGTTACAGTCCATAATTAGGCCCAAATTTCTAACTCTTTTGCAGTATGGGATTGGAACTCCAGAAAACTGGACTGTAGGTATTAACGACCAGTCGATTTTACAGCTTAGTCTGTTACTGTCTATAATTATGGACTGTGACTTACTGGGATTCACAAGGAGGCCGAAAGACTTAGCCCACAACTGGACCTCAACAAGATCCGAGTTTAATGCATCAATAGCTTCATGCAACTCGGCCAGCCCGAAGTGTCTGTATATTTGTAAATCATCCGCATATAGATGGAAGGTAGAAGTAATGACTTTTGATAGGTTATTAATAAAGATTGAAAAAAGTAAGGGAGAAAGCACTCCGCCTTGAGGTACGCCAGCAGTAAGATCAAGCCAGTCCGATGTAGCATCATTGGTCTTCACGCACTGCTGACGTCCGAAGAGATAAGAGCGAAACCAGTCTATTACAGTAGTAGAAATGTTGACCGTACGCAGGGTTCCAATAAGGATGTCAAGGTCAACAGACTTGAAAGCACAGTAAGGTTTAAAGAGAAGCATAGTAAGAAAGCACAGTAAGGTTTAAAGTTTATTTTCTTAATTTAAATCAATCAATTTTTCAAATTTTGTCCGTCTCTATATCTGTTTGATCTGGTTAATATCTGAAACGGCTGAACTGATTTTGACAGGACTTCCACTCGCAGATAGCTAATGTTATAAGGAGTCTTAGGGCACTTTTATGTTATTAGAAAAAAAAACCGTTTAATTTATTTCAATTTACGCCCAGCGAAACGGACCGGGTTTGCTAGTGTTAAATATTTTTGGTTTTGTATTAAGATAATATCGAAGTTTATATAACCTGTCTTAGAAAGAGAGCACATACCAATTTGTATATCCCATAACCTCTTGGTAAAAGAATATCGTCTTTTCCTTTCAATGTGCCTTTTGCTGCTTTACTTCGAATTCTATAAAATAAAAAAATTACTTATCATCTAAATCATTCAAAATCTTACTGCATATGAAAGGGTTCGTCAATTGGGATATAAATTAAAAATATGTTTATTAGATTGTATTTAGCCTTTTTTGACGTCCCTCTCGCGTACCTGTATCACTCGCTTACCCAAGCGAGCGCGTTACCACTGGGCTATCTTAGCCTATAGGATATAGATTTTAAAATATATCAGTATTTTTATCACATTTTTTTTAAAAATGGACTAGATATAAAAGGACTAAAAATAGAAAATAACGTGGTGTTAATGTTAGAATATGATGATCATCAAATGAATTTTTAAGCAAACGCGATACATTTAGATAAAGCAACGACTGGACGACCTAAATGTTTATATAAAGACTAGCAATTCCCACAGCTCCGCCCGCGTCCAAGGGATCAAAATTTAGCGTTACAAGAATTTTATGATGCCAAAGCGTAAAAAAGTGAAAAATAAAAATTTGGTGTAAAAATAAAAAAATAAATATCTGGATAAAAATTAGCCTACTAGACCTATTCTCAGACCTACCAAATATACACAAAACATTTCATATAAATCGGTCAAGCCGTTTCGGAGGAGTTCGATAACAAACACTGTGACACGAGATTTTTATATATTAGACTTATTTTAAAAATGAAATATGTCTTACTTATTCATAATATTCAAAATTATTTGGGCATAGTCAGGAGTAATCGTGATGTTAACATAGTTTTGGCATGCAGGACCCATCAACCTGTTCTATAATAAAACAATTATAAAAAATTTACAATACAACATTTCTTAATCTTAACTTTTGCACTATACTTTACGTACGACTGCTGAGTTTGGGCCTCCTTTCAATACGAAGGGGATCTAGCCATAGTTCAACCACGCTGTCTAAATGAGGTATGGCGAAATAAAAATATTATAAACAATAAATTAATTGAAGTGAATTTATAACGTTTATTAATTAGAAAAAGTACGTCTTATATTTTTTTCAAGCTTCCTTTATTAGTATTAATAATAATAAACCAATCACAAGTGCACTTTCTATTCCTATCACTCTCATACTCCGGTGGGACGACTACTCAACACGACCAGTGAGAGTTACGGCGCAGGACCGACGGCTTTAAGTGCTCTGCCTCGGCACGGGGGTGACACACCGCAAATTCCCAACTCCGGGCTGTTACTGAGGCTTACTAAATAGCAGGACTCAATAACTAAACTTAGCCCGACCCGGGACTCGAAGCCAGGACCTCTCAATGAGTGATCGTACTTGCTAGCCACTACACCAACGTTAGTACGCTTATTTCTTAGAGTATAGAATACGTTGCATTAAAGATCATACTAAATAGTTTACCCGGATAACCAGTCATTATCGTAGTAAATTTAATCAAAATCTGTTCAATGGCTTTTTCGTAATACGGTCACAGACAAAAAAATAAAAACTATGTTCGACCATTTATATTTATCGATAACAATGACTATTTCTATTATACAAATTACACTCTCTAACTAAGTCTGATCTGTACGTATTTTAATATATTTAATATATATGTATAGAGCATATAATATATGTGCCAATTATAGATTTACTTTACTTACAGGATTATAATATAAACACATGACATGAGTGCCTTCTTCGCATACTCCTATTTTGTGGCAATAGTCATCTATGGGTATGCCTTTTTGAGAGTGCTCATCAATGATCCGGGAACATTTTGTGATTTGGCATAATAATTGTATAAAAAGTATATCCTGAAAAATGTAGTATATGTCAAAGAATACATCATTAGTATATTTGAAAGAATTTCTCTTTTAATGAAGATAATTGTCTTATTTCTTTACTTAAATGAAATTTTTCAAAAGCTCTTGCTTATAAAAAAGGAAGGATGATAACACCAGCTAATAGTTCATCCAAAGCCTAGCCTACACTAAAAAAAACACATACATTCCCAAACGAGTGTAAGGCAGCTTGGGCTGTCACGACCGTTGGCCGACTATATGTTTCATAGGCTTTGGTTCATCTAAGAGTGTGAAAGAGAGGAGTAAAGTTTCAGGAAAGAATATCGATAACAGAAGGAGAAACAGCCCGAACGATTAAAAATATTAAAACACGGATGAATTATATAAACTTTTTAATTTCTTCTTCAATAAGAAACGCAAATACATCCTTCTATTACCCATTAAACAATTAGATAATTGCACAAAAACTCATTTCAGCTGGTTAATTTTGGCTGGGGAACCTAAATTCTTTACAAAACTCCGGTTTAACCGGTTAAAGGACGTAACGAAAGAGCCTTTCAGTGTAAAAATTGACGGATTGAAAGCGCTGCTTTATAAAGTGTTTTGAACCCTTTGACTTTTGATGAAGATTTCTACAGCAAACATAAACTAGAATAAAATCAAGTATATAAAAAACTAGCTATTTTAATTTAACCATAGTGCTAGGGGCTCTACAATAGTTACATATTAAACAAAAATGAAAGAAAATCGATTGGTTAACACAGAAAAAACTAACACTATAAACCAGTAATTCCTGAGATTAGCGCATTCCACTATAAAAAACAAAATAAATTCTTTAGATGCATGATATTATTATCTATTAGAATGGGTAATAAGAAGTTTATTTAAATTCATTAATGTTATACATGATACAGTAGAGCAAAGATAAATCTTACCTGAGCTATCTTCATGTTCGTTATCTTCTGATCAATCGTCCGAATAATTTAGATGTTTACAATACATCATATTTGCAATTATATCTTGAAGGCTGATGGAGGCAATGTTTTACATTGAAGATACATTTATTATGAATAGCTGGTCGAGGCATACGTGGTCGTGGGAAAAAACTAGTGGTAAATTAATCTAGCTGACGTTTCCTATATCCCTAGGCTACTTATAATACTCGATGATGAAGCGACTAGCATGTACTTCTGCATGGAGGTCCTGGGTTCGAGTCCCGGGTTGACAAGTTTAGTTATTAATTCTTTCTATTTAGTCAGCCTCAGTAAGGTTTGTTATCGGTACAAAAGTCGAATCTATAGCAAATCTATAGTTTTATAATTTTTGTCTGTCTGTCTGTTTATCTATGACCGCATCACGGTAAAACGGCACGGAACTTGCATCAAAAAAAAATTTAAAGCAAGAAAATATACTGTATATGAGAAATATACACTGTTAAAAAGTACATCACTTGCACAATAAATCGCATGAGATTTGCGCGAAAAATATAATAAAAGCCCTCCAAATTCACAAAACGTCAATTCTCACGATAAACGCACTTGAATGAAAAGTTTTTGAATAGTAATTTGTTTTGTGTTTACAAAACCATTAAAACGTCAATAGCTTCTTACGATATAGTTTCCTAATTACCGTGTTAGTGATTCAGACTGCAAAAACTATTAAGTTGAAATATACCATGATGTTATTAGAATTCTTGCGACATACCTATCTTACTCGTCTTTTTTCTGTCTGACATATTTTCAATAATCCTTTCAATGTAGAAATTGTTACGTCATGAAACCAAACAAAAGATCAGAACTCAGGTGATTCTTTCCTAAAAATCATGAAATTTTCAACCAAATTAACATAAAAATTAAAACATCAATAGCATAAGGTTAAATAAAACTTTCTTAGGTTTACACGAATATTCGACATTTCGTTCGGTTGTGTGGCGTTTCCGTCACTTGTTTATCACAACACTAATAACTGTATAAGATATGTATATACTATAGACCACTGTATATAGGTTATGAAATGAAACACAGTACTACTTCACAATGTCACACACACGTCCGCTCTCTGCGGTGGTTGGAGTCCGAGTGTCAATGCTGACACTTTTCCCCACCACCTAAGTTCGGTGTGTGCAACTACCTTTATTATCAAATATAAATCATCACATCTCTCCCTTTATTTATATTTGTTTTAATTTTAGTATTTTCATTGTTATTATAACTGCACAAACAACTCACACAATTAAATTTGTAAAAGTATTATTATTTTATTACTACTCGTATTATTTATATTCTTCTTCCCTTCATTTCCATTTACTTATTGCCAAATCTTTGACAATTCATCATTATCACTAAGTCTCCACTGGCCTTTTTCCTTTATGAATTCCTTTGAAACTCTTGTCCAGTCTCATATATTTTTAACATACACTTGTCCTCAGATTCCTTTCCTATATTACATAGTATTACGTTCCTTTCTCTATTTTCACAGTCTTTTCCCTTTTCCTTCATTATTTTATCATTATCTCTTAAGTATTTTTCCATCAGTGTCCTTGTGTCCTCTTGCCACCATATTAACATAATTAAGTGGCAATCGCTTCTGCATTGCCATCATACTGGAATGCCTTTAACTAATTGCCTTTGCACGAACTCAAGTAATCGTTTGCGTAATTTAGGGGATGTAAAAATTTTATTCCCTTTTAACATGGGTGTTAACATTACATACCCAAAGCTCCGTCGTGTTTCATGGTGTGATTAAACGTCTTCAATAATTTCAGTGTTTTCTGCATTAAGTATGTAATCTAGAAAAAGAATCTGCAATGTTTGCTTACAAGGTTAATACACAACTTTTTGATATAAACTTGTAATCGAACGACGCATTCAATCCTGGCACAAGGTTTCAGACCAAATACTCCTAATGACCTGTGACGCCAATGTCTCATTTTCTCTTCGACAATACTGTTTGCCACCCGTGTGAAACTCTTTATTTCAGTGAGCTATAAGCTGTGAGCAATATTAATCGTCAGATCGTTTTATTATTGGATCATAATATTGTAAGGTCTTAATTTCATATACAATTTTATTTATATTTATACTTTAAGAACCGACTCCGCTTGTTCATATGTACTTCATTTACTTTTGTATTTTTACTGTCTTTACAAAACGATAAAAATTTCCTAATCGGTTCCGATTTACAGACTAGTAATATGCACTATGCACTTTTTACACAAATGAGTAAATACATAGTTGATTATTCTGGTTCAGTAACCTTTGATTACTTTAATATATTTATCTAAATGCTTTTCTCTTTTACAGGAAAGCTTGTGACCTAAGAAATAGTTGTTACATTATATTCAACGCATTTATCTAAATCTTTATAATCAAAATCATCAACTTCCAAAAGTTTAAAATGTCACCAATATTTTTACTCATAAGAATAGAACAATTTAATTTTCTCAGAGATTAATATTTATTAAAACTTAACTTCAAACTACTTCTTTTGAGTAAGTACATCGCAAGTTTACAGGCACGACAAGTAACACGTAGAGGGTGTGTGTGTGTGTGTGTGTGTTATCCTGGCCGATTTCGACCACAGCGACTGTTGGTACTGGATTTTTTCTTTTTAATACGACTAAGGGTTACGTCGTTCTAACCTTTGGTGCGCTCTTAGATGACTCGCATAACCGACTTTATTCACGAACGTACGTGCGCATTGCGGACACTCCAATGCACCGCCGACATAATTATAGGTGATGGCCACTGGTGGTCGTGCCTTAAGCTCATCTCCTTTCTTGTCGAGCTCGTTGCGTCGCTCTATTTCAAATGTATTTACCTGGTTATATATGAGCTGGCGCCACTCAGGCCGCTGTGCTGCCTTTGCTTCCCACTGAGAGGGCTCTATTTTGCACCGTTTCATATGTCTTTTCAGAACATCTTTATATCTTAGGTACTGGCCACTACTTTTACGCTTACCGTACTGGAGTTCTGAAAAGAAGATGCGCTTTGCCAGCCTGTCACTCGACATACGAAACACGTGC
The DNA here is from genome assembly GCA_951802675.2 of Boloria euphrosyne. Classification (NCBI taxonomy): domain Eukaryota; kingdom Metazoa; phylum Arthropoda; class Insecta; order Lepidoptera; family Nymphalidae; genus Boloria; species Boloria euphrosyne. The sequence goes on from OX637893.1 coordinate 7,334,861, forward strand.
CCACACCATCGAAGCTGTCGCCTCATTAGATAACCTTCAATACCTCCAACCTTTGCGCATCTCAGAACATTTGTATTTCTGATTTGGTCTGACCATCGGATGTTCATGATGTCTCGGAGACATTTGAGGTGAAATCTGTCGAGTATACGTATATGCTTACGGTATAAGGTCCATGCCTCAGATGAGTACAAAAGGCTTGGCAGTACTATACTCATATAAACGTTTATTTTCGTGGAGAGCCTGAGATCATGCGAGTGAAATACTTTGGCTCGTAGTTTACCATAAGCCGCAGCAGCAGCATTTAATCTGTTGTTTATCTCAGAATCTAGATTACATTTTGAAGTTATTGTGCTACCAAGATACCTAAACTTCTCCACGTGTTTCAATGTTTTAATGGTTTACAGAATAACGACATCTTTACACGGGATTAAATATGCTTAATTTTACGAAATATTATTAATAATATATATTTTATATTTCACTATTTACTTATTTTAGATAACTTTTGTTTTATTTATTTTTTATTATATTTATATATTTATGTAATATGTAGTAAAAACCTTAACAATTTAAGATAATTAATTTTGTTTTATACAACTTATAAAAATATTATTCTGAATAATTTCTTCAAATATTACCATTGCTTCTTCATATTTAAAATATTTTATTCAACATTAAATTATTACACGATTATAATTTTTACTGAACGTTATGAGTCTACTACCAGTTCGGAAAGAAGAAGCCACAGACCTGAGAAGAACTGGCGAAAGAAACTCAGCGGGACTAATATTATTATGTTGTCTTAATTTGTGATTTTTTCCAAGTTAAATTAAATTTTGCAATAATTGCTACCAGTATCTTCATTAAGGTCCGATCATTCCAACTATCAACCTCCAATTATACATTCCAATGTTGTGTTATCATCCATGTATATTGTATATATTATATGTATCATCGACATCGGTTCATCTGCTGGTTTAATCACCTTTTCGTTGATCTTCTTATCTTCCGCTTCTAAATATTAATTTTGCTTAGTGGCCCACATTGGCCTATATAACCCATATAAATAAACCCTAACATGTATCACTGTCACTTATTACTTCCACATCGTCAATACTGCTTACTACTAAAGCATTAGTTTCTGCAATGATTTGATCACAAAATATTAAAATTCCAATTATTAGTATTTTTTCCCTTAAATCATTTGTATTACTCCGTTTCTCAACAATTAATAAATTATTTCTCTTCTTTTCTGTCTTTCTCCATTCCTCCCACTCTCATGTTCTGGTGGAACGAGATTAAACACGAACAGTGAAAGTTGATTCAAAATTTTATTAATTTATCGGAATCAACCGTGTACTCTGAGGCACGGGGTGAATATTACCAACTCGGGGATATTCCCGAAGAACCTCCGGGTAGCTACTACTATAGTAACTACACCAATTTCAAATAAAATATAATTGTTTGTATTCAAGACATTATCACCATCAAACAGATTTTCATTCTCTCATTCATTTTCTGTCTCATTTGATTTTCCATATAATATCATGATTTCGTATTAAAACCATTTTTTCCTTTATCAACCAAGTATCTCAGTTTACGACTATCAGACGATCTACTAATATTGTAGCATCAATCGACCTTTCAGACGATTTACTAATATTGTAGTTTTCGAGTTTTCACACGATCTACTAATTAAATATCATAGTACCAATCGACTTTACAGACGATTTACTAATTTTGTAGTACCGATCGACCTTTCGGACGATCTACTAATATTGTAGTACCGATCGAGTTTTCACCCGATCTACTAATTAAATATCATAGTACAATCGACTTTTCAGACGATTTACTAATATTGTAGTACCGATCGACCTTTCGGACGATCTACTAATATTGTAGTACCGATCGAGTTTTCACACGATCTACTAATTAAATATCATAGTACAATCGACTTTTCAGACGATTTACTAATATTGTAGCACCGATCGACCTTTCGGACAATCTGCTAATATTGTGGTACCGATCGAGTTTTCACACGATCTACTAATTAAATATCATAGTACAATCGACTTTTCAGACGATTTACTAATATTGTAGCACCGATCGACCTTTCGGACGATCTGCTAATATTGTGGTACCGATCGAGTTTTCACACGATCTACTAATTAAATATCATAGTACAATCGACTTTTCAGACGATTTACTAATATTGTAGCACCGATCGACCTTTCGGACGATCTACTAATTAAATATCATAGTACAATCGACTTTTCAGACGATTTACTAATATTGTAGCACCGATCGACCTTTCGGACGATCTGCTAATATTGTGGTACCGATCGAGTTTTCACACGATCTACTAATTAAATATCATAGTACAATCGACTTTTCAGACGATTTACTAATATTGTAGTACCAATCGACTCTTTAGACGATTTACTAATTGAATTTTGTAGTACCAATCGACTCTTCAGACGATTTACTTATTAAATTTTGTAATACCAATCGACTCTTCAGACGATTTACTAATTGAATTTCGTAGTACCAATCGACTATTCAGACGATTTACTAATTGAACTTTGTAGTACCAATCGACTCTTCAGACGATTTACTAATTGGATTTTGTAGTACCAATCGACTCTTCAGACGATTTACTATTTGAATTTTGTAGTACCAATCGACTCTTCAGACGATTTACTAATTGAATTTTGTAGTACCAATCGACTATTCAGACGATTTACTAATTGAATTTTGTAGTACCAATCGACTCTTCAGACGATTTACTAATTGAATTTTGTAGTACCAATCGACTCTTCAGACGATTTACTAATTGAATTTTGTAGTACCAATCGACTCTTCAGACGATTTACTAATTGAATTTTGTAGTACCAATCGACTCTTCAGACGATTTACTAATTGAGTTTTGTAGTACCAATCGTCTCTTCAGACGATTAACTAATTGAATTTTGTAGTACCAATCGATTATTAGAAACTATGCATTTTAGATTTATATTATAACAGCTGATCACGTGCCTTTTTTTAAAATTTAACATGTAAGATAGAAACACATTTAAACATAATTTTAACGATCACTGTTATGTTATAAACCATTTCCAAATAACTATAAACGAATAAAAGAAAATAATGTATTAAGCATTATTTTATCATCTTTTTTAATATATGTATTAATTGTATAATAACATTTCACTTTCCATATTTTTATATATATTAAATGGAAACCACACAACTTACACGATTTTAACGATCACTTTATCAGTGATTCTATTTAATATTATTTAATTTATTACAATTTTCTTTAACTTCACTATAAAGCACTGTATCTATTTCACTTTTCTCTTTATAATTGAGAGTACCAGCAAATAAAATAATGTTTACGCATTACAAAAGCTAAGTTGCCCTCTTTAACGGTTACCATTAGCTTTTATATCGATTAACCGAAAGTTAAATCTTAATTATTTTTTATAAAACGTCTAAGGGATCAAATACAGTATTTTAATTTCAAGTTATTCAGTTTAATTTCTTAACTCACTTACAATAAATAAAATAATATTTTGGAATTATTGATCTAGTAATAAGCTGTAAAATTGTTCCAGTCACATACTATTATTATTTGTCCAATGCAAGTAGAAAAATCAATAGACACTCAGTATTCATTAATTTGAAGTAATCAAATTACTTCTTATTATTTATTTTATAATAAATTGTTATTATTTCTATTTATGTATAATATCTTATTACATACAATTTTAAGACCATACGAAAGCTAGTTTAACATTCAGTAATTAAAATACACTCCGAGATTAAAAAGTAAAAAGCATTTTAAGCATTATGATTTAAAATTACAATACGAATTCATTTGAATTTCATTACTTTAAAATAACCAACTACAATATTTTTTTTTATTACAACAAAAGAAATTATATTACATTATAGAAATCCTTTGTCATATAAATGACATAATTCTAAGCCATAGATCATTGGTATACTGTCCATTTGTTTATTTTTTATTTTTTTTATTTTGTTTATTAGAACAAAAACTGAACAAATACTGTAATATTAACTTTAAATACTATCGTCATGTAAAAATACGTTAGACAAGATATTTGAAATCTAAAAAAGGCACTTTATATTGCTGTGTTGTTGTCTTCAGCATTTTTTAACGTCTCACTGCTGGGCACAGGTCTCCCTCAGTACGAGGGGGATATTTCATCGTTTATAGATTTATCTTATTACTTTTTCTTTTTTTTTTTTTCTTTTGAATAATATATAATTTCACATACCTTAATCCTCGTCGTCATTTGTGGCGTTTCCGTCACTTGTTTATCACAACACTAATAACTGTATAAGATATGTATATGTATATACTATAGACCACTGTATATAGGTTATGAAATGAAACACAGTACTACTTCACAATGTCACACACACGTCCGCTCTCTGCGGTGGTTGGAGTCCGAGTGTCAATGCTGACACTTTTCCCCACCACCTAAGGTCGGTGTGTGCAACTACCTTTATTATCAAATATAAATCATCACAGGTTGCATCCCTGAAGATCAATAATTTAAAACCACTATATTAACCCTACGGAAACTGTTGGGTTTGAGGGGGTATTTTGCCAGTGATTCCCACAGACGATATAAATACCTGTATGTATGCAGGTAGTATGCGTAAGCGCATTTTCCAATAAAAATAGCAATATTTTGTTATAATATTATAAGGATATACGTACTTTTTATGTTCCAGTACATTTAGCTTCACATAAAATGCAAATCTTCACATTTATAATATCAACAAGAAGTCCCTTCTATAAAGATAGGAACTTATTATACGTAACATATATATCATTTATTAGTTATTACCCACAATGGAACGGAGACGGTATTATATGTATTTGGAATGAGAGGATTTTTTGTTTGTTTGTTTGTGCAAATCCATATTGTCATTTTTCTCGAAAACTTCTAGTCAGATTATAATACAGTTTTCTGTTCGGGGGTTCGGGTTTTGTTAGCATTCAGCCGAATATTTCCAAAAATGGTAGACGAAATTTTAAATGTTATTTATATAAATTATCTTACCTTATATGATATATCTTAAATCTATTAAGTTATATGAACATAACTTTTCCTTAATATTTAATAGCAGTTGCAACAAAAAGTAATAATACTTTAGTGTAAGAAATAAAAAGATGATGAAAATAAAACGTTGAAGACATAAGCTTTTACGAGTCACTTTGAGCGCAATTCTGCTGAACTAAAGACATGGAGTAAAATTTGACGACTTAGCTTGTTGTGGCCATACTTACTGTACAAGCAGTCGCGGCTTCGAGTCCCGCTGGAGGCTGCATTCACATCTCGTATCCATAATTAAAAGTAAGCGGTGTGTTAATGTATCATCATATTATTTCTTTAAAATTATGTTTCTAAGAGCTTACTTCCGACGATTGATAATAATAAAATAATAATGTCCTTCCGGTTCATTACGGTTGGCAGCCAATTTCATTGATACTAGCCAACTGCGCAGAAGATATTATAGTGCACGAGTATACGCGCTAACATGCAAGTGTACTCTCTGTTCCGGTCACTCTCGACTCCGTTGAGACGATTAGTCGACACGACCAGTGAGAGCTAAGGCGCAGGACCGATGGTTATACGTGCTCTTCCAGACACGGGGGTGGAACACCGCCAGCTACCCAATTCCGGGCTATTACTGAGGCTTACTATTAGGGGCAATCCATTAATCACGTGATGTTTGTTTTGTCATTTTTTAACTCCCCCTCCCCCTTGGTTATATATGGTGAGGCTAAAGACTATAAACCAGCCCCCCTACCCCCCCCCCCCCCCCTCTATATCATGTGTATTTTTAGTACCTACAAAGAATCTTAATTTAGTTCTCTCTTTTTTATGGAAACACCTCCCCCCTTCCCCCTTTCGAGCCTCACGTGATTAATGGACAGCCCCTAAATACTCGAAAAAGAATTAAGAAAACTTGGCCCGACCCGGAACTCGAACTCAAGACCCCCGGATATGCGACCGTACATGCTAGCCACTACACCGAGACAGTGAATTTATTAACAATAATATGCCTATTTTAATATGTACATTCTTAAGTCACATAACTTAATTAAATTTATTTAATCAACAAGTCCCGGCAATATAACCTCAGCGTCCCTCGTCCCCTAAACTTTTTAAATAAAGTCTTTTCACGTTCAAAGCGATTTGCGACCCCTACAGATTTGTTTAAATACATTTACAGGCCACTGGGTCAGTTGATTTACGAATTGATATTAAAAAAAATCTGCCTTTGTTTTTGTCATAAATTAATATTAATACTCTGCAATCGCTAATTACTTACACTGAATTTGTTTGTTTGCATTTCTAAGCGGCGAAAAGAACTTTGGCTCAGTTTGTAGCGAGTAGCGACCCAACTAGCTGTTTCTAGCATACATATTACATCATCATCATCATCATCATCAGCCCTTTTTTAACGTCCCACTGCTGGGCACGGGCCCCCCTCAGTACGAGGGGGATCAGGCCACAGTCAACCGCGCTGGCCTAGTGCGTGTTGGCGGACTTCACATGTCTTACGAAAACTTGCTAGGTTTTCTCAGACATGCAGGTTTCCATATTACATAATAATAATTAATAAGCAAATAATATGTTCTTCTTTATGGGGATGACATATTAGCGTCTGGTAATACAACTTAAAATGTTAGGATCTAGGACATCTTAAAATAGTTAAGTGTTACACTCATTTTAAAATTGTTAATACATCTAAATATAATGATTAAAAGTACTGATAATTTATTTAAAATGCACGGCCATATTCACTATACTAACGCCTGTTTTAAAATAATAGCAAAGTGTTATAAAAATCTAATTTTAATCATAATATTATTATTTTATCTTCAGATTAACATTCGTTTATCTTAATAACTTGTATTATCAGTATTGATATGTTTTTTATAGACTGTCCCTAACGAGCTACTTACATTTGATATTATATATTTTTTTCTTTCTGACCCGTTTCTAAAAAGGAAGTACCTACTCAATTTGAACATACTTTTATGTAAGTACTTAAAATATCTTCATAGTTCAAAACAATTTTGTAATTTTCTTAACAACATTATATTAAGGTGTATTAAAATGATGGAAAGTGTATTATAAATATGTATACTCATTTTATTTCGTATTTAATGACTCAATGTAATAAATTTTGTAATAAATGTAGTACCTATATGCATATTACTTATTGTATTTGTTCAATTCAATTATTTCCAAGTTCCAGGCGTGCCGGTTGGGCACAGTTGACTTCGTCAATGTCGCGTAGAAATTATTATTTGTTATTTCACACAACAGTCACTAAACAATCAAAGCGTTTCTAAAAAAAAATAGGTTTTAAGTAGGTAAGTATTAGTTATAACTTATTCTTTGTCCAAATCAATTTTCGTGGAAGGCATTTAAACAGCTCAATAAGTTTGAGTCATAATTCTAATTATTTTAAAAGCCTATTGTATATTACTTATCCAATTATTTTAAGAAATATCTTGTTTATGAATACGAATATCAAATGGTTACGCGTGTACGTAAAGAACTTCTTTTTACCAGTAACTTCTAATTTTCTTATTGTTAAATCTGACAACACAATATTATGTTAATACAACAAAATAAATGTTAAAATCGGGATCATAATAATTGTACAGGAGTAAATGCTATATATTAAAAACGAAACCTTTTTTTACTTTTCTTATATGGATAAATTATATTGACAATTATGTTAATTTTAAGGGAAATTTAAAATTACTCTAAACCAGGTCAAAGGACCTCAAATAACAGTAAATTCCATATTTTGATTCTTTAAAGCCTTCGGTCATTGACAGCTAGCCTTCCCGATAATTACATACTCGTCCCTTTCTAACCTATACAGTTAGAATAAAATGAAAGAGAGGTAAAATTTTCCAACGGGACTTTAATTTCTATCAAAGTCAAGGACGTAACAACCATGGATGTTAAAAAGAGACAACGCTATACAAGAAACAGAGATAAAGATAGTAGCTCTGTTCATATCGAGAAAGAATATTAACGTGTACGAACGCTCGCGCCGCGAGACTATTCGATTTTTAAACTTCAGTAAACTTTAAACGTAGTGATTTTACAACTAATTAAAATTTTGTAATAGTGTTTTTCTAATATTGTTTAAAATCAAAAAAATATAGAAAAATTAAATAACTATAATATTTATCATTTTCTTATTCTATATAATATTATCATAGATAGTGGTTACGTGTTCAAATGAACCGGTGCATGAATCATGACTATTGCTTAGATTTCTATACATAAAGTTTCAATGAAGTTATTTTAAATCCTTTCTTTCTGTGATTGAATGTGTCTGAAAACATCTTCTGCAAGTTTAAAATTATAATTGGAATTATTAAAAGGTAAGTTATTCCTTTATTTAAGTTTTATTTTTGAAGATGTTTACAGTGAAAATAACAATATATTTAATTAATGAGCAAGTAGCAATCAATCTACGTTTTTTTTTAACTTTTATAATTTACGGTAGCATTAGAATTATTATCATAATAATTATAGCATACAATTACCTATTTTGACAATAGTCAATGTTATTTTTTTATATCCTGATTAAAAAACAACGGGGAGGTAGGTAAATACCTGAAAGTATATTGTTTAATTTTTAATTACTCTGAATTGAATTATCTTTTCTTATTCGTAGATTATTTTATTACAAGTGTTTAAAAAATAGACGTATACTTTTAAAACTTAACATTTTTATTTAATTTGAATCTTACTATGCATTCTTCTATTGTGCGAATTGTAACAACGAAATAAATACCTAGTACAAGCAATAATATGTAGACCGCATAATATGCAAAAATTACTTTCTGTGCCAGCGGTCGCGGGTTCGAGTCCCGCTGGGTGCATTTATTTGATGAACACGAACTCTAGGTCAGGGGAAAACATTAAACACCCCCATATTTATAATATGTACAATGTACATGTGTCTTCTTTAAAATATAATATATTATGTGTATCAACTAACAGCTAGTTACTAGCATCCGTAACACGAGCCTCGTAGCTTCCCACGGAACTAAATGGCACTTTTTGTAATAATGTCCTAACATATTTTTTTATTTTTTTATATTAGTTAGGTAGCTGTATTACCTATTTTAAATACATACATTATGGTGAATATACTTAATAACAGTCAAAATCCAGGTCAGTCAAGTTAAGGTCAGCAAATCCTTAAATAAATACCTAAATAATAAATATGTTGGGATATTATTACAACAGAGTCATCAAGTTACGTGCTAGTATTACACCCATGACTGGAGTACAAACATTCGTGCTCAACAAATGAATGCCCTCAGCGGGACTCGAACCCGCGACCGCTGGTGCAGAAAGTAGGTCACTACCAACAGAGCCAAACGAGTCGTCAATTCTTGTTAAATCCGTCGCCGTACAAAATACGTGTTTAAAACAGGAAAATTAAGTTATATCTTAAACCTAATATTATGTTGATTGTGACTACTGAATACTGACTAGCTTAATTAGATTAGGCAGTAGGCTCATGTAATAAGAGGTTAATTATAGTTTGGGTCAGTTTGTGTGACACCGCTTACGGGTTCGAGTCCCGCTGGGGGCATTGTTAGTGTTTACAATGTATGTATTTAATGTTATATTATCTGTAGGGCATCAACTATCTAGCATCCATTCCTTGTAGCTTCCTTATTTACTGTCTTGTCCTTTAACGACGATGGAATCACAAGTTATATTTTTACTACTTTTTAATTTAAATTGAAGTTAGGTTACTAACTAATTAAAAAAAATCAGTTAATCGGCGACTAAATTACAAACTACAAAGTAAAATTAAAATTTGTCCTTTTAAGTCTCTATCATACTCGAGCTGTTATTATTATTGTTTACTACCTAGTACCTACTGCTTTATTACGACTGTCGGTATCGTTAAGATGTCCTTATATCCAGAGTTTATAGCGGCAACAGTTCTTGAAGATGACTTCATATTCTAGAACACGTAAAATGTTTCATTTTTGGCTTTAATATTAGTTATTTAATTTTAAACTCTATATACATAGTCCTATAGTAAAATTCTAACTAAATCGAATGGGATATTACCTAAATATTTTTCGAAAAATCTTATCGAACAATCATTTTTGTCGATACCTACTACGATTATCATCGATACGTCTTACTATCGGTCTGTCTGTCTATCTGTAACCGCATCATGAGAAGACCACTCTTATAGGTTATAAATTTACAACGAATCGCTCCGTCTCAACATATAAGTCTTAGTGTTAATTTTTTTCATATCCACCGATCAATCTATATTCTTGTATTCTCCATTCTAAGCGACATTGGCGAAGTCAACCGTGCCTAACCGGCACTTGTGGAAGCCATTAGCTACGAGGCTTGTGTTACGGATACCAGATAGTTGATACATTACACATATTATATAACTTTAATTTATATAGTACCTACCCGGCAGTAAATATTGCACATCGACATTTGGAAAGAAACCGTCAGCTAATTTCGGCTTCGTAGAGCGTTATTTTATTCGAACAAAAACTGTCAGACCGGTATGCTGTAAAACAATTATAATTTTCTGTGTAATTGAATTTTTTTAATTAATTAAATTTATACATAATTTTTTTCTACAAGTGCTGTCTTTAAGTTGTGGAGAAATAAAATAAAAAGATCATGTTTATGTACTTTATTTTGTAGAGGTATTCAATTCGATTGAATGCTTTTCCATAAGAAGTTTTCGATTGTTTTCCATTTTAATGAACCGAAATCCCAACTCATGAAGTATTTTTATTAACGTCTTTTCAGACCAATATTGTAATTAATAGGCTCAGATAATTTAGCTTTTAATGATTTTACAGTCGTCAGCTCATTAAATCGTAAGTGAAAATCGTACACCATTCTTCAAATAGCATCATAATCAAAATCGCCCATAACGAAATTGCTTTTTTGGCTCCATCTTTATTCGGAGAGCTGAATACAATTGCAGTAGGTGTATATTAAATTCCGTTAATATATTGTTCAAAGTTCTTCTTGAATTTTCAGTGGCATTTGCAACTCGCTCTTGAACCTTCTTAAAATAATACCTACATTTTCAATCTCATTTTTTTAATCTGTCAGCATCGGTTACAAAATATGTATTTATAAACATTGAAAATAAATAGTTTTGCGTCACTCTTCCGTAAAGTTTTACCTCTTTTTTCCTAAAAATGCCATCGTACAACTTTAAATTTAATTAAAAGTTGGGGGATATAAGTATAACAACTCTATATTATATATTTTTGACTGAACGCGTGTGTACTCCACCGCAGTTAAATAACGAGTGACAAACGTCACATAAGATATTGTGAGTCAGAGATAACGCTCTACGAGACCGAAATAGGCCGATGGTTTCTTCAATTCAATTCAATTTTCTTATTAATGGCTTCAAGCGTGCCACTTTCCAAAGGTCGATGTGCACAGTGCAATATTTATTGCCGGGTACTATACCTACATATTATAAATAAAAACATCCATAACTGAAGAACAAACATTCGTGCTCAACAAGTGAATGTCCTGAGCGGGAATCTAACCCGCGACCGCTGGTGAAGCAAGTAAGGTCATTACAAACTGCGCCAAAATTAGGTAACTATATCCTTGAGAACTCTCGCTATGGTTAGTTACCTACCTACTAAAGACTCGGGCAAAGCGCGTTTAAGTCGCTAGTGTTTTCAATATAAAAGATTAAAGATTACAGGAAAAGATATTTAAGAAAATAACACCTTAATACGTGAATATGAAGTATCAATACTAAAATATGAATCAATTTTTATGTTATCTGAACGTTATTACTTTTAATTCCATTCTTAATCGATCGATAACAGTAAAATTCAACTAAAAATAATTGTTTCACAGCAAATTTACAGACAAGAAGTATTTTCTAGGTCATTAAAATACTCACTTGTGTTAGGTATTTTGTTTTTAACGTCAGCAATTTTTACGGTTTTTGTATGTCAATCACTCATTTCCAGATGTATTGAAGTGATGTGTTAACGATTCAGCGATGTTGTAGTAAACAATATTCATCTTAAATTTTATTTAAAGTTTATCAAAAAATTGAAGTGTCTGTTTATATAATTTCAAATTAACAGCTTTAAACTAAACGCATAATATGAAAGTATAACATAAATTATACGGTTCTTAAATCAATAAATGATTTTGTTCTTAATTTTTGTCTATCAGTCCGTCTGTTTATTCCACCTAACTGCCTCGGTGGTGTAGTGGTTAGCATGTACGGTCGCACACCGGGAGGTCCTTGGTTCGAGTCCCGGGTCGGGCCAAGTTTAGTTTTTGAGTCTTTCTGTTTCATAAGCCTCAGTAACATCCCGGAGTTGGGAAGTTGGCGGTGTGTCACCCCCGTGCCTCGGAGAGCACGTAAAGCCGTCGGTCCTGCGCCTTAACTCTCACTGGTCGTGTCTCACGTTGTCCCACCGGAGTATGAAAGTTATAAGGAACAGAGAGTGCACTTGTGTTTGCGCATACACTCGTGCACTATAATATGTGATATGTTCCGCGCAGTTGGCTAGTCTCAATGAGATTTGCCGCCGACCGCCGTGGCCGTAATCGGCCGGGAGGACATTATTATGCCACCTAATCTCTAAAACGGCTGGAACGATTTTGACGGGACTTTCACTCGCAGATAGCTAATGTTATAAATTATAAGGAGTAACTTAGGTTACTTTTATTTTATTAGAAAATTATAAAAACTTGTTTGCTAGTTATAATTTAACTTAATGTAGCTTTGCATTTATTTTACATACTTAATATTGATTTACTTATAATTTGCCATCAAACCAAAGAGTCGATCAATAGATAACATAGATCTATGTTTTAATTACCTTAATCATAGATTTCAATAAGTAGTCATTATGCTCATATATCACTCAGACAAACAAACTGGATAGATTTCGTTGTATGATGATAGCCGGTCAAAAAATAAGATATTTTTTTCTGCAGGAAAATTGTATCATTTCTGAGGAATTTATTCATGAATGTTTCATGTTGGAGAAATCTAAACAAACCGTTTAATCGCTACTTTAATATAATTTGACTTAGACTAAAATACCTTATCTGGAAAAATATTTTGTAACTCGATTGATTCAGTGATGGTGATTTCATGTGAAGGGTACAGGGGCAAAACAAGGAATGTCACATAAAATTAAAAAACCGTTGAAATGTATGGGAACATGTAGATTTTGCCACGTATTATAAATTGCAATGTAAATTAAAAAAATAATAATTTTGTGACATTCCTTGTTTTACCCCTGTACCCTTCATGTGCATACAATAATCATACACATCTTTTTAAAATCGGTTAAACGGCCTCGTATAGCGGTCAGGTGGAAAGGCAAACGACCTACCGTTGTGACGTCTCATTATACCGCTATGAAGTTAGGCACAGTGCACATTTGCGTGAATTCCACCATGTACGTGTTAAAATGTATACATTATTATAACTTATCACAATTTATGAAAAGACTCCATAATATAAATGCTAATGAGACTTTCATTAATATCGTGCTACTAACTACCTACAACAAAAAACATAATTGCGCTTGATATTTTACAAGGTACCTATCAATTTCTTACGACGATACATTTTTATCCCAAATTAGTTTACTTTGACTGATAGTTTTTTTAAGCAATTAATATCTTCGTTACATTACGGTTCTTTTTTTTATTAATTAAAATATTTTCTGAATAATAAACACAATATCATGTCTATTCGTTTTTAAAAATTATGGATAACGTTGGACGGTTGGCTAAACCTTAAGAGATACCTACATCAAAACAATGTACTAGAAAATTAGAAATAAGTAGATCTTAAGACTCTAAAGAAAAATCTGCAATTGCATAAGTCTTTCTCTATACAATCGGGACGCACCCAAGCAAATCGAGGGTATGCCACTAGTCAATAATAAAATGTTTGACTCTCTCAGCGACTCTCTCTCTCTTTCTCTCTCTCTATCTCTCCAATGTATTGAGTATTGACATCTTACTCAGTCACTCCTAAAGAAGTTTTACTGCAAAAACCTTTCTACAAACCGTACAACAAAGCAACAATTAGTAACACATATAGGTTTCTTCGAAACTTTACAACACGTACCTACATCACAGTCTCACAGACTACCATCAGTCTACACTCCACACTCAAAGTTATTTACCTTGATAGTAATTTCATTTTTTCGTAAACTTGTGATCTCCCTAGTTGTTTCTTCACTACATATTATAATATCATCGAGTACCGTCAAGCAGTAAACACGTATTCTCACATCGCTAAGTCTTAAAATCCATTAACAGTCATTTCCTTCGTTAAATAGTGCTAAATGTTATCAAACTGTGTACAGTTTTTATAACACTACATATGTGTAAAATTATGCATCGATTAAAGTCTTAATTGCGAAGATATTAGTGAAAAACTTTTTAAAAACAGTGCGTTTAACGGCCGTTGTATACATCTTTAAGTGTGCTAAGTGCGCGAGTGCTAATGAGCTTCATATAGAAAAAATATCGGGTCATTAACCTCTAACTCGGCGAAGCTCGGCCGCTAAAATACAGTATCTCAAATTCGCTACGTGCATTAACATCGCTGGCAGCGCTGCCGACGAACTACTGGCTTATATATCGAGTAGTTGAGGGTTCAAATCTGTGTAAAACATTTTTATTTTTATTTTATTTTTTTATTTTTATTTGATCTTTGAAGTAAACATGGCTAACTTCGAATGTGCTGGTTGCCCTAACACCTTGGATGATAATTTGAACTTGCAGTGCCACAATTGTAAAGACAAATATCACGTTATATGTACACGAATTACAACACAGGACTTTTCTAAGATGAGTTCTAAAATGAAAAGTCTTTGGATTTGTGATGTTTGCAGATGTAAGCAACCAAAAAAAGGCGATCACGCAAATACTCCAGTACGCACCTCACAGGTAGAAAACATGGACTTCGTCACTCAGCGTGTCAAAAGCCGTTCCACCTGCTCATGCTTATCAGCTGACAATATACGCGAAATATTAAGAGAGGAGTTAAGCAACATTTTAACTAACGATTTGCACCCTGAAATACGTAAAATACAGAATACAGTTGCTTCGCTGGAATCATCCTTAACATTTCTCAATACTGAACTGGATAAAATTCGAACTGACCATGTTACTCATTCCACACAACTAAAAGAGATAATCAAAGAAAACGAACTATTACGGACAGCTAACCAGACCATCACAAATCGTCTAATGCAACTCGAACAGCAGACTCGTGCTTCTAATATCGAAATCCAATGTGTTCCCGAAAATAAGCAAGAAAACTTAATTAACACGGTACAACAATTAGGAAAAATAATAGACTGCCCAGTGAGCGAGGACAACATTCACTTTTGCGCACGCTTAGCGAAGATGAATTCGAAAAGTCCCCGACCAAGATCCATTTTGGTGAAATTTAACAGTCCTAGGTTGCGCGACGAGTTTTTAGCGGCTACGATAAAATTCAACAAAAAGAATTCTACTGACAAACTCAGTAGCAGCCACTTGGGTATCGCAAGCACAAAAAGAAGCCCCATCTATGTAGTAGAAAACCTTACGCCAGAAGGAAAGGCTCTTCATGCAGCTACTCGCCGTAAAGCTAAGGAATTGGGTTTTAGATATGTTTGGGTTCGTGATGGTAAGATTTTTGTCAGGAAAAGTGAAGGATCAAACTATGTACACATACGTAACCATGATACTGTTAATAATTTATCATAAAAAACGCTAAATTTGATTACATTTTTTTTACTAAAGGGCATGTTAAATGAAAATATTTCTGTTTACTATCAAAATGTCAGAGGTTTAAGAACCAAAACGATTGATTTATTTAATAATATAGTATGTAGTTCGTATGATATTTTAATTATGACTGAGACTTGGCTAAATGGGAGCGTTTTCGATTCGGAAGTCTTTGACGACAGGTACATTGTTTATAGGCGCGATCGGGAAAGTAGCGGATTTCACACTTCTAAAAATGGGGGCGGTGTACTGATAGCCGTATCCAAGCAATTTAATTCAACACCACTTTATAACTTTGAGTCTGATTGCGAGGATCTCTGGGTCAGTGTCATGCTAAACGGTTCACAAGGAAAGTCTGAATACCTTTTTATATGTGCAGTTTATATACCACCTCCTGTTCAAAAGCACATATTGAAGCATTTTATAGATAACTCAAACCGTGTGTTGGAGTCGATTGATGGTCACATACTAGTAGCCGGTGATTTCAATTTAAGCAGCATTACGTGGTCTTCAGACCATAACGATATTCTCTTTGCAGAATCTTCCAACAGTTATCTTCAAAATTTATTAACTGACTTTCTATCTAGCAATGATTTAAACCAATTTAACCATATTTTAAATAATAAAAATAAAATTCTTGACCTGATTCTATGCAATCGCAAAATTAATGACATTCTTGTATGTTCTGACGCATTAACATGTGTGGATCCGCTTCATCCACCATTGTATTTCTTGTTGGATCTTATGAACACAGAATCCAATCTGCTTCCTAACAACAATATAGCTAAATTGTGCTTTTACAAGGCTGATTACGAAAATATTAGAAAAGGTCTTAAGGAAATAAATTGGAAGGAAATCCTAAGCGAATGCCCTACCGTGGATGACATGACTAAAATATTCTATGATCAGATTCGTACATTGATAAAAAAATATGTACCTAAAAAGCAACCTCGCAGCCGCAATTATCCAGTTTGGTTTACACCTTGTCTTATTAAATGTATAAAAGAAAAATATAAATATAGATTAAAAATACGCAAATATAACAACCCTCGCGATACACTTACGTTTGATCTGTTGAAAAGAAGGTGTAACAATCTATTATCTAGCTCATACGCGAATTATTTAGAAAGACTTGAACTTTCCTTAAGATCGAACCCTAAATTATTATGGACGTATTTAAAACAAAAGAAAGGTAGAAGTTCATATCCGTCTCGGATTAAACACAATAATATCATAGCTTCCAACGGAACAGATATCTGTAACATATTTGCTTATCATTTTTCATCGGTTTATAATAATAGCACTAATTCAGCAACAATGACTTGCACACATAAGCTTGTAACCGCCAATAATAATTTATCTCTCATGACCATATCCGTCACACAAAATCAGGTTTATAATGTTTTAAAGAGACTTCACCCTGCTAAAGGCGCCGGGGCTGATGGTATTCCATCAATTTTTGTTCGCAACTGTGCAAGCGAATTGGCTCTACCTATTACAATAATTATCAATAAATCACTTAGCACTAGCACATACCCAAAATTCTGGAAAGAAGCATTAGTTTTACCTTTATTCAAAAGCGGCGATTCAGGTGAAGCCAAGAGTTATAGACCTATTTCGATACTATCGGTTTTTGCGAAAGTTTTTGAACTGCTTATTTGTCCTATTATTTCTTGGCATTTTAGACAGCTTGTTACACCAGAACAGCATGGGTTTGTAAAATCCCGGTCAACTAGCACTAATCTTATTTCTTTTGTTGAAGACATTACTGAAGCTCTTGATGAACATAAGTCTGTTGATGCCATATACACAGACTTTAGTAAGGCCTTTGACAAAGTAAATCACGGTATATTACTAGAGAAACTCAGAATGATTGGTATATCGGGTCCATTGCTGAATTGGTTTGAATCATATCTCACCAATAGGTCTTCTACTGTCGTCGTTGACGGTTATGCCTCTGAACTGTTTATTGCCCAGAGTGGCGTACCACAAGGGTCTCATCTTGGACCTTTATTATTCAACATATTCATCAACGACATCAGTAGTTGCATCGCTAATTCTAAATTCTATTTATTCGCCGAAGATTTGAAACTTTTTAGAACGATTAGCTCGGATTCTGACACAAAACTCTTGCAAGAAGATCTTAATAATCTGACCTCATGGTGTAATAACAATGGTATGGTTCTTAATTCTGACAAGTGCCATGTTATTTCCTTCTCTAGGAAAAAATCATCTTTTGCAAGAACTTATGCTATCGATGGGAATGTTTTATCCGAGGTTAAACAAATTCGCGACTTAGGTGTAACATTAGATAATAAGCTTCGTTACAACATTCACATAGAGAATGTAGTAAAAAAAGGTTTCAAGACACTTGGTTTTATACTCCGTAATTGCAAAGACTTCAAAGACTCGCGTACAAAAATTGTAATATACTCAGCCTTAGTTCGAAGTATCTTAGAGTATTCTAGCGTGGTATGGAATCCTCACTTCGACATTTACGCACACAGAATAGAGAGGATACAAAAGAGATTTGTTTGGCATTTATCTTACGACCACAAGCTGGCTAAGACACTAAGTAGCTATAATGATAAGCAAAATTACTTTAATCTTCAATCTCTTTCGAATCGAAGACGACTCCTTGATCTCGTTTTTTTGCATAAACTGGTGAATGGCGTCGTTGACAGTCCATATCTATTAAGTAAATTAAACATACGCGCCCCAACAAGATTAACGAGACCATCATCTTTCGTACCGTTCATTGAAAAATCTACGCACTCACGTCAAGGACGCTACTCACCAATTAATAGAATGATGCTTAATTACAATGCACTTTATAAATTTATCTGTAAGAATAATGATAGTAAGCAAATCAACTCAAAACTTGAAATTGATATTTTTTCTGATACCATTTCGAAATTTAAATTTAATTTACGTAATTTTTATTCCAAAAACAATTGCAATTTATATGATTAATTTATTTAAATTATTTACTTTGGTTCTATATAATTAATTGTTATTTTTAATTTTAGAGATAACTTTCTACCAATTGTTTTTCTGTAATAAGTATGAATATGTGTTAATCTTTGCCATGTGTGGAACACCTATAATTAAGAATACATTTAGGCCATAATTGTAGACTTGATTTCTTTGTGCAATTAATAATGTATATCTTGTTGGTGTTTATAATAAATAAATAAATAAATAAATAAATAAATAAATAAAACAAAGTCCTCCGCCGCGTTCCTGTTCGTGATAAACTCAAAAACTACTACACCGATTTTTATGTTGTTTTCGCCAATGGATAGAGTTGTTCTCGAAGAAAGACGGTAATTTGTCAAATTTTTGTATACATATTTTAATAGCGGAACCCGAGGCTTCGCTCGCGCTAAACCTAGGAACGAATCCGAGCGAAGCGAGGGTGAGTCGTGTTATAGTCAGTAACAGCTTGTAAGGAAGATTAAATACTTTTCACGTTTAAGCTCCATCGTTTAACATTGAGTTTTTTATATAATATACTTCGGGTAATAGATTCGATTTTCGATTAGAGTAACAACCATTGAATTGTCTATACTACTCTTTATAATTGAAAGTGAAATTGAAAATATTCTCAGGCATCATTAAACAATTAAACAGTTAGTAATTGTTCTAATATGTGTTTTTATATGGTAGATCTATCGATAAGAGCTTGTGAGTTGTAAATACAAGAACTTTCTTTAATACAAGATAAATAGCGGGCCTAGTACGAGATTAAAAGACGCAACATATTCTTATCATATTATGTTTCGGCCGACTTCGAAAAGCACTTTGGCTTCGCAATTCGGATGTATTTTTATATTTTTGTGATCTTTTTGTCAAATGTGAAGCAATTTTCCTTTTTATTTGTCGATAAGGGGCAATTTCTTTGTGCATGGTCGTAGCTTATAGGTCATAATATTATTATTTTTTCGAATAATTTGATTCAATTTATTAGATTAAGAACAAAGAATTATGATCCAGCACAATTTATATTTAAACTGTGTTAATGATACTGAGAATGAGAAAAAAAATTATTGATAAAACCCGTGACTGTAGCGAAATGTTTTTAATGACATAGGTATACTTAGAAAATAGCATTAACTACAGTACAGATATTTTAAAAAAATCCACTCCCTTATGTGTCACACAAACTATCGGTAATTTTCAAGTATTTTGTTTATTTTTCAAACAAAAAGCTATCTTATCTAAAATAAACTGTATTTTTCGTACAACCTACAAAAGAAAGGCTCGTCGGCAAATTCCTACGGCTTATTATGCAAAATTCGTAGAAGATGTGAATCATGCTTCTGATGGACTACTATTCTGCAGGTTTCTTTTACAAAACTATGTCGAGTAAATAAACTTATCTTCAAAAAAGTATTTGATATTTTCTTACGTTTTTAAAGAAATTGATATTTAAATTATTATATATACTTACCTTAATTATTGTTGTCTTATAAAGTGAAAACATTTTTGTAGTATTTATATTTTCGACAACTTTTTTTTTGCGTATTCAATTTTGATTTTTGTTTCCCGACGTTTCGAATGCTTTACAGCAGTCATTGTCTTTCCTGTGACCGAATCCGCGAAAAAATCCTAGTCGAATCGTTTTAAATAGGAAATTCAAGTTACTAACATTACATAAGTCATTGCCACTCGTACAATATAATATAATGATAAAATGATGCGTGTTAAAATTTAAACCGGTTAAACCGGTAAAAAGTACCGGTAACTTGCTATTGTACGACACTAATAGAATATGTTACAGGCTTAGAATAACTTACAGGTGTTTGATACAATATCTTTAATACGAAACATGAATGGCCCTGACTTACTAAGTATTAGTGCTAATTATTTTACTACTAACAAAAAAAATTACTTGTCTCTTATCTGACTAGACGTTTAACTCAGAGTACTGACCATACTTGCTGCGCCAACGGTCGCGGGTTTGAGTCCCGCTGAAATCATTCATTTATATGATGAGCACGAATGTTTGTATTCTCTTATATTATGAATGTTTTTAAAGTTGTATTTTTGTAGTGTGTTAACGATCTGGTATCTATAATACAAGGCATTGTAAGGAATACAATAGAACTAGACGGTATCGTGCGAAGTTCCAACATGTTTATATAATATTATTTCTATTATTTCTGAAGCCAAATCTATTGTTTTTAGATTTTTTCTGGCTGTCTGTGACGAAAATGTAGAATAGTTCTTACTGCGGGAAAATATCTAATAGGTATATGAGAAATCTATATAACCCTCAAAATGTACCTAGGGATGAGCCCGAGCGGAGCGAGGGCAAGTCGCTAGCATCAAATAATATACAAACAGTATACAAAATATGACAGAATAAAGACATTATCATTACAAAGTGTAACAGACCTTAAACGAGTGCCGCGAAAGTCATGATTGCGGCTCATTCTTTTGTACCTACAAAGATTGGTAGAAAGTTCCAATTTTAGGCCCACTTTAGATTAAACTTTAATGCTCTGTGCGTGTGTACGATGTAGCAAAAACGTTGATAGATCTGACGAATACTTTCATAATTGCAGTATCTAAATTGCCTCTTACTACCATGTATGGCTGTAGCCTGTAATTAATAATTGTGTTCGAATCCCGGGTAGGTATAGGGCCAAATAGTTACATAATTTTGTCCCGAGGTTACATATCCATGATATTGTCGATCCTATGCCATATTTTTACCTCTAAATTATTTTAGGGTTAAAGAAAGGGGTTGCTTTCACTTTGAGCGTGTACCTATTTCATGTAGGTAAGTGAGAATGGCCACTGGAGCACAAATCGGCAAAGAGAACTTTATTATCTTACGAATGTTTTTAATTTTATCAATACTGTTGATTTGTTAAGGCTTTTTATTTTTAGTTCTTGTGGTCTTAGAAATTGCATTTTGGCTTGCAAAACTGTGCATTTCTATCAAGATACCGCACGATCCTCGTTGTTAACTACCGTATAAAGTTAATATGTATTCCCTTAAGTACAACAGTTAGATGTAGATATAATACTAAATTACACACTTTATTGTAGTAATAATAATTAAAAGAAACAATAACTGTTTAAAAGTAGTTGAAAACTTACTTTATTATTTACTTCTATATTTTGTACTAGAGACTTAACCTCCCTTCGCTCTGGTACGTTATTTGCTATCGCGTATTTTTCTGACTTAGACTTTTTCTAGTACTTTGTTTTGATTTAACCAACATAAGCCATGAAATCGAATGAATTTTTGACAAAACGCCATCTATGATCTAAGATCAGTCATTATATACAAAAAAAATTTACAAATTATATTGGTACCTGGTACATAATCATCCTCATTATATCTTTTAGTGACAACCGTATTATTAAATACGTTGGGTGAGTTAGAACCAACAAGCGAAGAAGCAGACAGACGCAAAAAGCGACATTGTTTTATACTATAGTATGTATAGATTTACTGTTAACGCGTAGTGAGTTGAAATTTCACAAATGTTAATGTAGGTATGAGACGCGAAATTCTCAGCTGCCAGAGATGAAGCGTGAACAGATCTTACCAATCTTTTATTCATCTAGAAAGAATGTGGGCATAATGTATAATTTTAACACGTTTCTTTTATCCTCTAGTACATAGCATTCATATTTATGGGATAATGTTTAACAGTTTTTGTTAATTTTAGGTTTTTTGACTGGTGTTTTGTTTTTAATTAGAAATAAAACTACGTTGATTGAAATTTGAAAGCCAATTATGTTTCTTGCAGATAATTCCAATTACTTTCTTTTGGGTACAGAAAAATATTATTTTTGAACTGGTTAAAAAGTAAAAAAGGGTTTTTATAATATAAAAAAGTTTTCACATACTGACTAAATATGTCTAATCACATACCTCAAAGTCGGTGCCAACCATCAATTTATATTATAAATAAAAGTGAAGTGTCTGTTTTTAATTTCAAATCAACAGCTTTTCACTGAATGCATATGAAAGTATATATACGGTACCTACTACCTCCTAACATCAAAAAATCCATGTTTGTTCCAGCTAATATCTGAAACGGCTGGACCGATTTTGATGGGACTTACTAGCAGACAGCTTATGTTATAAGGAATAACTTAGGCTACGTTTATTTTAGTTTTTTTTTATTCTAACTACTGAACCCGCGGTTTCGCTCGTGCTAAATCTAGGAACTAACCCGAGCGAATCGAGAGTGAATCGCTCGTTTGAGATATAAATTTTACGAAGTGACTATTTGTACGTGTACTGGACGAATAAATCATATTTATTCGTACATTTATCGGATGATTAGCTTGTTTATTTTATTTATTGTATATTATGTAAAAGTCGGTGGAATCTTAAATAATACATTTTCAGCTCGGTAGGTTAAGGTTATTTCCTTTTTATATTTTGCATATATCCTGCACCTAAAACTCACTTATTTTTTATTAGAAAGCAAAAAAAGTGATAGATATTCGTATAAACTGATAATTATCGGACGAATAATATTTTCTTTATTCATCCGATTAGCGGACGACTTACTTTGTCCAGTACCCGTATTAATAATTATAAATTGTTCGTACGGTAACCGTATTAATAGATTAAGCCTAAGTTTTACTGTATTTTGTATTGGTTGACATTTTTCCAAATTTGTTAATTAATGACGGAAATCTGAGATAGGTAACAAAAATTACCTTCTCCTTTTAAAATAGGTTAAAAAAGGAATAAATTCATAATTACGAGTATGTTCAAATTTACTTATTATCCTGAAAACAATTTGCTTTCCTTTCAACAAACTGCCTCATTATTCTGCTTTCGACAGTAATTGATGATGTCTTAAAAATGTTAAACATTGTACCAGTTTTTTTTCCTAAATCGATTTCCAAAGTTAATTACCGTTTTAATATTTACGAATACCTACTCGTTATTTTTTAGGTTAAAGAGCTTTTTTATTATATTTAGTATTTTATTCTTTTGATAATCTCTATATTTTATATTCTTTGGCTTCTTTTCTTTTGAAAGATTTGTTTGGAATAAACTCAGAACCTTCTGAAACGATTTTCATAATTATTTTAGCTACATGTTCGTACACTGTACCTATATTTTGTTATACTGTGTATATTATCCGTATAAAATTTTAACAGTCTGTAAATGAAATATTTAAAAAAATAATGACTCTAATGTTTAGTGTACAAGAATATACCTAGACGCTAAAGCAATAGTTATTAATTCTGTTTTCTGTTTGTCTGTTTGTTTGCGGTTCACTTAGTACTGCACACTGACATATTGACAAAATCAATTTACATTTTTTGGGACCTGAGGGCCTAGACAATGTAACAATCGATTAGCGAAAACGATAGTAGAAAAGTCCAAAATGTATGGGTTTGACATTATATGACTTAGATATGTCACGTGATCTGTTGTCAACGAATAGATGATGGTAGACAATGTACATTCATTTCAATTATTAGAGATTTAAAGTTCAAGATGCATACGCTGCGTTTAAGCGATGACGATTGTAGAAATCGAATCGCTTCATAAAATGCCGGTTGTCCATAGGCCCTGTATTGTATTCTGTATACAATATGCAACCGACGTTTTTTTTTAATAATTCATGTTTGCTTATTTATTTCAAAAATATTTCATGTACAGATTCAGTTTTGTTACTATTTTATTATACGTATAGGTTTATGATATGAAGCAACAATAAACCCTTACGTAATAACTATAAAATTTATCCAATTTTATATTGTTTCAGGCTGAAAATGGCGCGGTTCGTGCTAGGTTTAGTGCTTTGTCAAGTTTTAACCCTTCCGGTACTTACGCAAAGTAACGATAATGACCCTATTATGGACTTAGCGGGATCTTTCATACAAAATGTTGTGGGGAACTTAGTACAAGGGGATGGAGCTAAGAATGTCGGATCACTCTTTGGACAAGAAAATGTAGGAGCTGCTGATGTTTTGTCTGGTAAGATAATGAAAAACTCTTTTGAATTATACTTTTTTTGTTGATTCATAGATTTTTGGTTCACAAACTTTGAAGTATCTCGCGTGACCATGATTGCTGTAAAGCATTCTTTAAAAAATCCAAAAAAAACCAAAATAAATCCGTGAAAAGTCCGAAAAGATAGTTTTATTTTTGTTTAACTGTGATTGATGGAACTTAGAATTTGTTTATAAAATGCTTATAAGGAAGGTCTAAACTGAAGAACTACAATGGGGTATTACATTACTTTTTGAAAAGCATCTCAATTAGATTCTGTAGTGATAATACACCAGTAAAAAAATACCAAATTTTTATTTAATCGATAAGTGTTATAAAAATGCACAACAAATGCGCTGATGATTTGTATAAAATCGATAATTGTTTATAGTTTAAAAATGAGTTCTTATTCTACTTATTGTTGGTGTGCTATTCCTGAATGCAAAAATACAAGTGCAAAATGCAAAAGTACTAGTGAAAAACACCGAAGAAATTATTTATTTTTGTGTACAAGGCCGTATGACGTAATAAAATGGCGTCTACTATTTCGTGGTGTTTAAAAACAGATTAAAAAAAATTGAAATCTTTGAATTTAATTTTAAAATTTGTTTTGTTATTTCATGAACTAAAACCAACATTTTCCGAATGCTTTTTGCCTAAACTATCTTAATAATATATTTTTAGATTGGAGTAAAATACCCTATTTAATAATGTTTTTTTTTATTAAAATTTATTTTATATTTATTATAGGTACTATGTAAAGAAATCTTGTATCTAGTAGTAATTTGTACTAGATGTCTACATAGTTATCTACCTTACCGCCATACCGCAACGACCACAAGTCGGTCGTAGCGACAACTGTTTTTTTTTAACAAGTTGCGAACGCGAAGTGCGCGATTAAATATGAACATATAAAATAACGTAAACATCGAGTCGCTAGCTTTAAAATAAATATTTTCCACAAACGATATCAAATTTATACATTCTTAGAATTATTATAAGAATTTTTGAACTAAAAAACTTAAATGTACTCGTAATTTTTCAAAAATCAATTAAAAGAGTTTATTCAAAACTTACGACTCATAGTATTTAGTAACACTATTAATTGTAAAGTTTTATCGATAGATAGCTAAATAATATTGAAGTGTCTGTTTGTTGCATCATCATAACAGTTAAATCTAAAATTTATGTTAGGACTATTCATTCTATTTTTAATTCTATTTTACAGGCTTGGGCAGCTTAATAGGCGGCGAGGATGGGAAAATCGACCCGTCAGTGGTCGGCTCAATGGTTTCCATGTTCGCTCAGCAAATGGTTTCGAAAAACCAAAACCAAAATCAGAAACAAAAGAGAGAGACGGAATCGAATGGTTTCAACATGGACAGTCTTTTAAGTATGATATCTGGATTCTTGAAATAAAAATATTGCCATTTTGCCTTTATTCATAACATAATATATTGTGCTATTAAGACGAAACAACCAACAGAAACCTTACATTTTTTTACCATCGGGTAAATAATTTATGATCGCGTAAAAGACAAACATAATTACAAGCGTTTTTACTTTTTATATGTTTGATAGTTGCAAACGTAAAGTACACCTAAACGGTATAGATTAACATAACATATAAAAATGTAAACATCGAGTCGTTAGCGATCGTGGTCGTTGGTACTACAACATACATTACACGTTAAATATTCCACATTAAAATAATCATCTTGGAACCACCGTATCTGAACTTTCTTATTTACGCTACAATAGCTCAATTTTAGTTTAAATGTTTTAATTTTGAGTTTCGTTTCCCTACATTTATGTAAAATTTTTGTCATGTAAATATAATCACTATAACTTTGACACGTGAAAAATCTTAACATCGCTCTCATAGTCACTTAATGTACCATTAAGTCGAGAATCTCCATACTAAAGAACGACTTAATAGTTTATTAAGTGACTATGAGTGCTGTGGTTAGTCTCTTCCATGACTTGTAAAGCATTTAAAACATCGGAAACAAAAACGAAAATGAATCCATAAATATCCTACAAAAGAGTTTTATACGCAGTACAGTACCACCATTAATTTGATAAATTCTTTTTTAATTGATACAAATTGCTTAATTAACTTTATAGGCAATAAAAATAACATAAAGATCACAGACTAACTAATTCTATTTTATAGGTTTAGGCAGCTTGTTGGGCGGTGAGGATGGAAAAATCGACCCGTCGCTGGTCGGCTCCATGGTTTCCATGTTCGCTCAGCAAATGGTTTCGAAAAACCAAAATCAGAGACAAAAAAGAGAGACGGAATCAAACGAATTCAACATGGACAGTCTCTTGAGTATGGCATCTGGGTTCTTGGGAAATAAAAATACAGCCAGTATTTTGCCTTTAGTTATGAATACTATTAGCGCATTCTCCGAAGACGAAACAAACAAACGATCAGACAGTCACAAAGACCATTCGTCTTTTCTTCCACCGTTCTTGGAAAAGGCGCATCTCTACTGGGATATATTCATCAATTCCGAATTGGGTAAGACTGTTTGGGAGAAATCTGGATTAAAACGTGCAACAAAATCTTTTGTCGGACCTGATGGGAACATCAGTTTTGAACAGATGTTCAAGAGTTTTGAGAACCACTCATTTAGAAGACACTGGATCAAAGCTGTGGCGAAGTATTTGACGGACATGGTTGTACATGTTGCTAAACCTGAAGTTTATCAAAGGTATTAAAAATTGTTAATTAACTTCTTAGTGACTCACGAATGATCTTTGGCTTATATGATATATTAAAGATTAAAAAAAACTTAACATAACCCATTGAGGCCATTTATACAATAGATTAGAATGATAATAGATCATTGAAGCTACTTATATTATTTTACCGTCTAGAAAAAAAAATGATAGCCATCAAAGTACTGAACTGGTTTTCTTGATTTAAAGTTAAGAACACTCTATTAAATAACCTTTAAAGGAAAAATAACTAAATTAAGTTCATCGTTCATTAATTCAGTTCATCCTGATGCTACGGACAAATACCAATACACACGCTAAACATATAACACCCCTTTAAGTATAACTTTAATTAGCAAAATTTCAAGGAAATATATAAAAAATAAATATAAAAGTGCGCGAAAACCATCGAAATATTCTTATTTATTCATAAAATGTTGCTTATTGAACCAAATATAAGATGTCCCTAGATATCACATATTGAAATTCAAGGACCACTTTCATAAATTCTATGTTCGGGACACCCTAATCTTACGAGTTCCTGCCAAATAGGACCGACCGCAATATATGCTGATGATGCTAACACAACTTGTTTACGAAAACGTTCTTATATCATTTCTAGTATCTAGTATCGACGCTTTACGTTCAAAAGTACATATTGAATTAGAATATATATGTTTTGTGTGTTCAGCCCTTTTTAACGCCCCTACCCCCGGGGATCCCCCGGGGGATCAGGTCATAGACCATAGTCCACCACGCTGGGCAAGTGCGGGTTAGCAGACTTCTGAAAAATCTATACGAACCATATATATTTAGAGCCCCCGCAAACAGCGAACTTTCGATCGACCGATAGTTTGGTTGATTGCTTAATCAGTATGGAGATGTATGAAAGTGCGCACATTAGAACGATTTGGTACGGCCGACTAAATAGTTTGATGTGCTATACGATTGCCTGCAAACTGAACAATCGGCCAACTATCGGCCGACTGCTTACGGCGGGCTTCCACGTGCGCACACTACGTACTGTTCAGTCAGCCAGACTTTCAGTTTTTTCGAGTTTTGACACCGGAATGTCAAGCTTATAGCCTAGGATACCACAGCAAGATTACTACATTCATCGCGTTTTCGATCGATTTTTTTTATATAACATTATTTCAATTAAAAATACTAGCGGCCGAATTTATGCAAAATAAATTTCAATCAAATACGCGATGGACATAGTAATCTTGCGGTGGGATTTTTTTTTTTTATGGGACAAAGGGGGCAAACGGGCAGGAGGCTCACCTGATGGTAAGCGATCACCTCCGCCCATGGACATCTGCAACACCACAGGGCTTGCAGATGCGTTGCCGGCCTTTCAGGAAAGGGAGGGAGGGAGGAGGGAGAAGGACGGGAGTAGGGATGGGGAGTGGGCCTCCCGGACTCTCACTTACCGGACGAAATGCGACAGCATAGCTGCCACTTCACGCCGGTCTTCTGTGAGAGAGTGGTACTATACGGGGCGTGCCGGCCCATTCGGCTGCTACCCGGAGGTAACAAGCTTAGCACTACCACTGAAAAATCCTAGGATCCTATAGGATCCTAACCTAAGAGCTGTCTGCCGATAGTTTGTCTAGTATGTGCACCCAACAAACACAACTGTTTAGTCGGGCCAGTGTGCGTGCTTACCCGACCAAATTATCGGCCGAACCCCCAAGTAGGTACTAGGTAGTAAATAAAAGATTTTATAGTTTATCAATATTATTTCCAGGTATTTATCTTCGGGTCAATATATAATAAACAGCTTCCTCGACTCGCAGGGACTTCCCAAAAATATTCACGTGGATATGAAAAATCCTGAAAAATCAATTACTAAGTTAGCGAATTACGTTTCGAGGAAATTCTTCGATATTGATACGGATGTCTCCGAATATGTCAATCCGGCGATTGAATATATGAAAGTAAGTGAAAAGATTGGCTTTCTTTATAAAATGATGATTTTCATAAACTTAGATTTTGGTATTTCATTTCTAAGTATTTTAATTTCGGTAAATGTAAGAAATAAGTTACAAAATGTGGGTATAATGAGAAAATATTCTCGTAAGTCAACCTACGTGTGACATTTTTTAGGAAAACGAAGCCAATTTTAACTGTTCAATAAAATATGTTTCAATGAAAAAATAAAAATTGAAGGAAATAACTTAGAAGCTATTTTAAATTTGATATCTTATAAAATTTTAAAGTGGACTATTCTATAATTTTCGTGTTCTCGCACTGTCTAAGTAAAACTTCATATTTAGAATATATACGGATACTGGGCAGTAATGATTTTTTCTAATAAACACTTTTTTAACTACTACCGATACGACGTTACTTGTATATTTTTTACTTACAAAATTTAAGAACAATTATTGATTTGTTTTTTAAACTGAAAATAGAAAATTATGAAAAATGTACGCCGCACAACTGTCATAACATACTTATTTTACAACGGCAAATCTTGAAAGAAGGTATATATTGAGTTCTTAATAACATCTTTAATAGGTATAATGGATAACATAATGCAACACGTTGATTTAGTGCGAGCAGACTAAGCGATGAGCATGTCTTTCGTAAACTTGCTAGGTTCTTTTAGACATGCAGCTTTCCTCACTATAATTTCCTTCATGGTAAGCCATATATTACCATCTTAAAAAAAAATACATATGTAAATATCAGACCCAGGATTTGAACCCTTCACTTCTTCACTCGGATTCTTTAACGAGCGCATATTAAAAAAATCAAGGCATAATTTGGTTATCTAATTTAAAATTAAACGTTTCTCAGCAAACGCTAACAATGGCGAAGGCAGCATCCCAAAACCTAGCATCTCGTTCAGATTACAACGCCATAGCGGACAGACTGACCGACACTCTCAACCTGGAGGTGATCGAGCCGGTGCTGCGCGTGCACCGCGCGTACAAACACTCCTTGCAGAACCCTCACTGTATGGAACATCTTATGTGTCTAGTTAATAGACACCATGACAGCGATAAACAAGGTTTGTGAAGTTTTTTTTTTCTTTTATTTAGATGTAATGGCTAAGGTGATGTTGGAAACCAATCACGGTTTTGAGTGATGAGAGGTGGAGTTTCTATTTGTGCATATAATACTTTCACTATGTAAACGAATCACTACAAGGCATTACAAGTTTGTCTTTGCACTCAATTGATATTACTTACTTATTTTTATAATTTATTTATTATAGCGATTCACCCTCACTTCACTCGGATCTAAAGCAAAAAAATTGAAAGACTTTCATACAAACTTGCGAGAGCACTTAGATCTCCTTAATCCGACCCTTCGCAAAATCCGTTCTTAGCGTACATCTACTAATTTTAAACTCCCTGGAAAATTTCATTTGCATACGTCAAGCTTTTCGATAGTTTGTAATTGGTGAGTAAGTGAGTGAGTGAGTGAGCGAGTGAGTGACCTTTCGGCTTTTATATATTCAGATACTTTTTTCGGAAGCAACAGTCAATGTTATCCTTAAACTTATCCCTTAATAACTGTTCCACATTTTCCAGGTCTTCCCGGTTTTAAAGCAGGACTCACAAAGCTGAGCAGCCTGGCCGCGTCCGCCGCACTCAGCTACCAAAACGGGAAGGGCTTTTGGGATCTTTACAACGCTATACAGAACGATGTCAATTGTGAAGTAAGTATAACCCGGTGGTCTAGAGGCTAGAAAATGCTTGCAGTTTTTGGTTTCTCGGGTTTCGGAGTATAGATTGTATTTATTTTAAAATTAAACTACATTTTCGGATTTTGTTGCGGATTTTTAGTTCCCGACGTTTCAATTGCTTTACAGCAATCATGGTCACGGAAGACTCCTGACAAAATCTGAAAAGGTAGTTTCATTTATAATGTCGGATATTCGTGTAAACCTAAGAAAGTATTATTTATTTATTTTTTTAACGTCCCACTGCTGGGGGTGGGCCTCCCTTTAATAGGAAAGACCAAGTGCGGGTGTGCTTCATGTCTTTATAAAACTTGTTAAAGTTCTCTAAAACATGCGCATTTTCTCACCATGTCTACCTTCACGGTAAGACATGTAGTGATCATTTGAATATGAAAGTATCAGTGGTGGCATTCGAAACGTCAGTATAAAAAATCCAAAATATCGAAAACCCGTAGATAGTTGTATCTCAATTTATAACAAATATTCGCCAAAAATTGACCCAATTGAAAATTTTCCTTAATTTTCGAATATGTAGCTATGACTTTAAAACATTCAGCCTGTTCATAATCAAACTAAAGAATAAAATAAATAGAGCGTATAGAGTAATAGCAGTAAAACCAAACAATGTATCCTAGCATGCAAATAGAATACCATCTCAAGCATCAATTACTATTTTTTATCACTCCGACTATTCTTGAGAGTTGAGTGGTAAAAAATGACAGAGGAAAACATTTATTGGAGCGGAATTTATTAGAATATTGTGTATATTTTTTAGAAATCCGTAGCCGAATGGATAAAACGGCACCGTTATAATATTTCCTTAGGTTTAACTGCCTCGATGGTGTAGTAGCTAGCATGTACGGTCATACATCGAGAGGTCCTGGGTTCGAGTCGCGGGTCGGGCCAAGTTTAGTTATTGAGTGTCACGCCCGTGCCTCGGAAAACATGTAAAGCCGTCGGTCAACTCTCACTGGTCGTGTCGAGTAGTCGACCCACCGGAATATGAGAGTGACTGGAACAGAGAATGCACTTGGGTCTGCGCGTACACTCGTGCACTATAATATCTCCTGTTGGCTAGTCTCAATGTGATTGGCCGCCATGGCCGCAATCGGTCGGAGAATATTATTATTATTATTACGTTTACTCGAATATTCGTCATTATAAATCAAACTATCTTTTTGGAGAGTCTCTTCCGTGACCATGATTGCTGTAAAGCATTCGAAACGTCCAAAAATCAAAATAAATCCGCGACACCGCTATAATTTGATCCTGGATCTATCCGTATATCACAACTACATAATATTTTACTCGAAAATTCTTAGCCACATTACTATATTATTATTAATCACTAAAACATTTTTTTTTGTCAAATAAAAAAAAGATACTTCAGAAAAAAACCCACATTGAAACAACAAACATTGAAAGGTTTAAGATAAAAAGGCAGTGGTAGTGCAGTGGTAACGCGCTCGCTTGGAAAACCGAGTGGTGCGGGTTCAAATCGCGGGATTCGCACCTCTGATATTTTCATGTGCGAATCACTTCTAACACGATAATGACTTGTCTTACGGTGAAGGAAAACATCGTGAGGAAACCTGCATGTCTGAGAGAACCTAGCAAGTTTTCGAAGGACATGTGAAGTCCGCCAACACGCACTTGGTTAGCGTGATGGACTATAGCCTGATCCCCTTCGTATTGAAAGGAGGTTGACACCCTAGAGTTGCCACCCCTACTATATTTTAGAGTAGTCTACTGTAAAGTATAATTGAATCCCAAATTCTTTATTTTTGGGTAAAACCTAAAGTAGCCAAAACTACTATATTTTACGAAACAATAAAAATATACATTTAAATGTAACTAAATATTTGTGCAACGAAAACTACTATTATTTCTTTAGATTTTCCTCATCTACTATATTTTTCATTAAGGATCCTACATACTCCTATATTCGAACTAAAAAAAGGTGACAACCCTAGCTCACCCCAGCCGTGGGACGTTAAAAAAGGGTTGACTACTTACTACTATTTTTTTATTTTTTCAGGCCAAATACCCCGCTGACTGCGCGTCGTTCCACGAACACGAACTAAAAGTTACTACAGAGGTATACCACAATGAATTATAAACATACGTAATTTAATTCAATTAATCATATTAATTGCAATTTCCTATTATAATTTCTAAAATAATTAGTTTAATTTATATATTTTATTTTGCATTTTACAATAAAAAGTAAATAATTTAGAAGTAAAAAAATATAGATTTTAAGTAGATTTATAATGTATTATTATTTAGTTAATTGTAAATTATAATATTCTATTTGAAAACCGTTTGTAAGTTAAAAAATATATTTAAAAAAAGTTATATAAATTATTCTATGACGTAGAAGATGATGAAATAAATTAATTTATTTCACCATCTAATTATATAATTTAGAATAACATTTATTTCTTTAAAATATTATTTACTTACTAAAATATAGATTTTAATTATCTAATATAAAAGTAGACTGTAATTTAAACGGAATTTATTAAATGTTTATTTTTTAATTTATTAATAACTAGCTATTTTTGAATTAATTAATAAATATGTATTTAAATTATGTAAAAATGAAGTATTAATATTTATTGGAAAAATGAATTTCTATAATATATAGATATAATATTTTGATTATCATGATAATTGCATTTATTAGATAAAAATCAATTTAAATTATTTTTATTTAAGATTTACATTATTTATAACCAAAATATTTTAACTTAAAATATCTTATAATATTAAATTAAAATACATAATTAATTGTAATTCTGAAAATTTGACTTATTTATAGTTTTATTTATGTTCAAACAATAAAAATACCAAAAAAATTGTGTAAAAAATATAACTGTTTGATTAAAATCTCACTTTTTAACTTGAATTAAATGAAATACTGATAATGAAATATTAAAACTTAATAAAAAAACCATACTGTTGACTAACAATTTAAAATATAAATATGATATATATAATTAAGTACGACTGATATTGTTACTTAGATGTATTTGCTGGAAATGGTGCTAAAATTAAAAATACTTTTGCAATTATTTTGCAACATCTGCTTTCTTTCTTTTTTCTATTCATTTTCATTAAAAAACATTTAGATTTCCATTAACACCGTGTAAATATTTTAATATATAATTTATTCTTAATAAGGCATTATGTACTTAAATAAATAAAAATCTCTATTAAAGACGT
This sequence comes from Boloria euphrosyne, assembly GCA_951802675.2. Taxonomy (NCBI): domain Eukaryota; kingdom Metazoa; phylum Arthropoda; class Insecta; order Lepidoptera; family Nymphalidae; genus Boloria; species Boloria euphrosyne. The sequence goes on from OX637893.1 coordinate 7,369,380, forward strand.
GTTTTATTTCAATAATAAATAAAATACATTGAGAGATCTAATTAGTTACTAAAAAAAAAAAAAATGAGATAAAATATTTTAAAATTAAAATAATTTACTTAAAATAAATATTTATTTTAAGTTATTTAGAGAGAATTTACGAAAATAAAGACACATGAATCTGTCGATATCAGAAAAATATATAAATCTTAATATCTATTATTTATTTGAAAAAAATAAATAACAATACGTATGGTATATTTTTTGTTATCTGTATACAATTACACCGCATACCGATTCAAAGTTTCAATGAAATATACACTCTAAAAATATTCACCTAAGGCGAAAATCGAGTGCACGACCTTGCCCGTTCAGGAACGGCCGTGGGTCTCTACGGTAACTCGCATTGACATCGTTCGCGGACGGGAACGGAGTTGCTTGAAGACCTTATTGCAAACAAAAATAGAATTTTAAATACTGTGTTTAATTTTAAATGCATATAATTATTATAATATTTTAAATAGTGAAAGTTTTTTTCCTACACAAATTGTGCTGTAAACATCTTAATTTTAATACTATACTACAATCAATGTCTTTTAAATACTCCTATTTTTATCTCGGAATTAATTATATTAATCATATCATCTATAAGTTCTAGGTTTTTAACAACTTAATATATAAGTAATTTACATTTTAACGTTTACCTATTTGTATGTCTGTATGTCATATTTATCCGTAGGTATTTTAATTTTTATTAAAATTATACATTAAAATTACACAATATATTATGTATTAAGTGTTACTATGTGTCTCCCATAAACAATTAGTCACTACTCATTACTTATAAATTTATAAAGGCACTTTATCAATCTAATTCGTTTGTCCGTTAACATAAAAAAATATATTTTAATTACCATATCTCGAACCAATGGTAAATTCCAATTAAAATTAAATTTAATAAGTTTTGAGATCCATTTGCCTTAATATTTTTTTTCATGGCTTTGATATTTTTATTATCTAGAAATAGTACTTAGCTTGCAATATTATTATAATTGGTGTTATTTATAATATATTATTATTATTATGTAATAATTTGTTTCTTCCTATAAATTAGTTAGTTCCTATAGTAGCTATATCTACTTTTTAGGTGATATGTTCTTGCAGACCCACTCCATTCCTTCCTGAAAAATAAAGTAACACTTTAAAAACCCAGTTATAAAAGAACATTTACATACATACTTACATGCATATATGTACATGATACTTATTATTATCTAATTTTATGTTGCCTTTTTCCATATTTCAGTATTATTTTTACAAAATACTCAATTTAAATCGATCAGTTTCGCTTCGATTGGAATGAATTACAGCTTTACGGATTAGTTTGTATCGATTCTACGAATACTATATACTATAACGTTTTTTAGTGTTCATCGAAACTATTAAACAGCATGGATTTTTTATTTATAATAAAAATAAAAAAAATACAAAAAATCCTACGAGGTTATTTATATAATATTATATAGGTTGAAAAAAGAATGTTTAAAACACACACACGCACACGTGCATACAGTATACACACATACGTACAAACATGTCAAACTTATAACACGCGTCAGGGGTTAAAAATAACTCTAAATATTTTATACATCATACCCTTTGATTATATAAAATGTCTAGATGGAGCGTCGCCCTACAACCGTATCAAAGAAAACGAGTCAACAATTTCAAGTATGTGTGCGTGCAGGCTTCGTTTTACACTGTGCGTCTCTGTGTGCGTAAATAATGATACCAGCTACTACAATTCTCCCATAAATCACATTAAAAAAATAGACTTATTAAAATACGTAGTGACTGTAAAGCGGCACGATCTGTACTAATCGGCGAGTAAGCACTTGTCAGCCAACAGTTGGCTGACACTTTTTGACACGTTTGCGCGCACTTGACGCTCCATCTAGACATTTTATATAATCAAAGATCATACCTTTACTCCTGTCCCGTCTGTTGCAACGCATGCTTGTATCTGCCAAGTGCGATCTCTAATTAAATGTAGTCCAAGATGCTGAGCAACTTCACTAGCTGGCAATGCTGAAATATAATATTTCATTAAATATTATATTATAACTAGCTGACCCTGCACACATTGTGCTGACTGCTGCTATATAAATGTGGGGTAGGTGGGTGAAAAATACTTGGCGGGCGACCTATTCTACCTACCAAATATAAAAAAAAAACATTAAAATCGGTTGAACCTTTTTGAAGAAGTATACACCACAAACACTGTGACATGACATATTTATATATTACACACCAGGAGGTCATGGATTCGAGTCCCGGGTTGGGCCAAGTTTGGTTATTGAGTCTTTCTGTTCAGTTATTGTGGCTTACGGCCTCAGTAACAGCCCAGAGCCGAGAAGTTAGCGGTGGTTCACCCCCGTGCCTCGGAGAGCACGTGAAGCCGTCGGTCCTGCGCCTTAACTCTCACTGGTCGTGTCGAGTAGTCGTCCCACCGGAGTATGATGAGTAATAGGAATAGAGAGTGTAGGTACTTGTGTCTGTGCGTACACGCGATGTACTATAACATCTCCTGCATAGTTGTTGGTTAGTCTCAATGAGATTGGCCGCCATGGCCATTATCGGTCGGAGATTATTATTATTATATATTAGTCAAAAACTAAAAAGTATAGTGAAATGAACGAAATAAGCAAACTTTTAAATTTTAATATTATTAAATTATAATTTAAGAAAATATTAAAGCTCCATTATTTCATTAAGTAAAACATTTTTACCTGCAGCTAGATCCTGTTTATTTGCATAAACTAATAAAGGAACAGCGCGCAATTTCTCATCTTGTAAGAGTTCTGCCAGTTCCAAGCTTGTTTCTTCGAGCCTATGATGATCAGAACAATCCACTACATAGATCTGTATGTATAAAAACTTCTATTAGTAAAAATTAAATATAATTTAGAGTACCTATATACTTTGGCAGGCAGTGGTAGCCCAGCGGTAACGCGCTCGCTTGTGTAACAAAGTGATGCGGGTTCAAATCCGGGTCTCGCACCTCTGATATTTTTATGTGAGAATCATTGCTATCCTGATTACCACTTGTTTAATAGGGTGAAGGAAAAACATCGTGAGGAAACCTGCATGTCTGAGAAAACCTAGCAATTTTTCGTATGACATGTGAAGTCCGTCAACGCGCACTAGGCCAGCGCGGTGGACTATGGCCTGATCCTCCTCATACTGAGGGAGGCCCATGCCCAGCAGTGGGACGTTAAAATGGGTTGATGATGATGATATACTTTGAAATTGTGAATAAAAAAACAAAAAATAAAACAAAATAAACTTTTTGTTCAAAAATAAAATCATTTTTTTTTAATTTATGTAAAGTACATACCAAAATGTCAGTATTCTCGAAATAATTTCTCCAGTACGGCCTGATCTTTCTCTGGCCACCAATATCCCAAACGTTCAACTTAAAACCATTAGACAAAACTGATTTTATATTAAAGCCGGCGGTCGGAGTGATGTGCGATATGTCTTCCGCAGCTAACTGTCTCAATAGCGTAGTTTTACCCGCATTGTCTAAGCCGAGCAAAAGCAAACGTAACTCCCTCTCTGAACCAGAACGCAATTTCTTAAGAAGGTTTAGGAGACCCTACAAATAGTTAAAATATATGAACTTTAAACATTTTACCGCTCGATTTAAAAATAATTATAGTAAGTATAATGTAGATGATATAAAGACTTACCATATTTTATAAATGACTAGATTAATGGACGTATAATGTTTGTTGAACTTAAATTGACATTATTTTAATGGTTTAAAACATGAATAAGCAAAATGTTTGCGTGTTCAAAATTTGTTGACCTAACGTTACCATGGTAACCGATTATCTGATTGTTGTTGTTTTTAAAATTTATCCCCAATAGGGAAAGGCAAAGGACTATAGTCCATACAGCCTAGTCTACATTTGTAAATTTCATTCCGATATGACGAAAGGCTGAGGCCAAGTCTGAAGAAACTTCATTTATCTTCTGAATCTGATTCCAACCGATTATCTGATATCTTTGTGACATTGACAATTTGACATTTTAATAGTCGTTAATGTACATATTTTAGAAAACGTGATTTTTTGTCATGACTATAATTTTATCAAGCTATCAAATAAAAAAGATATAATAGGCTTAAATATATATTAAATAGTCTATCATATATTAATTATAACAAGTACTTAATCATATCGTAGATGTATTATAATTTTTCTCATTGCCTGTAAATATAAAAGCATAGTGAATTCTCATAATGTAAGAGTCTATTGACTGACTAAGTTGGTATACTAGACATTGGATATGTTTTATTGTGTAAAAGGCAAAGAGGCTTTGGTTAAAAAATACTAAAACAATCTTAATTCACAAACATTACTTGACATTTTTAGTTACGTAAGAAAAGTTAATTTATTGTAACCAGCGAAATAAAAAAAAAACTCCTTCTTGAATTGCATATATAATTATTGAAAATATTTAAATTATACTTAATCCTATTTATTTATAGGCCGTATCTTTAAAGTAGTTCGTAAAAGGCTTAACTGTATACCTACATCATAATATTTTTAAACTGCGTTACAATTAACAAATGTCAATGTCAATTGTCAAATGTCATTGTCAATTTTAATTTTATTCAATGTTGTGCACGCTATTTACGCACGTGGGTTAGAAATATATTTACGATCATTTGACTAAAATAAATTGAATTATTAAACAAAATGGGTAAAGTGAAACAGGAACCAGTTGAACAGGAAGAACAAGGTGATGTTAGCATAAAAACGGAGCCTCAAACTTATGATGACAAAGTAGAGCATTGCAGTGTTATTGCTAAGCCTATGGCACCGAAGAAACTCAGCAAAAAGATATACAAACTTATCAAAAAATCCAGTAGTCATAAAAACTATATTAGGAATGGCCTTAAGATTGTTCAGAAACAGTTGCGTCTCGGCGAAAAAGGGTAAGTCGGCTTTGAGGTTATGACGGTTTACTTGTATTCTCCTTATTTTAAAATAATAATAAACGTCAATTTACATAAGTTACTGTTTATGTAATAAGAACGGATTTGGAAGAAATATTTTTTTGTGAATTCATTCATTTATTATTATTAATTATCAATTTGTTATGATTAGTATCAAATTTCAAAGCAACATTTTTGCTCCATTTATTTTTATATAAATATATGAATACCTATTGTTTAAATCTTTCCAGGATTGTTGTATTTGCTGGTGACATATCTCCAATAGAAATTATGTGTCATTTACCCGCTGTTTGTGAAGAAAAAGATGTTCCATACTGTTACACTCCTAGTCGTAAGGATATCGGATCAGCAATGGGCACTATGAGGGGGTGCATTATGGTACTGGTTAAAGAACATGAAGACTACAAAGACTTGTATGATGAAGTTAAAAGTGAAATCAAGCTTCTCGGTCATCCTTTATAAGTTAGAATAAGTTAGCTTTAAGTTTAAAGATTATTGACCATATAAGTTTACAGATATATTTTACACTTTAAATTGTTTTAATGTCACAGCTCCAAGAAGGATTACATAAAATACTAAGTTTTTCTTTTACCACGCTGTAAAGAAAAAATGTAGGACAAGAATTGACCTTATTAAAAAATGGAAACACCGATAATTATCAGTTGTATTTGCATTCCTTATCCTATACTGTATATTAAACAATAACAACTCTAGTATTAGTTTTATTCTTAGTAGATTTTTCTTACTGTATGTTATTGCCTTACTTGTGCATAAATAGTATATTATTTCTCAAAATGTAGTCTAGTAGAATATAAGTACTCAAAATATAGTCTGAAAAAGTTTCAATTGTTCAATGTCTCATGAAAGAAATTTTAATTTCCAATCTGCCTCAAATTAATTAAAAAAAATATACATATGGGCACTATGAAATGATTCCTTTAAAAAAGTATCAATATGAATTGTCAAAAAAAAAGTAAGATCTTAATATGTGAAAGAATGAGATTTTTTTTAATAAAACAAAAGCTTTCCATTACACATAGATTTATTACACTTATTAAAATCTAAGGGTACGTAAAAAAATGGCAGATTGTCTGACCGACAGTGAAGATTGGCAAAATACATTAGGTACTTTAATTATGCACTAGAATACTAGGGCGTCTAAGCTAAAGGACTAAATTAGCTTTAGAACAATATTTCAGTAGATAATCTGTGCTCAACTAGGACTTATGCTAAATTCTAGTGCTTCTAAACACATCCATCCAAATATTTAGGTTGGGTTGACTTATAAACTATAATTCTTATTCAATTATCTACTGAAATTTGTTCTTCACCAGACTCTAACACTAGTAATTGAAGCAACTTTAAAATCTCTAGCGAAACCATACATTGATTTGTAATGAACTGTCATTTTTGGCGGTAATTCTGCAAAGTGTAGAGGTAAGGATGTGTGCAGACTGTAGAATATTTATTACACCATTCATAAGTAGGTTTTACATCTCTTCAAAAAGGTGGCCTTGTAGTAGGCGAGTATTACATAGAATAAAATGTAACATGAAAAAGTTTTGTGGGGATAATTCAATTTTTCAATTCATTAAAAAAATATCAGTCCAAAAGAAATTACTCAAAATACAGTTTTCATTCCTGTAACAGATTACTGAAAAGAATATTTAATATAATATAAATATGTTGCATATTTTTACACACAGCGCCATCTAGTTCCGTGGTAAGCTACAAAGCTTGTGTTACGGATACCAGATAGTTAATATACTACATATAAACTTTAAATACATACATATTATAAATAAAAACATCAATAATATTTGGTTTACATGCTTTAAGCTTTTTAACTTAAAAAAGCAGTTATAATAGTGTTGAACCTTCACATGACTGAAGTTTATGTAAGCGAGTATCCAGAAAATTTTGATACATGCAAGTTACTTTATGTTCCCCTTTAATACAAGAAAACTTTTTGACATTGAGAAAACTTTAAAATATAACCATTATCCTTTGACAATATCATCATTAAAAAAATATGTCACATATACTTGTAAAAATTAATGCAATTAATGACACTATTGAAGTAAGAATTCTACTATTACATTGTAAAATGTGAAAATTTATTATCACTCAAAATATATGGTTTCGTCTAAGAGAGCCTAATGAGTAACCCTGCTTGTCAGTGCACTGTCAATGAGATCATACATTTTTTCTCAATAAAGTGTAAGAAAATAGAACATACTTTTTTACGCAGCTATTATGTGTGACTGAAATGTACGTTACGAGCGATTGCACATTATTATTAGTATTTAGAAAGAATATTGCAACGATTACGCTTCATATTATGGTATAAGACTGAAGGTATACTGAGTTTAGAGGGCTTTAATAAAAACTTTAAATCTGAGGGTAGCCGCTCGCTGAGTGAATAATTTACAATACGATTACCACTTGTCTTACGGAAAAGGAAAACATCTTGAGGAAATTTGTATAACTGAGAGAACTTAACTAATCGAAAGACATGCTCAGTCCGCCAACCCGCACTAGGCCAGCGTGGTGTACTATGGCCTGATCCCCCTTGTATTGAAAGGAGCCTTATGCCCAGCAGTGGGACATTAAAAAGGCTGAATATGATACATATAAATACTCCATACCATCACAACCTCCTTACGGAATGGATGTTGGTTTCACAACAATACATGAAAACACGAGGTAATAATGTGCAATGCTAATTCTACAGCGAAAAGAATAATTGTGATTTTGTACTTCGAATTCTTAGAAGTCATAAATTTACTTACAAAATAGCCTACTTCTATAGTGTAGCATTTGAAATAATTTTTAAATATATACAGCGCCATCTGTTGTGTGCTAGATCTAAATATTACAAGATTAACTTAAAATACTTGGATTCAGGGTTGTTCTAAATCTATAATACACACTTAATTTTTATAAATATAAAAAAAAATATTGGAACTGAAATATATCAAGAGGAGAATATGTTGTGTTTTACGTCGTTCGTATTTTAGCATTGTGCGTGTACAAAACTGAAACGTAAGATAGAACACTGATATCTACATATGGGGCGTTCCACGTGAAGCGGACAGGTAAAAGTTGTCGATGTTTCCGATTTTAGTTATATTCGATTGAGTTAAACCTACATACGACCTCGACTCAGATACGAAATATTTTTGCGGTACAATGTATAGTTAACGAGTTATAGGGCATTGAAATTTAGACGAACTTACTTAAGTATACTCTGCTTTAGACCCAAGTATCAAGTGTTATCCAGTTATAATTAAATAAACAAACTAGTGGAATGTATACTTGGCTTAATAAGCTTCCTAAATGTATTTTCGGAAATTAAAAATAATTTTTTTTCTTTATGAATTTCGCTATTTTACTTTTCAAACTTGATTTTCTCAAAGTATGACCGCTTTAATTTTTTTCATTTTTTTTCTCAAAATAGGTATTAGTGTAGGTATAATCCTTACTAAGTTTCATAATGGGCCTAGAAGTAGTTTAGGAGCTAGACCAGTCGGAACGCCGGGCCGGGGCGCCCGCGTCCCCCGCCCGCTAGCGACATTTTTTACCTGTCCGCTTCACGTGGAATGCCCCATATTTCAAATTAATTTTTTTTCATGTATACCACCAATATTATCATACCACCAGTATAGTCACCAATATTAAAACACACTATCGCGCAAATGAGACAATATACATATTACATATAGATCACGAATTCAGTAATATACTTAAATCTATAAGATACACTTAATTATAATTACTATCATAATCAAATCTCAAGCGTCATCAAACATTTATAACAGGTGGTAACTAAGTAAGCCTTTACCTAATATGAAATAAAAAAAAAAACATTACTGATCATACAATGTAAGTGTGAGTAAAAAACTAAATAAAAAATGACAGTATGGAGATCGTGTGTGTATAATGTATATGCAAAAGTGTCAGTCGAAATGCTTAAATTAAGTTGGCGCTATCAGGGTAAATTTTAAAGGAAGAATTATATTTAATACTGTCTTATCTGTAGTGGCGCCACTGCTAAATTCATTTTATACTCTTTTGCTACAGTAGCGCCATTCTGGCGGGTTTTCGAACTGTTACGCTTACAGGTAGACCCTTTCAACTTGGCTTTCAATATAAAATAGTACTCCTTACCTCTTCACTCCATATGATAGTCTTAAGGGCTGTCAAAATTGACAAAATATATAACAAAATAAACATGGAGGTTAGATACAGGAGAACCAACGCTTCATACTAAAGCTTCATACTAAATTTGTAGAGTTTATAGCGCGCTGCCGTCAATAAGTAGTATCTGTGAAGTTAGCTATTTATGAGTACTGTCACTATTGTGACAACGTGAAGTTAGGCATTGAGACAACATAGCGATCGCAGCGCCTCCTTGGTTTGACAATATTTCTGAGACACTACATTCTAGGGCCTTGGTTCTCCTGGTTTCTAATCTCCATGAAAATAAATGTCGATTGCAATATTTAGTTACCACAGATTATAAGCTTACGTCTTTGGAATTCAAATGTCAACAATTTTCTAATCACAGATCTGATATTGACCTATCACAGACTACACGTACTCAGCTACAGCTTACAGCAAACTATATAAATTATATATTTATTTACAAAATACATAATTAAAACGTACAAGCACATACAAAAGTATATAATTATTGTAAAAATTTAATATAACATACTTATATACTTAGCCGTATTGCATTTGATATACTGATAAGTGAGATGTCGTCCATCTATTATACTATTATTACTAAAATATTTAATAATACTTTAAATTTAAGTTGACGATATTATTAATAATAAATAATACATTAATAATAACATACAGTATAGATAAAAATATAAACTTACTTTAGTTATTTTTAATTTCATTAATGAAAGAAAAACAGTATTTTGACATTTGCAGTGTTGTCAGCTAACAAAATAAACATTAACTAAATGTTACAATTAATTCGTGCTGAATGCACTTTTTTATTCCTATTGTAAAGAACTATGATGAAATACGAATAAATGGCGTACAAAAATATGACTTGTGTAAATATAATATTTAAATTTAAAATTTACAAAGTGTGTATATTATGATAGGGGGCTTAGAGTTTATAGTGGCTAGAAATTTTCAATACAGTATTTTCTGATGATTTGCAGATGCTTAGTTTAACATTAGACTTAAACAAAATGACAATCTTACGAAGAAAGATCTAAAAAAATATAGGTTGGAACATAGGAACAAGACATAGAAAAAAAATACTTAAGTATTATATATATTAAAGATACCTAGATATTTTAATTTGAAATTATTACGTTGACAAAATAGTATGTAATTTTTTTTTGATATATATTACTGAATTATGCAACCTTTTTAGATGTATTATTATGTTATAATTTTTATTTTTTAAATCGATTTTTATTTAAGTGTACTTAATATTACTAACTGTTCTTTCAAGTCCAATTCGTTTAATCCGTCCTTTTTACGAAAACAACATATGATTCTATGACCTTATAATTAAAGTCCATTTAACATTGTTAGTAATCTATTAAAAATAGATTGTATCAGTAGATTGTCATCTTATTTAAGCCCGCATATTATACGTACAGTCACAATGACTTTTAGAGTCGAAATATAAATTTAGTTGTTGTAATTGTACTTTGTAAGTAGTTTTTTTTATTTAACCAAATATTGTGTGAGGTTTTAGATAGTGGAAGTAGTGCAGTTTGTAGTTAAAAATTCGGTTAAATTACTTACTAGCACATCGTCGACATTATTTCTAATTATACAATTTTATCAAGCGAGACCATAATTAAGCTTATTTTACGAATCATATATAAAATACATATTAAAAAGTTCATGTTACAGATATTATTTGCATACAATGGTTGTAGTTAGTTTATCACATTTAATTTTAATGTTTACAGAAATTGGATATTTAGTAAAATATACAGTTAATGGCTCGAATTAACATAATATGATTATTGAAATACGTGAAATAATACCATAAAACTAAATTTTCTTTTAGATTCCTTATATAAATTAAAAAATACGGCTTGCGATGTATATTACATTGCCATACGAATTAATACTTTTCTACGAATTCCTACTATTTCCTTACAATTTCTACCATTCGCTAGTAATTGTAAATATTATTATATAATGAAATTAGTCAATATACAATAATCAATCAATATCAAATCTTAGTAGAAGCTTATATCGATATTGGCCACAATAAGTGTTTTTTAAAAGCCAGTCAATACTCTTCATTTCCTTACAATTTCTTTGCGTCACAAAATTTTGAAACGTCGTTCAAAAATCTTTAAAGATACTTCCTCACACTCGGCTATCAACTATGCTGTAATAATTTCCTTAAAACCACAACTTCGAGCCAAATTGACATTATATAAAAATTCAAAAAAGTTGCCAGATAAAAAAATCGTCACATTTCGTACTTATTAAAAACATAACGTATTCAATTGTAAAACCATAGATACATAGACGAGTGTGAATAAACTCAAAAGACAAGATTGTCTTTGACATTGTGCATGAAACAATGACCATATTTCATTTAAGTATAAATGTGGAACAGTATGAGAATAGTCAGTATCGTGCTCATGAAGCACATCGAAACCGGCAGGAGAACCGCAAAACGCAGCGATCTGCGGAAATTATATAGAAGCTAAGTAAACTACATATATTCTTTAGTTAGAATATCGATTTAAGATTCCATGTGTACAGCGTATTACTGATAATATTAATATTATGTCTTAGTATGTCGGTGTGTGTATGATTATACCAAAGCCTATGAAACATATAGTCGGCCAACGGACGTAACAGCTCGCTAACAGCAAGTTGCCATACACTAATGTCCCAAGCGACTGTACGGCAGCTTAGGCTGGCTGTCACGTTCTTTGGCCGACTATAAGGGCTTTGGTTATACTATGGCAGTGGTAGCCCAAATAACTCGCTCGATTAGGAAACTGAGACAAACTAGTTCCCGCAAAATCGTAGGTCACACACGTCTGATATTAAATTATTAAATTACTTACTTAAAGTGAAAGAAAACATCGCGAGGAAATTTGTGTGTCAGGAAAAACCAAGTAAATTTTTCGAAAGACAGACTTGTCTTGATTTGACTATGTCCTGCTCTCCCTCGTATTGAAAGAAAGTCCATCCCCACCATTGTGTGTGTATGTATATGTGGTGTGTGTGTGTGTGTCACTGACCTCTATAATACCACTGGACTGGCTGTTCCAAGCGTTTGACAGCAATTTTTTTGTGCCCAGTTGAAGCGCCACTAGCGAGAGTCCCGAGAACTAATTTTGACGTATATTGCAAATGACAGCGAGAAGTGTTTGTTTACTGTAAAGTTATTTTGCATTTTCGTTGTTAATATAACATAAGTAGTAATTATGATGATACGGTTATTGATTAATAAAAATAAAAAAATAAAAATCTTTATATCGACATCATTAGTTTTAGTACCACGAACTCTCGCTACGTCCGACAGCGGTGGACAGCGCCAAAATGGCGAATATCAAGCAGCCACAAAAGCACGTTGACAACAGCCAGTCCAGTGGTATTATAGAGGTCAGTGGTGTGTGTGTATGTGTGTGTGTATGTGTGTATGTGTGTGTGTTACCTCCAGTAAGGCAGATGTCAGAGCGGCGGCTGCTGCGGCTCGGTGCGGCACAGCGCCGTGCTCGCGTCCGCCGGCACGCTCTCGCGACGCACTTTGCCTGGTAGTTAGGAATTATACTTATTATTATCAAGTAGCGTTGCTCAATTATAAATGAAACTACCTTTTCGGATTTTGTCGCGGATTTATTTTCATTTTTAGTTCCCGACGTTTCGAATGCTTTACAGCAATCATGGTCACGGGAGAGACTAAGGTATTTGACGTCTCATAGGTTTATATACTTGTTACAGACAGTGCCTACCCACAATTTACAAAAAATATTGAAAATGGCATCAGAGTACCTTATAAAATTTTAATTCTAAACATTTATATTTAAATTTAAATAATTTTAAAATAATTTATAATTATGGCAATATTATTAACTTATTTTTAGCTAGTATTATTATAATTATTATAATTTTTATTTTAATATTAGTTATTCAAAAGTATTATGTAGTGTTGCTATTATAATAATATGGATATTTGCTTACCTATAAATTGTTTATGCTAAGTTACATTTTAACTTAAGTAAAGGTAGTTTCATTTATAATGTCGAATATTCGCGTAAATCTAAGAAAGTATTAGCGTTGCTCAACTTTATTATTACATAATATATTTATATAATATTTTGTATTTTTTTTAATAAATTGAGATCAGAATTAAAAATAAATACACATCGCCGGCTCTTCATAGCACTTCACAGCACAATAGCCTTCCGAGCCGGTGGTAGCTTCCTCACTAACTTAAATATTGTCATTTAAGTTAAATTCTTTATTTTAATAATGTAAAAATGACGATTCAAAAGAGCTTTGAAACGTCTATTCGAATAAAGAATATTGTGATTTGATTTTGTGCAACAAGCACATGTTACACACAGCGCCATCTAGTTCCATGGTAAGCCAACAAGACTTGTGTTACGGACACCAAATAGTTGATATACTACCAATGATATTTTAACTATAGATATGTTATACGCTCACTAAACAACCGAAAAAGGTGTTCCGCGCTGCACACATACACACTTTTCATTCAAGGTACATGTCAAAATGATAGAAAGAGGATAGTCGATAAAATCAATAAGAAAAAAAGAGACAGCTAATGTTGTCAATTGCGCGTCAATGTAAACAAACATTAGTCTAGCGACCGATGACATATCAGAATATTAGGCAAATAATTGAAATATATTAATAAATCGAAGTATACTGCGTTCTTACATGTGGTATGAGATCCCTTGTGTTTTATTAACTTTGGTATCATAATTGGTGCATTTCCTAAATACACAGGATGGCATTTTTTAAAATTTTGTAGCAGCGTACCACTCGTCGCCATGCGGTGACACAGACTAAAGGCAATACGTCCTAATTAGGATGTTTTTCGAGTTTTCACGATTGCGCGCTCATAACATATCTATAGTTAAAATATCATTGTATACTACTCACACATAGCCCTAAATATTTTGAATACAACTACAAACGACTTGCGTACAAACATTCGTGGCCACACAATGAACACCCAAACGGGACTCGAACCCACGACCGCTGGTCCAAAGTCAAATGACTAATTACAATTAATAATATCCTGAAATATTGAATACGTACTAGAAAAACATAAGCATCCAGTCTGTTGGCTCGCCTGCAGCGATGTGTTTGGTCTGATCTCCTTCTGCTCTTTGGACTGCTCCGTCACACATTTCTGGTAATAGTCGAATTCCTTCACGTACCTGGTCAAATAAAAGAAAATATAAGGAACTAGATAATTACTATATAATATATTTACTCTTTTTTTAAACTCTATGTTATATATCATTTTTTTAATATCCCACAGCTGGGAGTGGGCTTTCTCTTAATATGTGGGATCAGACTATTGTCTGGACTATTGTCCACCACGCTGGTGGTGCTCAAACATGTAGGTTTCCTCACAAAACTTTTCTTCATCACGTTAAAAATATTTGCACAGAAAAATATTTGGGGTACAAGACTCAGGATTTGAACCCGCTCCATTCTAATTCTATGGAATATATTTTAAAAGTCTTTGCAGTTACCTAATAGTGTTTTCTTCTATGGTACAGAAAGTGTTATCATGTATGGTGTTCCTAATAGTGCTGTCATTTATGGTACTTATAGTGTTGTGATACTAATAGGGCTATCATATATGGTACTAATAGTGTCGTCATCTATGGTGCTAGTAATGTTTCACCTATGATACTATTATTATTATCACTTATGATACTAATAGTGTCATCATCTATAGTATTGATAGTGTTGTAAGCTATGTAAGTAAACAACGTAATGTTCTCCGACGAACCGAGACAAGCCAACTGCATAGGAGATATTATAGTGCACGAGTGTACGCACACACACAAGTGCACTCTCCGTTCTTATCACTCTTATACTCCGGTGGGACGACTGCTCGATACGACCAGTAAGAGTGTCAGTGCTCTCCGAGGGACGGGGGTGACACACCGCCAACCCAACTCCGGGCTGTTACTGAGGCTCACTAAACAGCAATACTCAATAACTAAACTTGGCCCGACCCGGGACTCGAGCCCAGACCTCTCGATGAGTGGCCGTACTTGCTAGCCACTACACCAACGAGGCAGTAAGCGACGTACCAGACGGGCGGCCAGCGGTTGTCGGCGAGGTAGTCGCGCGAGGCGGCGCTGAGGTGGCGCGCGCGGCACACGCGGTCGTACGCGCCGCACAGCCGCCACGTGCACCACTCCGACAGGTTGTGCGCGTTGTGCAGCTGCGCGCACACACACACAGGCTTTGATACGACACTTGTATATATTCATTATTAATGAAACTACCTTTTCGGATTTTCGCGCAGATTTATTTTTATTTTTAGTACCTGAGGTTTCGAATGCTTTACAGCAATCATAGTCACGGGAGAGACATGATTGCTGTAAAGCATTCGAAACGTCGGGAACTAAAAATCTAAATAAATCCGAAAAGGTAGTTTCATTTATAATGTCGAATATTCTCGTAAATCTAAGAAAGTATTATATATAATCGTTGATTTGGACGTAGTTAAGCAGAAAGGACTCAACCCACAAAAAGTAACTTTTGAGTTATCGGCGTTTTAAGTTTGGATGAAAATTGCTGCCATGATGTTAGATTTGGAATATTTTGAAATATTGTAACGTATGGGTAAATATATTTATATTTTAATGAGTAAATTTGAATTGTAAAGAATGATGTAGTTTTTTTTATTTTTGGAAAAAATGTGGGTTGAGTCGTTTTTGCTAAATTGGGTTTAATATGAGTAAGCGTTTATTTTAATTTCTCAAAAAGGACCCAAGTTACAAGACTTGTTAAAGAACTAATATTTAAAAACAAATTGATTGATTAATTTTTAAAGAGAATATTTATAAAAAAAGAACAAAGTTCCTAAAAGCTAGTTTCTATTCGTTTCCATGATTCTCATCACTCAGCTCCTTTGTTAAATATCAGTACCACCCACTAAAAAGTAACAAAACCTCCCGTCTTCATGGGGCGTCATGGGGATCTTTACTGCATTCAACCACGTCGTCCCGACAAAGGTTTTAGCTAAGGGGTTACCCCACAGTATTGCTGAGACACTTTGATATCAGAGAAATAACTAAGAGTAGAGAAGTAACCTGCATAACTGAGAGAACTGCGGAGTACATACCAATCCGCACTTGGGCAGTGTGATGGACTATGACCTGATCCGTCTTGTATAACGGAGGCCCGTGCCCAGCTGTCCTGTGGGGCGTTGAATACATAAAAATATTCATGACATTTTTTTAAGGTTTCTAACGAAACAGGCTTCTTCGTCTTCGCCGTGCATACTTTTGTTTTCGTCCAGATAATTCATAAAATTTCTTCTACAACTATCGCACTTTTACGTGACTGCTAGTCCCAGCCAGCCACAAAGCTAGCAGACGCACTTAGAGGTGGCCCACTTAGATGGTTGGTGTGTCGTGCAGGTTAATTCAGGTACTATGCGGACTATGGAGCAAACCCTTGGTTGTAATCTGCTTAAGCAAACCTGCCGTCGGGGTCTTCGGTTGAATGCGTAAGCGATCCTGCGACGCTCTATTAAGACGGAGGGATATTTAAATAATAAATAATAATAAATATGTTGGGACATAGCTAGCCTACTGCTAGCATCGATAGCATCAGACTCAATCAGCGGAGAGTATTATGATAATACTCAGATAGTAAGAGAAATACTTATATCCTGTCGCAAAAGTCGGAAAAACTTCATGAGAAAAATATGTTCCTACACTTCACATCACAAACACCACACATCAATATAAAACACCGTTATACATAAGAGTACTCTACATCTCCTTCTAGTATTCTCTTCAAGCCACTCAGTTGTCTACCTTAATAGGTGTTTAAGGTTTTATAACTATTGCTTTACTTTAAAGCTCGGAGTAGGTAGCATTTGTTTTTGCAATGATTTTTTTCAGAACATATTTGAAAATATTATGTGAATATTGAATATTAATATGTCCTTACAAATTACCACTTAAATTTCTTTTTCTATTAATACGTTCTTGGTTCTTCATTGTTTTTAACGAAATGTATTAATATACGTGTTATAGAAGATATATAGCGTGGGAAATTTCAGCTGAATGCAAAAATTGACTTATTTCTTCCTTAATTAGTTTTTAATTTATCAGAAATGATTCACATAGTTTGGGTCGTTATAATAAAACAATAAGAGTATCGATCGAACGATCCACATAGCTTGGGTCATTTTAGCTAAATACAAAATGGGCTTGCTTCATTGTAAATCAATTTATCAGAAATGACCCACACAGTTTGAGTCCTTTTAGTTGAATAAAATATGTACTAGTTTCTAAGTAAGGTAATTTAACAGAAACGACTCAAGTGCTTTGGCACATATCTGTTCTTTAAAATTGGATTTATTAAAAATGACCCAAACAGTCTGGGTCATTACAGAGATTTATAGAGAGTTACCTTTCTTATATGTGGGTTGGTTCCTATCATTAAAAAAACTATCTTATAGTTATAGATTCACGGATCTTTTTTGCTGAGTGATAGAACCAACTGTTAGGACCTGTTTGGCATAAATAACTCATTTTTGACCAAAGTGTGGGTTGAGTCCTTTCTGCTTAACTACGTCCATTTGAAACTCGATGAAACGAAAATGCGTCACGATAAAGGAAGTAGTATATAAATGTATAGTGTTAAGTCGAAGAATGAGATAGAATACATTCCCATGTGATTATGGTAATCGTTGTTACCGTTTGACAAGTGTATTATATTCTTTCCATATAGATATTGTAATGTGCCTAATTTGCCTTATTAATTATTGATTTGTTTTAATTTAATAGCGATATTTGCTAAAGAAGTTTTACTCCAACCGCGTGAAAACACCTTTACACGCACCGTTTTTTTAATTAAATATAACTAGCATTTTCTGCGGCTCCAACCGCGTTCTAAAGACCGGACAACTAAATTCATAGATTTAAATACTGGAGAACAAGTTTTCACTGTTATTACAGTTTTTTTTTTTTCAATAATAAAATATAATATAATTTTATATGTTGACCCGAATAACTAGCTATCATGATACCAAAATTTATCAAAATCTGTCAAGTAGTTTTCTCGTAATGCGGTCTCAGACAGACAGACAAACAAAAATTCTAAAAACTATAGATTCGATCACTGTAACGATAATAATGAATATCTAATAAGAACTTAATCGTTTAACAAGTTGATTATAAGCATTCATATATATTTTTTAGTTTCCCAAAAGTAATACTAAATAGTAGTCTAATAATAACATAATAATAAGTCATAATTAAATTTAATTGCATAGCTATTACTTACTTTTACAGGTTCTAATAAGGATAGCGCAATTTCCACAACCTGATCATCTTCTCCAAGCCTGAAAAAAATATTCTTTTATTGAAAAACTCATGTGTCGCCAAAATCACACGTTTCACGTTGTATTTATAAATCAACAATAAATTATGCATCAGTTTCTAGCTCCATTATCCGCCATTTTAAAGCGTCTGTTAAGAAAGGTTCTTGGACGTGAAAAAAAAAATAAAGTACGGAAATGGTACGTATTCACAACATTATTTATAGCATTTTAGTGTAAAACTAAACAGCTTTTTGTAGCATCGTGAATCTATTGCTCTTCATTTTGTGGGATAAATTTTGTTTGTTTGGGTGGAATTTTGCAACTCAACTCGAAAAAGCTGTCGAGCTCGAACTCAAATGAGCTCGAATGAGCCGTGTGAGTTGTGACGTCATTCCAAATTCAACATGGCGGAGCATCCAAGATGGCAAATTTTTTTTAGTTATTTTCAATGCACTCCTACAATTTAGGTATCAAATGAGTTGGCTTGCTGAGAATAAGTCGAAAAATAAGTATCCACTGATAAGATCATCAAGAAAAAAAATATAGCTTACAGAACCTCAGCAAGTGATGTAGCTTCCTACCATTAATGAAAGATAAGTATATAAACATTACAATATCAGCCTTCAAATTGTAAAGTTTACATTATAAATATATTTTAAAAATAAAAAGAAAAGTTCTTTTCTCACCTGTCCTGATGCTGAAGAGTATCTATAACCCTGGCTTCCACCAAATTGACTAGTCTATTCATACATAGTCTGTTTGCCAGTTCTAGCAGTTCCAAGCACCTGGTCGGTTCCACTGTTGGTATTTTGTCGGAGTAAATGTAGCATAAGAAAATGTGGAACGCGTACATCTTTACGCCTGGGAAGGAGATCTGAAAGTGTAATAGAGGCATAAAATTTAAAAGTATGTTTTTATTTCATTATCTTTTTTTTATTTTCTTTTTACTTTTTATACATCTGTAATAATTTGAGGTGTTTTTTTTTAATTTTAAGTATGTATTGTACTCTATTGACATTTTTTCAGTTTTTAGTAGCTCGTTGCCTTTTTTTACTGAGAACTTTACAGACTTTAAAGACTCCACATTAGCATGACAGCATTAGACCAGACCATCCATTAGATATTTTAGTTATTTATAGCTTTTAAAAGGCTATAATATATTATACTAGCAATTCCCGCGGATCTGTCCGCGTTCTAATCACTATTAAAAATAGGGATTTGTGGTAGAAGTTCGAAAATTTTGGGTCATAAGTTATTTTTTGATGCCAAGTCATAAAAAACAATATTTCTACTAGTCTAAAAATAAAAAAATAAAAATTTAGAAAGGATTTATCACTAAGGGAATAAAAAAAAGCATACGCCCTATTCTCATACCTACACATAAAAAAAACATATAAATCCGTCTCTTTCCGAAGGAGTTCGACAAACACAGTGACACGAGATTTTTAAATTAGATATATCATCCCCACTCACCACCCTAGAAGTGCTTTCCCTGAAGTGTCCCTGGAACATGGCCTTCATGGGGTCGCACCTGGCCATGAGCACGGCGCGGTGCGCGTGGTGGATGCCGTCGTCCAGGTCGAACGTCACGTCCGAGAACAGGTTGCGCTCCACGTACATGTCTCTCAGTCTTTGGGGTAGAGGCTTTATGGGAATACATATTAAATGCCATTATTATCCCATAAATATTATACTATCCTATAAATATTACATTAAATAAAAAATATTATGTACTGTTACACAAAAGTTTGTTTTTGTTTGTTACTCATTCACGGCAGAAATACTGAACGGAACTGGATAAAAGATACAGAAATGAATTATGGACGAAAATAACACACAAGTTACTTTGTTATTTATTCCCGTGGGATTATTGTTATTATTTATATCCCGTGGGATAGATTGATGGGTTAATTTTGTCTTCATAGAGCAAGTGATTGACTTTCTATTCTATACTAACCGTTAACACATACCTAATACGCAACACTTACGTTTAAAATAGGTTTTTATTATATAGTTACATTGCAACTTTGCAACTAACAATGTAATAAAGTCATATTATGATTTTTAATTGGCCACTTTTATCCCTTCTTTTATAAAAAAATAACATTTGGGTGTAGTGTCTGTATGTAGTAGTTATTATGTAATTTCTTATGTTATATTCTTATGAGTAAAATAATAAAATTATAACCGCACATTTAATATTTTTTGAAAAATCTTATTAAAATAGAGTTCAAATCTATAGTTTTTAGAATTTTTGTATGTATGTCAGTCGGTGAGAGAAAACCAATGGACAGATTTATCCCGGTCAACATAATATATTGTGGAATATGGACAGAAAAGAGGATGTTGGAGTGGGGAAAAAACTATAAAAGTCGATGCATAACCGGCATCGGGGGGTAGTTGTATCTTGACGCTTGTCACGGTAACATTGTTAGGTCGTTACTCTGTTGGTTTATTTCTTTAAAATATCATTGTTGGTAGCTTAGTTGTCTTTTTGGTTAGTTTAATTGTGTTTTAGCGTTTTCAGAAACTTACAATAAATTGAGGTCGATTTAGTATGCTTGTTTTTTTTAAAAGAAAGCTCACTTCTGGTCTAAATTCACAAGATCAGAAGTGGGATAGGTCCTGTTTCGCCCACAACTTTTGTTAACATGAGGTATTTGTAGGTTGTATGTGCTTAAAAGTTTTTTCGGAGGGTACCGTGATTTTGGTGAATTTTCATTGATTTTGGTAATTTGTGTTTTGTGTTGGTCGCTGTGTATAGTTTAGTTTTGTTTTGCTTGTCAGGCTTAAATTAGAAAATTAAATTACTTGAATTAACGGTTATTTTTAGATCGTATTTTTATTTTGTTGTAATGTCAGACAACCAGTGACATCGTAGTGAGTAGTAGGTGCCGCGCCTTTTTCCGGGCTTGTATAGAAATGTTATCTGTAAAATTTTTATTTTATTTTTACTGTGTATGTAAAAGATGCTTATTTTGTGTTTTCTCATTGGGGTTGACACATTCAAGGGAAGTTGTATCTTGCGGTCGGGGATGGCATGTCTCGCAGGTCTTTGTACTCGGATATGCTGTCCTGGCCGACAGATGCACTTCAAGTGGGGTACGGTTTCATATTATTGGATGCTGTCTTGGAGTGCGCTCGGACATGCGATCCTAGTATATGGAACATACCTTGTGTAGCTTAAGATTAATGTGTGTGAGCTCGGACAGTGTCTTGGAGGTTACTCAGACATGTCGTCCTGGAGCTGTGATCATACTATGAGTTGACCGTTGCATATGTTTGTGTAGCAAACATTAAAAGTATATTTGGGGGTAGGTTGGATTGAAACATGCTTATATAGGTACTGATTTACACACGCAAAGCTATGACATGGTTCTCTGGCGAGTCGTGAGGGCGCACTGCCCCGACGGGTCCTGCCCCGGGTAATTGGTACAGATATCTGTTTGTTTCACATCCATTGTGCTTAGGCTATGCTAGGTGAGCTTAGCCCATGAATGAATCAAATTGAAACCTTTAATTGAAAATTGAATGAATCAAATAGACACGCAAGTTTTAGAAATGCACTTTGTGTTTTTTTTTTGTCTGGTAATTTTATTTTTTATACGGCAGCAGATGATGAGAGTGTGATGTCTATTGCTCGAGGTTCTGAACCCCAAGGTTAGAAGATGAAGGAGCCCGAGGACGGTCTCCTGTCAGGAAAGGCCGTGTGGAATATGGACAGAAAAGAGGATGTTGGAGTGGGGAAAAAACTATAAAAGTCGATGCATAACCGGCATCGGGGGGTAGTTGTATCTTGACGCTTGTCACGGTAACATTGTTAGGTCGTTACTCTGTTGGTTTATTTCTTTAAAATATCATTGTTGGTAGCTTAGTTGTCTTTTTGGTTAGTTTAATTGTGTTTTAGCGTTTTCAGAAACTTACAATAAATTGAGGTCGATTTAGTATGCTTGTTTTTTTTAAAAGAAAGCTCACTTCTGGTCTAAATTCACAAGAATATTATATTTTTTATTGCGACAAAACGTCTTATTATGGATTAATCTATGCTAGCAGTCAAAAAATAGGAGTAAAGTTCAATATAAAATGACAAAATAACTTACAGAATGAAACTGATGCATGAACCCCTTGTCGAAGAGCAAATGCTGGTCGAGAATGAACTGACTGAGTTTCGTCAGTTCGTGGAAGCCGAGTAATTCGGCCGCTTGACGTATTTCCTGTCAACCATTAAAAAACGTAATAATTTATATAAATATATAAAAACAAATAAATGCTTTATGTTTGTCGTCTTTACGTTCCTAAACTTGATCCGATTGTGAAAAACTAAGGATTACTTTAAGAACATTTCTGGCGCTATACTAAGTTTTTTTTTTCTGTGGACATTTGTCTTTTATACGTATTTAGCTATTTTAAATAGTAAAGTCGCTAGTAATATATAATTTTTAACTATATATTTATATGTTTATTGTGCACTTGTATTTGTTAAAATGAAAATTTACTGTTACGATTTTGGTAGAAAACCGTTTCTCAGAAAAAAATTAAAGTACATTATAAAAGTGATGAAATATGGATTGATAGAATATGCGCGTGCGTCGAAATATTAAATAAAATAGTAATAATTTAAAAAAGACATGTGCAATGAATGAAAAGGAAGCGTTTGTGAACAGCGAATACAATATAAGATATAAAATGTGGCACCTAAATACAATATTAAACATTTTATTAATAATTAATAAATAATAATAATAATGATAAATTAATAATAATTATGAAAGTGAATTATTTATTATAATGACAGTTACCAGTAGTAATCCAATAGCAGCGGACTGCAGAAGACATTATTCATTTATTATTATATATTTTTATTTAATATTATAATTATTACATAATAATATTAGTACAGGTTTAGAAAAAGCAATAGGGTATAGATTTAAAAATGTCTACAAGCTGTATATAATAAAGCGGCAGAAGAATATCATCAAAGTTAATACTAATAAAGTATTTAAATATAAACGAAGCGAGGTTTTGGATTATATTGTGATAGTACTAAAAGAAGGGATAGGGACTATTGGAATGTGCCAGTTTATGATAATTTATTGACTCATAACAAATACTTGACTCATTTTAAATTGAATAGTTTTAATCGAGTAAATTAGAATTAAATAGTTATACATTTTTTTTCTTGCGAACCAATGGGAAATTTAACAGTGACATAACGCAAAATTTTACATTGCCACTCTCTATAAAAGCCATTTTATTTACAAGTCATATAATTATCACAACGCAGTATTTCGTGATATTCTTTTTATCTTACCTTAATATTATAAAACTGAAAATATTAAAACATTCTAATCTCCAAAACCACTTGATCGCTTCTAAATATTATTTTGTTTAAATAACGTCTCAACTAGTCCGATTCGCAACATTTTAATCAATGTAGGAATTGCGAACAAATACTAATATTTCAAAATCACAGTACAATCCAAAACTCATAGGCAAAAACAAAAAGCCATCCTGCCACCAAGCAGAAATACCAACCTGTTGTTTGAAAGCGCCGCTATCCATAATGCCGGAGTACGCGAAGTTAATGATCTCTTGCATCACGTTTTGAGATATGAGTTTGCTCATCGTCACTATTGTTTGGGTCCGAGATGTGGCGTGTTGGATTTTGTCACACTGAAATTATTTTAAGTTAATACTTGTTGCAATAATAGTGGCATAACTCAAAATTTTGGTTTGCTACTATTTATTTTATAAAATTATTTTATTTGCAAGTCATTATAATATGTATTAAACACTTTAGTATTTCGTCCTTTTAATATTTGAACGTTCTAGTCTCGTTAGTCTAAATCGAAATTCGTCGATTGTGTCATTATTATTTATTTCTTAATGCGTCCAATGGATAGTCATCGATTCAAGTTGTAACACATATAATATTAAAACAGCTTATATAAAAGCAATAAATGATATTGTTAAATGTCATATATTCGCGTAAATCTAAGAAAGTATTGATAGTTCGATTTTTACTTTAAGCTACTTAATTATTATTTAAAATTAACAATATATTTTGGATTTATTTTGCGATTTACCGTTTCCCACTTGACTCTCCTATAAGATCCAAAATATCGAGAACAATAAATTTTAGTTTTTTTGCGTAAATTAAAAAAAAAAGAAAAATTCTGAACAATCTCTCAAACAAACATACACACCTTAACCACTCGTATGGAGATGATCGCGGGATGATTTACTTCTCTGTATAAATCCGGTGGCTTCTTACAACTGTCACTGAGCGGTAGGATTTGGCAGGAAGAACGACGTTTTATATGATCTAGCACTCTGTAACAATATTATTAAAATTTGAAAAATCTCCAACCTAATAACGCATTGAAGCCATTTCTTTAAGCACAATATGTGATCTGTGCAATATTAGAAAAGAGTTGAGTTATATCGTTGTAATGAAATGACAATTACTATCGACGACACGTCCTCCGGTCAAGGGTGTTAATAAATAAATATAAATATTATGTTGGGACATTATTACAACAGCGCTTAAATTATGTATGTATTTTTTTTTTTTTTTTTATTTCTTTATTTTAAAGGGGTTTGGTCACAAAGTGATCATGCCACCCCTATTGGAATAACTAAGTATAAATCATCTTAGAGTAATCAGCCTTATAAATAACAAAATTAAAAGTATCTACGTCTTAATCCGACTTGTACTACTTTGTACAACATTTTGGTCTGATCCGACAAAGGATAAGCCAGAATGCTGTTATAAACTCCTATATCTAATGAATTTAAATTAAAACTTAAAAGGAACTGGGTTCTTTCCGCTTCGTTTCGAACACATTCCGCTAATATATGATGTACGTCCTCTATTTTGTTACAATCTGCACACGCAGATGATGCCGCCTTACCAATTAAAAAGGCAAAGCTATTCAGTGGAATGTGACCGGAGCGAAGCCTCAAAGCTGTTATAATTTCGGACCTACTCATATTGGTATCGAAGAACCAGGGTTTGTGACATAAGTTGGGCTGTATTGTCTTGTACCATATCCCTTTTGTAGCAGATCTCTCGTCAAAGTATTCTTTCCATTGCTTCTGACAATTTTGTTTGACAACACTTAAGATCTCTGTATAATTACAAAACCACACCAACGGAACACCATCAACTGAAGCTTCCTTAGCCAAACCATCAACTATTTCATTGTCTTCCACACCAATATGAGAAGGTATCCATTGTAAAGAAACTTTTTTATTACAGGATGTATATTTGTAAATATCTTTTAAAATTCTATAGGCGATAGGTAGTCCCCTGTAACTGGGGTTTGTACATCTTATTAAATGTTGGAGAGCACTTTTTGAATCCGTCAAGATCACGAAGTAATTTGCATTAATAGTACTAATATACGACAAAGCTTCTGTAATTGCAATTAGCTCAGCGTGCATTATAGAAATATCACAATTTATTTGTAGTTTTAGAGAACTTTTATTCTGCGGATCAAAAAATGCTACACCAATCTCACTTTTATCTTTTGACGCATCAGTAAACAAATAATAGTGATTGGGATATATTCTTTGAATTGTTTCATTACAGATTAATTTAAGATTATGTGCATCATATGTTCTTTTTGACTTATTAATTGTATCTAATTTAGGTTCTATAGCTCTTGAAAAATCCACGTTGCCAAGCCATGTATCGAAACTAAACATATCTAATTCTTTACAACATTGAACGCGTCTGGAACTAAGAAGATTGTGGACCTGAGTTAATAGGGGTTTTTTCTTTTTGGTCCAGTATGGTTTATGACTTAGCGTTTTGAGTTCATCAATTAATGCAATTATTTCACTATTTTCAAAGGACCTGCACTTAAGCCAAAACTTTCCTGCTAGATAGTACCGACGCACAAACAATGGCTCAAGGTAGACTTCCGATTCCATTACATGTATAGCTGTACTCTTTACAAACCCTCCAATAATTCGCATACAGCAATTTTGAACGATATCTATTTTCCTTAAATGTGTGTTTGCGCTATTGTCATATAGAAAACATGCATAATCTAACTTGCTACGAATAAGTGAAATATAAAGCCGTCTTAAGTGGGTTGGGTGAATACCCCAATTAGAGCCTGCTAATACTTTAAAAACGTTAATATATTTTAAACATTTATTTTTAAGTTCATTTAAGTGTTTTGACCATCTCATAGATCGATCTAACCACAAGCCTAAATATTTATATGTGTCAACTACGGATAATGATACACCATCAATTTTTAAGTCTATATTATCTCGTTTACTACCGGATTTAAAGAGAACTACTTTACTTTTAGTACTTGAAATATTTAAACCAATATTGGATAAAAGCCTAGACACTAAATTTAATGCAGCTTGCATTGTTTCAATACCACGTTGTACATCATCACAGATTGAGTATAAAGCGAAGTCATCAGCGTACTGCGAGATATATACACTATTTACGAGTTTGCATATATGTGATGTGACCACATTGAATAACAATGGTGAAAGAGGATCACCTTGAGCTAAACCTCGACCTGTGTTTCTACAAATATTATGATTTTCAATTTGAATTTTTAAATATCTTTCTCTAAGAAAATTTTCTAAGTATGAACAAATTTTAGAACCAACTCCTAAATTATCCATAATATGTAATAAACTATTAACATCCACATTATTATAGGCGTTGTCAATATCAATAAAGCAACACAAAGAACTTCGCCTGTCAGAAAGACCTGCTTGTAATCTAGACACGAGGGTGGTAAGATTGTGTAGTGTAGAATGACATTTTCGAAAACCTGTTACATTTTTGGATAACACATGATTTCTTTCAATAAACCATTCTAATCTATTGAGTAAAATGCTATGAAAGACCTTACATAAACATGACATCATGGAAATTGGTCTAAAAGAAGAAATGTCTTGTGAATCACGTCCCTGTTTTGGGATTGGTAGTATAATAATATCTCTCCATTGCCGAGGTACAAAAGAATTTGTAAGAAATTTATTATAAATATCTATCAACACTAGTTTACCATTATGAGGCAAATTTTTTATCATTGAGTATGATATGTTATCGTATCCTGGAGATGTATCCTTCTTTTTAATACATTTTTCAACCTCTGGTAGCGAAATAAGTGTCTCTAAATTCGTATTTAATGATGTAAAAGATAGTTTATTAGGGATCGTAAAGTCTGGTGCTAGGTTTCGTAATAGCTCATTGGCTTTATCTTCGTTCATATACTTTCTTGTACGTTTGTAGCCTTTAATCCATTGCATCTTTTGCCATACTTCACTCAACGACATAGACTCGTCAATCGATGAACACATACTCTGCCACGAATGAGAACGAGCATTACGCATCTTTAACTGTGATAGACGTATCTTGTCCTGTAGCTTGGTTAGATTATCAGGTATGGGGTTACGCCGGAATTTCGCAAGTGCTAAACGTCGTTCTGCCACAGACTTTGAAAGATTTTGATTCCAGTAAGGCCGCGGTTTAAACTTACTACATGGATTATTGCATTTTATAGTGAAAGGAATATATGTATCAGCTGCCAGATACATGGTATCTACAAAACTATTGTATAGAACTTGTAAATCATTAGACACATTAAAATCCAAGAATAGCCTTTCTAAAAGTTCTGAGTAAGATTTCCAATCTGCTTTTTTGAAGTTTCTAGTAACTGTTTTGTCTAAATTCGAACTAAGGTATGTAGAAATTTTAATTATGCAATGATCGCTGCCTAGCGTTTCATTTAAAACTTTCCAATCAAATTTAAGAGCTATGTCCAAGGATGCTAAAGATATATCTGGAGATGACTGCCGCAACTTACCGTTGACCATTTGGATTCGCGTAAAATTCCCTTTATTAAGAAGTATAAAATTTTTATCTACTAATGCATCTATAATTTGGTTTCCCCTGGTATCATTTCTATTTGACCAATTTGCATGATGACCGTTAAAATCACCCAAAAGTAGGGTCTTTTTATTGAAACTAGAGAAAAGATATTCCCAATCAGCTTGATGTGTATCAACAGATGGAGGGCAATAAAGAGAGACTATATTTTGAGTATCACTGCAATTGTATAATTTAACTACTACAACTTCTATACCTGAATTACGATGTCGAAATTCGAGTATTTCAGATTTTATAGATTTGTGTGTTAGCACAGCAACCCCTCCATGTGAGTCTGACCTATCTTTTCTGTAAATATTAAAATCTGTTACTCTAAGATCACTATTAGGTTCGAGCCATGTTTCACACAGTACTGCAACGTGGATTTTTTCTAGAATTAATATATTTTCTAATGCAATTAATTTAGACCTTAAGCTTTGACAATTCCACTGTAATATATTAAGTTTCACAATATTATTTTTATACTTATCCATTATCATTGACATTTAAAAACTCGATAAAACCTTTGAGAATTGGCCAATCTTCTAAATTATCCACTACTGACAATAAAAACCACTCAATACAACATTTAATAACATTAATAATCTTCGCTTTTATCGTGACCCTCATAAATATAATTTCTTTCACTCTCCTTAACAGTTGCACCACATCGAAGTCTCTTTTTTCTTCATTTGAAGAAGCTTGTTTCTCTTTAAAATTTTCAGGATTACTGTCTTCATTAAAAAGCATGTCGCTATAATCCGCACCTCTATGTGATCGCGTTGTGTTATTAATATTCTTGGCCTGTTTATCTTTACCTGTACTTTTCTTCTTGATGACTTCAGAAAAAGAAACAGTGTTTCGAGTGTGATATGATACGTTACTCGTATTCATTGACGTAGTATCTAAGGCGGGAAAATCATCATCTACAATCCTTTCTTCTTGTTCCGTGTCTCTTTCCTGGATTGGTACATCCGGCTGTACATACATCTCAAGAGCTTTGCGATACGTACAATTAAATTCAGCCATTAAATCCCTTAACTTCTTTTCTTTTAAGAATATTGGGCACACTTTTTTAGATAAAGCCATATGCTTTCCTGAACAATTAATACACTTGAATTGCACTGTCTCACAATTCGCGTGATTTTTGCCGCATTTAGGACACACTATTTTTGAAGAAGGACATTTTTTGATTGTGTGACCATACTTCCAACATCGGGAACACTGTGAAACAGGGAATACGTATCTCTCTACTTTAATTCTCATATCATCAACGTTCACATATGCAGGTAGAAAAGATCCTTTAAAGCACAATCGCACTGTTTCACATGGTATCCAACCATATTCATTTAAATTTCGACGATTGAGACGAGACACGGCAATTAATTGAGCTGTATGAGGACAAGAAATTTTAGACATAATTTCCTCGTTAGTTATTTCTAAATCAATATCCTTTATAATTCCATATGAATAACTTTTTTCTAAAGCTTTTTGAATTCGCCAATTCATATCTATAAATTTCTGACATTTTTCCAATTTCTCTGCACTTAGTTCACTGGTCAAATCTACTCTAACTTTATAAGGGTTTAGGTATTTTACTCTTATTATGTTTGTAATATTCTGTTCTTTAAATATCTTGGCTAAGGAAAATTGTTTCGGTAATTTTTCGTTGCATGTTATGTAAATTTCCACTTTGTCGCTGTCCTTTAATCTTTTATCTCTTTGCCCAACAGTGGTCCACTCTCCTTCACTATCCTCTCTCACTCTCTTATTCATCCGATCATTTCCCTGCAATTGTTCCAATCCCGCTATATCGGTATCACTTAATGATTCAACGCTTGACATTATTATTCCGTAATGTTAAAGATAAAAGTTATTATTGTAATAGATGTAGGTAATTAACGCACGACGCAGGTAGGCAGGCGGTCGAGGAGTGACCTCGACCGCCGGTAAACAAAAGGACGCTAGCAGATCGTAAACAAGTAATTAGTAAAAACGACACGACTTTCTCGTACGAGTGCCGCGACGAGACTATGTATGTATTTAAAGTTATATATGTATAGTGCATCAACTATCTGGTATCCGTAACACAAGCCTCGCAGCGTACCACTGAACTAGATGGCGCTGGGTACTAATTATTTATTATCGTTGCAGAGGCCAAATTTATAGTTTTTAAATTTATTATATTTCTGTCTCTCTGTGACAGGTTCAAGAGAAAACCACTTTGATTTTGATGAAGTTTAGTATGATGATAGCTGGTAAGTAAATAGTATCCTATATACGTTGACTCGGATGTCAACGTATATATAGGAACCTATTTACTGCGGGAAAACATCTATTTAAAAAAAACTATATTAATCCTTTAGAGTTTAGACGTATCTAGATACGTAGTAGAAACTAAGGACGAACCTGAGTGAAGCGAGTAATAATTAAATAAACATAAATTTATAGAAGCGTACATTAGCTACAGGCAGCCATTTTAATTAATATCCACAATTATAAAATTCTAGTTAAATAATCGAATTTGGACACTCACTTCATTTGTTTCGCTTGATCTTGCCTTATAAGGTATTCGGTGTCTTCATTGAACTCTCCGGCGGTGGCTTCTCCCATACTGCTCACCTGTTAACAATTGTACATATTATATAACAATTGTTACTTATGAAAATGTTCATCGAATATATTGTTAAAAAAATTAATGTCTTTACATATAAAAAAATTCTAACAGGTTTGAATCTGTACATTGAATATTTATTGAAATAATTATTACTATAAATGGACATAGTTATGCAGAACAGAACCAACCCACAATCGTGGCTAAATTAAGTTAAGTACACTGCAGATAGGTCCATAAATTGCGTGTTTTATATATGCTAAAAATATCTAAGCTATCTAACGATTTTTCGAATGCAAAAGACACTGTCAACAAAGATACCAACCCACATTTCGTTATGAAAATCGATAATATGTCAAACAAAATCGATCATATCTCAAAACAGTCATTCTGTGGGTTGGTTCTGGTCTGCATAACTATGTCCAAATACGGAGGTCGAATCTATAGTTTTAAGAATTGTTTGTCATATGCAGAAAATGTAACCGCATCACGAGAAAACCGTTGCACAGATTTTGATGAAATTTGGAATTATGATAGCGTGTTATCCAGGTCAGGTCAACATATAGGATACTTTTATTGTTGGGTAATATCTCATCTTTGAGAAATCCGTTATAATGTACCTACGAGTGAGTCACTCAAGTCCTGGGTTCGAGTCCCGGGTCGGACCAAGTTTAGTTATTGAGTATTTCTGTTTAGTAAGTCTCAGTAACAGCCCGGAGATGGGAAGTTGGTGGTGTGTCACCCCCGTGCCTCGGAGAGCACGTAAAGCTGCGGTCCTGCGCCTTAACTCTCACTGGTCGTGTCTCGCGTCGTCCCACCGGAATATGAGAGTGATAAGAACAGAGAGTGCACTTATGTTTGCGCGTACACTCGTGCACTATAATATTTTCCGCGCAGAGGGCTAATCTCAACATCATCACTACATGAATACTCAGTAATAACACACACAACCCCTCACCATGCTGCTCTCGCTGGAACTCCTCGCGAGCTCAGCGGACAGACTGACACAGTCCGTGGTCAGCAGCCGGTGGAACGCTTCGCACGCGGCCGCCATCATGAATCTGTGCACCGGGAAACCCTTCGCACCGCATATTATTACCATGTCCGTGAAGTACTGCCGATAGAAGTTTATAGGTTACTGTTAAACTTAGGCTACACTGACCTTGTCGTCAATGGAAATATGGAGGGACAATTGAAAAGGTGGATTTTTCGGGATTAAGGTGACAAAAAAAGTATAATGCAGACACGTTATGATTTATTTTCGATCGATTATAGAGAGAAAGGGGAAGAGGGTCGATAGATGTAAAATAAATTTGCGGTAGTTATACAATTGGCTCTTTCCACGTGACATTGGCGAAGTAATCTGTGCTCAACTGGCACGCTTGAAGCCATTAACAAGAGAATTGAATTGAATACAATTGGCTGTTTTTTCTCCATTCTACGTGACATTGGCGAAGTAATATGTGCTCAACTGGCACGCTTTGAAGCCATTAAACAATTTTTATTTTATTTAAACGAGAGAATTGAATTGAATAATATGCTATTGCTTTAAATATAGTACATAAAACATACTAAAAAAGTTCGCATCTAGAACTATACCTGAGAAATCAATAAAACAATTCATTATTAAATCATTATCTCATTAATATTATTACTCACCTGTTGTCGTAATAAACAATTCATATTTTCCAAGAATGCACTATTCGCTACCACCACATCTGGTTCTAACGGTCTTGGTGGCCTAAAAGGGGCCTGAAACAATTTCTTAAAATGATTTTGTTATTTTCATTGCATGCGAGTGCATATTGATATTGATTTGATTAAGATTGATTACAAAATCAGTATTATTTATATAAGAGTTGATGATGAAAGAAAGAGAGCGAGAGTTTAGATATATTGACTATTCTAAAAGCACGTCAAAAAGATAGAGACAAACAAATAGCATGTAACTTAAAATAAACAGATATGCTACAAAAGATAGCTTGTTTTTTTATATTTAGGATATGATGAAATATTCTTAAATGAATGAATGGATTAATGAATAAATTATAAGAACATTAAAATTTAGTACTATTCAATATTAAATCTAAGCTAAATAAAATTTGACTTAAAGGTACTAATAATTCCAGACATATTTATTTACATATACCATATAAACAAATAGAGTGCACAATAAACTGGCATTTTTAAAAAGGACACAAAAAATAAACCTAAGGTCACAGAAGGATGATGATGGCGATGAAATAGCAAGTACATCAAACTAAACAAATGAATGTACGAATGAACGAAATTTGGTCATTGAAAATGATTAAATGAACGATGAATAAACGAAATAGAATGAAGACACAAATCATTCACCAGTCATAACGACCTATAAACTCTTAAAATTGATCATCCAGCATGAAAAAAACGCATAAAACAAAAATTAAAGAATGAATGAATGATGAATGAACGATAGTGAATGAATACACAAATCATTCACCTGTAAAAGCGGCCTTTGGACTCTTTTAAGATTTGTCATCCAAAATCTTTGCTGTCGCCTTGCAATGAGGGCGGCTCGTATCGCGTTCTCAAAAACTTCATTTACACCGTAATACGTGAATACTGACGTTTCATAATAATATATTCCGAACTCGTGGGCTAACGCACGCCCTTGATCTGGCATTACTAGATCACTTTTCCTTGGAGCTCTGTTTATTCGAACAGAAAATCCTACGTTATACTGTTGTTCGTTTGACCGACTTCAAAAAGGGTTGGCTTTTTGGCTTTTTTATGTGTGAAAAATTGTTTTGCCGAACTTACTTTTACTTTTTTACTTAATAGACTCATAAGTGTTTAAATTAGAAAAAAAAATCTAATTGATTATACTTAGAATTCCCTTACAAGTATTTAGCGTACATAGATTGATAGTGAAAAAGAGTTAAAAAAGCAGTTAATTTATAATTAAAAAAATTAAAAACGTCACAAATTTTCATTTTTGTGTTCAAAACATTATGAAATAAGAAAAATTTTTATACATTAACAGTTATATAATATAGTAAATGTGCTTTAAGAAAATTGGTTTAATATATAAATACGTTAGGAACAGCTTACCTGATAAATGGGCTTCTATCCTTGCAATAGTTCAAATAAGTCTCATCTCTATACATATAGCGGAGATCGTTCTTACATCCGACAAGTAAAATTGGTGTGTTTGGGCAGAATCGTCTATAATAACGAAAAATAAATATTATACTGCTAAAAGTATAAAAAAATTAACCCTAGGATATTCAAAAATTCTTATTGATCTAGTGGCTAAATTGTGTATTTGCGCAGGCGGAGGTCCTGGATTCGAGTCGCTAGTCAGACCAAATATTACAAATGTTGAATGTTTCGTTTAGGCAATTGTAATAACCGGAGTTGGCCGTGTACCCTCCCGTCCCAAAGCAGAGCTAGTGAGGCCATAAGTCTCATTACTGAAATAGTAATTATTAGCAATACAGAGGTCAAATATATCTATAGCTTTTAGAGTTTATGTCTGTCTGTCTGTTTAGAAACGCATTATGAGAAAATTCTGGACGGATTATAGAATTTTTATTGCGGTAAAATGTCACATCTATGAAAAAAAGTACTTACCTAGGGAACGACCTGAACGAGGGTAAATCACTATTTACTAAGTATAAAACTATGCATCTACTTACCGTATTTCAGGATACCACATGGCACCACAGTTCCTCAATGAAATCGGATTAGTTATTGAGAAACACAACAACACAACGTCGGATCTGAAAAAAGTCATATAAGTCATACAAGTGCTTTGTGTTACGATGAATTATATAATAATTATTATATTATATTGAAAAACACTTTCGTATATTCGAGTCTTATTCTGCTTGGAATATTAGGTAACTTGTGAAAAGGAGTGCAATTTCACTACTTTTTTATATTGAAAATGCATTTACGCATACCACCTGAACAGTTTATGTGACATGTGTGGCTAGAAAACCCAAGACTACCCACTTAAACCCAACAAAACCTACCCCGTCTTAATGAAGCGTCGAGGATCACTTACTCATCAACGCCCCAATGGCAGGTTTGCCGAAGCAGACCACAGCCAAGGGGTTACTCCTCAGTCCACACTGCTATCAGAGAAGTACCAGGAGCAACCCGCTCTTGTACGATTTTTCGATTCGCGACAGGTTAGATTGTCAGACACTAATCAACATAATAAATGTAGCTGCTTTTTGGAGTTGTACGTAAGTAAATATAAATAAATATATAAAAAAAATGTAATCCATATTTCGCACGTTTTTTTTTTTGTAAAAGTTAGGTAAAGAAACTCTATAATGATGGATAAGTTGTTTAATATATGTATCTATATTCCATACCAATATATAGACGGTAGACCTATACCAGGTCTAAATTACTCCTCCGCCGCGTCTGTCTGTCTGTCTATTCGCGATAAACTCAAAAACTACTGCACCGATTTTCATGCTGTTTTCACCAATGGATAGAGTGGTTTTCGAGAAAAGTTTTAGTATATAACTAGCGGAACCCGCTGCTTCGTTCGCACTAAATCCAGGGACAAAGTGAGTCAAGTTTGAATATAATCTGAATTCAAGACTACAGTCAAGTGAAACTTTTATTGGAATTCTAATGTAAAGCAGAGTTTAAGTAAATGGTAATAAGTTACCAAAACTCGTTAAAAATATATTGACTTTAATAAAAAATAATTCCAACTTTTTTTTATCGTAAATAAAAAATTGATCTAATCGTCGTAAAATGTTAAACAAATCTGAATTTTAAATCTGGCAATACCGATATAATATAATATAAAAACGGTTAATTACTATAAAACTTTTTTGCTAAAAAAAAACAATAAAGTACCTAATATCTTTATTATTACTAAGATTGAAGTTATTCTAAGAAGTATTTTTCGCAAAGAAGACCTAACTTTTATGTCTTGGGAATCGAGATCTATGCACACTACTCTTTAATAATATGAATGTAATATATATAATACATCGTCTGTAGGTACTGTGTACATATTTTGCATTATTAAAATAACATACTTTTGTTCGTGTCAATATAGATACAGAAGCGTTCGTCGAACGGTGTTTTAGGCGTTATAGGTAGGTATATGTTATTTATAATCAAAAAACAACACATTTGGTTCGGTTTCTAGTGACCTTACTTGCTACGCCAAAGGTCGCGAGTTCGAGTACCGCTGGGGGCATTTGAGCACGAATGTTTGTATAGTGTACGTGTAGTATATTAACTATATCATCATATCTCACCATGGGACGTGCTATATATGTATTGTTCCAACATATTTCCATCATATTAGAATTAAATTCTATAAATATGTATGTAAATCACTAAATTATAATACATTTCTTACCTTCCATAAGCGAATCTCCTATCCTTTTCGTGATCACCGAAAGTATCCCAAAGTCTCAATGAGACATTCACTCCGTCTACGACTTCCCACGATCGTTCCAAGACCTAAATCGATTAAATATGATTATAAAGAGGTAACTCTATACGAGTAGACAAGATCAGTTTGTTCATGATTTTATTTTAGTTGTAAAAATGTCGTATTAGTCTAATCGATGCTCATCGTTTTATCTATAGGTTCTGTTTGTAACATCATCATAAAAGTTTTTTACTAAATGCATAGTATGTAATTACCTATATATAGTAGGTACCTACTTTATAAAAACACAATTCTATCATTTTGTCTGTCTGTTTGTTCCGACTAATCTCTGAATCGGCTAAACAGAATTTGACAGGACTTACTGATATAAGTAGTAACTTTGACTATGTTTACCTTAGAAAAAAATAGGGTTCCTCTAGCTGCTAAGCTATAATTCGACTTGGTACCCACTTGTGGATTTTACATACAAATATTTTTATAGTAAATATTGACCATTTAATAGGACTTGTAAAAGTATATATTATCGAATATAATATTGTTCTCTCCTATTTAAAAATTTTATTTTCTTTACAGTTTAAAGCTTATATAAGTACATATCTGTCGGCGCTCTGACTGGGCTATACGCGTAAGGTTTTAGCGGAGAGGAAATGATAACTTCGTAGACTCAATTAAGTGTATATTAATCAACAAATTATTAAGGCAAAGAGTAGTGTAAGTGAACCGACCCGGACCGTGGTTGCGAGTGAACTGCCCAAGAATACGGAGCTTTGTAAAAATTAAAAGATACTACAGCGGTCGGTGTCGGCTAACTTAAAAAGACAAAAGTGAATACCCAAAACAGAAAGCAATAAAACAATAACAGTGAAGCAAGTAATAAAGCAATTACAGTAATGGTACATGGGTACAGAGTTATGAGAAACAATAAACTTTTAAATATTAACTTACACAAATAATCGGCATTGCAAAGAACGAATACAAAGGTAAACAATATAATTGTCGAATAAGATAAAAGAAATGGTAATAAACTCAAAGTAAAAATATTTTCTAACTTAATGACTACGGCCTTATAATAAAACACAGGCGTGAGAAATACTCGTACAGCTAAATTACAAGCTTAAAATTAAATACATTATTTACAAAGTTATTTGGTATAAGGCGTAATGTGGGACGTAGTCACCACAGGTACCCCCTTACCAGTAATTCAGGTGACAAAAAAAATAATAAACAAACATATACAAAAATAACGAACTATAGTAATGAAATATGAAAATACTGAATTACGAAAAATCACGCCAAACCAGCCTGGTAGTAATCGGGAAAACGAACGCGTCTACCAGACCGGCGTGGAACCGCACGTTGTAGATTCACGTCCGATGAATCTGACGTTACACTATTAGGGATCGTCTCAGGCACGGCGTTCGAATCCGAATCATGATTCATGCTTTCTTCCTGAGGTTGCCGGTTACTATGAACGAAAAATTCGAGTGGATCATCGCTTACGTTACTATCGGGATGATGTTCCGGTTCCCGCAACACGTACGCTGGCTTGAGCCTATCGACAGATACCGTGGTCTCGCGGCCACGAATGTCTAGTACGAAGGTTTTGTCTGTCCTGCTAATTACCCTAAACGGCCCATCGTACGGCTGTTGTAATGGTGCCTTTACCGTATCGTTTCTAATGAATACATGACTACTTGTAGCTAGGTCTTTATAAATAAAGGTACTTTTCTTGCCGTGTTGCGTACCAGAAATAGGTCTGAGCTGGTTGAAGTTGTTACATAGCTCTTTAACAAACTCACTCGGTGACGTACTACGCGATGTACCAGCCGTTAGAAACTCTCCGGGAAGGCGTAGGCTCTGTCCGTATATTAATTCCGCGGATGTAGCTTGAAGGTCCTCCTTCCACGATGCCCTAATACCTAGCATCACAGTTGGTAGAATTTTCGTCCAGCTAGAGTGCCTAGAACCGTAACATTTTATTGCGCTCTTCAGCTGGCGGTGAAAACGTTCTACCATACCATTAGAGGAAGGGTGGTAGGCACAAGTCTTAAAATGTTTCGTACCTGTTAGAGCATTAAGTTCTCTAAACAGGTGTGATTCAAACTGTCGACCCCTATCGGTCGTTACGTTTAACATGATGCCAAACCGTGCAATCCAATTAGAATAAAACGCGCGAGCTACAGTCTCTGCCTCTTGGTTCTCAATAGGAATAGCTTCCGGCCATCTAGAGAATCGGTCAACGCAAGTTAAACAATAACGGTATCCCTCAGAATAAGGCATTACAATTATGTCTATGTGTACGTGATCAAAGCGTGACGACGGCGGCGCGAAAGTTCCGGGTGAGGTAATGACGTGTCGATTTACTTTAGATCGTTGGCAATCTAAACAAGCTTTAACCCACTGTTTACAATCTGAATTCATGGACGGCCATACAAAACGTCTAGACACAAGTTTGGTAGTGGCTTTACCTCCCGGGTGCGAATTCCGATGTAGCTTAAGGAAAGCGGTCTTTCTGAATGGCTCTGTAAGATACGGCCTTGCTACCTGCGTCGAAACATCACAATAGATAAGCTTATTACTACCGGGTAATTGAATAAGTCGTAACTGCAATGACGAACAATTGTTTTCGATTAATGACTTAAGTTGTGGGTCATTTCTCTGTGAAACCGCGAGAGATTCCCAATCGATGTCGCTATGAATGGATTCGATACGTGAGAGCATGTCAGCCGGTATATTCAGCTCTCCGCTAACGTGACGTATGTCCGTAGTAAATTGACCAATAAAGTCTAAGTACCGGAACTGCCTAGGCGTGCATTGTTGCTCTTTCTTCCTAAAGGCGTAGGTAATAGGTTTATGGTCTGTGAAGATACTGAAGTGACGCGCTTCGATATAATGTCTAAAATACTTAATACCAGCATAGATCGCTAGTAATTCGCGGTCGTATGCTGAATATTTCTGTTGAGCTGTGGTCAATTTCTTTGAAAAGAATCCGAGAGGTTGCCAACTGTTATCTACCTTTTGTTGCAAAGTCGCTCCTATTGTTTTCTCCGAGGCGTCCGAAAAAATAGCTAACTCGGCGTTAATAAGCGGGTGAGATAACAATGCTGCTTTGGCTAGGCTTTCTTTACACGTTTTAAAGTCCCGCCTCGCCTCATCTGTCCAAATAACAGGTGTCTTGCCTTTTTTACTACCTATGAGATCGTTTAGGCTGGCCTGACTAGCCGCTGCGTTAGGTATGAACCTCCTATAAAAGTTAAGCGTACCTAAGAAGCGTCGCAACTCTTTCGCGGTGGCAGGTAGCGGGAACGTACGTATCGCGTTTACTCTCTCAGGTAACGGTCGGGTACCTACCGTTGAGACTAGGTAACCTAAAAACTCGATCTCGGTTTGACCAAACACACACTTTGCCGGGTTTATCACAACACCGTATTGTCTTAATCTATCAAATACAGTCTCTAAGTGTTTTAAATGTTCGGCTTCATCACTTGATGCGATTAAAATATCGTCTATGTAACAATAGCAAAAGTCTAATTCACGTAACACTTCGTCCATAAATCGTTGAAACGTTTGAGCCGCATTCCGAAGACCGAATGTCATATATTTAAACTCAAACAGTCCGAATGGCGTAGTTATAGCTGTCTTTGGTATATCGTCCTCTGCGATCGGTATTTGATTAAACGCACGCACTAAGTCTAACTTTGTAAACACTGTTTTACCACTTAAGCACTGTGCAAAGTCTTGAATATGTCGCACTGGGTACTTATCCGGTATCGTCCGGTCGTTCAGCTGGCGATAATCACCACAAGGCCGGTGCTCCTCCGTCGTGGCCTCTCCAGGTGTAGCCATGGCGAACGGTGCGGGTGTCTCCGGCTTACCGCGTACCGGTGGCTTCGGTACCATGACAAGCGGTGCAGCCCACGGGCTCTTAGATGGTTGCGCAATGCCTAACTTCACCATCGTGTCAAACTCTTTCTTAGCTGCCATAAGGCGATCCGGTGCCAGACGTCTCGGCTTCTGTGCTACAGGAGGCCCTGGTGTCACTAAAATATGGTGTTTCGTGTTGTGTTTAACTTCTTTCACGATTCCATCCGGGCGCGTAATATCAACGTACTTTGCTAGGAGATCGTGATAAGGTGTTGTGCCGTTTACCGTTTTAACAGTTGTTTGTTTACACCCAGCCACGTGTCCTTTAACCGTAAGCTGAGTGATAGCGTCAACAATG
This sequence comes from Boloria euphrosyne, assembly GCA_951802675.2. Lineage (NCBI taxonomy): Eukaryota > Metazoa > Arthropoda > Insecta > Lepidoptera > Nymphalidae > Boloria > Boloria euphrosyne. The sequence goes on from OX637893.1 coordinate 7,410,120, forward strand.
CCTTTGTTCCTTGCGTCGATCATTAGGTTATAGTGTGCTAAAAAATCCATCCCGATGATTGGCGTAGATACATCAGCCACAACAAAGACCCATGGGAAGTCACGTCGCAGTCCGAGGTTAAGGGTCAAGGCGACAGTACCGTATGTTGCAATCGGTGTTCCATTGGCGGCCACTAGTTCATAGGCAGAGACTTTGCGAGCCGTATGAACTAATGATTTCGGATAAACACAGAGATCCGCTCCACTATCGATTAAATATGTCACCTTACTGTCAGTGTCCGTTATAAAAATGCGACGCGTTGGATTAAGCGGGATGACGTCACTCGCCGCTAGTAACTCCCGCCGGCGTTTCCCTGCTGCGCGTGTGGTTTACATGCACACGGTTGCACGCATTTGTTAGCCTTCGGTCCGTGTTTGAAGTGGTACCAACATAACCAGCCCTCTGGTCGGGTCCTCGATGATGATCGCGAGCGTGCATGGCTGCGTGAGCGCGGCCTAGCATTTCGCTCTGTGCTATAAATGGAAGCTTGCAGTTGTACCATTTTCTTTACCAGCTCTTTTATTGACGACACCTCATGCTCTAGGCGCCCCAAGCGTTCATTCGCGGGGTTCGCGGCAGCGACCGCTGACACGGTGGACGATGGTCTCGCACATCGCAGCCTCATATTTTCCGCGACGAGGTCTGCGATTTCCGCGAGTGTATTTAGCGGCGTATCCCTCTTCGCCACAATAGCCGCCTGCATGTCGGATGGTAAACTTTTCGTCCAAATGACACGAAGGACGTCGTCGGACATAGCGTTACCTGCCTGGGCTCTCAGATGCCGTAGAAACTGCGATGGTGTACGATCGCCGATCCCCTCGCCTTCTAAAAGTCGCTGGGTTTTAACGGTCTGCGATTCACCAAACCTCTGTATAATACTTTTCTTTAACTCCTCGTATTGTTCCGAAGTTAGCACCGAGAGGTCAGCTATAAGGTCACTAACCTCCCTAAGTGCGTAAGCGTCCATTTTGCTTACTATGTACAGACATTTCTCCGTTGGATCCGTAACCTTTGACATTCGCAGGAAGCTCTCGGCGCACTTCATCCATGTCTCGGGGTCAGTCGTGTTAAATTGGGCCATCTGTGGCCATGTCACACGTTGGCCGACGGAAGCGTTGGGCTGACCAGTTCCGGTCATTTTAAAATTATATAAAATACTACCACTTAAATAAATGTCACAAATTGTCAATTAAATACAATAGTCTTTTTCACTAATAATAACTCCGCGGCGCGAAACAAAATCCTAATAAACCCAAGCGCACGTTAGACAACAGAAAGATCACGTCGGGGTCACCAATGTCGGCGCTCTGACTGGGCTATATACGCGTAAGGTTTTAGCGGAGAGGAAATGATAACTTCGTAGACTCAATTAAGTGTATATTAATCAACAAATTATTAAGGCAAAGAGTAGTGTAAGTGAACCGACCCGGACCGTGGTTGCGAGTGAACTGCCCAAGAATACGGAGCTTTGTAAAAATTAAAAGATACTACAGCGGTCGGTGTCGGCTAACTTAAAAAGACAAAAGTGAATACCCAAAACAGAAAGCAATAAAACAATAACAGTGAAGCAAGTAATAAAGCAATTACAGTAATGGTACATGGGTACAGAGTTATGAGAAACAATAAACTTTTAAATATTAACTTACACAAATAATCGGCATTGCAAAGAACGAATACAAGGTAAACAATATAATTGTCGAATAAGATAAAAGAAATGGTAATAAACTCAAAGTAAAAATATTTTCTAACTTAATGACTACGGCCTTATAATAAAACACAGGCGTGAGAAATACTCGTACAGCTAAATTACAAGCTTAAAATTAAATACATTATTTACAAAGTTATTTGGTATAAGGCGTAATGTGGGACGTAGTCACCACATATCTATATAGTAATATCAGCTTTGTTTAGATAAGAGATCAGAAGTAGTTAGGCATTTAAGGTTTAATTGTGTTGTTGACAATCTTCACTCTACATTGTACCATAGTGACCAATTGATAGATCCTTCCCTACACAGATGTATATATGTGTCGAATAAAATTGCTGCCTTAAGTGACCTAACTAGACCCAGGTTTACTTTATAATTTTTTATATAAATTTACAGAAGGTGGCGAAAATAGAAATAAATTGCCTTTGCTACAGCAATGCTGATGTATTGTGCTCTATAAACAATATGAGATTGTTTGAATTCAAAATGTTAATCCTTCTTCCAAGAAGAATCTGAGCAATGATTGGTGAGGTTTTTATTGCTTATGTTAGAAACAGTGTTTATGTCAGAAAATAAAATGGGCTGTTTATGTAATATAGTAACTTTAAAATTACTTAAAAGCACATAATATGTAAATATGCAATTCCCACTTACATCCTTATAAATTCGGTACTGATCGATCGCCCACACGGTCGGCACATGTGTAGTCATCAGCTGTGACAGAGATACATGTTTGTTGCATGCGCGTGCGCATATCAGTCTGGTTTTTCCCACCGCTGTGTCTCCCACCACGACGCATTTGACCAACTCTTGATGGGGTTGTTCGTTATCCATGGTCTAGAGGAGATTTAGTTGTAAATGAATTTACCTTTTCGGATTTTGAAAATCCGAAAAAGTAGTTTCATTTATAATGTCGAATATTCGCGTAAATCTAAGAAAGAGATTTAGTTGCTTTGTTTATAGATTAGGTATGTATAAAGGCCTTTTTTATGGCCCACAGCTGGGCACGGGTCTCCTTTCAATATAAATTGGATCAGACTATAGTACATGGCACTGACCAAATACAGGTTGGCTAACTTGACATGAAACTTACTAGAAATCTTACTAGAATCTCTCAGACAAGAACAGGGTTCATCACAATTTTTCCATCATAATAAGACAAGTGTTTATCATATTGTAAATGATTAACAAATAAAAAAACTCAAGAGGTGCAACACAAGGGATTTGAACCCTTAGAGCTACCACTGCCTTTATAAATAAATATGAAATATGACATATTATATTAGTATTGATTAGATTATTAGTATCTATAGTGTATTATCAGAAAAAAATTCTCTTTTATGTAAATATATTTCCAATTTAAACTAAATAAAATAAAAAATACTATTTTTAAAATTAAAAATATATACATATTTATTCATATTTCTTGTATCTTCATACATAGATATAAAAAACATACAAAATAGTATTAAACACTACTATTTTGTATTATGTATACAAAGAGAAAAGAAAAGAGAGAAAGAACACTAAATAATCTTTTTAAATATTCATGATATTATATTAATCATTTTTAACTGTTCATCCTTAAATAATAGATAAATTAGTTTTCTTATTAAGCTATCTTTTATTGTTATTATATAATTTTATAAATTTATTTGGTTTAAATATATTCTAAATAATATCTTATCCTATTTACCAATATCCTTATTTAATTCAATTGTAATGGATATTGAATTTAGAGAATATATAATTAAAAAAAACTAACGAATAGAGTATCTTGTTTTTTTTTTTTATGGCAATAAATGATTATTATTATTATTATTATTATTATTATCTATAAATAATAATAAATTAATTATTGTTTATAAATACAGTGTATATTATATAGATAAGTATTTATAATTGCTATCACTTATCAGTCTGATTTTAACTGACCTGAAACTAGATGTTCTAAAAATTTATAAAAATTGCAAAAATCCATATTTAAAGAATGAAAATTAATTAAATAAATATTTAGAAAATAACTAAATAAATTCAACTTGTCAACATTTCTCATTTTCGAAACAGCTGGTAATTTTGACACTTAAAAAGAAGAGACAACCACAGATTTATAATAATGCGTTCATATTAATATTAATAAAAGTTAAACGAAGACCATTTTCAAAAAATCCACCATTATTAAATACAGAATATTTTTTCTTTGTGTATTAGTGAACAAAGTAACTTCGTTGACAGTGGAAATTAATTCCTAAGTACTAATTGTTGTGATAAGTCATCAATTCAATTTTTTTGTAATATGTTGTATTAGCTATTAGCATATTTTAAAAGCAAGAAAACTTGAAATAGATGATACAAAAACCATAATTCACTTACGGTAAATTCTACGGTGGATTCTGAATTGGTTCACACACTAATATTCACGTATTAATATCATGAAGATCATCTAAACATTTTCACAGTAATTGCTCACTAAATAACAAGTATCGCACGATTAACGCAGTGGCATCACTATTAATTTAAATATCATTGACAATATCACCGATACCTATCCCGAGCGGCTACAGAGTGAAGTTGATTTTGTAGCAATGCAGTGTTCTGCGCATGTTTTATGAATGAACCCCCTGCGCAGATCCGCAAGCAGGCTGAGCCAGCACATTTTAATTTTATTATTGACAATTTCCAATCAGTCATTGAACTTTTGAAAGGCAGTTAGGTTGTGAAGCCTATATATGTATTTAATATAACTTTAGTCAATACCCTTCAATTAGTTAAACTTCTCAGTTTATTTCACTTGAAACAGATGACATCCTTATTAAAAATTGGGAAGCGTTCAGTTTAAAATGCTGTTTGCATAATTTACGACTATATTCTAAAACACATACATATTATTAATATTGTAAATTATTTAATTTTAACTGCCCTGCATATAATTTAAAATGTTATGAGCTAGTGTAAACTTTTATTGTATTTCGAAACAGTGCGCCTGGCGTAACAAAAAAGGCAAGCACTTTTATAACGCTAAGCAATTTTTAAGATTATGCGCTCCTAAGCATCTTGTTCTATAGAGTGTTTGCACTTCTTAGCTTGAGATAAAAATATTAAACACAAAACTGTAAAGGCATTAAATATATTTTCATATCGAAATTGAATTAATTGAAATCATTAAAATATTATATAAGTACAATATAATATGACATAGTTACTAGTTAGCTTATCACTTTGTTTACCATATAAAATTGATGATTGAAGTTAATTAGGCTGCATAGGTGTAACTCTAGCTATTGCCGCAATGTAATGTACGAGTATGTAACTGGCCACTAGAAATTTTTTAATGAAAAAGAAATATTTTTCTTGTCAAATATTGTTCAAATATTATTGCCGTGGTAAGGTAACGAAATGAAATATATAAATAGAAAATGTTAACAATTTTTCGTAGAATTTCTTCCATAATCATTAGCATTTCCACGAGTGCTTTTATGTCGTCGCATTTTCCTTTAAGGGTAAAACATGGCGTACTTTAGTTCAATTTGGAAGGCGAGAATAATAGAAAAATGCAGACAAGATTATGAAAATGAAAAAATTAATTCGCTTCTTACATCCAAAACTGAAATACCACGAAAAACACTTATGCAAAGATGGCGATTCTATGGTCATGACACTAAAAGACGTGTTAAAGGCAGATTAAAGAAATTATTCCCAGACGGATCATCTGTATCTAATTTATATTTTTATTTGAAATCAGACCATGCATTTCCCAATGTGTTTATCAAAAGCGTAATTGGTTTCGTCGGCGGCATAGCGCTCGCATATCTTTGCTTTATATTCTTTGTGTACCAATTGTCGATATCGTTCCTGCATGCAATGATTATGAGTTCTATTATTGGAGTGTTACTCACTGTAGGACTGGCGTTTAGTTGGAGAATCAGGTATTAACTTTTTTACTAATATTATAAAGAGATTGTTTGTTATTTTGAACGCGCTAATCTCAGGAACTACTTGCTTGATTCTTGTTGCATTAAAAGCCTATTTATTGTGAAAGGATATAAATTCTATACTAACCATAAAAATGAACGAACTCAGTGAAGCGTGGTTGGATTGCTAGTAGAAGATAATATAATCGATGACACTGTTCCTAGACTCTTGTGTCAGCCATGACTTCCCTTAAGTACTAGAAATAAAATCACCGTTCAATTTTATTGCGGTACGACCAGACGCTATTAAAGTGGGAAAAGGTTTTTAGCATAATAAAATATGCGGCTATAAAAAAGCTTTATATCGGTTAATATGCTGCAATAAGTTCCAAATATAGGGATAGTGTTTGTATGACTAATGTGCTTTGGAAGCCTTACACTATTATTAAAGTTCTTTAGTAAGTTTGTTTATAGCGAAATTTTCCTGAAAAATAATTCTAAAAAGAAATTTTACGATCTAGAATATGTAAAGGAGACTACACGTTTTTAGAGCAGGCAAGGCAAAAGCCTTTCAATGCAGAAAAGAACAAGTTTTATAGTGTATTCACATTTTTAGCACCCCTAGTACCGTCTGGATTATTTTCAGAGTTCCGTACCCGAAAAATACAGCTTTTTTTTTTTTTATGGGACAAAGGGGGCAAACGGGCAAGAGGCTCACCTGATGGTAAGTGATCACCGCCGCCCATGGACATCTGCAACACCACAGGGCTTGCAAATGCGTTGCCGGCCTTTCAAGAAAGAATACGCTCTCTTCTTGAAGGTTGCCAGGTCGTAACGGTTCGGAAAGACCGCCGGCGACAGCTGGTTCCACAGAGTGGTTGTGCGAGGCAGAAAATGCCTAAGGAATCGCACTGTTGTGGAACGCTGGACATCGAGGTGGTGTGGGTGGAATTTACGGTTTTGGCGCGATGTCCGATGATGGAATTCTGCGGCCGGGATCAGTTCGAACAATTCCTCAGAACACTCCCCGTGATAAATGCGGTAGAAGATGCAGAGTGATCCAACATCTCTACGCAGAGCTAAAGTATCAAGCCGATCGGAAAGAGCTTGATCGTCTATAAGTCGAACAGCCCTACGTTGAATGCGGTCAAATGGAAGTAGCTGGTACTGGGGAGCTCCTGCCCAGAGATGAGAACAGTACTCCATGTGCGGCCGAATTTGCGCCTTATAGAGGTTAAGGCGCTGACCAGACGTGAAGTACTGTCTCACCTTACTGAGCACACCAAGCTTCTTTGAGGCCAATTTGGCCTTATCTTCCAATTGACCACGGAACTGGACTTTGCTCGAAATGTCGACGCCAAGTATTCCGATACTGGCTGTGGCAGACAGGGGAGTGTCCTCAAATTGAGGAGTTACGACAAACGGCATTGTTTTAGCGGTTAACGCGCAAACTCGTGTCTTTTTGGGGTTAAATTGGACTAAGTTTCGTCGACCCCAATCCGAGACTTTGGTTAACAAAGATTCGACTTCAGACACAAGTTTGTTCCGGCACATGTTGACGTATTCCCAAGAAATATTAGCGCGGCCAGTGTACAGGGCATCCACAGTGCTATCGTCTGCATAGCAATGAATGTTGTTGATTTGCAACATGTCATTGATATGCAGAAGGAACAAAGTAGGAGACAGTACGCAGCCTTGTGGTACACCAGCATTGACAAATTTAGGATCAGAGCAAGCACCGTCGACAACGACCTTGATGCTCCGATCTGCCGAAAAGCTGGTGATCCAGTTGCACAATTTCTCGGGAAGCCCATAGGAAGGTAGCTTCGAAAGAAGCGCTTTGTGCCATACCCGATCAAAGGCCTTCGCTATGTCCAGACTGGCCGCAAGCGCCTCCCCCTTGGTCTCAACTGCTTCTGCCCATCTATGTGTCAGGTAAACTAGAAGATCACCGGCTGAGCGACCTCGACGAAAGCCGTACTGGCGGTCACTAATCAGCCGGTGCTCCTCTAGGTACCGCAGGAGCTGGCAGTTGATAATGGTCTCCATTATCTTGGAGAGCAAGGAGGTAATGGCTATTGGCCTATAATTGGACGGATCCGAGCGGTTGCCCTTTTTTGGGATCGGGTGCACTAAAGCGGCCTTCCAGGATTTCGGGACTACGCCTAATGAATAGGAGTGCCGGAAAAGACGCGTTAAGACCGGTGCCAACTCCGGAGCACATGTCTTCAACACGATCGGAATGTCCAAGGAGAGAAGCGCTTTTCGTACTGCGCTTTGCCGGAACTGAACTTCCGGCATCGTAGTATCGCACCGCGGGATTGTCGGTGGTGAGTTTCCTTGGTCATCCAGAGTCGAGTTGGACGCGAAAAGAGAGCCCAGTAGATCGGCTTTCTCCTTCGCGGCATGGGCCAAAAGCTGTTCTTCCGTCCGTTTGTATTATCTTTATAGACTTCTTTTGAATTGTTCCGTTTATATTTTACACAAAATGTACGTTGTATGAATATTTCCGCTATTATACAACGTCGGAAACCTTAAAAAAATAATACCTAAATACTTAACTATACGTGGGTATTTCAGCTATGAGAGCAGTGTTATGAGAGCACTGATATTATGTGCAATGTGCATATCACTACATATTATAAAACAAAGTCCTCCGCCGCGTCTGTCTGTCTGTTCGCGACAAACTCAAAATGGTATTGCACTGATTTTCGAGGGAGGTTTTAGTAGGTACCTAAGTATATAATATTTTGTCAAAGTTTTTGGATACATTTACTAGCTGAGGGAAGAAAAATCTAGGGAAGAGTCGCTATAAACTATTTATTTTGTACTGTACAAGTTCAGTAGTTTTGACGTGAAAGCGCGACAGACAGACAAACAGACAGAGTTACTTTCGCATTTATAATATTACTTATTAGTAAGGATATTAGATTATTATTATTATTAACGTTTTCTTTTAAAATAACTAGCCGTAATCCCGCTTAATACTCATACAATCAAGATTACATATTATATATTAGAGACGTACAGATACATATAGTACCTAGTACCTACCTATTTTTAATTTAATTTAATTTTTTTTACCTATTTTTAATTAAATTTAATTCAGTATAAGTAACATAAGATGGTGGCATAAAAAAATGGTAGGTAGGAAGCGGTCTTATATTTGTGATGATATGGAATTCCCAGTAAATGAGACCGTCTCACGCTTGACCTATTTTTATTGTTACGCAAGGTCATTATAAGCTATTATGCTGAAAGATAAATTATATACAGGTTTATAGGCATAAGGCAGTTAGGTTCCTTGTCAACCGATTTTAATGTCTAATATATTGATTGACAACTTTACCTACCTATGCAGTATCTATAAGGGTAAGTAAATGTAAAAGGTTACCCTGACTTCGATTGGATAGGTCCGTGGGTATCTTTTGTAATATAATATTATTTAAATGAATACAGGCAGTGTCACCTTTTGGCTTTATTATTTACAGAAACCTGTTTTACTACAGGTCTCTTTATAGTATTGTATTACTTACATCCCTACATATTATAAAACAAAGTCCTCTGCCGCGTCTGTCAGTCTGTCTGTCTGTCTATTCGCGAAAAACTCTAAAAGTAAGTACTCGGTCATCGGTGCAATAGGCACCGATTTTTATGCTGTTTTCGCCAATGGATAGTCTTTCTCGAGGAAGGGAATGTTTTAGTATATAATTTCAAATTTGTCAAAATTTTGTATACATTTACTAGCGATACCCACGCCTTCGTTGGCGCTAAAACAAAAACAATGTTCAAGCCATTAGCAGGTAGGTATAAGTTATTAAATGAATGAGACAAATTATTCTATTGATCGTACTTACTTGATGTTATTAAAGTACCTACGAAAAAAAAACATAAGATAATAATTAATATTATGACAATTACTGATTAAAGAATAATAAAAGTAGGTAAGTAGATATACATAATCTGTCATATTTGATTAAAAAAATTAACTTGGAATTAAATTACTTAATTAGTTACCTATGCTTTTAACTCCAGATTCGAATTGTCCAAAGAACTTAAATTTAAAAGTTACTTTAGAAAATCAGAATAAAGTCGATTGAAGGATAGACAAGGCACAAAAATTCTAATAGGCGTTACGTAATCAGTATAATAGATTGTATGCCTGTACATCAGTATAAGCAGTAAATAAATAAATTTGTACCCACAGATGCCTGGTGTTTCTTCTTATACCGCAAATGTTCTCTCGCGTCGGACGTTACACTCTAACCTGCTATGCCCTAGTTTTGATACTGACCGGCCCCGCCACAAACACTTTGAAGAACTCCGAAGTGTTAACGGAATCAATGGCTTGTAGCCAGGTAAATAATATAGTTTTCATTTTATTGTTTTAGAATTGTTTTAGAAAATTCTGTACTTATTAAAAATAGTATCAACCACATACATGGTATCCTCCTTTTTTGAAGTCGGTGAAAGAGTTGGATCGGTAGAACTGGTAATAAAAATAGTAGAGATCTTATTGGTAGATTAGAGTAGAACCTTGTTCAACTTGTGTTGGTACTAACCTGTTTAACGGGCTATTACTGAGGTTAACTCGTACTAGACATAATGACTCAAAAACTTGGCCCGTACTCGAACCCAGGACCTCCGGATGTGCGGCCGAACAACTTAGCCACTATATTATCATCGATGCAGTTATAATATTACTTAGTCTTTGAATACTTTATCTTTTTTAAAGTCGGTTAATGTTAATTCGTATCGTCGGTAAAAATTAATTATCTTTTTTAAAATAAAGAGCAAGTCTTTGGAGTGGTCTTGAGTTTTTGAGAAAATCTTTTAGATTCAAGTCAGAATAAAATCTAAATAAGTTATCACATAATCTTTCGGAAAATTTTATTCTTTATACTTCCGTAGTGGAAATTTTAAATATGTTTACTCAGCGTGTAACGGCGTCCCGTCGCGGTCTAAAATACCTCCAATGTACGAGAAATGAGAATACATTCTTGGTGCAAAAATGTCTCTTCCATTCCATTAAATTTTAAACGAACATTAAGATTGCTTCAGATATTACAAAAACTTGATCTCGTCCGACGACGACGTAAAACTCTATGAATATGGTATAGAATATTTTCATACTGAATGTCTTTTTATCGTTACAATGCAGTTATGATTGATAATCTCGTTAGCTTATACGTAAGTGCACTATTAAGTCCTAGGTTGAGTCCCGAATCGGCCCAAAAAGTTATTGAAAAAAATGTCAAAAACTTTAAGGCATTGGAATTTCAGAATTCAGAGGAGCAACAGTGTCTTTCGAAGCACGTAAAACTCGGTGTATTCATGGCTTTTAAATTTGAATCTTATTAAATTAATAAAATCCAAGTCCCGCACCTCTGATATTTTCATGTGCGAATCATTTCTAACATGTTCATAACTTGTCTTACGGTGAAGGAAAACATCGTGAGGAAACCTGCATGTCTGAGAGAACCTAGCAAGTTTACGAAAGGCATATGAAGTCCACCAACCCGCATTAGGCCAGCGTGGTGGACTATGGTCTGATCCCCCAGTGTTGAATGTCCGTGGCCAGCAGTGGAACGTTCAAAAGGGCTGAATATAAAGTAGTACAGTGCTTGTTTTTCATAAATTATTAGTACAACGCTGTTGCATATCTTGACAGTTGTTTATACAACGTATCGTGAAAGTTTAATTAGAATCTGATGAAAGTGTTAGAAAAGAACACTTTGCAGGAAGTTTGATCTTAGCCTAGCCAAAGCTCATTACAAACTGGGGGTTAATGTACGTACTAACTACTAACAAGCGTCTGGGAACTTTGCAAATAACGATTTTCAACTATAGTAAAGGTATAGTGTGTATGTAATGTCGCAGTAAAAATATTCAAAAGCGATATTCAAAACTTTAAGCTTTTAATGCTTAGGTATGAGTACATAAAAAAAATTGAACTTCAATAGTGATAGAAGCAGTTACCTATTTGGACAATGCTCGCGTTGGAAATAAGGTGGATTCAAATCCCCAGTATCTCACACGGCGTAGGTATATCTTCTCCGCGTACAAATTTCGTTTTCAACTTGTTGATAAGCTCCGTAAATAAAAATATATAATGAAGTTTCTGCACACTTGCAAGAATTTTCCCACTTTTTGAAAAACATTAATTTTCCAGCATGCTGATGTGTGTATTTATTACATATTCCTCCGTCTCTATTATTGAAGAGTTTTGAACCAACAAAAGGCTATAGGGTATCCTTATCTGAAAAAATTTCCCTTATTAGGTACTTATAGGCCTTTTTAGGTAAATAATAAGACATAATAATTAAAGAATGTTAAAATTCAACACTATTTTAATTTTATAACATTCTAAATTCAATGAGACTTGATTAGATTAGATCTACCAGGATTTTAAAGAAAATGTTTATTTAAAATTAAGGAAATATTATAATTGTAATTTCACAATTCTTGAAGTAATAAACTTACTTCAAGATATACTTCTTTTCAAGCTTTAGCACTTGTCTAGTGTAGGCATTATTTCATATTGGTATACAGGTCAAAAGTTATTGTCTGAGGTGATATTTACTTACTGACCTGAAAAAGGAGCTTTGGCTCAATTTTGCAGATACTTAATTCATCTTTTTATACCGATATTCTTCTATTAAGATTCGGCGAAACTGAGTAAGTACTAATAGTACTTAGAAATGGGAACATTCTACAATGGCCATCGCTATTAGAAAACAAAGAATGTATGGAAAATACAAATTAGGCGACATCTTGCATGGCTTGAACATGTAATTCTCATTTATACGTTATTATTTTGTACGACATCAAACTACATTATTTAATGTTCTCTGCAGGAGCAAATAAAAACCAGCGTCCGACAAATAAGAGAGACTGCGAAGAAGCCATATAACTCGATGAAACACTCCATAAAGTTAATTGTGGTTAAATTACATCGGGTCTCATCCGCAATGAATAAAATTGTGTCGAAAATAAGTGTTTTTGTTATTAGTATCGGTATGTATATAGACAGAGTCATTTTAATTAAAACCTATAAGTTATTTTTAGGTTAAAAAATACTTAGTTTAGGTGTTAAAAATTCTTTCTTCATTCTCTAAAAGTAGTTCTGAACGAAGAAGATTTACTTCATTCAAAACTTCTCCTTTGTTTTTTTTTTCTTTTTTAATTACTATCCTGTACGCAAAAAATTTAAAATCGATATAAATAAATAAATAAATAAAAACTATCCAATGTATTAAGTAGAAAGCTAAGCGTGAAGTTTTAATATTTCCCATGAAAATACAAATAGTATTTGTACAGTGGCATTTTCGACGTCGATTATCGATTAGCAGTTAATTGCACAACGGTTTATTTGCTCGTTCCACTGAATTTGTCGTCGCATGACTCAATAATGTGACCTTGACATACCTGTTTTACTACCTAACTCTTTCCATTAGATCTTTAATCTTAAAACTTGCTGGAAAACTGATATTAACTGAGAATATTTGAGTTGGGAAATGTCTTCGTATATTTTTATACTCTGTATTGGCCGCTAGCTTTCTTCAGCCTCCGGCTTTACCTTCTAAGTGTGGGTATTATTGAACACCCGAATAATATAAAAATATTTCACCATAACAGCTTATGCAAATTTTTACAATCATATTAAACTCTGAATATAAAAAAGGCCTGAAGAAATAAGTTCTCTCATTTTATGCAGAATTGCCTTATATCGCTGATAACTTTTCTACTTATTTCTATTTGTTATGCAACCCAATTGGACTATGTGAATTTTAAAACTGATTTGCCATGCGTCCTCTTTTAACCGGTGTCAAAGGTGCACATCAAACTTGTAATGCAAATTCTATTACCTATGTCTTAGCATATGTAGGTAAAGGTAACAGAATAAGTAAACGACGAAACTCGCTTACTTATAATCAACATACTTATTTAGCCATAAACGAGACTTTATCCATAGAAATAATTATTTCGTCAAAATATACTTTATTCGTCATTAATATGTGTGCCTTAAATATTTAAATTGTTTAATTTTAAATATCAATGTCAGTTGATCTGTGAGTAATCTGCCACAGGTTTGGAAGACAGTTCTGCTGTAAGTAGTCTACGTAAAACACTGAACACAACCTTAGTTTACCATATTTTCAGGTGATTTCATCCAGTCATCATATGCATGGTTAAATTCGCTAGCTGATATGTGCAACAAAAAGTTTGGCATTCCATACAACCATTGCCTGACAGCTGTTTCTAGAGGAATTTCTAATTGCCAAAAAAGATTGGGAAATGTGCCACAACTGAATAATAATATGTTGTATAAAGCTAAGAGCATATGTGATTCTGTTGGGTTCGAATCCGTGTGTGTAGTTGCCGATTACGCGACTGCTTCGTTCTCCGCAACATTGAAGAGAAGTAAGATTTTTACTCACTCATTCACTCAGCTACTCATTCACTCACTCACTCACTCATTCACTCATCACGATATCATAAACCGCTTGACGTATAAAGATGAAAGTTGATAATGAAAAATGGAAAAGAAAAAGAAAAATTCGAAGAAAAAAAAGATTCTTGTCTGTAAATCTGTCTGTCTGCGATTCTGTTTGTTCGGGTATTCTCCGAAATGGCTGTTCCGATTTTAACGGGATTTTCACTAGCAGATAATCCATGTTATAAGGAGTAATTTAAACTAAAAGGAAATTGAGATTAGCGCGACAAAATTTAAGCCAAAAAAAATGTGCACTAAACCCATGTATTTCCCAAACGAAGACAGGGCGGAACGCACAATTCAAAGGAAGAAATGTAATCTAATATTTAATTCCTTATGATTCATTCAGTATTGATTTTTTCAGAACTCCGCAATTTTATCACTCGGATCGAAACAATGTTGTTTGTAAATGTGGAATTCCATCACACTCGTGTATTTAGTGGCGATAACACTGGCTCCGTCAACCAAATTGCCGGTGGTCTAGTCACTGAGATCCGGAAGAGAGCTGATCCCTTGCTCACCTGGTTGTCTTGGAGCTCCTGTGTTACTAGCCTGTTTTTACTTCTTATAATATTTAGGTAAAATATATTTAATACTCTGCCTCGTATTGAACTTTTGAAATGAGGTCCGCCGTCTGTACACAGCAGCACAGTGGAACTTTAAAATGGGCTGAATCAGTTATAACTTATACATCAGTACATATAAATCAAATTGAAGTGTCTATTTTTAATTTCAAATTAACAGCTTTTCAATAAATTCATATGAAAGTATATAGTACGATACTTACGTTAAAAATATTTTTTAGAGTTTTTGTCTGTCTGCTTGTTACGGCTAATCTCTAAAACGAAACGGTTGGGCCGATTTTGACAGGACATTCACTCGCAGATAGCTAATGTTATAAGAAGTAACTTGGCTAATTTTTTTATTAGGAAATAATAAAAACCGTTTAATTTATTTTGTTTTGTTTAACTAGGTAGGGTTTGCTAACGTCCACAATATATTCTTATTTCTTACATAGTAGCTTTTTCTACTACTACCTATAGATTTTGAGTAGTCTATCTAATAGATATACATTAGTGTATTGAGACTAATCGCTGCACTCATAGTCACTTAATGAACCATTAAGTCGAGAATCTCCACACAAAAGAACGTGACGTGAAGTGACCCTACTTTAGTGGCCTTACTTGCTTGGGGTTGCGGGTTCGAGTCCCGCTAGGGCTTCATTGACTGGGGATTCATTTGTGTGATAAGCATGAATGTATGTACTCCGGAATTTAAAGTTAACTAAGGTCTCCATAACAGAAGCCTCGTCGCAAAGCTAAGGCTTGAATTGATAATTTGCCGTTATGTACCAAAAGGTACAATATATGACTGCCGAATCTACTAAATTGCTGTCTTTCCAGAGCTAAATATTATCAACACATGTTCGAAACTAGGTCCCGTTTCGATAACCGCTACGTAACTAAGGAGTTGCGTGATCTGGATTTCAAAAGATATCAGGAGAAACGGGAAACAGTTTTGCCGTTGAATAAAAGGGAACAAGCTAAATATATTAATGTAAGCTTAACTTTACTATAAAATACACGTATAAATAACTTATGAAACGTAAAGTTTAGGTACATCTATAAAATACAAGGGCGGATTTTGTATGGTAGTTAAATATAATCAAAGATGGACCAAGATCAAAAGATAGTTACACTGGTCGAATCAGTGATCACATCACGAGAAATTCACTGGACAGATTTTGACGAAATTGAGTACGATGACACCTAGTTACCAGGTTCAACATATGGCAAACTTCCAAAAAGCGGTCGTTAAACTGAAAAAAACCGTAGTTAGTAGTAGCAATATGGTACATTGTAGACAGCAATTTAGAAATAAAAAGGTACAAGCGAACATACCACTTGTATTAGCCTAGTGAAAGTATAAAATATCGATAATAATACAACAACTTGAAACAGTTATTGCATATGACTTCGCGTTTATTATGTGATTTCAGAATAGACGTGAAATTTGAACAAATTCTTATCATATTTATTTCTTAATATTAATTAATATTTATTTGTTTATTTTAACCGTTGTAAAACAATTACTTTTCTACAAATGTCGTAACCGTTATGACAATATGCTATAAAACAAACAAAAAAAAATTATTTTAATACAAAATATTATATCCGAAAAATGTAGAGTATATTATTAAACTAGAACTCGCTCCAATAAATTCTAAGGTGACCCATTTAAAACATAATATCTTATTCGATACGATACCTGCCAAAAAGTACTCATTGAGTAAAAGTATCGAGTACAAAAGTATGTATCGGTATCGAAAGGAAATGTACTCGATACCACAAAGTATCGATACTTTATTCGTGTCCCTATATGCATATAGGTATAAAAATACTTACAATGTGATAGGTAAAAGTTCGAATTTAGGACACAGGTATAAAAGCTCAACTTTGTTCACCCATTTACAAAGTTGAAACCTCGTTACAAATTTTCAACAATGAAATTCAATACATGCATTTATATTTTGTACTGTCGCCCTCGACATTGTTTTACGATGAAAATTAAGAATAGCATTATATTTATACTAGCAATTTCCTTCTACTCCGCCTGCGTTCTAATCACTATGAAAAAAAATAGGTTTATTAATATTCTGCCGAACCATAAAAAAAACAATAAATAACAATTTGGGCAAAAAATAAAAAATCTGGAAGAAAGAAAAATTAGCCTACGACCTATTCTCTACCAACTACCAAGTATACACATCTCAGACCTATACACAAAAAAGTTCATAAAAATCGGTTAAGCCCATTCGGAGAGTTCGATAACAAACACTGTGACACGAGATTTTTATATAATATTAGAATAATCCGACTGTATAGTACGTACAAACTTACAAATTTTGATATTTTTTTTTATTTTTTGTGGCAAAACCGAACAAATTAAAACAGACATGTACATGCATTTATTAATGCTATAAGTAAAGTTTTTTGATCTATATCGTTAATAAAGCTTATTTCAAAAAGATCTCTCGAAAAATATTTAATGTAGGTTTGACACGACTCCTCCGCCCCCTACGATGTTATTATAAGCATAAATTACTTTGAATTTGGCCTTTGATATAGTTAATTACTTCTGACTTATGGTACCTCTAGGCTTCATTCATCAAATGTGAAGATTTTTAACAATTATTTTTGACTAGTATTTCCCGCCGGAAACCAATTTTTTTGTAGATTTATACATTACTGGAGAATACGTTTAGCTGTTAGTACAGATTTTTTAAAAATGACATTTTTTTTGCAGTAAAAAGTATCCTAAACGTTGTCCCGAATGTTATGCTAACGTTCGTACCAAATTTCAACAAAATCTGTTCAGTGGGTTTCTCGTGATGTGTTCACAGACAGACAGATTGACAAAAATTCTGAAAACTAGATTCGGCCTCTGTATCGTTTATAACGGCTATTTCAATTAGATTTTGCAAAAATAATTATTCAATGTACCTACAGATTTGACTAAGTTAGAATTTAATACTTTCTTAGATTTACGCGAATATTCGACATTATAAATGAAACTACCTTTTCGGATTTTGTCGCGTTAGAATAAGTTAGAATTTTATTATACGAGGTACTTATAGATAACCAAACTCTACATAACGTGGAATAATATATTTTAAATAGTTCAACCTAATACATTATTTATTTTCATTTTTAGACAACTTCATTCACTTTGGTAACATCTGAAAAAGTTAATTTAACTCGCTCTATGGTTTTTATGGCTATAACTACCTTCAAGCTGCTTATACACATGGTGGCTGACTACAGTCTATACTGGGTTCTCATTACGATAAGATACCATGGTAGCATGCAGACGCCATTGCAACGTTAGTAATTTTGTGGTATATAAGATTAGACTTTTTAAGTTTTAGATTTATAAAGACATTTGTCCGAGCAATAAAATGAGCGATTGTAGGTCCCAGTGGACGTAATTCGACCAATATTATTTTAAAAAAAAATCGTCTTTACTTATTTATTTAATCAAATATGAATAGAAGAAAATATTGCAATTTCTTTTATTGAAAACACTAAAGCACGTCAGTTGCTAAACATAACAAGAGGAGAGGACGATACTGAGCCGATTTGTTAGATGTGGACTTTATATATAGTGTACTAGCAAATCTGGCCCGCTGCTTCGCTTGGCGTGTGTTAAAATAAATAAAACGGTTTATAATTTTCTAAATTTTTTTATTTTCAGCCGGTCCTTCAAACGGTGGTATTCATATAACTGGAGTGGGCTTAGTTGCGGATTTTATTAGATCTATAATAGATTCAATTATTTCACCTTTGTTGCCCAAGTCACCCTCACCTGGGGCTTGTCTCCCGAAACCTCATCCCCCTGATTTACAGCGGTACATGCAAATTGGTAATGAAATTAATATTACGTACCTAAATGACGTAGTTCAGCCCTGTCCAAAAAAAAAATATTCTGTACGTGTGTATTTAAAATTAAGAAGTCCTAGAAATAGGGTCTAGTTGTGAACCTACACATCCAGAGACTCAAACAAAACATTTTTTTTATTAAAATCGTCCAGCCCTTTAATAGGAGTTCAGTGACATGCACACGTTCAGAAGAATTGTATAATATAAAGATATTTTGGTATCTTAGTTTTTTTTGTAAAAATGAGCAAATAAAGACCGCGAAAGTAGTTTGAAAATTCTTTTTTTTTAAACTTGCTCTTCTCTATGTAAATTAAAAAAGTAGAGTACCAAGGTTACCTGTCTTAAGTTTCAATACTTTTAATATAACAATTAATAGTCATTTGCTCAAGGTTTTTGATGTTTTAGGTGTATTAATAATACTTTTGTGGTTCTTTGCCTTATTCGAACCATATGGTCTTCGACTTCGCCATATCATCATGGGGCATTACCAACCGGCGAGAGCTAATGCCAGGGCTCTATGGCTGTTTAATCACATATTGAGGACTAGAGGTATCTTAATACCACTTCCCATACGCTACTTCCTTTTGAAATATTTTTTAAGTCGTAAATCTTTAAAAAATGTTTATTTAAGTTTTATTATAAAATTTTATTATTATAAAATCAAGTCCACACGCCGTCTTTTTGTTTTTTTTTAATGTGATAAACTCAGAAACTACGGAATTGATAGACTATAATAATATATACTTCTAATTAACTAGTAACTATATAAACAATTAACAAAGTATTTCGGTATAATTTATAATATATAAAGATCTAGTGAAATGAAGCAACGCAATATGTACCTACTCGTACCTAGAATCGAACCCGCGCAAAGCAGGAATGAATCACTCGTATTTATTTAAAATTAGAAAATCAATTTTTTAAGCTTGATGACTGTGAACTTCATATTCTTAACAGAGCAATCTTGTTGCCGTCTTGTTGTCAAAGGAGCCGGCAGTCTCCATATAGCTAGTCATCGATATCGTATCGATTTGTATCGTTACGTAGTATTTGTCAATATAAACGATATTAAAATCACTAATAATTACGAAGTAACGACACAAATCGATAACTAAGCAATAACCATGACGAGACTTCCGGCTCAGGACAAGTCTATAAAAAGTATATAAAATGTATTGACTTAATTTGAATAGAGCAACATTTTAACATAATTGAGTATCTCCCGTATGGTCTAGTGGCTAGGATACCTGGCTTTCACCCAGGAGGCTCGGGTTCGATTCCCGGTACGGGAATTGTTTTTGCTTTTTTTAAAATCTGTTTAGTTTACATATTTTATAGCGGAACCCATTAGCGAAACACGCCGCTTCGCCCGTTTACAAACTACATTAAAACTCTTTACGTTATAACGAATAAATCCAAACTTTCGCATATATTATAGTAAATTTTTAAATCGTTTAAGGTCCGATTTCACCAAAGTAGAATAAGTTTTATTCCTAGGATAAAGCTGCTATTTACTCTCAGATAACCATACTTTCATTTCACCAACTACTTACCCTAAGCATAACAAAGTTATACGAGAGTAACTCTTATACCACCAATTTTGAAGGAATAACCGGCTTATTCCTCAGATAAAATCAAATTGGTGTCAAAATTATGTCACCTGAGCGCTTAGAGTACATTATTACTGAGCGACCATTACATAAATAAATAAATATAAATAAGCATATAAGTTAGCACTTCGTTTCCTTTAAGATATTTTTTTTAAACAATAAACACAACACAAAGCATATTAATGAAATTTAAACACCAGGCAGCGTGACTTTACAGATAGTTTGTTTGAAAAACAGCACTGACACATTGACACAAAGAGTATAGATAATATACTGCATTGACACAAGTTCAAAGTGACGACTAAATTAGAAATGTCCTGTTATGCTATACTGTACTAGACCATGACAAGCCTATTTAATTTGTCTGCATTCACTTATCTAAGAATAGTAATACTAGGAGTAACTTTTTGTCCTTACAAAGTGGTGAAACGTACTATAAGTAATTCTGAGAATAAATGCAGCGAATATTTTTATACCTGGCATAGCTATTCTTCGATAACGACACCATTGGTGAAATCGGACCTAAGGCGTTTAATAATAACGAATGAACACAAAGGGTCAGACAGGTCAAAACATGACCTCCTTTGGCTTCGCCATAAAAGAAAATGTCGCCTAAAACGGCATAATATTTTTTGTCGTTGATGATGTTTTCAAATTGTTTTTTTTTTCTTAATTTAAGGTAGCTTCATGAAATTAGCGCGGAGAAAACTACATCGTGAATACAAATATTCAGACCAAGAACATCTCACTTTTCGCTATTGGATTAACTCTGTTATGCCGTAAGTATTTATTTCTTCTCTTCATCTATGCAGATAAATAAAATTGAAGTGCCTGTTTGTAACAGCCTTTCATGAATACGATATAATGTTATGTACCTAAATTTTTCTCGCCACTTATGACAAAATACAATTTTTTACTTTTTTTGCTGTTGTCTGTCTATTAGTATTTGATAAAATAATATTTTGACTTTTGATGTTTTTGTAGTATCTACATTCCGACCTGACACGCGTTCTCCCATGCAAACTTCGCAAATGTTTGTGCAAATTTGTTAGCAGAAAGACAATAATCTTGACACTTTGCTTGACCTGGGTTCGAACCTAGGACCTACGGGTCCTTCACTTGATCGCTAAATACTCCTTACTTGCATTTGCTTCTTATTTTGATTTTAGTTTAATTCCTTTTTGTTACAATTGTTCTTTTTTTCACATCTTTTTAGATGTTGGTGTTTCAAGTACATGTTCAATACTTTACCAAAAGCTTTGCACTGTCTTTTGTGCAATACTTCAGAAGAATTAAAAGATCCTGATACTAAACTAACAAGGTTATAATAGCGATAGAACCTTCATTATTAGAATGAAATATACACATCGATACCTTTGGGTTCAATTGGCGTATAAACCATTTTGGCCAAAATGAGTTATGTATACCATTCTTCTCAGAATTTTTTTCTCTATCGATCTGTATAATCCACATATCAAAATTCGCGAAAAAAATGTTTATACGACCTAAAAATATTTGGACAAAAAGTCATTCAGAGGGTTAAATATTGGTGTAAAAGTCAATTTGATATATTTTGTAGTTTTGATATAGCGTATAAACCATAACTTTTTTTACTCGTGGTGTAAAATCGTACGTTAAACCAAAATGGTTTTTACACCATAACTTGTTATATATATCGTAGCAGAAAATTGAACACTTTGAACACAACAATTTTTGAATTGCACAGTTTGAACAACAAAAAAATATTGTAAGACATAGTAAACTAATAAAAATAAGGAAACATTCTTGGAGCTCTGAATTTACAGCAACTTAAAAATATTAATATTAATCACATTTTTTTATAATTTAAAAAAATAATTAGTTCCTATTCTATTTAAAAGTTGATTACGGTAAATAATAATAATAATATTATTATGAATGTTGGTCTTTTGTTAAGTTTAATAATGTTGATTTAGTTACGTATTTCAAGTCATTTTTATGTTTTGCTACAATTATAATATTAATTATTATGAGCAATAATAAAATAACGTTATTTTCACCAATTCAAGTGGTTTAATTTTATTAATCCATTATTATAATTGTTTTTTGTTATAGGATTGCAATTAATTAATTAATTCCTTCACATTTTGGAAACAATAACATTATTTTAATAGTCAGGATCCGATTATTTCTATTGATAATTAAAAATATTAAGGGTAAATAAAGCAAAAAATCTTCATCAATGGGTTTTTACGACAATAATTGTAATTTAAAATTAAACAAAAATTAATATACGCTTATGAGAATGGTTTTCCTCGGTATTTTCGTGGTCGTAAACACCATAATCTGTATTTTTGCAAGTCGTAACTCCAAGCTAATTTTTAAACGAAAGAAGATAGATACATTTTGATTATTTAACCTTTTTTATCCTACAATTCTAAGAATTATTTACCTTGACAGTTTTTTTATAACTTTTAAAACAAAAAAGTTATGAATTTTTATAAAAAAAAATAATCGTTTTTTGGCTCTCCTGAAAAGTAGGGTTTTGGTTTATACGCCAATTGAACCCAAAGGTATCGACATAATCTTTTAAGCTGACTAGAAGCGGCCAATCTCATTGAAACTAGTCAACTGCGTGGGAGATGTTATAGTGCAGCGCGTGTACGCGCAGACACAAGTGCGCTCTCTGTTCCTGTCACTCTCATATTCCGGTGGAACGAATGCTTGACACGACCAGTGAGAGTTAAGGCGGAGGACCCGACGGCTTAACGTGCCAAATCACGGGGGAGACACACCGCCAACTTACGAACTCCAGGCTGTTACTGAGGCTTACTAAAAAGAAAGACGATAAGAGATATCTAAACTTGGCCCAACCCGGGACTCGAACCTAGGACCTTCAGATTTGCGACCGTACATGCTAGTCACTACACCACTGTAACTTGTTGGACGTTATACTTACGAGGGATAGACATTTGACGTAATGTTCTCCATTCGCTTCAATTGTTTTATCAATGGCTTCTAGAAGTGCCAGTTGAGCACAATTTTATTCATGTTATGTTATGTTCTTTAATCTGTGGCTTCTAGAAGTGCCATTTGGGCACAAATTACTTCGCCAATGTCGTGTAGAATGGAGAAGACACTCATTCCGCGTGACATTGGCGAAGTCATCTGTCATCTGTGCTTAATATTTGACGTAAGCTCCATAAATAATTTCAAATTTCTATCTTTCCTAATGACAACAACAGATTCATAATGGCTCGCTCTGAATTGTTTTTTTTTAATTATGATCTTTTTCAGCTGTGAAACACTAAAATGCCCAGGTGTTTACTGTGTGCGCTGTTTCTCAGATATAGGCCGCTTGTGCACTATTTGCTTATCGCCGTCACAATATGGTGATATTAGCGACGTCAGTTTAGAGAAGTACGTTGAATTATCTATAGTTATCTATTATTATCTAATAGTTATATCTATTATTGTAGCTTATAATATTCTGTTAATTTAATAAAATATATTTTTCCTATCAAAATTGTTACTACTGCTTATTCAATTTTAGAGGATCATCCGATGAAAGCACCGATGAAGATGAAGGACGTAACTACTATAATAAAGGAGTATGCGTCAGTTATTATTTAACATTAAATGTACGTTATTTAATATATGTAATGTTATTAGTACGTATTAACGAATGGTTTGTTCCTAATTGTAGTTTAAATTGAAAAAATATGAATGCAGCGAAAAAGAGAGTCTTATTGGAAAATCGAAAACAACGAAAAATAAAAGGCCATCATCTAACATCAACGGAAGTGGAATTGATGAAGGGACTTCTTTATTGAAGTCTTATGAAACTACACACGATACTAATCGATTGTATAACAAAGCATCATATGATTCGGTTAAAAAATCTGACGAGCATAGAAATATATCGAATAGTGACAAATATTTGCTAAAAGAAACACAAACAGATACTGCTCAAGAAAATTTGCTGAGTGAAGTTCAGGAGCAATCAAATGACCCAATTATTGATAATGACGTAAGTAAGCTTCACAAGAAAAAGTCAAAGGTATTTAAGCTTTTAGCCCGAAGGAAAGTAAGAATAAAACGTAAAAAAATATTAAATGAGAAAAGATTGCTAAGTAAAGCAGGACTTGGGTTAGGGGTTAAGTTGTTTTTAAAGCGCATTTTCTTGCTAAAATATGTTAATATAAAACCAAGGTATCGATATATTAAAATATCTACAGTTAAAGTAAAAAAAATCCGAAGAGTTAATAGAAGAAGACTTAAATTAAAATTGGTTTCAAAGAAAGGCAATCTTAAAAAAGGAGAAAATAGCAACGAAAATACTCAAAATGCACAGAAAGACAAGAAGGGTCACAAGAACGCTATTAGTCATAAAAATCACAGTCATAAATTTGTGAATTTTAACAAACTATGCTGTTCTTTTAACTACCAGAATAAATTTGGTATGAAACAAAAAAAGAAAACATTCGAAAATCCAGTTTCATCCATTTTAAATAATAGAGCTAACTTTAAACGAAGGAAAAAGATAGCAAAACTACGTACACGTAATTATCGATCATCTACATATTATACATTTCGTCAAAATTCGATTAAAGAAAATTTTTCTCCAATCGATAATATAAATAAAGGACTGACTGTTAAAAACGAATTAGCGAAGATAGTAAGTAAAGAAGCTGTTGAAAAGAAGAAAGAAATAGAGGTACTGTAAAAGAACTATAGTGTAATTTATACGCCATAGTAGTAGTACTTAGAATTAATGGTATGGAAGGGTCATTTTAGATTTAGCACCTTAAACTTTTGTGTTTTCACTGTATATCCTAAACCATGACAGCAATGATATTTTAACTATAGATATGTTATGAGCGCGCAATCGTGAAAACTCGAAAACATCCTAATTAGGACGTATTGCCTTTAGTCTGTGTCACCGCATGGCGACGAGTGGTACGCTGCTACAAAATTAAAAAAAATGCCATCCTGTGTATTTAGGAAATGCACCAATTATGATACCAAAGTTAATAAAACACAAGGGATCTCATACCACATGTAAGAACGCAGAATACTTCGATTTATTAATATATTTCAATTATTTGCCTAATATTCTGATATGTCATCGGTCGCTAGACTAATGTTTGTTTACATTGACGCGCAATTGACAACATTAGCTGTCTCTTTTTTTCTTATTGATTTTATCGACTATCACCTTTCTATCATTTTGACATGTACCTTGAATGAAAAGTGTGTATGTGTGCAGCGCGGAACACTTTTTTCGGTTGTTTAGTGAGCGTATAACATATCTGTAGTTAAAATATCATTGCATGACAGTGATGAATTCTTGTTGAGGTTCTGGCCAAAAGATAACTATATTTTTCTTCTCTTCTCTATGAGTCTCCCCTAAGATTCTTCCCTAGGTCAATGCACTCGAAGCAACGATAAGCCGCTTCTTTAACTTTCAAAATATATTTTATTGTTACAGGATACTAAATCAGTTCCTCCTACCACCAATAAATACAGATGTTCATTACAAATATGCACATGTATACAGAGTCGAGAAGATATAAGAAATTGTAGGTTGAAATCGTAGATATATTTATTTTCCTATTTTTTTCTTAACTTTATGCTCTAGAACATAGGTAACCTATTTAGAAGATTAGCAATACAGATTTATATAGCAAGATTGATTATTGACTGACTATATAATACCTATACAGATGTCCCAGAAGGTAACGATAACCCGGCACGTGTATAAACTCCCTCTTATGATGAGTTCTACACACAGTAGTTCTTGAGTACCAGTAAATTTAAAGTAAAGAGTAGTAAATTGTACCGATGATGTTTACTTCTTTTTTTTAAATAGGTAATAAATTTGCTTCCGATTTTGATTTAGCATCAACTAGTTTGGCTTCTTGCGAGGCCGCAACAGCGTTAAAACCTACAAATAATTAAAAAATCTAATCACAACCCTGAAAAATTCCTCCCGGGTAGTACATTTTTAGTTTTTCAATAAAATGGCTGGTACTATTGTGCTATATATACACGAGCTATTGTGTGTAGAACGCTGATTTTTTTACTGGCTTATCATAAGATGGACTGTACACGTGCCGGGTTATCATGACCTCGGCCACCCTGTATATATTATTAGTTGCATAATATTATAAACATAATTGGTATATCTACTAAAATCGATTTTTTTCAAATTACATTTTTTTAAATAGCTGAAAAGACTCTTAGATTAATTATAAGTTAATGTGTTGATAAATTTTAGTGTCCGCAGAAGTACCTGAAACGGTCAATATTAATACAAGTTCTTTGGGCAATAAAGACTTTGATCAAATACTGGGAAGGTAAACTAAGTAATTTTAACAACGTTAAAATCATGAATGAATCGATAAATGATGAGGGATGTAGAGATATCTACATCCCTCATCATTTATCGAGAAATTTATTTTTCAGTAATGCGAACATTTTATCAAAGGAGAAATGTGAAAAAGAAATGGTAAAGTTAGTTTTTGAATTTGCTGTTTAATATTAAAACAGTTCGATTTACTATTAAAGCCTTTTTTTTCTTGTATTTTTTTAGATTAAACTAGAAGCTAATCCAAATAATGAAAAGTACAATAATATCAATAATAATATGGAAAATTGCTTTGAAAAACGATTTAACTCAAAATGTGTCAAGATAAAGGAAATTCAAGTGTGCGTATAATATTAGTATTTAGTATAAGTATTTAAATTTGCAGATCGAAAAAAAGATAGAAAAAGAGAAGACATTGGGTTAGAAATATTATTAAAAAAACTTTTAAAATACTTTAATATATTTATTTATGACTATTGAACTAAAATATTTTTTCAGTGCTATCTCCGAACGATTTTTACATCTACGGTAAGTTCTTTGCGCTCATATTTAGTAATCTTTAACGTCTCACTTCAGGCACCTCCTCAATACGAGGGAGATTATCACTTCACGTTTTTAGAAAACTTGCAGTTTCCTCTCAATTCACCGTAAGACATGTAGTAATCATGCTAGAAATAAATAGCACATGAAAATATCAGAGGTGCGAGACCCAGATCTGAACCCGCTTCACTCAATTGCCCAAGCGAGTGCGTTACCACTGGACTACCACTTTCTTTTAACGATTGACGTTGCACTTAGGTCGGTTAAATTTTAAAAAGGGATCAATGCTTGATTTGGGTGTTAGTTTTGAATTTGTACTTATGTTACCCAAGAATCGTTTTAAATATCAAGGTTTGGGGATGTCGAGGAACCTTTTATTTAATAAAATGAAGATTGATTGGTTCATTTAGAAAACAATTTATTCCTACTATCTAAATAAAAATTAATTTATTTTTTCACTAGCGTGCGAAATCCATTGCCTTTGATAAGGCAAATATATTCGTCTCTTATAAAAACACCAACAGCGAACAAAAGTGAAGGGAAATTTTATAAGAAGCAACAAAAAAAGGGTACGTAGGGCTAAAATAAACAAAGTTCTTGTATAGTTAGTAGTAACATCTTCTTTAAAATGTTAATCGAATATTCTTTTACAATATATTTATAAGTAATATGTATGTATTTAAAATATATATGCGTAGTATATCGACTATCTGGTATTCGTAATACAAGCCTCGTAGCTTACCACGGAACTAGATGGCGCTGTTGTAACTATGTCCCAACATAATAATTATTAATTTATCTTCTCTTTGACACCGTCCATAGTCCATACCACCCTCAGTCTACCCCTAATAAAATTCTAAAATTCTGTATGCCAAGAATTCCATATCACTTTTTCCCTAATGTTCTAATTTCGTATAAATCCCATACACACTACATTTAGAACAATTTTAGAACTATAATTCGCGATTTTAAACCACTAGCAACTCGTCCCCGATCCATTCGGGCAGGGCCGGCGTGAGGGGGTTTGTCGTACTCATACAATGTGATAGACTCATACAATTCTCGTGATGCTGAAAGAAAACACTATATTCGGGCCTCTGTATAAAAAATAACATAAATACACCTAAATTTAAATCTGTGCAGAACGTGATTGTAATAATTTGACGTGTTTTCAAATCACAAAATATAAATCTAAGTAATTACTTAGATATTAACTTTATTAATTTCAACACGCTATAACAACGAGTATGTTACAGCGGAAAAGGGTGTGACGGTGTCACCGCGCGTTAAGTCTAGGTAAGCACGATAGAGATTAAAATAACTGAATAAATTAATTATGTGAAAGTACGATTACTATAATTAATTATTAAAATATATGTTTTTTATTCCAAATTAAAGATACACTTATCGCTTTGATATTGGAACTAGGTGTTGCTATGTGGAATGTATTGAACGTTATATTTATTTATAGCAATACCTACGGCTTCACCCGCGTTTAAGTTTTCAATCGCTACTATAATTCACACGATCACTACCTAGGCTAATCTATAGTGCCTGAAAATTTCATCAAAATCGCTCCAACCATTGTCTATCAATTCTTTTAGAAATGAGTTCTCTCAGAGAAGATTTTGCCGCAGTAAAAAGTATCCTATGTCCTGACCCAGACAACCAGCTGTCATAATACCAAATTTCGTCAAAATCTGTTCATTGGTTTTTTCATGATGCGGACACAGACAGACAGACAAACAGACAAACGAAAATTCGAGTAATTTTAGATTCAGCCTCTGTATCGATAATAATGACACCTTCAATAAGATTTTCGACTTAGTTAGAATAAATATATATATATATATATATATATATATATATATATATATATATTTATTAAATGAAATAGGTAAAGGTGGACTTATTCCTGAAAGAGTGAAAGAGAGAGTAATATATTATTTCTTAATTACCCAAGTAGGAAAAATGTGCGAAAATGACAAGGATGGATGTAAACAACAGAACAAAGAATTCGAATAGAATA
The DNA here is from genome assembly GCA_951802675.2 of Boloria euphrosyne. Classification (NCBI taxonomy): domain Eukaryota; kingdom Metazoa; phylum Arthropoda; class Insecta; order Lepidoptera; family Nymphalidae; genus Boloria; species Boloria euphrosyne. The sequence goes on from OX637893.1 coordinate 7,439,242, forward strand.
TATAAGCATTGTATTTTTGATAGTTCATGTCAATACGCGAGTGAATCTCCAACTCTAGAACAGACAAATGAGACTGATAACTCAAGCACAGCGGGTTCACTTTCTAAGCCTAATAAGGGTAAACCGTAAAGGTTTGAATAAATTATTTGATTTTCATTAATAAACAAAAACAAAAATAAAAAACAATTGAAATATAACCGATACGGAGGCCAAATCTTGTTTTTTTTTCTGTAACAAATCACTAGACAGATTTTGATAAACTTTAGTATTGTAATAAGCTGGTCCTTTATAAAACTTTTACTTTTAACAAAAGCCGTAATTAATAATAATGGATAATATTTTAGATATTGGTGATACTATCAATTATGAAACATCGTCCGACATATCGTCTACAGTAACGCAAAGCGCATACTCGTCTAACGAACATACTCGTACTAAAACAGAATATTCTATAATATGCAGTCGAAATACAATAGGTGATTCATTTCAAACAGAAACATATAACGGAAGAAAGGAAAGTAATAAAAGAAAATATACACAAACAAAAAGTTATAAAGCTAGCATTAGTGATAGATCAAAGTTATGTAATATCAGCACTCTCACCAGTGACTGGTGGAGTCCAATTTTTGACAGGAAAGTTTGGCGAGAAATCCAAAAGAATTAATGGACGAAATAATAAATCAGTATCGACTGATGGACGAATCGTCACTACTCAGTCTCAGGGTACCTATTGTGAAATTATTGTGGACAAATTAATATAAGTACCTGGATGACCGAGCCTTGCTCGGTATTTTTAAGAAAAATGTTATTATTATTCGCCAATAGATGTCGGGAAGAGTCATATTTTTCTGTTTAAGTGGCAATATTGGGCTACCCAAACGCCACCTTGTTATTTTCTTTCAATAAAAAAAATAAGTTTATGTTTAAGTTGTTATCGATATAGTTGATTATTGAAAAGACGAATACGGAATAAAACAACATTTTCTGAAAATGAATCCTAGCTAGATCGATTTATCGCCCCCGAAATCCCCTGTATACTAGACACACTAGCGAGTAGCGACTCGTAGTGATTATCATTACAATAAGGATATACCTTTTTTGATTTTTGTAATACTTACATATTATAATATTATTTTAGGTTCCAAATCAAAGAAAAAGCGTATAAGACTTTCAAGTAAATAATTTTATGAAGATGTCCTCTAGGTATTTAGAGATAATATGAAAGATGCCTAATTCAAATATCAATGAGCATAATTCCATATGGACATTTTATTTCCTTATGTGTTTCAATATTTTTACCCTACAGAAACCATTACTCGAATTATTTTATTTAGTTTTTGTATAGTATTATGTGATCTGTGGTTTTTGTTACTTTTAGTGGAGTCGCCTTTGAGAATTTTTAGCGAAACTATCGCTTTAATTAATTTTATTGTGAATAATATGTACTATGTACTTGTTTAATATAATTGTTTTATTATTATTAAATATTGTTTTATTATTTTGATATGTAGTGACCCTACTTGATGTGCCAGCGATTGCGGGTTCAAGCCCCTTTTTATGGATTCATATTCATTCGTGTGATTAGCATGAACGCTTGTACTCCAGTCCAGATGAGCTTGATTGATGATAGCTAATAATTATCCGAGTCAACATATAGGATACTTTTTACTGCAAGAAAATATCACACCTCTGAAAAATAAAACGTAACTGTGCTATATTCTCTCTGCATGCGCAAAATATACTTATACTAGTACCCTTAGACTAATAATACCTAGACTGATAGTTTCATACATAATTCCGCTCAATATTGAAGTAGCATTAGTATGAATGTGTGCGTAAGTGTCACGTAATTGCAACCGAAGTTGTACGTATGTAGTTGTGTAACTTGACAATTGACATTGACACGACGGGAAACCTCAGACCATGGAGATTAGAAACCAGGAGAACCAAGGCCCTAGAATGTAGTGTCTCAGAAATATTGTCAAACCAAGGAGGCGCTGCGATCGCTATGTTGTCTCAATGCCTAACTTCACGTTGTCACAATAGTGACAGTACTCATAAATAGCTAACTTGACAGATACTACTTATTGACGGCAGCGCGCTATAAACTCTACAAATTTTCAGAGACAGACGGGTAATGCTTTAGTATGAAGCGTTGGTTCTCCTGTATCTAACCTCCATGCCTCAGACTAATTAAAAAGAGTAGACGGAAGGCTAAAATAAAAACCGAGTAGTCTATAGTTTACTCATTTAGGTCAGTTAGCATGTCATTAGGTGTGAGTGAAACAAAACATGGCTGTTTGTTTATATTATTTTTAAACGTGTCACAAAGCAAAAAATGAGAAATGTCAAATGGTCACCTTTGGTCACCATTTAATACTAACAAATAAAAATGTTCTATCCAAGACGTCAAAAACTTTGAAGTCGGCTATCAACCTCTTTTTTTAGTATTATGTTTTGTTGAGATATGTCGGGGGTTTGTCGAATTTATTGGGTGAAAAAAGGGATATTAATATTACTTTTTGCCTAAAAACGTGGCCAGAAAGTTTTTTCGTCAGGTGTACAGTGCTCTGGAAAAGATGTCTTGCGTAATTGAAGGGTGTAAAGCCCATAGTTCGAGAAAAGGAAATGAGGACGAATCCTTAACATATCATCGGTTAGTTTAGAGATATATTGTTCAATATTGGAAATATAAAAGTGATAAACGGTAAAATAAAATACTACTGTATGTCTATCTACTCAAAAGAATACACATATTTGCTTTTTTTATGATTTTTCTCAAAAATAAATTGCGGCAACTATAAGTAACTAGTGATGTAAAAATGGTTGTCGATAATCATTTCAAAACTGTTGCAGATTTCCTAAAAATGATAAAATGAAAACTAAATGGATAATTCGCACATATTTAACTAAAACAATTTTATTTAAAGGTCAATGAGTGCTTGTTATTACATTTCTATTTTAATTATTATTAATAAAGACATTAAAATAAATGAATATAGTTTTATTTAAACTGGTGTTATGTCTATGGTTAAGTAAAAGTTATAGAATAAACACGGTTTTTTTTACCCGACTGCAATGAAAGTAATCCTTTTCAAATGTTCTTTATTACCACGTATTGGTGAATTGGCTGCATGAATTTTCGTAATCAAGGTAGGAGCTCCGCAGTTTTCAGTTCTTAGAGCTCATTAGCAAAACTTAACCCTTCCAAGGTGCGCGGTACGATTAACTGTGTTGATGGAGCTCCTATTTCTGCCTTAGTTTGGCCCTTCGGGCCTAATTTAACCTAACCTACGGATCGAGAAAACCTAGTCTTTACTAAGCACCTTGGGAAAAACTAGTTTTACCTAGTAAAAACTAGTTCCAACTAAAACGGGTCTTAACTGTAACGTATACATGTGAAGATTTCATATTATATTATAATTTATTTCATATTATAATTTTTCGCAAATAAAAACTAGGAGTCTTATGATGAAAACACTAAATCTAAGCAAACTTTTTTCAATAAGATTGTTTAAATAATATCATAGCCGTTAACTTATTATCCGGGTGTGTTTTTGAAACTCTTATTTTTTTGTTTTGCAAAAAAAATGATTTGTCAATCTTTCTACGATATAATACAACTCATATAATGAACAGCCGGATATTTGTATTTTTTATTATAATTTAATACATGTTTTTCATCGACGTCGACACAATAATGTCGATGATAAGCTCATCACTATCCAAAAATTAGCTTGTGACAACCTGCATAATAACGAAAAAGAACGGCATTATATGTCTCTTTCCTACGCACTATTAACATCGTAAGTAAAAAAAAGATAAATATATGCATTTCATTTCTTATTTTAGCGTGGGTTCCATGCTTTGTCAATCTTCCTAGCGGGAAACGTATCTAGCCATATCTCGAAATCTAGCCAAAAAAAGTGGTTACAATTCGCTTGGACCTACACTCCATCTAGGTGTTATATATCTATGCTAGTACCTATATATTTGGTTATTATTTGATTACTAACAAACCCGGCCCGCTTCGCTGGGCGTAAGTTAAAATTAATTATTTTTTATAATTTTCTAATAAAAAAGTAGCCTTAGTTACTCCTTATAACATTAGCTATCTGCAAGTGAAAGTCCCGTCAAAATTGGTCCAGCCGTTTCAGAGATTAGCTGGAACAAACAGACAGACAGGCAGACAAACATTTTTAAAATTGATTTTTTGATTTTAGTACCGTATATACTTTTATATGCAGTTAGTGAAAAGCTGTTAAGTTGAAGTTAAAAACGGACACTTCAAATTTATTTATATGTATAGATAAGTAATACACTACAATCTACATTGAATTTCCATAGTTCATTCCTTAAAGATAACAAATCAATAACTTACTAATAATTATAATAATTATAGAAACAACAGAAACTGTGTCAAATCGATAATAATGTCTCTCGTTTGCATAATTATACTTAATAGGCTCTAAATTCTTCTATTTTATTTACTTAAATATTTTATTGAATTAAAAATGGTAAATAAGATATTTAGTTTTTTTAATAATACGGGTTTTTGAGGTCTCGGGGGGGGGGGGCTAAGGTTGGGGGCCTCGGTGGTGGGCGGTTTCAGTCTTCAAGTCTATCACGTAGGTTTCTTGTTAGCAACGTTTTCTTTCAACTTGAGGCAAAGCTTAAGATCCAAGAAGTAATATAGGAAGTATAATTAAAATAGAATTCAGAAAATAAATCTATACTTTTATACTAAAGGATAAACTCAAAAACTACTGGGCCGGTTTTAATGAAGCTTGGTACACAGATAGTCAAGAGCCTGAGAAACGACATAGGCTATTTTTCAAGGCGAAAAAAGGGATGTAAGAGGTTGAAATCGGGGATGAAAATTCTATGGAAATTACGTCATTATTAAAGAAGCTAGCTAGAAGCTAGAAGCTTGAAACTTATTTTTTAGGTTTTTGATTAGATATAAATAAGTAAGACATTCAAAGTTCGTAGAAATGTTATGCTAAAGAGGGTACCTAGGGACAAACCCGAGCAAAGCGAGGGTGAGTCGCTAATAAATAGTAATTAGCGAAGTTTTAAGATGATATTTTTTCTAAAACAATGGTCTCAATGACTTTTTGCGAAATAAGTATATGCCAAAAACGTTTTTTAAAGATGGCGCCTGGCGATGGCGAAAACCTGGAATATCGGAAAAGTGTGAGGTAAAATGCTGTTTTTACTATCTACTATCCTAATAATTATATATCTGTTCTATAAAAGAAATAAGTCGGTAACAACATTTTTCTATGACGAACAACGAAAACGAAATACCTCTCATAAATAAAAAAAATGCAGAAATACACTTACCTACGTTATTCTATGGATTGGTAAAACTGAACAAGTCTGTATTATTCAATAATATTTTATGTATCAAGTTTTGAATTGTTTATCTTGAGGTTGAATAACCAGTCGAGTCCTTAGTTATGAGAGAATTGTAACGTAGTGTTAGTTAAATCGGCGATGTGATGACACGAATTGTTTTGAGCAGGTAACATTATTTGCTTTCATTTTTATTTTATATAAAAATTATAAGTATTTATTGTAAATATGGTCTTCTACTTCTTATACAATTTTTAAATAGTCTCGAGTTTTTACTAATTATTCGAATAACTGAATCTTAAGAAGGGGCTAATGTCGAGAAAATTAATTAAAGCAAAAGTGAATAGTGCATCTTCTAAGCATGCGCGTTTCATCTTAGGTCACATCATCAACTTCCGGTTCATCACCGTCAGGTGTGGACCACCTAAGGTCAAGCGGCTTATAATGTATAAGAAAAAGTCGTGAGAGAATAATTTCCTTTTTTATCACGAGATCACAACACTTTGCTTAATTAACATATTTTTAACTTTATAAAAGCGTATGAAAAAGTGAAATAGCTAGAAACAAACTAGCTCTTTTATGTAGGGTTTTTCACACATCTTAAAGATAACCGATCAATATTCTTATACGTCAGCTGTCACTCAGATACTCGGTAATATTTTTATTATAAATATTTTTCCTTTTATCTTATTGTAAGCAATTCAATAAACAATATATGTACATATATTGTTTATTGAATATTCAATAAACAATATATGTACATATATACTTATCGATTAAACTCCCTGTCATTGCTGATCGATGGAATTATCTGTTTTATCATGTCGTATGAGAATTAAACATTATCTAACACCATCTGTTTAAGGTTTTCTTTGTTTACATTTATGATTTAACATAATGCATAAATCAATGACTCCATGCAAATTAACTGTTTTTAACTTTTTTATTTCCCAGCTGGTTTATTGGGATTTCCTATTTTCTTAATCTTAAGACACTCCTAACAAACCCCTAAAAAAAAGGATTATTCGTATCGGTCCAGCCGTTTTTGTGATCGAGACTTACGATGCGACAGCCAGAGATCGTAGATCGATCTCTGGCGACAGCAATTGATTGTAATTTGCGCGGCAGTAATTTGTATAAGTATAAGAATATAGTTTTAATGTCGTACCAGACACAACAGTAAATTTTATCAATATAGTTTACACAAATACTTTATTAAATATAAAAGCGCACTTTCTACAAAACCCAACCTATTTCTGTTCAGTAAATTATAAAATATGTAGTAGGTACCTACTTAGCTTATTGTGAATTTTTTAACTAGTACAAGTATCTTATACAAAATTATAACTAATAGTTACTACACTTATGTAATGATAGAGCGGTGCTAGGAGGTTCCAATCACTTATCAGCTAGGTACCTATTGTAAAAAAAATTGAGATGCCGAATAATGATTTTTTTATTAAGTGCCTTCTTATTCTCTTTTTCCCTTTCTTTTTCTCGTCACATACAATCATGCACGAACTGTTGGGCGAAAGAACCAAAACCTTACGTTACCTCACAAAGTCCCGGAAAATTGGTTGCCACCATCTGAGAGCCAACTCTGCTACCGTATTACACACTTCCGTCCCCTTTTACGCAATCACTGCGCACAGTTTGCAGAATAGCGAGAAAAAAGAGTGTACATCAAAAAGTCATGTTTATTGTACCGTGTTAAAAAGATCAAATGATAACCCTGATTTCGGAGATAGGCGACAATACTGAGTGTTATAAATATAATATGTTCTAAATGGCGGTAAAGAAATCATATTATACATATTTATTTCAATGCAATATAGCGTTTTAGCTTTGTTTTTTCGACAATGACTTGCTTAGTTTTTTTTTAATCTTCGAGAACTATGAATATTAACCGAAAACTATTTATTCATTTTGACTGCTGCAAGATGTACAAAAAATCTTCTTAGACAACAGACCACTAAGTGTTAAGGTCAAGTTAAAAAAGTTAAAAGAGCTAGAAGTAAATGTGTTAAAATAATCTAAGGAAGTCTTTAAATACCTACATACGTAATACGTACGATTAGATGTTTCCAAAATTTTTATATTGTTTTAGTAACCTTATATTTTATGGTTGGTTAATATGTTGCAGCGTCCTATTTATCCTAGTTTGGAATGGAGTTAATAGTAAAAATGAGGGGAGAAATTTTCCTAAGGGCTTCCAATTTGGTGCTTCTACCGCATCTTATCAAATCGAGGGAGGATGGAACGAGGACGGTAAGATTGTGTATCGCATTAATTATTTTATATCAGCTGTTCGCTTCCTCAAAGTCGTAAATCTCGAAAAGTTTAAAGTAGGCGATGGATTGACTTGAAATTTTGAAGAGTGTTTATATACTTTCTAAGTTCCCATGAGAATAAAAATATTTTAAATTTCAAATCTATGTGTATAAAAATGAATTGCTGTTCGTTAGTCTCGCTAAAACTCGAGAACGGCTGGACCGATTTGAATAATTTTGGTCTTGAATTATTTGTGGAAGTCCAGAGAAGGTTTAAAAGGTGAATAAATATGAAAGTTGTTAACTATCTTTTAGATTATTTTTATTCATTTATTATTATAAAACCTACATATAGTTTGTCAAATGTCAAATATTATGGTTGCGTTCAGAAATTTAATTTGTGACAAATCTTAATATTTATCAATCTACATAAACAAAAGTTTAGGTCTTTTATTAATCGATTGAGGCAGTACGAAGTCTGCCGGGTCAGCTAATTTACTTATAATTCAGCATTCCGAGTCGGTGGTAGCTTACTCCCAAGTCCCAGACTTACAGACTGACATTTAATTTAAATTTAAAGTTTAATCATGTAAAAATGACGATTCAAAAGAACTTGTAAAAGTCTATTTGAATAAAGAATATTTTGATTTGATTTGATTTGATTTGAATTTGTGATAGTTTGCCATAGTAACTTGTTATTATCTGAAAAATATATTTATGGTATAAAAAAATTAGTTCTTAAGTTAATGTTTTATTAGAGCAGATGAAATAATACTACTTATATTAGTAAACATGCCTCAGTTGACGGTTTCAATTCTAGCCTACGCTTGGGCACAGTATAATAATGAGTTCTAGCGTACTGGCTTGGGGCTGTTTTCCATCTCTTTTTAACCCTACCGAATAAATACTTGTTTCAGGCAAGAGTCTGTCGATATGGGATGTCGCAACCCATAAAGTACCATCTCCTATTTTAGACGGTAGTAATGGAGATATTGCAGCTAACTCCTATCATCTATACAAGCGTGATGTAGACATTATGAAAGAACTTGGCTTAGATTTCTATCGATTCTCTATATCTTGGTCTAGAATATTGCCCAAAGGCTTCTCTTATGACATTAACCAAGCCGGCTTAGATTATTACAATAACTTAATAAATGAAATGCTTAAAAATGGTATCGTACCATTTATTACAATTTATCATTGGGACTTACCGGAAGAATTGCAAAAACTGGGAGGTTGGGCGAATTCTGCGATTGTAGACTGGTTTACAGATTATGCTAAAGTATTATTCGATAATTTTGGAGACAGAGTTAAGTATTGGATCACTATTAATGAGCCGAAGCAAATTTGCTATGAAGGTTATGGTTCAGATAGTAAAGCTCCTTTATTAAATATATCGGGTATCGCTGAATACTTATGTGCTAAAAATGTCTTGCTAGCTCACGCTAAAGCATATCATTTGTATAATGACGAGTATAGAAAGAAGCAGGGCGGTTGGATAGGCATTTCTATAAGCTGTACATGGTACGAGCCCGCTTCTGATTCTATGCAAGATCATCAAGCAGCTCAGGATGCTAGACAATTTGATGTAAGTTCTCGTGATTTATAACATACTAATAGAAGTTTTATTGTACTTATTTGATTTTTGATCTATTGCTTTCAACTAAGTACTTAGAAATAAAAGCCCCTAAGTGTTTGATAATTATCGAACTCCTCCGAAATGGCTTGACCGATTTTTATGATTTTTTGTGTTTGTTTGTGTTTATTTGGGAGGTTTGAGAATAGGTAGGCTACTTTTTATTCACCATAAGGTGATAAGGAATCCAGATTTTTCATTTTTTATTTATAGACCAAACTTTTTTTATTGTTTTACGATTTGGCGTCAAAAATTACTTATAACTCTAAATGTTCATCCTTCTACAACCAATCTCTATGTTTTAATAGAGATTAGAACGCAGGTATAACCGCAGTAATTGGTAGTATAATATATTTATCAAACATTAAATTAGATACAATTTTTTTTAGTGGGGCCAGTATGCAAACCCAATATTTTCTACAGATGGTGATTTTCCAATAGAATTAAAAAACAATATCGCAGCCAAAAGTCATGAACAAGGTTTTCCTCGATCGAGATTACCGTTACTTACATCGCAAGAAGTTAGTTTCATACGAGGTAGCTCTGATTTCTTTGGTGTGAACACTTATACAACAAAGTTGGCGTACAGGGATGCCTCTCTAGAAGGAATGTTCGCGATCCCGTCGTACAGAGATGATATGGCAGCGGTACTTACCAAGGACGACTCTTGGCCTCAGGCACAGTCGACTTGGCTGCAGGTTTGTACAAAAGATTTGATAGTTTATTGGCTTTGACAACGTCTTCGTCTCAGTATGTGTTTTGATGTTCAAGCGGTCGCGGGTTCTAATCCCGCTGGGGGCATTTATTTAAATTGGTCGACCCATTCTCGAGTTTTGCGGCTAGCAAGATTCATTTCTATTTATGTAAGACAGATATGTACTCGTATCGTTTAAGTTATACGTCATAGCTTACCATGGAACTAGATGATAATTGATATTGTATGTTAATATCCTAGAATACTTAATTTAACTGACTTTAACAGAACCATCTTTAGAAATGTTAGAATTAGTGTGTCGCAAATCATTTTATTCTGAACCGATTTTCATGGTTACTTCAATTAATAGTTGACATCTTGTTGGTCCGATACTAAACTACTAAACTATACGAGATTTTGTAGTAAAATACTTAAATATAAATAAACACATTATAAATATAAACACTCATGACTGGAGTACAAACATCGTGGTAAATAAATTAATGACCCCAGCAGGATTCGGGCCCGCGACCGCTGGCGCAGAAAGTAGTAGTAGTCTTCTTCAAACTGAGCCAAACGTGTCGTCAAAAATATTACTGTACAATTTTTCTACATATATTACTTATTTCTTTTACTATTTAAAATATAGGAAGTACCGTGGGGTTTCCACAAACTCCTACTAGAAATAAAAAACCTCTACAACAATCCTCCTGTGTATATAACTGAGAACGGCTGGTCCACATCGGGTGGATTAGTTGATGATGATAGAATACGATATTTGAGAAACTATCTTAATGCAATGTTAGATGCTATCGATGACGGTTGCAATATCAAAAGCTATACAGTATGGAGTATGATGGATAATTTTGAATGGCTTCACGGATATAGGTGGGTACTGTTTTTGTTATTAATTTCTGTATCGGGTATCCTCGGGTATAGTATCCCTTACTTGAGAAATAATTGATTTCCCATGTAAGCTTTCATGTTTTCTTGTAATGATTTCCCGAGATTGCAATGCCCTTCGCAGTATCAAACTGTCTTTATACCAAATTTCATCTAAATCGGTTCAGCAGATTTTTAGTTTATCCATTATAAACAAACATACATTTTTTCTCTTTTTAGTTATACTTATACATAAAACATTAGTTAAAACTAATAAAATAATAAAAGAAATAAAATTGGCTTAAACATTCACATATATGGGATATTAATAAATGGTAGGTTATTAGCGTTTAAAGTACGCCCGCGCTAGGCGTAACTGTGTAACAGGGACGCGACGCGACGCGACTGTAACAGGTATATCGTACTAGCGCGACATTACGCGCCAAATTTTGCTCGTCAATCGTACGGCAGTTTTTGAGCACGATGGAAGAAACTGACCTTTTTACTGGTATTATTCATATAATGGTAATTTTGAAGATCATATATCTCTGAACTAACAAGTATAATTAATTAATTGTTCATCATCTAACAACCTTTCGTATAAAACACGTTATAACATGAATTCCAGTGTCGCGTCGCATTAGCGAAATTATTATCTACGCGACGCTCTACGACTACGCGTCATGTCAACTTTGTCAACAATATTTGGTCGCATCGTATCGCGTCCGCGTCGCTTCGCTGTCGTACAGTTTCGCCTAGTGCGGGCGTACCTTTAATGTGTATTAAACGCTAAAATAATATTATATTATCTGCACAGTGAAAAATTTGGCTTGTACGAAGTGGATTTCGCGGACCCTGATCGTCAAAGAATTCCAAGAAAATCTGCGTTTGTCTACAAAGAGATTATTAAGTCTAAAGTTTTAAATTTTGATTATGAACCAGAAGAGTACTACGAAGAGGTTCTGATCTCAAGAAAAACTAAAAATGTTTCTGAGGATTATTAAAAATTAATAAATTTTGGTGTTTTATTTATAAATTCACTCTCTAATATGTTCATTGTTCTGCTATCTACCATTTATTTTTTACTATAATAATCTATAAAAAATAAAACCGACATAAAAATCGGGACACCACTACAAATGTAGATAATTTGACTTTTGTAAGCACATCTCTAATGTCAAAATTAGTTTGTTTATGTGTCATATGCCACTTCAATACCTTCAGTCTTCACGTTTTCTTTCTTTAATTTAATGGAAAATGTGTGATATCAACGATAATCCTATTAAATTGAGTGTTAAGTGGAATGGAAAGGAATATGAAATACCGGAATTATCACCTTCGGATTCGGTAGCGATGTTAAAAATCGCGATCGAAAATGCCACTGGAGTTCGACCGGAAAGACAAAAACTTCTCAATGTTAAGTTTCAGGGTAAATAATAACAGTATTTATAAATATGTTTATTTCAATAATAGTTGATAATTAATGTAGGAAATTTGTTATCATGTAATCTTTAGTCTTAGAAAAATAAATATCACGTATATAAATATATTAATAAATACTTTTATAGTTATTTATTAATTTATGACTATTAAATTAAAACATTACAATTAAAAGCAGTAAAAAAAAAAGGTGGGTTGGGTTTAGAATCGTTTGGCAGGAGTTGGTGGTTGAAATTTATATATTTGATAGAGGTATATTCACTGATCACAATAATAATAATCACAACAGAAGGTAATTTATATTTTTAGAGAAAATTAACGTAATATTATCACTGTTAGAGTAGGATAACAAATGTGATTTTGTATGTTAGACAAGGACATACGATTATTATGTCAAAAAAAATGTTTTATCTATGTTAAATGGCGCCAAATTTAGTTCCGCTTTTCTTTCGATTTGTGTGAATGTGTTTTTATTGTAAGATATTAATAGTGTTGTATGATGATTTTTTTCTTTCAATCTGGATAACATAGGTTCAGAAGGTTAATCCTTAGAATTTTTAGTTCTTTCTAGGTGGATTAGGTTAGGTTAGATATATGACCACAACGCACGAGCCGAGCGAAGCGTGCCGCGGCAGCGGCCGGCGAGTGCCATAGTCCGACTTTCTTTCTTTCGACTTGGATAACATAGGTTTTGCGGGTTAATCTTAAGAATTTTTTGTTATTTCTAGGTGGGTTAGGTTAGGTTAGATATATGACCACATCGCACGAGCCGAGCGAAGCGTGCCGCGGCAGCGGCCGGCGAGTGCTATTTTCAAAATCTATTTTCTCAGGAACTATGAATTACCTTGTAATGGGAGTTATATAGGGATAATAGGGAGCATCCCCTCTTTACCTCCCCCACCTACCACCACCATTGTCCTGCCAAACGATTCTAAACCGCAACCAAAAAGGTTATTCCACATAGTGTACTTTTCCACATAAAACTTTGCAAACTAAATAAGGGCACTGACTTTCACTTGCATTATGATTTTGTGAAATGAGTTCATTTTACTAAAACATGTTTTATTCTAAGTCTTCTCTGAAATATATTGAATAATGATTCTTATTTTTTATTATTGTAATATTATTTAAACCAGCATAAGTCTTCCTGTTCAACTCATACTGAAAATAATTTTTGAGTACTAACTTTATTATAATAATAATATTTTTAAGTGTTAATTAATACTTTAACAAACATAATATGTTGAACAAATTATAGTTATCGTCTATTATTAAAATTATAGGCAAAGTTGCGACAGATAACTGCACCTTATTTGATTTGAATCTTAAGCCAAATCTTAAGATCATGATGATGGGTTCTTTAGAAGAAGCAATAGAGGGTGCTAGAACAAAACCAGATGTAGGAGATGAAGTAATCAATGATTTAGATATTGAGGATGAAGAAGTAGATGTTGAAAACCAAGAGGTATAGTTTGTTTTTGAAATAATTATATATTTACACTAGAAACCGGACTCCTTTGCTGGGCAGAAGTTAAAATAAATTAAACAATTTTTACAATTTTCTAATAAAATAAAAGTAGCCTAAGTTACTCATTATAACATTAGCTATCAGCGAGTGAAAATTCCATCAAAATAGGTCCAGCCGATTCAGACATTATCCTGAACAAACAGACAAAAAAAATATTTTAGATGAAAGTCCTGTACTATCATATGCATTTAGTGAAAAGCTGTTAATTTGAAATTAAAAGCAGATACTATAATTTTATTTATATGTACTGATAGGTACAGTTAGTTGTTGTAGGTTATATAACATGTTTTTCTGTGCGAATGAGATCATCTATCCAATTATGACCATTGCATACAATTGCTTAACTTCGATGATTATGTACTTTAAAAAATAAACTGCTTAATGTTTTATATTGGTGGTTTATTCAAAATGTCAATTTTTACAGATATACTTAACAAAAATAAACAAAAGAGTGAAGGATTATAAAATAAATATTCTGAATGAGCCCCGACCGGGCAAGAAACTGCTTGTATTAGATATAGACTATACACTCTTTGATCATAGATCTGTTGCAGAAACTGGTATGTAAAAATTGTCAAACTAATATTATTTATATTTGCTTTTGTATTCATAAATATCAATAATCTATCTATCAATAACTGTTTAATTTTAAAATTTGATGCCGAAGTTATTATTTTTCTCTTAATTTTTTTAATTTTTTATTCACAGCTTATTTTATTATTGTTGCTTGTTCAAAATTATCAACAACTTATCAAACACTTACAGGTTATGAACTGATGCGTCCTTTTCTCCATGAATTTTTAACATCAGCGTATGAAGACTATGACATAGTGATTTGGTCGGCCACCGGGATGAAGTGGATAGAGGAGAAAATGAGATTACTCGGTGTTTCAACCCACCAAGACTATAAAATCATGTTTTATTTGGACTATCTGGCTATGATCACTGTTCATACTGCCAAATATGGAACTATTGATGTAAGTTCTTTGTAAAATTAATACTGCTGAGTCTTTTTTCTCTCAAATGCTTATTATTTATGAAACAATTTACATCTTATCACTTTCAGGTAAAACCACTTGGTGTGATTTGGGGTAAGTATCCACAATACAGTTCAAAAAATACAATAATGTTTGACGACATCCGGCGCAATTTTATCATGAACCCTAAAAGTGGTCTAAAAATAAGACCATTCAGACAGGCTCATTTAAATCGAGAAAGAGATAGGGAACTATTACATCTCTCCGCTTACCTAAAAGATATTGCAAATTACTGTGACAATTTTGATACTCTTAACCATAAAAGATGGGAGAAGTTTAAGCCCGATAAAAGAACTCAGCAAGTTGGCAATAAAAGAAAGGCAGACGATACTCTATCTGAACCGACAGTAGATTAGTTTTTTATATCTGTTATTGAGAAGAGCTCTATAGGTTAAAATGAGATTTTTTTTTTAAATAATAAAAAGATATATTTTTTTGTAATAAAGTACTCAATCCGTTTATTTGAAATATTAATTCAATTTGCATAGTCATGATTTCTTTTTGACTTTTCTTAATGATATTTTAATGTATTTTGTATTCTTATGGTTCAGTTTGTATCTTGTTTCAGGATTCTATCCATAAACCTATTTTTTTTTTTCTATTTTTCAATATGCATGTATCTATGTTATTTAAAAGTGCATTGACACGGTATTTTTAAATACTTTTTCAAAAATGAAACTTATTAACTACTTATTCAGATTTAATTATTTTTTTTTGCTTACACAAAATAAATCAACCATTAGAGCTCTTCAGATTAAACAGATATGTATAAAGCAATAAATTATCGCTTAAAGACTGGATAGAAGACTTGTGTTCAGTTTTATAGAAGAAAAGTATGTAGTTTCAATATAGATTTTTTTCTAAAAAAATATATTTAAAAAAGTTTGTTACTCAAATTTAATATGCTTAATGTTATGTATGTTATACGTCAAAAATATTATATTTATGAATAAATTTAAAATATTAGTCGAAAGGTTTTTATATGTTCTTCTATAATATAATCATTTTCTGATCCACTTCATGGCTACTTTACAAAGACAAGTAAAATATTTTTTACTAATATTAATTAACATAAAAATGTCCTTACGTTAGTGTTTACATCACTAAAATATAAATAAGAAAAAAATAAATTTTATAATTACATAATGTTTTGCGATATTTATAAATTTAATTTAAAATAGTTCTTCACTCACGATTTTTGTAGTAATTATACATAATGGTTGTTTAAAATAACGCAATAATTTATATTGGAATATTGTAAATTGATAGCAAAAAATGTTCTTCCAAATAAACACTTGCTTTACTTTAAATAAAAATCAAAGAATAAGATTGATTAAATCTTCCAGAGTTGTAAGCAACTTGATTCCATACATAGATTCACAAAATTACATAATTTTTTTGTTTTATTCATCTTTTTTTCGCAGTTTTGTACTTAATATCATAAAGATTTCTTACAGAAAATACTAATAAATTAATTTTCCTATTTATTGGATTTAATTTTAAACTTGCTGTTTGATCAAAACTAAATAAGCTTCGGTGACAAACACAAGTGATAAGAAACGAACAGATAGGACTGTTTTGTACTCGTTTTACTCATAAAAGAAGTACCACAAATTATATATTTATATTTGATAATAATGTAATACTAGCACCAATATTAGTAGGAATAGTGCCTTGTTAGTGATTTGTAGAATTTGTAATGATAACCGATAAAAGCAAAAGAAGTGATAATTAAAATTCTTAGTATTGTCATTCACGTCAAAAAGAATTAGTAAGTATTTTATTGTATTTGTTAATTAGAAACTGCGCTAGAAATAAATTATCATTTTGATGAATTAGTGTTTCATGTGTATTATTTATGATATGAAAATAAATTTTTAATATGAAACATATTTTTATTTTCCTTATTCAGTTGTCCTTTTCATCTTATGCCAACTTTTGCACATGGTGTTTCGTGTTTGCTGTTTAATAGCAAGAGAAAAAGATTATCATAATAAATTGTTGTAACTATTTCTTTTTACTTTTAGAATAGTAAGAAAATAGAAGTGAGTATTAAAAGTATTAAATAATTGAATATATTAATAACTTTACCTTCACCATTGACAATAAAAAAATAAATGATATAAGTTTTCACAGTTCACTTCAAAACATCATACCTGAACGAAAAATCAAAAACAACCATGAAATAATTTGTTAAATTATAAAAAAAGCGACTCAGTGGCGCACAATGCCGAATTATGCTGAAGCTTCATTGGAACGTGAATAATGTTTACAAAAGTTTAATCCTGTAAAATAAACTTGTTTACAGATCCGAATTTTAAAATAAAATTGTATTCATATTTTAAGGTCGAATATAAAAAGAAAGTAATTATTTATACCTTCATCCATATTTATATTTATTTGTTTAGCAGTTTGATGCGAGTATCACCCGAGAACAGTACTTTTGAAAGTGCTCGATTGTGCGAAGCGTTGCTGTAGTTGGAACTTGGAACATTCAACGTTGAGCATTATGCCGCATATATGCGCTCTAGTGCTGAATTGGAAAACTACCATTATGACTTATTATAAAAAACAATATATTTATTGAGTGACAACCCTATCAAATGAATATGACATTGATTGAAATTTGAATGGTTTGAAATTTGAATCAGTCACTTTTGACATTTCATTAATAATATTTTGCTGTTTGCATTTATAAATATGCGTATTAGGTACTTAATTTCGTATTTTGTAAGTTTCAGTTAAATATATACTTAAATTGATAATTGATACCTTAAATGATTTTGTTACGAAGTTTATTTAGTTATTTAAGTATAATTAAAGTGACTATAAGAAAGGTTTATTTTTTAAAACTTAAATAGAAAACCTGATACGTAAGTGAATTTTTGTAATGAAAATTTAATTATAATTTAAATGATTTCGATTTAACGACTTGTATAATTTAGCGGAGAACAAATGGACATTGATTTAGTAGGTGTTAGTAAACGAAACAATGTCTGTTATTACTGCGCAACCACGACTATCAGAAAATCATACTTTGGCCCCAAACGAAGACGTCATCAATGAAGAGAGCAATGATACAAACCTAATGGAAAATCAGGATGCATCTGATGATCAAAAAAAGAAAAAGGAAGGAAGGAAAATAAATGAAGAAGAATTAGAAACATGTTGTTGTCCTGCATTATACTGGATTGCAGAATGTACAGATTGCTGTGGTGAATTTTTTGCTGATTGTATTCAACAATGTTGTGAGAACTCGTCTCCTAGTGGTGGTGATGTTTCTAATGACACAAGTGGTTGTTGTGATCTTGGCTGTGGGGACGAGGGCTGTGGTGATGGTTGCTGTGATTCTTGCGATGATTAGAATTTCAAACCATTAAAGGTGGCAATTTTTTTATTTCAAACATCTGGAATTTTAATTACAAATTGTTGTTATATAATATTATAATCATTTCCTTAAAGAGAAGTAACTGTATATATTTATATAACTAATGTCTTATAAATTGTCCTTATTATGCTACATGTTACTATTGATATGAACTTATTTGATGTTAAGAATGTAATTGTAAAGCTGTTTTAATTTTTATAGAGGTTTGTTTATTTATAGTATAGATTTTATCCTTGAATAAAAAAAATGTGAGATGAATACTCAACTGAAGGTAGCAAGGTATTAAATTGTATACCATTCCACACTATGTGCCATATTGTACTGCTTTAAGCTACCAATAAATAAATATATGTTGGGACATTAACACAGCACCATCTAGTTCCGTGGTAAACTATGAAGCTTGTATTACGGATACCAGAAAGTTGATACACTATTTATATAACTTTAAATACATACATATTACAATAAGTAATGATATACTTTCTTTGGTGAATTGCTAAGTCATAATGCCACTAATATACTCTAAAATTCTTCCAATAATATAGACTTCACAATATGACATTCAATATCCAGCCGTTAGTTATTTGGCCATCTGGCCTAAAGCCCACCTGATATCAAACAAATATTTTTGCTTCATCTCTTGTTTAACCCATTACCATGTATTTTTGGGAAATAAAAGATGTTTGTTGTACCAAAATATTTTAGAAATGTTAATTTTAAGCGTAATAATTAATTAAGTTTGACATGTTAATTATTATACATTTTTTTATTACATATATTTAGGCATAAGCATGTTATTTTAATACCTCTTAGACAGGTTATTATATGTTATTTAAAACTTAATTATGAAATAAGTTGATATTTACAAAGTATACTATTTTGGATGCTTTTTAAATTTTTTAAATGCTTTAATGCAGTAGTATAGGAATTTCGAATGTATTGAAAAGATCTGTTGTGAAGACAAGTGTCTTCCAAAATGTTACATTAATCATTAATTTTGTCATGCTCAAATGGTGCAGTACTTTGTAAGTACTAATATGAAAAATTTATATAATAATTAAGAAAATTATATAGTTTTAATATGGGTTTACCTATATTTTGATAAAAAATATTGTCTTTCATACTGTATAATGTTTTATTATGATTTAAATAAATTTTATGATAATGACATCCTGACTTTTTTGTTACCAATCTTGCTGTTTGTAGAGTGTGTCAAACAATTGCCTGATCTCCCTCCCAATATCCCAGTAGCCAGACCAATCAGATGGGCCCAAAGTCCCCGCACTTACGAAGTGAATGCCGATATGTTTACCTACACTCGAGGTGAAAGATAGGCGGCGTTACGTGTTTCATTGTACATGCTTGCTAGTTTAGCGAGCTCCTAGACCACTGAAGTAGTTTAAATAAATAGAAAAATATTTGCATACTAAATTTTTTTTATTGTACCTACAAGGGGGCCAAACGGACAGGAGGGTCACCTGATGGAAAGTGGTCACCGCCGCCCATGGGCTGCAACACCGCAGGGCTCACAAATGCGTTGCCGGCCTTTCAGGAAAATATACGCTCTCTTCTTGAGGGTTACCAGGTCGTATTTGTTCGTAAAGACCGCCAGATATATTATATAACTATTTGTTTGGATTTCTCAGAGATGAGATGCTTAAGGAGTATCCTATATGTTGACCCGAATAACTAGCTATCATCATATCAAATTTCATCAAAATCTGCGGTGGTTTTCTCGTAATGCGGTCACAGACAGACAAACATTCTTAAATCTATAGATTTGGCCTCTATCGATAGTAATGACTACTACTCTATACTACTATATATTATATTTCAATAACATTTTTCTGAAAATTGAATTAAATATGCGAAAGCGAAGTTAGAAGAAAAGGCTATAAGGTAGTAAAATAAAACAAGTATTTGTAACACATTTGAATTTTACTGACATCAAATACAATAAAATGACTAGACACCGACAAGTGATAACAGTTTTTAAAGAAAAACACTTAAACAGTCGTGCTAATGAGTATTATAATTATTTAAAACTATACAAACTATGCACGTCCACTTACTTAATGATATTAAAGACTTTGAAATCGATAAGAATATTGAAATTACTTATTTTTTAGTTTAATTGCTAAAATATCTCATAATAAGTACACTGCTTGAAAGAATATACTTAAAAAAACCATTAACAATGTTTTTTTTTCACTCGAGTCATAAGTTTCATCCTCATGTTTAAGACGACCAGCGCAAAAACAAAATCACATTTTAAATAAACATTAATAAAATAATTAAATTTTAAGAATTTTTGGGTAGGTAAATACTTAACAATAATTATTTCATAAAAAATATTTAGATAAACCAGCACTCACAAATAAATTGGTATTAATATTAAATTAGACCGGTTCTGCGCTGACCGCTATCGCTATATATTGTATCGGTCAATGAAGGTTACATTATAATAGTCGCATTTTAATGTATCGAATATTAGTATTTAAGAATGTAAAAGGTGGATTTTCTGAGGTAAAAAACTAAGAAACCTAAGGCTTTGTTTATACGAAGCCAGCACTGGCTTGGCTAAGCCAGCGCAGATGCAGGCTGACTGGCTTCATCTAAACATCACGAGCAAAGCCAGCGTTGGCTTGTCTGCAGAGCTGGCGCCAGCTTACTGGCTTCGTATAAACAAGGCCTAACAAGTCGTTGTTACATTGAATAAACGAGTAATATGGGCGTATGAAGCTATTCATCCGTTGACGTTATTGTTGAAGTAAACTGTGCCTAATACCAAAAATTACATATTTATAAAATATATTTTTTCAACATAGCCTTTTAGTTTAGGCTTTAATGTAAATGTTTTAGGTGCTTACCAATCATGGAACATATTGCATTAAATATTATGGTAATAATGGCTTTATTATTTGAAAATTTATACTAATTTTGAATATTTATTAAGGTGTCTGCCCACTACACCGTCTCATACTATGACCGTGATGAACGTAGTGTAGTGGGCAGACAGACACCTTTAAGTCTAGAATAATTATTTATAATTAGATTATTATATATTGAGTGAAACAATTATAATTTATTAGATTTAATTTTATCATATTACGATATAGGAACTACAAAGACATAATCATAATACATTAGCTATATTATGTAGGTAATTAAACTTCAAAGTTAACTTTAAATATTTTAACTCCATGATACTTTAGACATGAAACATGTTCAAAGTTAGACTCTTAAAAACAACTAAAATGAAAATAAATCACAACAAGTTAGACAATTTTAATATATATAAAACAGCTTGCATCAAAATCGGGCCAACATTTACTACTAACATTTCTAGTACTGAGAATCGATTACCCGTTTACTTTACGCGTGGTTTCTCAGCAAAGTAGAATTTGGCTTTGCCTCTAATACACATCGTTGAAGATTTTAAACTGATATAAAGGAAAAAGTAGTTTGTCTTTGCCTTTATTACACAATGTTGCAGATTGAAATTGGTATAAAAGAAATATAATATCAAATGTGATGCCTATAGTATCGTAAAATTATGCGAACGCATTTTATTAGTATTTTAGGCATTATCCAACGTAAGGTAGACGGCAAACAAATATTTATCGACAAGATATAAAATAAGTTTAGTTTATGCCCAAATGGCACACCTAAGAGCTGCAGAATAAAGAACAAAATAATTCTTAAAAAAATGGGAATTACATATTTTTGCATTATATACCCAAAGCTTGTCAATCAAACCTCTTTGCTAGAGATAAAAATAATATAAAAGTCAACCGTATTATTAACTACTAGAGGATCCCGCGGCTTCGCTCGCGCTAAATCTAGGAATGAACCCGAGCGAAGCGAGGGTGAGTCGCTAGTACAAAATATTTAATAGTGACTGCAGTTTATAATAAAACACATTTTATTTATTCAAAATTTACATCTTATAATATATGCCTCAGATTGTATTCATAATAATAAGATAACAAAACTTGGTTATGCTTTAACTCTTCTTTATCCACCAAAAATATTAAATAAATATTCAAATAATAATAAGTATTGTGTATCAGTGGCGAAGAATGAAATTTTAGCAGAGGCCTACAGTTTAACCTACAGTTTTATAAAACAATTCACAAAAATAAAGAACGTAATCGTGATAATTTTTCCTTTTCATATTAAGGCAATTATCATTATTTTTTTAAATATATATAATATATATAAAATAATATTATAGCAAAATACAATTAACACATACTCAAATTGAATAATAAAAATATTATTATGTTTAACAGTATATTTTACAAACGAAGTACGTTTTAACTTTTAAGGATTTTTTATATATAAAATACCGCCATCTGCTAACATCTGTTTGAACGACTTCATCTTACTGAAGAGGTTGATTTATTATTTATTTATCAAGTGAACTACTAAATTAAACGTAAAATATGAAGATATGGGGGTTTATTTATTATATTTCAAATTATATTGGTTGACGGTTGTTAAATTACCTAACGCTTTTAAAATAACTTAAGCATAATTTCACTTGAAACACAAATTAAGGAATAATAAACATGAAAAACAAATTACATAAAATGTATTAAGTTAAATTCTAAATATTTTTATTAAAATATGTGACCTGCACTTTATTAGTTTATTAAAAGTTACGTAAAATGTAAGAAATGTAACCTTCTGGCAACACAGGTGTCATCCGATGTCAGTGACGTTTCGCTTGAGTGGCCAATATGGCGACTGCGATTTGTCTGTTATCACCATTAGAATTAAACGAAATACTCGACAATCCGAATTTTGCGGATATATGTTGTCGACTCGAAATGTTTATTTTTTCATGTTTTATTATTCAGCTAAGGTTTCGATCGAGTCTACCGTACCCCTTCACGGAATTATTAATATAGATTAATATTCTATGGGAAGCACTTGCCACCTATGTTGATTTGTTCACTCATTTCTACGTTATAATGGCAAAACTACATACCAAGACACTTTGCATTTATAATATTAGATAGATAGTTTTAAAAATAGGCTTGTATACAATTGTTGCGTGACGTTCAAAGTTGGACAAAGTTTGGAACTTTGATAACAGTGTGTACCTTACTTTATAGTACATAGAGTTAATTATTAATATCGAATATTAATTTAATTAAACTTAATATATATTTTTATTTTAAATTGGAATGAATAATTAAGTTATCTAATAACTATATATATAATAACTTAATCTAATAATTAAGTTATTATATATATAGTTAGTCGTGATACAATTTTACCTATTTAAAACCTACACACAGTATTCTTTAATACACTAGCACAAAACACGAATACGTGGCAGAAGAATATTTTAAATACCATAACAATAATTGTATTATTTTATATTCATATAAAAGCTATACAATGAACTATATAAGTAATGTTAACTATAAGTGTAAAATTTTTAGTTAATTTATTAAAATCGCTTTCAAAGCTTAAATACATATTAAGAGTCATTTACACAGATTTCCTCTCGAATTAAGAAAAAGTTTTAACTAGTTTTTTCTCACGAAACTTACAATTAATGCAGTGTGTAGTTCTACGATTTCTTACATAATTTTTTTTAAGTGTCGTACAAATTTATTTAAACCGTTGTAAAGCGATATTAGAAACTCGACTTTATTAATAATATACAAAATTCAAAGTCCGTAGAAAAAAAGTCTCAAAAGAAAAATAGTCCATATTCAAAGACAAGTATTAATCGTCTTTCATGGTATACTAATATATAAAAATCTCGTGTCACTGTTTCATATCGAACTCCTCCGAAACGACTTGACCGATTTTTGTTTTTTTTTTGTGTATTTTTGGTAGGTCTGAGAATAGGTCGTAAACTATTATTTATTCCCCTAGGGTCGCCCTCTCCAGATTTTTTATTTTTCACTTTTCTATGATGTAGCGTCACAAGTCTTATAATCCTACATTTTTATCTTAAAGGCGCAGGCGGAGCCGCGGGAATCGCTAGTACATTATAAATATAATAGTTTTTATGCCACTTTTATAATTTTTTGATTGTTTCTTCCAAGAAATGTCTATGTAAATGACCCTTAAATTCATAAATATAGCCGATAATAATAATATACGATTAAGAGAACTAACTTTTCGTACTGGATTTATGACTGGTTTTTTTATTGAATCTTACAATGTACGATATTCATAATTTATTTTGCCTTAAATGCATTATTTAGTAAAAAGGAAAATATAATCTTTCCTACTAAATGATGTATTTGTAATAATTTAACTAATCCACATTTTTTATCTACTTTATGTTAATTTGACTCTAAGGTTAGAAATGTTTTTGAATATATTATATAGTAAAATAGTTGCCAATAAACTACAATAAAATATAAATAGCGCTACCGAAACAAAAAATGCCTAGACTATTATAAGTATTACACATTTATTTATTATACAAAATATTTCAGCCACTAGAACTGCCATGCGTTCTCCATTTAATTTTAAATTAACGCACAATTTTTGAAATATAATAGTAAAACCACCTTAAATTAAACAAATTATTAATAATAAAAATCATTAGAATTAAATAGCGATGTAGCACGACACTAACTAAAGATAATTCACTACCCTTATATATTTTATTCGAGAATTGGATTTAAATATGCTATGGAATACTGTAAAACGTTTATATTCATTATTATGTAATTCTCAGTTAACATTAAAATATTTTTTTATTTTATATCAGCTATTTTTTTATTAATAATTAGAATTTAAGTTCTAAAATTCCATCAAATGATTAAAATACAGATATTTAAAATATTTAGGTATATAGACACGTTATTTTGTATTTTTCGATCTCTGAAAATATATAAGTGAATACTGTGTTAACTAATAAAAAAGTATTCAGGCATAATGTAGGAACCAGATTAACCATTTAAAATTACCCAAAAAGGCAAAATTAAATGGTTTTGTTTAAAATAAATAATTTTCGGAATCTATGGAACTATTTTTTTAAAAATTCGCTATAATTTTAACAAAAATATGAGCCCTAAATCTAATATAAATAATAGGTTTTACACATTATATAAACACATACCCTGTGTTATTTACGTTGGCTGATATTTCCATAAGAATCAAATTGCTATAAATTCGATTATTATTAAATATAAATAATTTATTAAGCACATAAACGAAATATTTATTTATTTATTTATTAATAAATAAAACAAAAAAAAACATTTGACAGCCCTATGCATTCGCTATTTTTAAGCTGTATTCATCCTAGCTTATAGATTATCTCAGTATATTATCTATACTCTTTGGATTATCTCTACCCTCCATATTATAGATATGTAGGTTTTATGACAAGAAAAAACTTTTAATTAGACTAAAATAAATAGAATGAATATGAATATAATTTAAAGTTTTATCTTAAATAACTAAGTAGGTTCTAAGAGACAGTAATTTTTTTAGACACCAATATTAAAAATGTTAATTTTTTCGAACAATATTATACTTATATATAGAGTATTTTTTTAATTGACAGCTACATAGTGAGCTGAATGATCAAAGCAAAAATAGCTCTTACATTTAATACTATAAAGTTTAAATTCATAATACGATATTTTAAATATATTAAATTTAATAAGAGACGATAATATTTAATTATGCTACTGGGACTAGAAGCAATTAAGTTGTTTAGTTAAGTATTAAGATTGACTAGAAGTTAAGTATGAAAATTAGGGATGTATCGATACGCACTTTTGCCGATATAATACAATATCGATATTCGCGGATAATGCAGGCTTCAAAAGATATATTAAGTAAAAAAAAACTATGGAATTCGGATTTTTACATAGAAACAAACGCCATTACAACTATTTAGAATGTTTACTAGCGAATTTTGGAAAATATAATTTAACAAAATATCAGTAATTATGTTTTGAAAATTATAAGTTAACAGAATCTAAATTTAAATAGTTTTCTCTGATTAGTGATGGAATTTATTCAGGAAATACACCTCACCTAACCTTAAATTATTAACAATGTGTCGGTGAATCGGCAAATACACTATATGGATCATACTGATATATTGGAATACTGACAATACAATATCGATAGATATCGGATACATCCCTAGTGAAATAGACTCAAATATTACGATTTATAGATAAATTACATATCATCCCCACCTAAACCCCTCCTCCAATGTAAGTTTATCTGTCGTTGCGTCTCTTTAGCGTCCGGAAAGACAGCTGGGCACGAAGCCAAGAGACACAGAAAGGCCAATTTGGCCCACTTCGGTGGAAGGTGTGTCATGCGGGTACTAAAATTATTTAGTATTGCGAAGCGCCCCTTTTTAGATCTTACCCAAAATATAAAGACTATCGAGTTTCCTTTTTTAAAAAAAGCAATTATAAGTATTAGTCAAAAAGGTATTCTTAAGTAAATATTATTGTTAAAATCACAAATTCAGGATCGCAAATAAACCTAGTTAAACCAATAAATAAAAATCCTTTAAGACAACACAAAGTGTTGCTATATACGTTACTTTTAAAATAAAATATTTGGTATATTTTTTGAACAAGTAGGTTTAAATTAGTAAAGCATAGATTGAAAACGTGAATGGACGAAGGTGATATCGCATTTTCGATTTTTCGCTGTTTGATGCATAGATGTCGGTGTTATCGGTGTATAAACAGTTTTAAATCTTAAAACAACCATATTTTTGACTATTATAGATCAGTCCACACAATTTGACAGCCATTTTGTGTATACAGTCAGTACATGGTATAATATTTGAACTAAATTTTCTCGAAATTAGAATTTTGCGAATTCACCTTCATATAATATAATAAATACAAAACAAATATTAATGTTCTAAATATCAGTTTCTTTGAAGATGTTGCATGGAGTAGTACTGAAATGTATAAAGCGTGTATTCGGAGATTCACCTTCTGGTTCCGAGTCATCTGTAGTCACGTGTTTAGGAGAATTTTCCGAATGAAATTCATGGCGGAAATTACCTGTAATATTATAATTATTATAATTGAAATTACTAATAATTTACTATTTTTATAATCATCAAAAGACGTTAAATAGAGATTATATAGAAAATTACACTTTTAAGTTAAAAAACTCATTTTATTTTGGGACCTCTATCTTTGGACTCAAACTATTTCATTGCTCTTTCTAATTCATTTCAGTAGTTTCAAACTACAGTTTGCTCTTGCAATAAAATTTTAGATTTTAATTAAATGTTAAAGCCCGAATTGACTGTAACAATTTTCCAATATTTAAAGTCTGTGGAACTGTTTAACTCTTGCTATTAACAAAAGGTGTCATTACTCGTTAACTATAAAAAGAGCAAAAAAGTAATAATTTCATTAAATTGATTGATAATTTCCAAAATAAATTTGTAATAATTGGTGTATGCTAAAATTATCTATTTTACACAGATTAGACACATGTAAATCGATTTTTCGAAAATCGATATTATTGTCGAATCGATTTATTTCATTCAAATTCACGTTTACAACAATTAAGATATTAATTAAACATAAAAGCACACAAAAGCTAATAACTAAAACAAAAACATACTTACAAGCAAAGCTTCAATGGTATTTTTGACATCAGAAACTATGGACTAAAGAAACTACAGAGTAAGCACTACGTTATTGGAAAAAGCATTTAATTTTTAGTTAATTAAATATAAGTACATGTTAGAAATTTTTGTACGTTTATTATCGTCAACGGTCATTAAACGGTAAAATAAATTATAAGGTAACTTTTATAAAAGAACTTTTTTGTAAATTTAAAATGAATATTATATTTATTGTTAAAATTAAAAAAAATTGCAATGATTTAATGACAGGCTAAAAAAATAAAATTAAAAACGTTTAGTGAGGAATGTTTATTTTTGAGTGTAAGTCTCTGTGACAAGATTCATTACAAAATACTTAGTGCTTTAAGAATATGAACTTAGAAATAAAAAAAAATGGTTTTGCATAATTTAAATAAAATTATATACTTTATTTAAATTTATGTAAGTATTTTTAAAGTACATTTTAAAATCAAAGATTAATAAATATTTAAAAATAATGTCTTTTCATTTTTATTGCACAGATAAAAAATACTACGATTTTTTTATTTCTAAGTCCTTAACTTCTAAATGACAATAAAATACCAGCCTTAAATATAATAAGGAAGCTTCATATCACAAACAATGCGTCAAAAACCTAATAATTATAAAATAATTATTATTTGTATCTATTTATTGTATTTTTTTAATAATTATTTTAAGTCCTATAATGTTTAAAGTATTTAGCGCCATTTTGTACAGTCCTAGTTATAAAAAAATAAGTATGTATTTCAACATAGCCTGTATGTTGGAATAGGACAACTATATTCAAGATCAACTTGAGCAGACTAGATTAAAAGACCATTTGGTACAATTTCACTTTTAAAAAGTTACATCATAAATAGCACAGCATAACTACGCTAGTGTCTTACATCTATTATGTACGTCGATTGCATTACTAAAATTGGTTAAGTATTCTCGTACAACGAGCTGTAGACTAGTTCGAGTCAAAGTATTCTGGCAGTAAAACTACATACTGTGATAAAAAATGTCCTACTATAATAAAATCTAATATTGCAACGTAAAATGCATGCTTAAATTAAATTAATACTATAAACACTCATGCGTCATACATCGGAGTAAGCGTCAAAACAAAAAAAAAACCATTTGGTTGGCTAATTAAGTGCTACAATTCAAGCATTTGCTTTGGAATTGATAATAAAATTAAGAAAAAAAAAACAAAAATGAGTGTGTTCGAAATTCAAATTTGAACACATTTAAATACAAGTGCGACGAGAATACAAGTGTGGTACAAATCTAAGCTACACACAAAGCGTATGTCAAATTTAAATTTCGAGTGTCAATTGCACGTAGTTTGGCAGAAACGATTCAACCCACAAAAAGTCCCTTTAGATTATAAAGGTTTTAAGTTAAGATGACGATTTCTGCTACGATGTTTTATGTGTAAAGTTGAATTCAATAAATATCTGCTTCTTCAAACTACCAGCAGTCTGGGTTATTACAGCGGTTTGCAAAGAGATACCTACCTTTATGAGGTTTGGTTCCCATAATTAAAAATCAATCTTATTTTTATAGTTTTACAGATGTTTTTCGCTGAATGAAAGAACCAACTGTAAAGACCTATTTGGCATAAAAAATATTTTTTGACCAAAGTGTGGATTGAGTCCTTTCTACTTAACTACGTCGAATTTTGTTTTAGAATAAGCCACAGTATGTTTGAGTAATTCCAAACGTCATGAAGTGCAACAATTCAAGCCACTACATTTACAGTTCACTTTACGCGCCCTCCGCCTACAGAACCCGTAACATTTTAATGCGAAACAACACAGACCACTTTTACTACCATCCGATTTGCAAGACTCCCTACTGTTCAATCTTTGTAATTCCGGTACATTTTTATCTTTTACTTTATCTTTCCCACTCAACAGCATGTCTAATCGAGATTTGAGTTGAGATGGCGATACACTTCTATCTCGCGTCAATTTATTCGATTTGCTATCGATATTTGGTGTATCGATTATTTCTGTGAATTCGTCAGAATCGTGTGATATTTCTGCATTGGGCGAGTGAGATTCAACACTTTCAGGCGTATATGGATCTAGACATTGTGTAGGACTAAGTAGTGATGTATCGATATCGTTAACAAATATGTCGTCACAACTCGAATAGTCAGCGCTAGTTATTTCTACGAATGGTATACCGGAAATGTTCTCGTTTAAAGAACCTGTTCTAGTACGTTTTAGTCTATGATCATCGGATAGTAATTTATCAGGATAACTGGAAGTATATTCGGAGTGTTTTAATTTCTTAGTAAATAAATCTGGGTCTGTAGGTAGGCGGGGTATTTTTTGTAGGGTGTATCTAGTTGCAGTTGAACATAAGGCACTAGTAACATTCTCACAACACTGTACGATACCTCGATCACTTTGCAGCATCACTCGCAGATAAATCGGCTGTGGAGAGAAATTTATCCACAATTGGTAGGAAATTGAGTTTTAAATTATTATATCGAAATAATCAACTAAGCATATACAGCGTAATTTAAAACACTACTTATAGTAGCCAAAGTTTATCTACTGTACAAATTACTTATTAAATCTTGTGAATGGTAGTTTTTAGTAGAAAATGGTAGAAATTGTAAAATATATCTTGACATGCAGTGGTAGATTTTATTTTATTCAGTTGAAAATACTAAAACTATTTGGTAGAAAATGGTAGTTTTTGGTAGCGTACCTTATGATCACCCATACACGCTGCGTCACCTATAACTCCATATTCAGATCGGCGTCGAGTAGGAACATCGACCAGTCTGCGTAATTCGGCCGAAGCCTCGCCACTTTTGGGCGATCCCTCTGATTGATTTCGAACTAATTTACGACGACCTGGAGATACTTCGGAATCTGAAACCCTGTAAAAGTTTCAATTAAGTAAATATATTTTATAAACTGTTTAATTTTTTTTTAATACGAATATATCTAAGATAAAGACACTTAATAATCAGGATGGTTGGCCACCAATTAAAAATAGGATATTGTTTTACATACATAACAGATAAAATGGTAAATAGTAATTAAACGAGTGACAGCAAATTTAAATGTAAACATAAAAATAACTCTTAAACTTATCGAGGTAAATGGAAACTGGTCGAGCTGAAGTGAAGTACGAAAACAGTGACTTTGAAAGACAGATTTTATTTGCAACAAAACTTATAAAGTCCTTTTTTAATCGACATCTGGTTAGCATAAGTGTTCTATTTTAGTTTAGTAATATTTTGCATGTTTCGAAACAACTTTATTACAAAAACTGAACTTTGAAATGAGACGATACGTCAACCATGTTAGGCGAAATCCAAAAAGAAATAGTCTACGAAAAGGTTCATCGTCCATAGATATTATACACATTTCTCAGCGTGGATATAAGAGCGTGTTCAAAAAAGAACTTGGAATATTTAAAAGTAATTCGCTCTAACCTTTTCCATACACGCTTTATAAATTACTCAAGTCAATGTAATTATTGTATAAGGTAATATTTTGTAATTATTATACGACGGTAATTCACCGTCGTTCCGCTCGGATTCGTCTCTAGCAATGTTTTTAAAGTCAGTATAGATTTCTACGAAATCCGTCCAGTTGGTTTCCAGAAATGTGGTCACCAACAGACACGACGGACAGACAAAAATTCATAAAATACACATTTGGTCTATGTATCGTTAAATTGACTATTTCAATTAGATTTTCGATTTTAAAGGACTTTTATTATTGAATAGATTATAACCATGTTTTTCAGTAAATTTTCTAGTCACTCGTTTAAAAATAACAATGCACTTACAATACCATATACAATACATACACTTATAAAAAATGTGAAGTCATCGCATATCATGTGTGACATTTAGAACATAAAATTAAATATAAAGAAATCAAAAACACATATTTTTTAAAATGCTTAATAAAATTAATTTTAGTTAATATTTACAGATGTTATGTTTACAAATTCAATTTAAGAGAAAAAACATCGACATTCCGATCAAAATAAAACCTTTTTACACATTATTTTATTATGTTATTTTTATTTATTATCTGTTAAAAATATTTAATTTAAATCAAGGAAAACATCTGTGGGCATGTCAAGGGTAAACAACAACCGTACCACAACTTACTGTTTTTTGCATCCGAAAAATTTGCCTTTCAACCTGTAAAATTAGTCAACTTTACACTACGGTTAATTAGATATACTCGTACATCCGAATAAAAATTCAATTCGATCCTCGAAAGCGTGAATGAAAACTTATTACAAAAATAAAAATATATAATGTGTTATAGTATATTTATACTTAATGTATATGTATTTAAAGTTATATATGCGTAGTGTATTAACTATCTGGTATCCGTAACACAAGCCTCGTAGCTTACCACGGGACTAGATGGCGCTGTGTGTAATAATTTACTAACAATTTTGCTCATTCATGCGTATCAATTATTGGTTTATAATTAATGGTTCGTATATACTTCTATATATGTAATATACATGTATATGTATATACTTCTTGTATGTATATACTTCTATATATGTAATATCGACTCAGATACCCAGCTATCATTATACCTATAAATTAATTATAAATGAAACTATCCTTTTGGAATTTGGCCGAATTTATTTTGTGATTAGTGTCTCTCAGATATACAGGATTCCTTACGATATTGTACATCACTCTAAGACAAGTGGTAATCAATAATCATGTTAAAAATGATTCACTTATAAAAATACCTAAGATTTGAACCCACATCACTAAATTTCCCAATCACGTTACCACTGAGCCACTACTGCATCCTTATTAAGCCAATACAACAATAAGATAATCTATACTACTATATAAATCTGTAGTCTGTCTGTACACTCAATTGTGCTATCGAATTTCGTCATAAATATTCGTTTCATGACTCACTGACATCAGTTTTACCATTTTTGAAAATTTTGTCTGTATGTCCCGCTATAACTCAAGAACGGTTGAGCCGATCTTTATAAAATTGGTATACAGAAAGAACATGTGATTGCGCAAATGATATTGCCGGTGTGTGTGTGTATGTGTGTGTGTGTGTGTGTGTGTGTGTGTATGGTGTGTATGATATGTATACCAGTCATTTTATCTATTATCATTTGTTTAAAAAGAAAATGTTACATTAATTTATTACCTGCAATAAATATATTCAAAAAAAAGTATGGCTTCCATTTATAATAATAATTATTATTATTATAACTAATTTTACATAAATTTTAAAACGCCCAGCGAAGCGGGCAGTTAACAGCTAGTAATCGTATATATTCTCACCGAGCATTGATGGCGTGTTGCAAACTGGTGGGATCCGCTATACTTTTCCTACTGACGTGGATGCCGGGAACACTCAGCGCGTCTAACTCCGCCATACTGCTTTTCTTTTCGAGAACTTTGTTTGGACTCATCTGTGAAACAATCGACTATTATCACTACATATTATAAAACAAAATTTTTCGCCGCATCTGTGTGTCTTGTTCAGGATAAACTCAAGAACTTGTACACCGATTTTCATACCGTTTTCACCAATTCTAGTTTAAGTATTCTTGTGAATTTAGACCAGAAGTGAGCTTTCTCTATAAAAAAACAAGCTTACTAAATCGACCTCAATTTATTTTAAGAATCTCAAAACGCTAAAACACAATTAAACTAACCAAAAAGACAACTAAGCTACCAACAATGATATTTTAGCAAATAAACCAACAGAGTAACGACCTAACAATGGTACCACCTCAGACCAAATAAAAAGTAAAGACGGAACTCTGCGAACAGAAAAGTGAGGCCACCTTTTTAAACATGTGTTGCGTGGGCCGGTGTTGCCATGATAATTTAAATTACCCTAAAATTACAAAAATAACGTTACTAATTGATGACGTCATAACATGATATATAAAGTGTCTTGGTGAGTTGTCGGTATAAAGTAGTGATGGTAGGAGAAAGTAAATGGAAAAAGTGGTTCAGAAATAAAATTCGTTATGATTTATCCAATTTATTTTATTTAAAAACCTTTATGCTGAATTAATTTCTTGTATGATTGCCTTTTACTTTCGACTGATTTGGAAATAGTATCTAGCTTAGCAATATGGTGGAACCTAATGCTTAAGTATTTTTCAATTACACACCGAATCAAATTAAGTTTATGTTTCTGCCCAGCATATTCATGTTTAGTCTCTTTTATAAAAACCTGGTTGTTTCCAATGTATCTCTTCAAGATATTCATAACAATAGTGCGGTGTTGATATTCTGCGGTTACTGTGATAATTTTGAATTAATAGTTTTCGTACCACAACTGACTTAATAACGTAACGAATAAAACTTTAGTAATTTTTTTTATTTTGCTATTAAATTATTGTTCGAGCCGATTTTGATAACATGGATATATAATATTGTGAAAACCGTTAGATAAGAATCTATCTCGATAGATTGTAATCCATCCAAATAGGGTAAACAAAAACACTTTATACTGGCAACATTTGTGTTCCAAGCAATAATCTTAAAATTTTATTTTGATTTATTGAAAATTATTGGTTTTCAAATTACTTACGTGTGAAATGTGATTCCATCCCGCTTTTTATCTTTTGAGGATTGATTCTTACACCCTTTCACAACACAATTCGGCATTTTCGCTTGTAAATTTATATTTTCTCAAAACGTGTTGCTCCCACGAGCCGCGATATATAGACTGACAAGGCAAGGCGTAGTTTCGTTGTACGAGTGTGCGTGTAATTGTGTATGTACACGGCGAGGCGTAGTTTGACCGGCCTCACTTTGCTGTTCGCAGAGTTCCGTCTATACTTTTTATTTGGTCTGAGGGTACCACGACAAGTGTCTAAACACAACTACCCCCCGATGCCGGTTATGCATCGGCTTTTATAGTTTTTTCCCCACTCCAACATCCTCTTTTCTGTTCATCTTCCATAGTATATAATTTGTCAAGTTTATGTATAAATTTACTAGCGGAACCCGTTGTTTCGCTCGCGCTAAATCTAGAGACGAGTCGTAATTATACTGTACAGAATTTCAAAATTAAATTTTGTGCGTATATTTGTCGCTCTTTCATGGAGATTCTGTACACATATAGACTGGAGTAACACATTAGCTACTCGTACTGTTGTTGCTTACCACCGCACTCATAGTCACTTAATAAACCGTTAGGTCGTTCTTTAGTATGGAGATTCTCGACTTAATGTCTCGACTTAGTGGGTCACACCCACGAAGTAATAAATTTTAGTTTTCACTAAGGCGTTTCGTGTAAACTAGTTTTGACTTGTTAAAACGTGTTGTAACTAAAAACGGGTTTTAACTGTAACATATATAGGTATAAATATAAAGTATACCTGAGCGTGAGCGGTGCGCGCGGGAGAAGCGGATCGCGCCGGACTACTGTCTGATGAGGACACTCTACCGCTACCGCTGTCTGAATCCGCTACTGACTTTCTGTTAAAAGAAAACAATAACTATACACGGACAAATGGAGTTTTTGGGGTGCGTCAAAAAAAGAGCGTGGATAACAACGGTACTTTTGTTTTTTTTTTGGAATTTTTTTGAAATATAATCGTGAATAATGACGTATGTTGTGATAGTGACATATTGAAGGTATTAGATAAAAAAATAATAATCTAGTGACATGTTGCGGGTATTTTTATATGAATTTTTTTTTTATCGTGCGGGTAGACTCGACTTTGGTCGAAACAAAGTCCTCTTGTAAATTAAATAAACATCCACTTGATATTGTTTATGTTTCATCTTATCGTGTGTATAAGTGGCTAGCGAGAAATGTAACTCGAATACCTTATAACATAAACAAAAAGTTCTGAGAAACGATAACATTCGATCTCAAGTGTCGCGCGCTCATAATCACTTCGGGAAACAGCGCACGCGCAGTTTTTTGTGCATTCGGGAAAGAAAAGGTTAATAATCATTTATTTATTATAATCAATTAATATAATTAATTATTAATTATTATTAATTATTTTTATTATTAATAATTATAATCAATATTATTACTACATGTTGGCTGTTTGTATTGATGCTTGTTATGCTAGCGGTCGCGGGTTCGAGTCCCGAGAATTTGTGTGATGATTACAAATGTTTGTACTCTAGTCATGGGTGTTTAAATTTATAATATGTATGTACTATCAACTATCTGGTATCCATAATATATGCCGCATAGCTTACCATGGAATAAGATGGTGCTGTGTGTTAATGTCGTAACATATTTCTTAATTTATTCATAAACCATGACGTCACGTCCGACAAAATGGCGGACGTTTAAAGAATTGATATAATATTTTGAAATTATTTTTTACAACATTTTAGTTTATGCGACCTACATTTTTTATAATAGAAATTTGTTGAAAGATCAAATAGCGTAGTGAAATTATTTACGAGTATTACAACAAAATTAAACTTACTTAGAGCTATGCAAGTGCCTATTATCCCCACTCCTGGCATCTTGCTGAATGAGAAGTCTGGCAGACTGAGAGAGCAGCACTCGATCACACCAGGCGGGACATCTAATTATCATGTCGAACTATTATTTACTTATTAATTACCAACTAAGTTCGTCTCTGGAGAAAAACAATACACACAAAACTAGTGAACGAACCCGAGCGAAGCCAGGGCGAGTTACTAGTATAATAAAAAAAATATTTACCTTGTCTTCATATAATGCGTGGGGAGATGTATGTCCTCTTCAAAGGGGTAAGATGGAGGGAATTTGACTGGATACTCGTACAGATGAGATCTAAAGGCTTCCAATTCACGATCGAATTTTTGGAGCTAAAAATAATTTTAATATTAATATTTCATATCATTTCCAAAACTATAAAAAATATTTACTAATATGATATTTTCATATGCGAATTTCTTATATGATTACCACT
The DNA here is from genome assembly GCA_951802675.2 of Boloria euphrosyne. Classification (NCBI taxonomy): domain Eukaryota; kingdom Metazoa; phylum Arthropoda; class Insecta; order Lepidoptera; family Nymphalidae; genus Boloria; species Boloria euphrosyne. Next base: position 7,476,016 of record OX637893.1, read on the forward strand.
TGTCTTACGGTGAAGGAAAACATCGTGAGGAAACCTGCATGTCTGAGAGGACCTAGCAAGTCTTCGAAAGACATGTAAAGTTGGCCTGGTTATAAGGAAGGCCCACGCCCAGCAGTGGGACGTTAAAAAGAGCTGGAAAAATACATACAATGACGTACCCAAGGCTCTCTAAAAATCTTCTGATGGTCCACATGAGAGAACTCCTTCTTGCCAATAGTAAGTACTATGCGGTCTTCAGACTTCGATCGGTACTGAAGTTTAGAGGTGTCAACATTTGTGCCGTTTTGTAGGCGACATGCTGTTAGCTCTTCGGTTACTTTCTGGAATTAAATATTTTTTTATAGAGCATTATCTATATTATCTCCCTTTACTCTCTATACTCTTGTCTTCTCCATTCTACGTGACATTGGAGAAGTAATCTGTGATCTACTGACACGCTTTGAAGTCTTACAAGAATTTACAAGAGAATCGAATTGTTTTTTTTTTTTAAATAAGTTCGTATAAGGTTTTTATGATCACATCTTGATTAGAATATATATTTATTACTCCTTCATTAAATCGGCTGATCAGATTTCAATGAAATTAAGTATAACTATAGACTATAGTCTGTGGTAATTAAATAATAATAAAAAAATTACAAAATCCAATCTAAAAACGCATAAATCATTAAAATCGGTTGACCCGTTAAACGTTAATAAGGAAACATAGTAGGGTCGGTCATACAGGTCAAACACATAACCCTACTTTAGACTTCGCCGCAGTCGGTTAAATTGAAAAGGCACAGTTAATATAATAATTATTTACCTTAACAACACCACCTGTGTCGGTTCTAAAATTAAAATCTCCGAATATAAAGTACGGGGCCGCGTTCACGTCCGAGTGGATGTGACGGAGGGTGTGTCTCAACGCACGCCTCCGACTTCGTGAGTAAACCTAAAATAAAATCAAAACATACCTACTTAATTCAAATGGACTTTTACAAGCACTTTTGAATCATCACTTTTTACATTATATATAGCTGTAGATCTGTGAGGAAGTTACAACCGGCTTGGAAGGCTGTTCTGCTGAGAAGTGCCAGCGAGAAACTTAACAGTTGCTCATTTTAAAATAGTATAGGATTACAATTTTGCAATACATTAATTATGTATTTATCGTACGTGAGACCTAACCAGACATTAATCCCATGTAATAAGCTTTAATTAATTATATATGTTTAATTTTATGCTTAAAATTGTATAAAGGATAAAACAAAAAACAAAATAAATAAATGAATGAATGAATTAATGAATGAATAAATAAGTAAGTAAGTAAATAAGTAAATAAATAATTAAATAAATAAATTAAAAATAAAAAAATAATGAATAAATAAACGAATAAATAAATAAATAAAAAAAACATGAATAAAAAATAAATAAATAACAGTTATGAATTTATTTTGCACGCAAGTAGTAAGCAAATTTTAATGAAACTTTAAAGTAATATAGCTTGTACATTAGAATAACATACATGTGCTATAATTTATAAATACATTATAATACTTAATTGAATGTAGGTACCTACATGTGCGGAGTGGCAGAAAACGCAAATTCTCCTTGACTTTTTTTACATTGAAATTAAATACCCGCATCATTACTTTACAAATACCTACAAAATACTGTGCAGTAGTAGGTTAATGAAAAGTAGTATGAGTACCAATACGTTTACATTTGATAATATATCGAAAGCTGTTATACCTATGCGTCACGTTTAAACAGTTTGTAGCACAAAAAATTAAGGACTCATAAAAAATTGCGAAAGCCATAAGACCTTAATCCGGCCCTGTCGCAAGATCGTCGTCCCTCGTCATCTATACGTCAAGCGGATTTCGTGATGAGTGAGCGACCTTTCGCTTTTATATATTTAGAATTTAGGAAGATAATTATAATTCCTCACAAAATAGACAAAAAGTACCTAGAAACCCAAGCGACCAAATCAACCGGGAATATGACGTTAATAAGGTTAATAAACGACGTGATAACCCAACCGTATAGCGAACATTTAGAAAACCAAATGAAGAAGGTTCAAATCCCTGGTCTTGTACCTATATATTCATGAGCGAATTTTCAACATGATCACTTATTGATACAAAAGCATCGTAAGGTAATTGTATATCTTGATAGAACCTAAACAGTAGAAGCCAGATAACACCAACTTGCATTACTAAATGGTTTAGGAAATCTGAATAATCGTGCAGTATATTTTAGAGAATGTTCGGATTAAATTTATAAGCTCTGTTACACTAAATTATTACTATAGAACTATTTTTCCTCTCAAACGATTATGATTGCTGAAACGCATTCAAAACGTCGGGAATCAAAAATGTAAATAAATCCGCGAAAAAATTTAAAAATATAGTTTTATTTAAAATGTTTAATATTAGCGTCTTAGAAAGTTTTACATAAATATAAATATGTAGGGACATTATTACACAGAGCGACATCTATTTCCGTGGCAAGCTACGAGGCTTTTGTTACGGATACCAGAGTTGATATACACATATTATATAACATATATACCTACATAAATTAAACTTACTACTTACAGAAGGAAATGGTTCCATTGCCAATAGATTTGATGCATCATGGAAGAGATGTATATTGATGAACTCTACCGACGTACCGCGGATCGTCCAGCGAGTGCGTAAGAACCCTTTGCGCGACCATTTACACTGGAAATTCACTGATTTTGTTAAACAATAACTTTTGATATGTTTACTAGCTGACTTGGAAGACTTCGTACTGCCTCAATCGATAAATAAAAGACCTAAACTTTTTTTTTATTTCTATTCACCTTTTAAACCTTCTCTGGACTTCCACAAATAAATAATTTAAGACCAAAATCAGTCCAGCCGTTCTCGAGTTTTAGCGAGAGTAACGAACACCAATTCATTTATATATTTTGGATATATGGCTTCTTTTGAAAAGTTCACATTAGAGCAATGACATTGATATAGACATTGATATACTAGGAAAAAAGGTGTAGATACGTCATACGCGCTCAAAAAGTGGCACACTAAAACTAGGTAAAATTGGCCTACCTTGTCACTTGTCAAAAATGCCGTGTGTGATGAGATTTTGCACCAACTATACTAAAAAAACTTCCAAAAGCCAAGGAATCACTTATCATTCGTAAGTACATATTACAATTCACATGGTTTATTTATTATTTTACAAATAATCAGTAACTATTCTCTAAAATTTTGTCTCTATTCGCGACGATACAAAGAGCTATATAGTTGTTTCTTTTTCGCACGTATGCTTAGACTTGCCGTCCTACTTTATCTGAACTATAAGTGATCATATTTTATTAGTGTGGCGTCTATTATACGTGTGTGCGTTTTGTGCCATTTTAAAACACCGTTTGCCTTGTAAGTGACCTATCTACACCTTTTTTTCCTAGTATATCAATGGATATAGACATATTTTTTCTAAAAGAAAATACTATTTACTAAAGATATACGAGTACACAATGCATGCAAACGTCAAGGATGTGTTTATTTAGATGTTTTCTGTTCCTCTTTAGAAATTCTCACACTCTTTATTATTTAAAATAATATTTAATTAGTGATTTCGTCCTGGCCGCCATCTTCCACGTAGAACGTGGCCTTTTGAGCACTTCGAGAACAGAGGATGTAACACCGTCATTTTAACTAACTTCACGTTACTATTTGTGTTTTAATTGGCCCGACTTGGGACTCAAACTCAGGACCTCTAGGCTACCTCTAGACCTCTAGGCTCTAGACTAATAAGTACCTGCCGGTGCTAGCTTACCTCAGGAAAGAAATGTTGTGGAAACTTTGCCTTCTCCTTCGTAGTGACCTTTTCAATGTTGCCACTATTGATCTCCTTCCCTACTACATCTACATATGACTTTAGTTCAAAGTCCCATATTTTGAGATCAGTTAGAGTGGAATGCGCGAAGTACATGTTGCCTAAAGCCTAGAATAGATGGAAACATTAAGATTATTATTATATTATGAAAAACATTAAGACAGCAATATTTTTTAGGACAATGACGTAAAATATAAATTAAAATGGTATATTTTAATATTTCTATATATACATATATAATAAAATTATAAATTATTCAAATCTGATTGAATCTAGTATAAGTGATGTAAGTTTTAGGTTTTTTTGTCAAATACCTATCTCTAATTGATGTCAAATATCTACAATGCCAACATCTATTGGGATTTAACATTAATTACAACTTGGTACACTACACGGGTTCCTGAGAAAAGGAATCGGACGGACAAACAGACAGACGTGCAACCATGATCCTATAAGTGTTACATTCTGGTCCACCACGCTGGTTAAATACCGCTTTGCGGACTAACATGTCCTTTGAAAACATGATAGTTTCTCTCAGACATACATATTCCTTTACGATTTTTTCCTTCATCGTAAGACAAGTGGTAATCATGTTAGCAAGCATTTGCTGAACCTTTTATATAAATTTATAAGAAATGCATGACCCAGGATTTGAACCCGCTTCATTCGATTACCAAATCGAGCGCGTTACCACTGGGCCACCACTGCCTGATACAAAATACTAATTAATTTGTAATGAGGAGCTTAACGTAAACCTAATATCATTACATTGATATCCGATATCATATCGCGTATCGTATACCGCATACTTTCAAATCGATTGCCAATATTACTAAGGGGACCTAATTACCTAAAGATCTATCCTTTAGATCTGAATATAATTAATAAATAAAAGTTAAGTATTGCACGTAAATTGACTGCTTTTAAATGACTTTTAGAAGATAAATATATTATGTATTTTATTACTAGCGGTGCCCGCGGCTTCGCTCGCGCTAAGAGTGAATAAAATAAAAATTTTTGCTTATATACTGTTACTTATAATGTACCAAGGACTGATTCCCCATTTAAAGTTCTGGCCCTCTTTTCTGAAAACTACTGTGTAGCATCCTGCCGTGCCGCCACTGCTGCGCAGGCTGCGCTTTCTAAAACTTATTTCCTATTTTTAACCAATTTTGCTACTATGTGTATCATAATTCCTTTGTGTGTTTTTCGTTAATGATAAACTGATGTACGTGGTTCATTGTTATGGACTTATGGTAAAAATTACTGTTAAATATTTTTCCTACGCAACGCAAATTGTGCCACCCCCGTTAACCCCCATAGGGGTTGATTTTCAAAAAATGCTTAGATATGTATCTCATAATTTGTATTGCAGAGCATTATTTCAGTTTCACGCAAAATATTTCAATAGAATTAAATTTCCCATACAAACTTAGCCACCCCCTTTAACCCCCAATGGGGGTGAATTTCGAAAAACCCTGAAATACGTATTTCATCATTTGTACTAAAAAGCATTAATTCAAAGTTTCATGCAAAAATGTGCAACAAAAATATTTTTCTCATACAAACTTTGCCACCCCTTTTAACCCTTTTAGGGGTTGAATTTCCAAAAAATAATATGCCTATTTCCTTCTCATGAATGCAAACTATCTACATACCAAATTTCAGCAAAATCGGTTGGGTGGTTTAGGCGTGAAAAGGTAACAGACAGACAGACAGACAGAGTTACTTTCGCATTTATAATATTAATATTATTATATTATATACTAGCGGTGCCCGCGGCTTCGCTCGCGCTAAGAGTGAATAAAATAAACATTTTTGCTTATATACTGTTACTTATAATGTACCAAGGACTGATTCCCCATTTAAAGTTCTGGCCCTCTTTTCTGAAAACTACTGTGTAGCATCCTGCCGTGCCGCCACTGCTGCGCTTTCTAAAACTTATTTCCTATTTTTAACCAATTTTGCTACTATGTGTATCATAATTTCTTTGTGTGTTTTTCGTTAATGATAAACTGATGTACGTGGTTCATTGTTATGGACTTATGGTAAAAATTACTGTTAAATATTTTTCCTACGCAAATTGTGCCACCCCCGTTAACCCCCATAGGGGTTAATTTTCAAAAAACGCTTAGATATGTATCTCATAATTTGTATTGCAGAGCATTATTTCAGTGTCACGCAAAATATTTCAATAGAATTAAATTTCCCATACAAACTTAGCCACCCCCTTTAACCCCCAATGGGGGTGAATTTCGAAAAACCCTGAAATATGTGTTTCATCATTTGTACTAAAAAGCATTAATTCAAAGTTTCATGCAAAAATGTGCAATAAAAATATTTTTCTCATACAAACTTTGCCACCCCTTTTAACCCTTTTAGGGGTTGAATTTCCAAAAAATAATATGCCTATTTTCTTCTCATGAATGCAAACTATCTACATACCAAATTTCAGCAAAATCGGTTGGGTGGTTTAGGCGTGAAAAGGTAACAGACAGACAGACAGACAGACAGACAGAGTTACTTTCGCATTTATAATATAGTATGGATTATAGTATGGATGTTTGTACAACACCTAAAGCTTAATGCATGAAATGACTCGGTGGTCTAGGATCCGAAGGTCTTCAGTTCGAGAGCCGGGTCGAACCAAGTCCAGTTTAAACATTTTAGAAGACTTTATTCGAACTAAATTTGAAAACAATCAATCGGGCTCAAATATTTTCGGATTTATAATCTGAATAAGTTTTAAGATTTGAAAATTGAGAGAGAAAATATATTAAATATTTAAAATGTGAACAAATATCGCAGCTACAATATAAAATTACAAAGTATACAATTGCTTTGAAATATAAGAGTCCATGCAAAAAGCGAACTTTCGATCGGCCGATAGTTTGGTTGATTGCATTAGTATTGAGATGTATGAAAGTGCGCACATTAAAACGATTTGGTACGGCTGACTAAAAAGTATGATTTGCTATATGATTTCCTTCAAACTAAACAGTCGGCCAACTATCGGTCGATGCTTAATCAGTACGGCGGGCTTCTACGCGCGCATACAACGTACTGTTCAGTCAGCCAGACTTTTAGTTTTTTCGAGTTTTGACACCGGAATGCCAAGCTTATAGTCTAGAATCCCACAGTAAGATTACTACGTACATCGCGTTTTTAAATGAAATTTATTTTTTATATATTATTTTAATTAACAATACTAGCGGCCAAATTTTAAATGGCAACCTGACCAAACCATATTCTCCTAATTTATAATAATTTATGCAAAATAAATTTCAATCAAATACGCGATGGACATAATCTTGCGGTGGGATCCTAAGCTAAGAGCTGTCGGCGGATAGTCGGTCTAGTCTGCGCACCCAACGAACCCAACAGTTTAGTCGGGCCAGTGTGCGCGCTTACCCGACCAAACTATCGGCCGACAGAAAGTTCGCTGTTTCCGAGGGCTCTAAGACTCGAAATTACTATTGCGACCCACAAATAGACAATTTTTATTTAAAGAGAATATTTTTTCATGTGAAATATGTTTATAAAACACTTTTAAAGTATTCTGTACACATTTATAATTCCATTTTATTCAGGTTAATAAAGCATTATCTACAGATTTCTCAGTCGTGAGATAAGTTTTCTAGAAAGTGAATGTTGTATGAAACATTCGTTTAACATATTTATTACTGTTTTATAGCTGCAATTATATGTAATGTATTTTATTATACGAACTTTTATAGGGTTAATTACTTAATTAGATGCTTATTCTCGCTTCGCTCAGGTGCGTTTTTTATTAAGTGGTGGAACTTTTATTCTTTTTCTATACATATACGATGTATTAGGAATTTATTTGGAAAATATTATTAAAATAGTCATTATTAATAACGATATAGGCTGAAAATATGGATTTCTGAATTTTTGTCTGTCTGTCTGTGACCGCATCATAAGAAACTCACTGGTTATCTGAGGCACAATGTAGGATGAAGAACTAGGAACTATTTACTGCAGAAAAATATCTAATTTTTGAGACGTTTATATACCTACTAATCGTTGAAACGTATCACTAGTACATAATATTTTAGGTGTTTGTATAAAAGAAAACTTTTCCTAATAAGTAAACCAGTTGACTCACAGAGGCTATGAGCCCAGACTAGGACTCGAATCCAAGACCTCCCAATCTGCTATACTTACTACACGCTAGACACACAGACGTAGCAGTTTTTACCACATATCTATGTACATATATTCTTTCAGCAAACAACTATTTCTAAGCGGTATAAAACGGTGTAAGAGCTTCTTAAATCCATCTCAAGCTGTAATGCTTGAAAACTTGAGGTTTCACATTTTTAGAGCTTAAAGCTTTTCCGTTCACGAAACCTTGACATTCATTTTAATTGCAAGAGAATGTTATGTAACACAGTCTTGTAGGAAGTTTATAAAGATATAAAAATAATACGATAAAGTTCGCAAAGCTTTTGCAAAATAATTATAAATGTACTTGACTTGAACATATATAATATATTTCAAAATCAATTTTAAATGTAATTTGAAGTTCCTTATATAGATACAATCTTTTCTTGATTTTTTATGATTAGAACAACTTAACAAGTACGTATATAAACCTCTGAGATGTCAAAAACGAATGCTGCATTCGAAACGCCGGAAATCAAAAAATTTAATAAATCTGCGACAAAATACAAAAATATAGTTTTATTTACAATGACAAATTTAAACCTTTGAATTTATTCCTCTACTAGAGACTACAAAAATAGAAAACATAAAAAAATAGAAAAATAGAATACGTACGTAATGCAGATTCTAAGAACATTGTCAGTTATACTTATATATGGTGAATAGGATATTCACCATCTACGTCATCGTATAATTGTTTCTTTACATTCATTACTGTTCTAAATATTATGATTTACTTGTTTTTGTTCGTATGATAACAGTAAACAGCTACAGGATATGCTTTGAAATACATATTATATTATTAATTCTATGAGTAGGTACATAGGTATAAATAAAATTGAAGTGTCTGTTTTTAATTGCAAATTAACAGCTTTTCACTCAATACGTATGAAAGTATATACGGTACTTCCATCTCTCTGTTTCATCTCTCAGATCATCTGTTTGTTCCGGCTAATCTCTGAAACGGCTAACCAATTTTGACAGAAATTTCACTCGACTTAGGCTACTTTTGTTTTAGAAATTTATTTACTTTACTGAGAATAGTAATGTATTTCTTACACCATCAGAAAGAAGCGATTTTAACGAACAAAAAGCCCAAAGACTTAAAAAAAAAAATTTACGTGCGATTTTCGATTGAAAACTATATTGGTGGTGGAAGTGATTTGTTATGAACTTTATTTACTTACGATAAGGCATCTTCTACACAATTATAACAATTTGAATATTGTTTAGTGAGGAACTATTAAAATTAGCACAATTCCTTTAAAGGTGAGTTCGTTCAATAGCTTTACGTCATACTTTGAGTTGCATTCCTTTCTACATTCCGTTATATACGTAGTATATCCGTAAACGGCTAATTACATACGCAAATATATGTTCTTATATTTCTTATAAAACCATGGAAAAATATTTGAAATAATATAAGTAAAGGAGGTGAGTCGCTAAGTCTCCCTCACTCGCTCGCGTTTACTCCAGAGTACGTTTCAATGGTTGGTAGAGGTTCTTCAGAAATGACATTTTTTCGCAGTAAAAAGTATTATAGGTAGGTATATGTTAGCCCATATAACCTAATGTCATCATGCTAAATTTCATCAAAACTATCCTGCGGTTTTCTCGTGATGCGTTCCTAGGCAGGCAGACAGACAGACAAAAATTGTAAAAATTCTATATTCGACCTCTGTTATCGATAAAACGATTATTTTTAGCAGATTCGATTTTTTTACATACATAAGGTTAGAAATCTATTATGAACTCAATTTCTGTTTTTAATCTAAAAGAAAAGCGTGAAATTGTAAATGGACGCTGAAATAACGAGCTCCATTATAACTGTAATCATTTCTTATGATGGTAAGACTAATCTTTTTTTCTAAATCTCGAGACATCGCTTGTCTTGAGATTTAGAAAAAAAGATTATTGCTCATGGTCATATTCCTACCTTTAAATTTTGTTTGTTCTTATGTACATCGTCTTATATACGGAGTTGTTCGTATAAATTGATTATACAGGTATAATACTAGCAACTCAACCTGACTTTGCTGGGTTGGTCTCTAGGTACCGTTTAACGGTTAGTATGGAACAGAAACGATAGAGATTCCACATACAACGTTTTATCCGCTTTTTCACCCTCTTAACTTTCGGTATAACTTTCGGTACAAAATTTATCGTCTATCCCTTAGCCTATGACTATCTTCAGTTTATTTTTTAGTTTATCCATTTCAAACAAACTTACAAAAATACATTTTTTTCTAGGATAAGATAGAAGTATAACTATATTATGATTATTAACTATCAAAATAAGATAAATAACTAAATCTGCTTACTATTTCGCTTCAACCCTACAAGTAATTTTTAAAAAAGCAAACCAAAGGAGTAAATTAAAAAAAAAACAGGTAAATATTATTATTGCAGAAGTTTTTATGGATATATGTTTATAATTAAATCACACCAGAAGGGCTGAACGAATCTGGATAAAATTTGGCTCAGAGATAGGTTATAGTCTGGAATAACATATACTTTGCTTTTTATCCCGGAAATATGGTACAGTTAAAAAAATAAGTTTTGAGTCGATTTCTTCAACTTCCTTTGAGGTGTATAATGTACTTATAGTGCAGTCATTGAAGCGAAAAATACGGTCTTACCTCTGAATTTTTTTACTGTGAACCGATTTGCATGAAATTTTGGAATTAGGCTCATCTTACCCTTAACTTCAAATGTGAAAATGATCTGAACTCCGCCCATTATTTTTAAGGGGTGTAAATAACCCCTTAATGGAAAAATTGACATTGAGCCATTTTATCGCTAGAAAACATGTCTAATAGTATGTGGTGAAATTGGAAAGTGTTTTCTTACACAATTACCTCATATTAAAATCATTTTCAACCACTTGAAAATCTTACAACCCTTGCAAACAACCCCTAAATTGAAAAAATCACAAAAAAATACTTTGGTATGACATAAAAAGATGTAAGTGTAGAGTAAGTAATATTTTATTTCTCTATAATAATTATAAAACTACCCCTAAATTAAAACGGTAAATATATATGATTACATATTAAAAAAATATTTTAATTTAGAGTAAAAAATTGCCATTTATTGAATAAAATATTTACAAATTATATAAAGTTGTATTTGTAAATATATGAGCCATATTATGTATATATATACACATTACAATAGTTTTGGGTCTCTATTATAATTTATACTGCGTACTTTCACATTGCTCCAAATATTCACACTCCGAAATTTTCAGTTACTAAGTAGAAAAAAATATGATAAGTTTTTGGACCATAACTCCTTCAATTTTCATGCTATCACAATTTATAAAAAACCATTGTAAAGGTAATTAAGAGAGCTACAACATCCTTTATTGTAATATATAGTAAAAAAACCTTTTTCTAAAACGGTGAAGGGTTAAAGGGCTTAAGAGAGGCTGTGATTGCGCTGCCAAGCGCTCTTTAAACAATCATATCTCCGTCAATTTTGGCTTGACAGAAAAAACAAAAAAACCAAATTGTTTGTCAGAAAAATACCTAAATTTTTCATCCCTACACTTTTATACGTATCTGTCGTCGTTTTTGAGATACATATTATGAAAAATAAGTGGACGTCTTAAAAATTTGAAATTTTTATTTTTTTATTAATCGTGACTTTTTTCAAAAATATGTGTCCTGAAGCAGCCAAACTGATACAGTCTACTAAACTCTTCATAATAAAGTTAATTCTAGGCGGAATACGATTAATTTAAATTTTGGTGGAAATGGCACTTATGAAATATATATGATTATTATATGATTATTATATTATATATGATTTAAAAGAAAAAACATTAGATGCTCCTCTTATTTGCAATACAGCTCACTTATTTTACGTGCAAAAGACTTTTAATAGTGCTCATTTTAAAGCTTATTTCAAGCACTACAAAACCCTTTTTTATTAGAATGCATAAAATGCATCTGCTCGCCGCTGGATGGCATTGACCACATCGATTAAATTTCAGACAAAATAAAAAACGGCTTTGATCTTTAATATCTAGCTTAATATTGCACTTAGAATACTTTATAAAAAACCAAATTGTTCATTTTTTTACCTGCTACAATTTTGTTCTTTATAAAATTTTCGATAAAACGTATATTTTTGGAGATGTTTGCAAAAAACCGATGAAAAACGTGGAAAAATTGCGAATTTTCAATTGCCAATAACTTGAAAAGTATTGGATTTTTCGAAAAACTTTATAGATGATTTTTTGCTTAAAATTAGGCCTTCCATCGATATCCGAGGTTATTTAAAAAAAAACAAAATTCACCCCCGAGAAGGGGTGGCAACCACCCCCAGGGTGGTTGCGGAGTTCAAATCATTTTCACTTTTGAAGTTAAGGGTAAGATGAACCTAATTCCAAAATTGTATGCAATTCGGTTCACAGTAACAAAATTCGGAGCAATAATGCTTCAATGACTGCACTATTAGAAGGTATTTATTATTAGTTGTCTAGTGATTACTTTGTATGTAACTTAATTTTATATCCAATTATATTAGTTACAAAATGTAACAACATAATCGTAACACTATACGGATTTAGACATTTGTATGTCATCCGCCCTCTAATTTTATCGATAGTGGCTGTTTATTTAACACAATGTGTACATCACAGCTCTTTCCGTTTCTCTCGTCTCGTCTCGAATTGGAATCGAGTATTGATTTTGAACCACGCGCAGTCTATTTTAGTATAAATAACATTGACAAAGTAACTTTAGCCATTGATATATAGACAGCAATTTTCGTATTTAATATTGCTAGTCAGACTGTTGAATACAAACGTATTTTAACAAATGCTTTATTTGCGCAAAAAATATTAAGAAACAAAATTATTTTTTTTTATTCTATATATTTTTTGGTAAGTATTAAGCAGTTATAGCACTGCCTAATAAATAAAATTATTTGTAATCTATGCATATGATCAAATTCTGAGTCGAATCTATGCATTAAATATCATCATCATCAGCCCTTTTTAACGTCCCACTGCTGGGCACGGGCCTCCCTCAGTAGGAGTGGGATCAGGCCATAGTCCTCCGCGCTGGCCCAGTGCGTGTTGGCGGACTTCACATGTCTTACGAAAACTTGCTAGGTTTTCTCAGACATGCAGGTTTCCTCACGATGTTTTCCTTCACCGTAAGACAAGTGGTAATCGTGATAGAAATGATTCGCACATGAAAATATCAGAGGTGCGAGACCCGGATTTGAACCCGCATCACTCGGTTATACACGCAACGCGTTACCGCTGTTAAATATGTTTTACATTAAATTTTATTGAAAAAGTCACTGTTATTGAAACAGATGATGAATATATTTTAGTAATAGAATTTTTATCTATCTATCTGTGTTTCATTATAAACGAAAATGCTTAAATGAAGCATTTAATAAAAATGTTTTTCTGACACTAACTTCGTCTTCACCCCTTTTTAACGCCCCACTGCTGGGCACGAGCCTCCCTCAGTACGAGGGGGTGTCCCCGGCTAACTAGATTTAGCCTAATTCCTGCCTAGGTATATCATATAGCACTTCAGTTTAGGTCATTAAGTACAGTACAGGCTATTGGCTAAATAGGTTATTCGATGCACTAACGACCTACTTTTAACATAACATACGTACATGTAACATCTAAAAATATTTACTATGTATTAGTACCTACGTCGTAGAATAAACCTTTGAAATTGACGACACGTTTGGCTCAGTTTGTAGAGTATTTGTTGTGCCAGTGGTCGCGGGTTCTCGAATCCCATTCGAATTCGAAATCTTTCATTGAGCACGGAAGTTTGTACTCCAGTCATGATAGTGTATATATATAATATGCATGTATTTAAAAGTTATATATGTATAGTGTATCAACTATCTGGTATACGTAACACAAGCCTCGGAGCTTACCATGGAACTAGATGGCGATATGTGTTATAATGTCAAAACATATTTATTTACATATTTATATTTACATTATAAGACGTATTGGTAGGATTTTTTGTCTCAATACATTCTTCTCACTAAAGACATGGTATATAACGCTCAGTGTCACATCACTAGCTTATTGTTGCTGTTGAGTTTTAGGCGTGAATGTTTTGTACGTGCTCATTTAAATAGGCTACTGAAACTTGATATTCATGTTCAGAATAACAAATAACGTAAATCCCTAGAAAATCGGTCACAAAAATAATTCGATGACTAAGATTAAGTCATATTGTTTTTCATGGAAATTAAAGACATAAACTGGAAAATGCCATGGATGTGTTTGAGGTATATGAAAGCGGTGAAAAACATTTATACACATTTATTTAACAGTAGCATTAGATCGTTAAGAAACTTTTAAAAATCTTTTGAAGTTTCGTTGAATAAACATAAATAGAAGAAGTACTTTTTGCGGTCAATTAATGGTAATGTTACAATTCCAGAGAATGAATATAAAACTTGCTGTTTTCTAAACTTAAGACTCTACCATAAGGGTTATCTAAAACCATTTAAGTCGTCTTCACATAAATCCTATTTATGTACTCGCACCTCTGATTTTCTCACGTGCGAATCATTTCTAACAAGATTACCACTTGTCTTACGGTGATGGCAAATATCGTGTAATACTGCATGTCTGAGAAACCTAGCAAGTTTTTGAAAGACATGTAAAGTTAGCATAGTGGACTATGGCCTGATGGCCTTTCGTATTAAAGGGAGGCCCGTGTCCAGCAGTGGGACGTAAAAAAGGCCTGAATTATTCATATAGAAAAAATATGTTTTGATAGGTATAACTTGAGAAGAGATGGACCTATTTTTCTAATATTTTTTTCTAAAAACAAATTAGACGTTTAAAAAAGCTGAAAGTGTTTTTTTAATATTTCACCTAAAATTGCATATAAAATTAAAACTACATTTACTAAAAAGTCATCAGCACGTATTTCTTACCGTAAACTTTTCTGGTGAGCTGAAATCTTCATCTAGGAAAATTCTTATCTTGTCATATAACCTTAGCTCTGGAGAATCGCAGAGCCGCTGCACGAAATCTTGCACATACTGCATTGACTTCTCGTAGGCCTTACCACCGACTTCTTGAAGATGCAAGGCGATAAATTTTGGATCCATACGAGAGACTGCTTGTAAGAACTCTGATGTCCATATTGGGAGCATAGCCGATGGCTGAAACAAGAAAAATTAAGTTACCTTCTAGTACAGTACTGTATTTGTATGTCAGTAAATCCACCAGTCTTCAATGATATATTATTGTAATCTGCTATAGGTATAATGCTGCTAATAACTAATAACTACTTCGTTGGAGTAGTGGCTAGCAAGTATGGCCACTCATCGAAAGGTCCTGGGTTCGAGTCCCGGGCCAAGTTTAGTTATTGAGTCTTGCTGTTTATTGAGCCTCAGTAACAACCCGGAGTTGGGAAGTTAGTGGTGTGTCACCCCCGTGCCTCGGAGAGCACGTAACACCGTCGGTCCTGCGCCTTAACTCTCACTGGTCGTGTCGAGTAGTCGTCCCACCGGAGTATGAGAGTGATAGGAAGAGAGAGTGCACTCGTGCATTATAATATCTCCTGCGCAGTTGGCTTGTCTCATTGAGATAGGCCGCCATGGCCGAAGTCGGTCGGAAAACATTATTATTACTGTAATCTATGCATTTAATAAAATTCCGAGTTGAATTTGAACATTAAATATTTTTTGAAAAATCTTATTAGTGATATTATCGATGCAGAGGCCGAATCTATAGTTTTTAGATATTTTGTCTGTCTGGGAATGCATGAAAAGTATACCATTGTAGAGATTAGGATAAGATATTGGTATGATAGCTGGTTATCTGAGTCAACATCTAGGATAATTTTTTTATATGTAAGAAATTATAAAAGCAATGGTAGCCCAGCGGTAGCGCGCTTGCTTGCATAACCGAGTGATGCGGGTTCAAATCCGGGTCTCGCACCTCTGATATTTCTCGTGCGAATCATTTCTATCATGATTACCACTTGTCTTACGGTGAAGGAAAACATCGTGAGGAAACCTGCATGTCTGAGAAAACCTAGCAAGTTTTCGAAAGACATGTGAAGTCCGCCAACACGCACTTGGTTAGCGCGGTGGACTATGGCCTGATCCCCCTCGTTCTGGGAGGGAGGTCCGTGCCCAGCAGTGGGACGTTAAAAGGGCTGAAGACAAGATATTATATATTAAGAAATTGATATTAATATAATAAAGTATTATGCTTTATATTTAAAATTCTAGACTGTACTTTAAAATATCACATCCTAACTTATTTTTAAAGTTAAAGAAAGACCTTGATTAAAGAAGCTCAAACCATAACTATACTGTTTTTTTTTTATAGTGACACATATTATAGAACTAACAGTAGGAAAAAATTAAGGAAAACATCAAGACAATTAACAACAAAAAATATACTATAATCTGTCAGCAATTATTTATGTTTTCCTGTTTATATGAATCTTTCCATAAAAAATGCTTGTTTTAGTGCAGTGTTAAAGTGCAGTTTGTAAAAATCATAAAAAAAAGAAAAAATTTTTTTTTGCTTCTTTGCTATTATCATATCTTTCTTCAAGCTTTTAGCATCTGTTACCACAGATAACACCCACCACCAAGAGAAAATGAAAAAAAAGAAAGTTGGGAAAAAATAAAATAATAAAAAATTTAATGACATACTCCAATCCAAGTTTACATATTATGCTTTTAACATGTCATTAACTAGCTGTTCCTCATTTTCAGCTTGCTTCCATATAAACAATTGTTTTCAGTGACATTCAGGTGTCAAGCTTATTGTCAAAGTTGAGTAGGTATATCATGGAGGTTAGATACAGGAGAACCAACGCTTCATACTAAAGCATTACCCGTCTGTCTCTGAAAATTTGTAGAGTTTATAGCGCGCTGCCGTCAATAAGTAGTATCTGTCAAGTTAGCTATTTATGAGTACTGTCACTATTGTGACAACGTGAAGTTAGGCATTGAGACAACATAGCGATCGCAGCGCCTCCTTGGTTTGACAATATTTCTGAGACACTACATTGTAGGGCCTTGGTTCTCCTGGTTTCTAATCTCCATTAGGTATATAATCAATTAATCCAGTTTGTGGTCTCTTTTAAAATATTAATTCTCCATTCTACATGACATTAGCGAGGTAATCTTTGAAGCCATTAACATGAGAATTGAATTGAATTTTTTTGAATACAAACAGTTTTAAACAAAACTTTTATATGCACAATGTGGTAGTAGAAATATTAGTGGGTGTGTACCTCGGTAAACTCGATGTGATTGATAGCCCAAACCTTGGGGACTTACTATATATGACCTACTACTACCTTTTCATTCCAGCTATCAGTTAAGGGTACCAAAATGAATTATACAATAATTAAGCTTTTATTACCAAGATTGTTTAAAAATCCATCCATTAAAATATTGTTAATTTACATAGTCATCAAATGTTTAACTAAATAGTTAAAATATGTAAATTTATAATCAATGTTAATGGTGTTTCTGACCTACTTTGCATATTAGTAGGCTCTGTTTTTATAGATATTGGCTTATTAATTCTATCATTATCTTCTGAAATCAAGATACTCATGGAATCAAATCAATCAATTAAATATGTATAAACACTTACTGTAAAAGTATGTACATATTAAGAAAGTTTGACAGGTTTGTCTCAGTTGGTAGTGACCCTACTTTCTGCGCCAGCTGTAGAGTGTAGCGGGTTCGAGTCCCGCTGGGGGCGATCATTTGTTGAGCACAAATGTTTGTACTCCAGTCATGGGTGTTTATATTTATAATATGTATGTATTCAAAATTTATATATAATATGTAATATATCAACTATCTTGTATCTGTAATTACAAGCCTTGCAGCTTACCACAGAACCAGATGTGCTGTTGTAACAATGTCCCAAAGTATTTTTTAATATCATTAATTAATATAACATAGTGATAAGTAAAATTAAAATGGAATTTATTATGAGAAGATGAGATCATGTTAGAATTAAAATAAGCTATAATTCTTCCATAACATTTATGGCGAATAATTTTATGTATCATACAATATATCTATCTAATACTTTTATGCAAGTAGGTAATATTATAGTGCTTTTTTTTCAAAATACATAATATTTGATTGAAAATACATGCATAATCAAAGATATATACATTTTATTTGGCAAGCTCTAGACATGAACAGATAAAATGACAGAAAGGTTTAGTATTGTATTGTTTTAAAATTGATTCTATCAAGTGAGCGTGACGAAAAGCGATTTGCGTGCAATGACATGTAAAACACTTGTTTCAAAATTAGACCAGTGTCACATGCGCAACGTATAATTAAAATAAAGTAGGAAGGTAGGCAATTATTATAGCAGAACATAATGTACGTGTGTAGGCGACAATTACGTGATTTATTAAAACAATACTCACGTCCTCAAAAATGGATCCAACGTTTGCGGTCACAAGTAACATCGGCACTTTATCCGAACCCATTTTTTTAAACTTCAACATCCCGAAAACGTACCGAAACAAATATCGCCCAAATAAAATTTAAGTGTAGTATTATATTTTATCAACTTTATGAATAAGGCGCGTAAACGCCCAATTTCTGAGTCCCACTGATAACATTATTATGGTTACAACTATTATTCTTTTTTAATTTATTTTTTTATCCGATATCACAAAATCGCCCACCTCGCCTTTTCATGTATGTGACATTTGTAAATGAATGAATGGATGACGTTTAGTTTTATGATCGGTCTGTTTAACACTTCGTAGTATAAAATTAAACAGTTTTGAGTTTTATAAATTTAATTCGTTTACTGCTAATTTGCTAACTTATTTTAAGTTAACTTTAATAAATATCCTATATTATGCTTATATCTATGCAGAAAGATATTTTTTTCATGTTCATTGCTTTTGTGACAGCAGTTGACATGTATCATTCCGTGTAAAGGAACGTAGTATTCAATACAAAAACAGTTGGCTGTTAACCAATGACGTCGATTCTCCATTTACGTCACGCCCAGTTTCAGGGACGTACTTGCTTATTTTTATCGTAAAAGTAAATAAATTGCGAGTTAATAAATACGCTAGCGAGCGACGCAAAAAATATTATTTTATTCTGTTATTTAATTCTCCACGTGCGTCAGTGATTTTCTAATGATGTCATAGTTTATGTAAAAAATATACGGAAGTCAAATTGTATAAAAAGAAAAAAATCACTAAGTAGTTGTTATTTTTATAACATTATGTTAGTTTACTTTATTAACATTTTTTCATTATCATTATTTTTGTAAAATAATGCATAGTACATTTGAATACGCCTCTGTTGGGCGTGCCGGTATCTTCTGCTCATGTGCGCTTGCTATTTTGTCTACAGTCTAACCTTTTGCTGTAATATTTTAGCATGGAAATCAATACCCGTGTGACTATAATTGTGATTTAGGTCACTTTTCCTGTCCTCAGCACATCACAGTAAGTTCTCTGGTAAAATAAAAACTAAACCTATGTTTTAAATATCTAACAATATATTTTCTTCAATCTCAGTTTTTATATGAATGCTAAATACAATTAAAAAAAATGTAGGTATATAAACAATGTAATTAAATTTAATCAGCATGGTTTAATTTTGTTTCCAGGAAATGACGTTAACGTTACTATGGCTGTTGTTATTTACAAAAGTTTCATTAGGCCATGTTTACAATGCGGTCGAAACGGAAATGTTTGCGATTCCGATAAGCCCTAATTTATTCAACTGGACTTATCAAGGTGAGTCTATTTTATTTATATTATTATTTTTAACTAGTTATTACTATCTACTAGGTTTCATTGACCTCATATTTGATATTTTTATTTTTAACGGTCTTTAGAAAGGCTTAACTTATACGAAATTGCTTTAAAAAAACAGACTTTTTCCGGTCTTTGTAGCGTTCTCGGGTGTGTCTCTAAGATCGGAGGTCGTGGGTTCAATTTGTTTGTCTGAAATAGATAAATAAAATAAGAAAATAGGAAAATAATAAATATATTTTCCTATTTTGGACCAAAGTTTGTTTTATAATATTTTATAGATCTCATAGCCCATCCCATCCAAAATATTTTTAACATATTAATAAAATTCCTTGTTCAATCAGAATTTGATCAGCAATATCGGTTCCACGCGTCTCTTATCGGCAAACCGGAGTTGCCTTCATGGCTGCGGTACATTTACAGCGGGAGACATCATTCTGGGTTTATTTTTGGTACTCCACCGAGGAATACCGCGTCTCCTATCACTGTACGTTGTATTAGACTGCATGTGCATGAGCTGTGGCTTACTTTATCCTTTGCTCTACATATTTAATCATATTATTTGAATTAATTTAAAAAGTCAGTTGATAACTAATCTGCAAATGATTTAACACGGCATAATCAGTTGATATATACAAACGAAAACAAACAAACACAGTGATAACTGATCTAAAAATAACATATAAAATAGTAGGATGTAAAATACAAAAATAGACAATGTAACGTATATAAATTCAGCTTTAACTTTCCACTGCTCGGCGCGGGCCTCAACAAGGAGGATCAGGACATGGACCAGTACGCTGGCCAAGTGTAGTTTGGTAGAGCTGGCTTTCGAAAGTTTGCTAGGTTATCCACGATGTTTTACTGCACTATAATCTAAGTGGCAAATCAGACTTGCAAGACCCGGAATTTGAAACCGCTTCACTCATTACTTTAAATTTCTAAGAGAGTGCGTTACCAATGAGCTACCTATGTCTTGTGGTTAAGTACCTACCTAATACGTATACAATATATATACCTACATACAATTTTTTAATCCAAGCTAATATCTTAATCCAATATTACGGTATTAAATAAATCAGCTCAAATTTGCTTCACATGACACTAATAATATAAATGCTAAAGTGAGTCTGTTTATGGCTTTACGGATTTGTTATTTGTGTGGTATTAGGATTTAGAGACAGCTTATAGGCTTAGCTTATAAGATATCCTTTTCTTTTTATTAACGCTGGGAAAATGATTTAACGCGTATATATCACGCTAAATGACGTACCAAAAAAGATCGGACTACTCACTAAAACCCAACGGAACCTTCCTGGTCTTAGTCAAAATTGCTTACGCACTCATCTATCTATGCATGGTACCTTGCCCATTGACATGGGCCACCTCAAAATAACTTTAACCAGCAGGGATAGCCGTCGCTATTGATTATTACACATATAGACTATGAGACCTAAGAAGTAAGAACCCATCCGAATAAATAGTAGTTCGATAGCTCGATAATATATTAAATGTGAATTTTTTAAAGCTTAAATTTCTCGTAAAATAAACAAAAATTTAGGAAAAATGAAAAAAAAAAACAGTATGCTCGTAGCAAAGCAATTTGAGCTTGAGCTCAGGTACCTAATATTATATACATATTGTTTACTAAAATAAATCGTAATGGAACTCTGAAGCTAACTAGATATTCCTTGGAAAAATCCAAAATGGATCGTCGTTTTAATTTAAGATTGACAGAGACATTTATACACAGGTTACTTTTTTTTTTATCCCAATGCCTAACATTAGAGAATAGTCAAGAAGCTTTTATTTCAATGATAAAATTATGACACTGTTGCAGTAATATAGATTGATTGATGTTTGAAGTTTAGTAGCTATAAGAAGCACCCATCTGTTTATTTTCGTTGTCTATTGGCGTTTTTATGGCTGCCCTATTTTCGCAAGGTTTGCTTATTTACTCTAAATTTAGGTAGAATGTACGTGAAATAACCTCTTGTATATTTTACTTCTAGATTTGTATTTTGTTTATATGATTTAGCATATAATTTTTTTAGAAGTAGCAATAGCATGTATTTTCAAAGTCATAATTATTATTTAATAATAAACAGAAATATGTATATGTAATTGCTTTTTATGTCATTAAACCAAATAATTAAGTTGACATAGCCAATCTCCTTCGTGTCTTCTCCATTCCACGTGACATTGGCGAAGTAATCTGTGCTCAACTGGCACGCTTGAAGCCATTAACAAGAGAATTGAATTGAATTAAGTAGACATAAAGAGCAAAGTGGTATAACCCGACTTCCTAAATACTAGCGACTCACCTTCGCTTCGCTCGGGTTCATCCGGTTTTTATCAGCGGAAACCTAAGTTCTTTTCTATATTAAAATCTTCTCAGTTACTCCTTGTAACATCAGCTATCTGTCAGTGAAAGTCTAAATAAAATCTGTCTAGCCGTTTCAGAGATTAGCCGGAACAAACAGACAGACAAAAATGTAAAAAAATAGAGTTTTTCTTATAAGTACCTACCGTATATTATACACACGCATATTGTAAAAAGCTTTTATATTCACTTAAATTTTAAGTATCTGAATTTATGTATATAAATATATAGAAAACTAGCGACTCACCCTCGCTTCGCTCGGGTTCGTTCCCAGGTGGTAACCTCTTTAGTATAGTTTAAAAGATTTTCCCGCTTTTCTGTTGAAATTTTCCCGCAATGCAAAACCGTGGAAATCGGTTCGTGCGTTCTGGAGTTATAGCGTCAGGAAGGAAAACCCGACTTATTTTTATATAGTAGATAAAATTACGTTTCCGTTAATAAGCTACAGTTTAATTTATAATTTTATTTTTTTGAATTGGGTCACTTTTACGCTTCTTAACCTTCAATTACCCTACTTATTTAGTTAAAATGTTTTTAGCAGCAATTTTGAAAAATATTTGATGTAATATTTTGCACTGTTAATATGCAGCGCTTTCGTTTTTTTTTAAATTCGTAAATCGATTATTCTTAATTTAAAATAATCAGGTGTAAAATAAAAGTAAATTTATTTTATTCTTTCAGATAGAAATAATAGGTTTGAATCGTCAGGATTATGAAACGCGTCGAGTGCTTCTAACTTTAAAGGTAGAGCCAAAAGAGAAAATGGCGACGCACGAGGTTGAGTTGAAAATTGATAATCTTAATGTGGAAGACCTCTTGGATGAACATAGGTAAAAAATAATTTAATTACTTTAAAACAATAAATACTTATAATTCTAACTGGAAACTTGTCACTAAATAAACCGGAAATTCTAGCTAATATTAAAAGTTGAAGTGTTTGTTCGTTAGTTTGCTTACACAGTGTCCTACGTGGACGACTCAACGCGAACGCGATTGCGAAACGATCCGATGCGAATTTAATGTGGTGCGGAGCGATGCGGCTACTCTGTCCTACGTGCGCGCGAACCGTCCCCTCCGCGCCCTCCGCCGCCGTTCAGTTCAGTTAACATTAAACATTTGTCATGGGCGGACGGAAGCTAATGTTGTTGGAAAATTCATATCTATACATATAATAAATCTGTAGAAGGGTCAATTCTGTACATTGAAAATATTGAGAAAATAAATAGCAGGGGGTGTTACTGGATCGATACCAAACCCAAATATGCGATTAAAAAATTTTTTGTCTGTCTGTCTGTATGTCTGTCTGTCTGTGTGTATGTTCAGGCATCACGTGAAAACTAACGGTTCGATTTCGATGAAACTTGGTATAATTATACTTTATTATCCTGGGCATAAAATGGGATACTTTTTATCCTGGAAAAATACGTAGAAAAAAACAAATCTTAATTTTTATCATAGTTTGATTTTATCCTGTAGTCCACGCGATCGAAGTCGCGGGCACAGCTAGTCTTAAATATGAGATATTGAAGAAGTGTATAACTTTTATTCCTTTTGTCCCAGAATGTAGGACGTTCTTGGATAGCATTAATAAGAAGTTCTACTTCCGACATTAATTCAACAACAATTTTTGCTTGAAAAAAATATGGCCGACGCGTCCACTTCGCGCGAAAATATCAAGCCAACTGATCGCGTTCGCGTCAATTCGCGCCGCTCCGCACCGCACCCCACGTGCGTTTGGTCACATAGGCCACTTCAATAGGTTTCGAATGTTTGTTGTTTTCGCGCCGTGCCGCGCCGCTTCGCGTTCGCGTCTAGATCGCTCACGCAGGACGTCGCCTTATATGTCTCTACGTTTAAACGCGCGAAATATTAGTTTTGCATTTTATAGACTACTTGCTCTTTTTATTGAGGAAGTTTATGTCATCGCGATACGACCTTTAATAGCGGAGCACATAAATAAACAACGTGGGCGGATTCTCACCTCGGAAAATTAAACAAGAATATTTTTAAAATTTTACTTATATACATACATAAATAGTATTTGACGGATATAAATCTGAGATAACGATTGGATATATAATTAAAAATATTTTAGTCCCAAAAATATCCTGCGGGATTTATTTGAATTAAAAAAAACTATTTTTTTATTAGCGTCAAGACAAAAATGCCAAGGACAGAATTACGTGGAAACATACAACATTTTCATATTTTACTTTATCTTGTTTTCAGAATGACTCGTCTGAAAGACATATTGAGAACTAAACTGTGGACTGAGAGTAGTATAGACTTATATCCGACTTTCCTCGCATCTGCCATCGACTTGGGCGCAAGACTACCGTTGAAGCCCAGCGATGGAGAGGGGTAATTTTATTTTTTTAATTGTGTGATAATAACGCTTTACTTGTGATTTAGAAAAAAACTATTATTATAATTATTAAAGAATCTGTATATTTAATACTTTCTTAGATTTACACGAATATTCGACATTATAAATGAAACTACCTTTACGGATTTTTCGGAAAGACTCAGTCTCTCCCGTGACCATGATTGCTGTAAAGCATTCGCAACGTCGGGAATTAAAAATCAAAATAAATCCGCGACAAAATCCAAAAAGGTAGTTTCATTTATAATCTGTATATTTTTAATACTGTACTTCTGAGTCCAGCCCTGGGTAACAAAGTTCTGAGTTCTGACCAACTGTACCTACTGTCTGAGGTTCGTCGAAACGATTCTGTCATGCATTTGCATTATTATTGTCAACAAATCGATAAGACTGTTAGAAGTAGATCAAGACTTCCAACACGAACAAAATTATGACAAAAATTGTTAATTAATGTCATTTTGATGACATGTTTGGCTCAGTTTGAAGTAACTCTTGCTATGCTAGCGGTCGCGGATTCAATCCCGCTGGGTGCATTCCTTTATTGAGCACCAGTGTCTATATACTCCAGTCATAGTTGTTTATATATTTTATAATATGTAAGTATCTAAAGTAGTATATGTGTAGTGTATCAACTATCTGTTCCACATACAACAGCCACGGAACTAGATGGCGCTGTGTGTAATATTTTTTTAAATCTGTTGTATGTTTTGTAAGGGCGTTTTAGCCTAAAAAACCCATTATTATTTAAGTGTGATGTATAATGTACTTTATGATAATAAAGAAATTTCAAATTCAAATTCAAATTGTGTGTAATAATGTTCCAACATATTAGTATATGAAAAAAAAAATATTTTTTAATACATTGAACGTTAAATTTTCTTTAATTCTTTTTTTCTTCAAATGCTTTGATTGTACTCGTAGAATATTTCGTCGCAGCTAATAACATAATTATTAAAAACATTTTAAAACATAATTTTATTTTCTATCAGATTAGTAATCCGTCTCGGCAGTTCGATGCCATTTTCCTCTGAACTAAAGAGATTGAGAGAGGAAGTGCGTCCCCTGTCGCGGCTGCCCAGCTGTCCCAGAGAGTACAAGAGGACCACAGTGGAAAGGCTTTTTAGAGATGCTGGTCTGACCCTGGATTGGTGTAGCTTTGAGCTGGTGAGATTATTTCAACGTAATTAGACATTAAATTTATGTTTGTTGTATTAAACATATGTTTTTTAAGTTTATAATTTACTTTTATTTTAACCTACTTATAAGATTTTAAGTTATAGTTAGTGTTATAATTTTACAAAATTATTAATTTTTGTGGCCTTATTCTTATATGAAGTGGCTTAGAAGTTTTATATCTACTTAAATCTTTTATCATCTTATCGTAAGTACAGAGTTCGCAGAAGATAGTAGTTGTAATTATAAAATTTTCATAAAGACATTCAATATCGACACACACAAAGTATCTTTTGATTTTATTGTTGTTTTTTATTACGTGCGTATTTTTACTTTATTGTGTTCAGGCTTTATTTATTTAGTCTAATACATAGGATAGTATTATATAACAGCGCAATTCAAATTCCAGTACAACACAATATACAAACCACGAACCACCGAACACCTGGAGTACCTCACTGAGTTACCGAGTAAGAGTGTGGACACCCATCCAGCGGCGGGCGCGGGCGTGTGGACTGCCCCGCGGCGCGACGCCCTCCCCAGCGAGAGTACTGCGCGTCGCGTCGCCGCCGCCGCCGCCGCGCCCGCGCTGTTGCTGCTGATGTGTGTGTCAGCGCTGTCTGTCGCACTCTGTGCTAAATGTGCAAGGTGAGGGTGTGTATATACTTGGGTGTGCACACCCATCAGATCACGGGTGCGGGTGTTTGCACTGCACTTTGAAATGTGGCATTGCCGCCGCTGCACCCGCGCTGTTGCTGCTGATGTGTGTTTCAGCGCTGTCTGTCGAGTTGAGGCGCTATCGCTATCTGTTGGTGTATAAATATAGTTGGGTGTTGCAGTGTTTACAGCTTACACCCATCCGATAACGAGTGCGGGTGTATGCATTGCATTTTGAGGTGTCGCCTTAGCGACGCCGCTGAATTTACGCTGTTAGTGCTCATGTGCGTCATAGCGCTGTCCATCGCGTTCTGCACTAAATGTGTGAGATGTCGGCCTTTATAAGGTTATAAGGTTGGGTGCGCACACCCACCCCATGACGGCTGCGGGGGTGCGTTGCCTCGCGTAGATTGCAAAATTCTAATAGGTGATAGTAAAATATGCCGTAAAAAGTCTAAAAGCCATGAGGCTACAGAATATGACCTACCATAACTTGTCAATTCTGTGTTGTTGTAATCGGAATTAACTTTCTTTGCCATAGTTAATTACTAGGTTATAGAAAAAGATATAGAGAAGTGAGAAAGAATAGAAATTATTTCTACACATTTTATACACTTGAAATTTTGTGTACCGACTAATAATGCGATTCTTTATTAGAATAAATACATGTTTTAAAGATTCTTACATCCATAAATTTGTCATGTGCCAAAACATAAAGAAAAAAAAACAATACAGCTAAAATTATTTTTAACAAAAAACA
Source organism: Boloria euphrosyne (assembly GCA_951802675.2). Classification (NCBI taxonomy): domain Eukaryota; kingdom Metazoa; phylum Arthropoda; class Insecta; order Lepidoptera; family Nymphalidae; genus Boloria; species Boloria euphrosyne. Next base: position 7,503,221 of record OX637893.1, read on the forward strand.
AAAACCGACTTCAGGCTCTTATTAACCGACTCTAAAAAAAAGGAGGAGGTTCTCAATTCGTTGGGGACTTTTTTTATGTATGTGGGGAACATACATGAGCCAGGACGGACAGATTTATCTTGCCTTTGCAATGGACTTTCGAATGGTATTTTGATTATGTTTACAAATATTATAGATATAGATTAATCGAATATGTGTCTATTTAAGGTTATTTTGCTTTGGCTGGCACCGACTTCTAAATTAACGAAGTTCTTAAAAGTATTATTTTCTACTTTTTAGTTTAGATTTGTTTAGTTTTGAAGTCGGTTTTTGTTTTTTGTTAAAAATAATTTATTTTCAATTTTTTAACGGAAAGTAGATACTTATTTTGTTTATGTACAAAAAAGAATTTTCCAAATTGGTCCAGCCATCTTCGAGTAATGGGGAACATACATAAAAAAAAGTCCCCAACGAATTGAGAACCTCCTCCTTTTTTTTAGAGTCGGTTAATAAGAGCCTGAAAGAATTTAACTATCGGTCTATAATTACGTATAATATTGAAAGAATTTCCTTTTAACTCCTAACCGTTGAGGAGTTGTACCTTCCATCATTAGCTCAACCACAGGAGATGATGATTATCAGACGCAAATACTTGAACAACTTTAGATAATATATGAAAAACGTGATAAGTGCCTATAAAATTTGAGAGTTGCCTTCGATTTCCCTGGGATCCCATCATCAGATCGTGACTTGGTGACTATGGGACCAACTAGAAACTATACCCTTTCAAACAAAAAAAGAATTTTCCAAATCGGTCTAGCCATCGTCGAGTAATCGGGGAACATACATAGAAAAAAAAAAGTCCCCGACGAATTGAGAACCTCCTCCTTTTTTTGAAGTCGGTTAATAAAGTACAGTTATCCTTTGAATTTCAGACGCGATCCAGTATCAGATCTGTTTTTGGACGAAATATATCATGTTTGTGAAGATTATAGAAGCCGCAGGTTTGGATGTTTCTGAACTCGCATCATCAATAACCGATATTTTAATGGAAACTAGCCTGTTTATAATAAAGTTATGTTAATTTAATGACACTCACGTAATAAAGCACACGAAATAATAAATACTAAACATACACATACAAATATTAAATACATAGGTACTAATATTTACAGTCGGTCTAATAATAATAATGTTTTTGTAACTACACTGCAGGTTTTAACAATTATTTATTTTTAACAAAAAAAAACAAAAACTGACTTCAAAACTATAAGAGACTTAAGCTAAAAATTAAAAAAGTTATACATTTAATTTGAATTACCTACTTAGTTAATTTTGGAGTCGGTGCCAGCCAGGACGAACAGTTTTAGCTTGCCTTTGTAATGGACTTTCGAACTGTATTTAGATTGTTTACAAATTGATAGATTAATCGAATAGGTAACTATTTAAGGTTATTTCGCTTTGGCTGGAAAGAATCATCAAAATCCGTTCACCCAGTCGAAAGTTCTGAGGTAACAGATTTTTTAATATTAAGTAGCTTACATTGATTTTTTTTCCAGAACCCAAAAGTCTGCTAAAGTGGAACTGTGTAGATATGGCACTGGCAACACTGAGCAGACGCAGGCTGACAACACTAGTCATAAAAGTTTAGGGATCAGGTAAATATTATTTAATATAGATACAACATTGAATCGATTTTAAATAAATTTTCGGTCAGGTTTGGATGTGAGTGGTGAAAAAATTTATGACCTACTTAATTCTTTATAAATAAGAAACTATATACCTACCCCCAGTATAATTGTTAAATTATTATAATCAATAAATTTTTCAACTGTAAAGAAATATTGATCATTTTTTAAATCAGTAATGGCACCAGTTTTAACTAAAAATTAAACCACTGATGTAAAATTATAACTTTAATAACATCGAATTATTTAACTATAGTACTGATTTATAATATCTTTCCAGCCCAAATAGCAGTCTCACCAGACCGTACAGTCCAAAGTCTACGACCAATTTAGCTGCCAACTACAATCGTCCCCAACCTCCCCCATACAACACCAGCTCTCTCCACCACAGAAAATCCGACAAACAAACAGACACACACACACCCGAACACACCCGCTCACACTTAGCCCTAGAAGAGTCACTCATACTCCTAAACCAAGCAAATATCACAAATAAATACGACGAATTATGCGACAAAATACTCGACTTAGCGGACGGTTCAGATGACTACGTGCCAATAAAGCCGGACTATTTGACAGATAAAACCGGATATGCGTCACTCAAACCGGATATAGACGATATCGTTGTACCGGAACTAGCTAAATATGGGATATCCGGTGTTGGTCCGATTTGACACGAAAGTGACGGTTCAGAACCGGCTGTCAAGACTTGGTTTTGCTGAACAAGCGAAAATTCGTACTAACTGATTAATAAATATGGCATCAACCAATGTTGTGTCGATATTATCTGCTTTATTTTAAAATATAGGGAGTAGATAGAGCTTGAATTAGCTAATGTAAGAATATAGTATTCTAAACTATAATTACAGTGTATTGTTGGCATTAAAGGCAATTGAATAATATTATAAATTTACATAGTGTAGAAATTGAAACAATTTAGCCTGAAAAACGTAAATTCTCAAGTTAGTTGTATTTCTCACCGAATTAGAAACAACATAATATCAAGATCAAAGATGTTATTGTACTCTGATGATAATATTTTAGTATTTTCTGCATTCTGGTAGTTTTAAATACGTAAAGGTAGAAGATAACCTATTTTAATGTTACACATTTTCTAGTCAATTGTATCTAGTCTTTAAATAAATGTTCAAAATATTCCGTTACTTTTATTTACATCCTCTCTATTTATTACAATTTATACTTTTTAGGGCGAGCGAAGCGAGTCCTAATATTATCCCATAATCTGAGCATTTTGCGGTACACTTTACTGAAAAACTATCACGCCTATAGATTTGTGCTTTAACATAGTAATTTAACTTCATATCTATATGTTTTATCTGTTATCAAAAACATAATTAAATAATCCTTTCTTAGATTTACGCGAATATTCAACATTATAAATGAATGAGACTGTCTCTCCCGTGACCATGATTGCTGTAAAGCATTCGAAACGTCGGGAACTAAAAATCAAAATAAATCCGCGACAAAATCCGAAAAGGTAGTTTCATTTATAACATAATTAAACCATTAAAAAATGAACATTAACAATTTTGTGTTCATTTGATAGGATGTTATTGTACTACTAACGGCATCTATTGGAAAATAAAAGAGTTAACATCGCTGTAACATTATTACCTGTTAGAAAAACTACGCGAGCCCTCACAAAGCTCAGCTTTTTGCTGAATGCTAGTAAAATACTAGCGACTACTCAAACTAGCTTCGCTTGGGTTCGTCCTTATAAGATACTGCCAAAATTTAGAATTTGTGGCATAATAAATTAAGGACTTTCATACAAACTTGCAAGAGTCCTTAGACCTCCTTAAGAAGGCCCTGTCTCAAAATCCGTTAGCGGATGTCTACTAACTATAAACTACCTCCCTGCTGAATTTCATCTCTATATGTCAAGCAATTTTCGATAGGTCGTGAACTTTCGCTTGTATTATGATATTTGTATTGTATTTAGATAAAATATTTTAAGGCTTATAATAAATATGGGTGTAATTCTATTAAAATAAGTAAAAACAAATCATTTTCAATATTTATTAAACAATAACACAGAGATTACATCCTTATTTTAACGTATTTTTGTTTAAAATTATTTTTGTATCAATTCTATAACAAGAATCGCTACTAACAAGGTTGAAACTTGAACGGCAAGCCACAGATAAACTTACAATTTACACTGTGCCACTAAATTAGAAAGTTAAATAATCATAGCTTTATTGTACTTATAACAATAAATTCTTAGTAAGCAAATATTATAATATAAATGTCGATTAAAATTTCCATTACACGGACTTATCTGAAACAAGTTAGGTACCTAATTGCTTAAAAACAATGATTTTTATCAAAACTGACTTAGTATTGAGATTTTTTAATAAAACTTTTGCTACTGAAAAAAATTGTAACTGGAATGCTTACTGGGAATGAAATTTTCTGGTACTTGAATTAATAATTATAAACACAGACAAAAAACAATACTCTCATGAGATTGACCACTCTTTCGAAAGAGAAAAAGTGAAGGTGCGCCCAATATCTGTCTTTTATTCTAATTTGAATTTATTAAAGAACGAAAATAACTATAATATTATAATGTATTAAAAAATATAATAAATATTAAAATTTATAATGGAATGTAAAATGGTTATAAACCAGTAATCGTATTGAAATGAATACAAAAGACTTCTGAGGGCACATTCGTTTTTGTCTTACAAAATTTTCTTAAACATTTTGATTTCTATAGGTCCGATATCATTTATAATAATATTATATACATTATAAAATACAACTTGTAATTTCAATCGTACTGACCAAAATTTTTCAAACATCTAATACTAAAAATAATGCTATTTTGTACTAAAAACTAAATACAACTAAAACATTTAGGTATCACAAGTTTCATAAGAATTATGTTTTTCCTAATAATATGTTAATTAGTAATTATGGTTTTATAAATATCACATTTTCTACTACATTAATGTTTCACATTGTAATTTAATTGCTCATGTTTTGTCTTTATTGAACCGAAATGGTCTATACGTACGAACAAAATCCCGTGGAATTTCAACCCGTTTGCTGTTTAACAACGACTAACGAATAAAAATACTTAAAAAGTATAATCGCAAGGCTTACAATATTGAATGAATACATTTTTGGTGCAGCTTAAATTAATAAAGCGAATACATATAGAAATGGACAAGGCGTTGACTTAAATAAACCTATAGAGAGGAGTAAAACGTTAGGAATACGGATTCTGTTTTCTCTCATCCAATTACCAATAATTTAAAATTTAAATTAATTTGCACTAAAAACAGAGATAGATAGTCCAAATCATCGCTCTGTCTGGCTCATACGCAGTTATTTGACAGCTGCCATTATATAATATCTATCATGGAGATTAGAAACCAGGAGAACCAAGGCCCTAGAATGTAGTGTCTCAGAAATATTGTCAAACCAAGGAGGCGATGCGATCGCTATGTTGTCTCAATGCCTAACTTCACGTTGTCACAATAGTGACAGTACTCCTAAATAGCTAACTTCACAGATACTACTTATTGACGACAGCGCGCTATAAACTCTACAAATTTTCAGAGACAGACGGGTAATGCTTTAGTATGAAGCGTTGGTTCTCCTGTATCTAACCTCCATGATATCTATGGTACAGAATTAAGGAATGAATGGAAGAAAATTGTGAAAATGGCGGGAAACTAATCTGTCAGATAGATGGTTTCACTTGAAAGAAGGAGTTAATATAATTCGATTTCGATAGTGTGGTGTCAAATTCAACAACAACTCAATAACTAATTAAAAATATTTGTTTAATATTATTTTGTACTGAGAAATGAGTTTCGAAGATCGTTTAGATTTTTAAATATTAGTGTTTTTAAACATTATCAAGAATAATATGAAATTATACTTTGTAAGTTCAAGTAAGTTAGTCGACTGGTTTCCAACAAACGACCGCGCGCATGTCGTCGGGCGCGCGCCCGAAGGGTCTCTCTCCGTTGGAGTCCACGTACTGGTTTATTTGATAGTCCAATAAAGTCTGGAATCCGAGCACATCTGTTCCCAATTGCTGGAAAGTTATAAGATACTTAAATAAATAATAAATAATAAAATAATATGTTGGGACATTATTACAACAGTGCCATCTAGTTCCGCAGTAAGCTACGTTACGTGCTTGTGTTGCGGATACCAGATAGTTGATATACTACACATATACATTTTAAATACATACATATTATAAATATAAACACCCATGACTGGAGTACAAACATTCGTGATTAGCAAATGAATACCCCCAGCGGGCCTCGAACTTGCGACCGCTGGCGCAGAAAGTAGGGTCACTACCAAGTACCAACTGAGCCAAACTGAGTCGTCAACTTTAAATTTTATTTATAAAACCATACAATTATTGTTCTTTGTATAAAATCGATATTATAAAAACATAGTTGTCATTGATATCATATCGATTTCTGTCGTTACATTGTAATTATGAATGATATTTATAACGTTTTCATTTATAATTACGACTTATCGATAGAAATCGTTATAATGTAGATAACCAACTGTTTATTTCGCAGTGGTAGCTTATTAAAATACAGGTAAATAAACTTGTGTCTGTAATATCAAATTAACAGCTGTTCGCAGAATGCATAAGAAAGTACTTATAATATACGTAGATGTTTCACATCAATAAAATCAAGTATTTACCTGTTGATCCATCCGGTGACGTTTACAAGGCCAGTAGGGCCAACATTTAGAATAAAAAACGCGACTCACCCTCGCTTTGCTCGGGTTCTTTTTATACTGAAACCTTTCTCGAGAACCACTCTATCCATTGGTGAAAACAGCATGAAAACCGGTGCAGTAGTTGTTGAGTTTATCGCGAACAGACATACAGTGGTAGCTCGCTTGGATAACCGAGTGATACGGGTTCAAATCCAGGTCTTGCACCTCTGATATTTTCACGTGCGAATCATTTCTATCATGATTACCACTTGTCTTACGGCGAAGGAAAACATCGTGAGGAAACCTGCACGTCTGAGAAAACCTAGCAAGTTTCCGTAAGACATGTGAAGTCCGCCAACACGCAGCAGGCCGGCGCGGTGGACTATGGCCTGATCCCCCTCGTACTGAGGGAGGCCCACCCCCAGCAGTGGGACGTTAAAAGGGCTGAAGACAAGACAGACAGTAATAGTGTTACTAACCTGTGTTAAAGGACTAGTGTTGGTAGTGAAGACGCCGCGGAATTTCCTCTCCCTCGCGACCCTCTCGGTGGCGAGCTCCAGCGCTTGTATCGCGGACACGTTGTCCCGCGCCGAGAGGGAGGCGTCGGTTGCCATCATGAACGAATGTAAGATTGTACCTGGTAAAATAAATAAATATGGTGGATAACGAAATATTAGGCCTATATATGTTAGTGGTTGAAACGACTCAATGACACCTGGGTGGGAGACAAATAAATATTGAGTCAGAATGTGCCAGTTATTGAAACTATTCCCTACGTGGTTGGTATGGCAATTATAAAACTAGCAGAAATCAAGATAGTTCTAGAAGTAGTTCGATTAAATGTTGCGAATCACTCTCGCTTCGCTCGTGTTCATCCCTAGATTTAGTGCCAGCGATGCTGAGGTTTCCGCTATTAAATGTATACAAAACATGACTAATTATATAATGCAACCTTCCTGGAGAACCACTCTATCCATTAGTGAAAGCGGCATACAAATTGGTGTAGTAGCTTTGAGTTTATCGCGAACAGACAGACCCGGCGGAGGATTTTGTTTTATAACATGTAATAGTTGGCTAATCTCAATGAGCTTGGCCGTCGTGGCAGAAGTCACTCAGTACAATGTGTGTGTCTGTGTCTCACCCTTCCCCTCAGGCAGCACGGAGTCCCGCACGGAGCTCTCCACGAACTCGAGGAAGGTCATGATCGTGGCGAGTCCGCCGCCGAGCTCGATGTCGGGCTCGTCGCGCGCGTCGAAGTTCAGCGCCACCGCCACCGGCGTGCCCGACGCTAAAGACGGATATGGTCATTTATTTAATATTTACTAGTTGTTCGGGATTAAGTTAAGACAAAAAAGGGTTATGCAGACACGTTATGGTTTATTTCCGATCGATTACAGAGGGGGTCGGTAGACGTTTAATAGAATATTTTACTCTATGTAAAAACCAATCTAAAAATATTTTATTAAGATAGTTTAGGCAAAAAACGTTCGGAAAATGTTGGTTTTAGTCTAAAATAACAAAATATTTTTTTAAATTAAATTCAAAGATTTCAGTTTTTTAAATCTGTTTTTAAAGACAACAAAATAGTAAACGCCATGTTAGTACGTCATACCGCCGTGTAAGCATAATCAAATCCATAATTTGTTCGGTGTTTTACACTAGTATTCGTGCATTCAGGAACAGCACGCCAACAATAAGTAGAATAATAACTTATTTTTAATCTATAAACAATTATGAATTTCATACAAATTTACAAAGCGCATTTGTTTACATAACCAACTGACGTACTAACCACAGAATAATATTGACGTCCACTGCGTTCAGCGTTTTCGACGAATGAAGCGCGAAATTTCAAAATGTAAAAATTTAAATGCATTTTTACGGCATATATCGATTGAATAAAAATTTGGTGTTTTTTAGTGGTTTTGTTTTGCTAGTACAAAACAGAATCTAATTGAGACACTTTTAAAAAATTGATGCAATACCCCATTAATTTGAGATAGTTATATAAAAGGTAAAAGACGCTATTTTCTTTAACATCACATTTAAGGTATTTAAATAAATTCAATTTATTTTAACACCTTGTTTAAAATTTAAATCCGTCGCGTGTCGTCTGGTAAATGTGATACATCGAAACTTTAACTAATAAGAAATGTTTGAGATTTTCTCAATTTTTATCGTATGTTAGATGAATTAATTATAGCATATTTAATTATATTATCAAAACAAGAAAAATCAGATTTTTTTAAAGTGCAAAGAATATCTTTATTTTGGAAATAAATAAGCATTAAAAGCTAAAATACTAGCATAGTAGCGTGAGAAATAGTGGGAGTAATGGCAGAGTTAAATAGGAAGATAAGTGGATTAGATAATAAACATGACAATGCACACGACAGACGTTTCACATTTAAAATCAAATCTCACTCACATCACACTGGAAGTAGAAATACATTAGAGTTACTAAAAATTAGGAACTAAATACTGGATTAAAACGATACTTTTTAAAGGAGCATTGCTATACAATTTGTTACCTAAAGATGTAGGAGATGCGAAATTTATTAAATATTAAAAATTAAAAAAAAATTAAAGAAGCACATATTGTCCAAAGATTTGTTTAAATAGCTCTACTGTATGATTAGTCATAATTTTTTTATTATACTTATAAATTCCTTAAATTAAGTGAATTATTTTTCTGGGAGATAAATATCTTTTATATCTTTATGCAGTTTGCTTTTAATTAGTGCATTATGTAGTCTAGTACTTTTTGTCTTTTTTGTTGTATATCACCTACTTTTGTAAGAATGTATGCTGTTAGCAACCTATATAATAACAAATAAATAAATAAATAAATAAACCTAATGAATCGATCGGTTTTTAAAGATAGTAGTGGTATAAGGTTATTAGGGTGGATTCACGTTATTAGGGGCTGACTGAGGCACGGCCGGGACACGGTTAAACATCTATAGTAAGCTTTTGTATGAAGTAATTCATGGTAGATCGGGCCGGTCGTTCCTGCTACACCGGGCTGTTTGCAAGTATTCATTGCACGGCCGTATTTATCTATACCAATAGTGATTTCAACAATTGATGATAAGATTTTTAAAAAATAAACAAAATATAAAAATAAATAATAATATAAAATCAAAATAAATCCGCGGCAAAATCCGGAAAAGATAGTTTCATTTTTAATAGCAAAAATTATGGATACATACAGAAACGGTTTTACTTATTGAAATGACGTATCAGTAATTTCATTAATTGGAATCATTTTAAAATAACAGTTGCATTATAAATTACCTACTAATAACCTACTTCTTTTATAAACTACTAACTTAAAAATAAATGTTGTGATATTATTTTCCAAACAACATATTTGTGTTTATTATCCAGATACGTATTAGGATGACTCATCATAAACTACAGGGTAGTTGCGCTCACATTCCAGCAATTTTTCATCGTCCATGGAAAATTGCTGGAATGTGACCGCCCGGCCGGCGCGGTGTAAGTAGGGTTGCCAACTCTAAACTCTTTGTCAGTCAAAAATAGTAGTTTTACAATTATTACCCATAAAAATATAGTAGATAACGAAAAATGAAAAAAAAATAGTAGGTTCCAAATAGGTACTTTATTTCTTGAAAGAATATTTTTGCTACTTTTAGTCTTTAATTATAAATACAAACTTCAAAAGTAGGTATTTTTACCAAAACAGTAAATAAAAACTCGAGAGCGCGAAAATCGAAATTGTCAACTTGAAATACCAAAATCATTCAAAAATTAGAAATAGATATTAACGTTTTGTTGTACGCTTGCACTTTTTAAACGAATATCATTACTTTGAGTTTGATGCCTTTGAAATATAGTAGTCGGGCCTCTAATACAGTAGGATACTATATTATATAGTAGGGTTGGCAACTCTAGCCGTGTAAGTGAAGGTGTAACGTGGCAACTCACGTGTCTCGAGCACGGTGCTGAGGCCGGCGGCGAGCAGCGCGCGCCAGCACGCGCCCACGCAGCGCGCGTAGTCGCGCGGCGCGATCTCGTGCCGCACGAACTGCTCCAGCTCCGCCTTCTCGTAGAACGACGACACTATCATCCTGCCAACACAGGAGATACAACTTATTTGAGGGCACTCTTATTGCTAGCAAATTCAGTTAAGCGGTTTTTATTACTTTCTAATAAAATAAAAGTAACCAAGTTACTGTTTATAATGGACATAAGGTATGTGAATGAAAGTCTCGTCGAAATCAGAGATTAGCCGGAACAAATAGACAAACAAACATTTTAAAATTTATTTTTCGATGTTAGTATCACAGCAATGGTAGCCCAACGGTAACGCGTTCGCTTGTATAACTAAGTAATGCGGGTTCAAATACGGATATCGTATTTCTATCCTGATTACCATTTGTCTTATGATGAAGGAAACCATCGAGACCTGCATGTCCGAGAAAAACCTAGCCAGATTTTGTAAAACCCAAAGTCCGCCAACACGCACTGGGCCAGCACGGTGGACTATGCCCTGATCCCCTTCGTACTGAAGGAGGCCTGTGCCCAGCAGTGGAACGTTTAAAGGACTGAAGATGAAGGTGACCGATTTAATAAAAATCTTTTTATTTAAAATTAAAATCAGACAAATTTTATTTAAAAAAGATAACACCAATCTAAAATGGCAACGCCAATCACACTTTCTCACTTGCACGCTATTGCTATTAAAAAAAGCGTATTGCTGACCTTATCATCTGTTACTGCAAATTCACAGACGGCAATGATAGGTACATCATACAACTATGTCTATTGTTACGATAATTTATACAAATAATTTTTATTTCAAACAGAAAATTGGATATCATTTCAAATATCATTCATATTAAATTGTTAAAAACGTGACCATTATTCTTCCACTACTTTTGAGTTTGTTAGATTGAATATCTAAACCTATATAATAAAATTATAAAAGACAAAATATTTACAGTTTTTAATAAATGGATGTATCGATTATGATAAAACTCGAATAATAACTTACTCAATAACTCGTTCCTTGTGGTCATCCCTCATCGCCTTCACTATGAACTTATTTTCTTCACTGTGAGACATATTCTCCGGATGTGTTGTGAGGTGCGAAAGAACTTCTCCTAAATCTTTTGCACCTAAGAAGTCACTGATTTCTGGAAAAATATATTTATAACCTAATATATAAAAATCTCGTGTCACATTGTTTGTTATCGAACTCCTCCGAAACGGCTTGTCCTATTTTTATGTTGTGTATATTTGGCAGGTATGAATAGGTCGTAGGCTAATTTTTATTCCCCTAAGCAATAAAGGTCCACTTCAGATATTTTTTTTTTATTTTTAGACCAAATTCTTATTTTTCACTTTTTTATGATTTGTTATATCAAAAAATTCTTATAACCCTAAATATTTAACTCTCGAGCGCGGGTGGAGCCGCGGGAATTGCTAGTAGCTAATAGCTATTATATAATTTGAATCAATCAGGATCAAGCCATACATAGTTTATTTCTATTTCGAATTTCATTTAAACTTATTAAAATATTACTTTATTATTATTATTATATCCACTTATTTATACATTCTAATGATAGTGATAGGACACTTAATTTATAATATAAAAAACAATTTAAAATGAATAAATCGCTGAGCGGACTCGTAAATTAATATTGTCACAACAATCATGATACTAAAGGCTTTATTTTATTTAAAAAAATGCGTAATATTTAAAGTAAAAGAGGCGATAAATAGTAGTGATTATTATTATTATTTATCACTCCAATTGCACTATTTTAGCTAACACATTTGACATTACACAGGTTGGCTGGAAGAAATCTCTTATAGAGATCTTTGCAAACTTAATATCCATCTTTGCAAACTTAATATTTTGTATTCGCATCACTGTACCTATATATTTTTACTTTAATTGCAATAAAGAATATAATAAATGGAATTTATATATTTTCAAAATATAAAAGATTGATAAATTTATTTAAATATGCAATATTTACGTCCCTATTCTAGTTTAGTGATAATGTAAGAATAGTTCAAAGTTTGCCCTAATTAGGGCATATCATGAGAAGTGCCCCAACACTATAAAAATTAGTTTGAAACTACTTACCAATATAGTATCCTTTGTCCCTCAATCTAGTGATAGTGTAAATAGAATTCAGCGAATTTCCGCCCAATTCATAAAACCCGGCCCTAATGGATAGGACTCCACGCACGGAGCGCCCGAGGACTTCGCCAACAGTCTCGAACAACACTCGAGCTGTGTCCATGTTTTGAGGGCTAACGCCGGTGTAGTCCATCTCCAAGGGAATTTCTGCGTCATCTAAAATAATGTTAAAATTCATTAAAATATAATGTTAAAATGTATAATTTTAGCAAAATCTGTATAGTGGTTTTCGCTTGATGCCTTTCCATATATTTAAACAGACGAAAATTCTGAAGAATATCGATTTAGTGTCTGTATCGATAATAATTACTATTTCAATAAGACTTTTTTTTAAATATTTAATATACAGATTCAAGTAATTTAGAAATTCATTAGGTTCTAGCAAACCCGGCCCGCATCGCTGGGCGTAAGTTAAAACACATTAATCGGTTTTTATAATTTTCTAATGAAATAAAAGTAGCCTACGTTACTTCTTATAACATTAGCTATCTGCGAGTAAAAGTCCCGTCAAAATCGGTCCAGCACTTTCAGAGATTCGCCGGAACAAACAGGCAGACAGACAAAATATTAAAAAAAATTTGATGTAAGTATCGTAGGTATATACTTTCATATGCATATAATAGTAGATGTACTGATATGTAATGTATTTATTTTAAACAAGTGTATATTTTAAACAAGTGTTTTTTTTCTTCTAAAAACGTGCATGCAATTTTCGTTTAGATTCTTCTAATCTCATTAACCTACATTATCGGTCAATGCAAAAGATAATAATTAATTGTGAAGGTTTTTTTCTTAACATATTTATTTATTTTCCTTGATATAAAAATATAAAAAAATCAATTTACATATCAAGGAAAAATTGAATTAATTGACGTTTTGCTTTAAATCTATTTTTTTCCTTACGGATAACAATTACTGAATTATCTTAATTAATGAACAATGATTATTATTTATTATTATAATTTGTATGATCGTGTACAATTACTGTTGTATAAAAATCTATAAAATGTAAACCTTTTTGATACTTAACTAGATGTTACTTTGATACGTGGATATTTTATTTTAATTTACACGTACCTCTAAAAAAATTAAATATAGGTCATATTTCATTCTGTCAAGTAGTCATTATTTTGTTAGAAAATATTTTATAACAAAATGTTATGTGTTAGTTTGTATGAAAATGAATTTTCCTCACCGTTATTGTTTGTGTTCTCGTACATCTTCAACAGCCCCTGCCTGTCCACTTTCCCGTTGACGAGGAGTGGAATCTTATCTATTACTATTACCTGCAAATAAAATTATAATATTGTATTTATATGTATTTTTAATCTTATATAACAATTATTTATTGTTTTCTTAAAAAAAATGACTGAAGTGTAATTAAGCACCTATATGTATGTAGACTTGTATATATAATACATATTATGTTGATACAAATTTTAAACTTCTAGGATAAATTTCTCAGAAATTATATGTTTTCCCGCACTTAAAAGTAACTTACCTATATATTGACCCGGGTAACTAGGTTTTCCTATATTTTTCATTATTATCTGTCCAGTGGTTTTCACGAAATGCTGTCACAAACAGACATACAGACAAATATTTTAAAATCTATAATCTAACCTTGTAAAATATTTGATGTACAGATTCGACTCTGATAGAATTTTATTATATACTAGCAATTCCCGTGACTCCGCCCGCGTTCTTATTACTATTAATAAATAGGGATTGGTAGAATGATGAAAATTTAGGGTTATCAGTATTTTTTAAGCCAGATCATAAAAAAAAAGAAACAAATTTTTGGTCTAAAAATAAAAATAAAAAAAATCTGGAGAGGGCCAACCTTACCACCTAGGGGAATAAAAATAGCTTACGACCTATTCTCAGAGCTACCAAATATACACAAAAAAGTTCATGAAAGTGGGCCAATGTGTTTCGGAGGAGTTCGATGACAAACACTGTGACACGAGATTTTTATATATTAGGAGAAGATTAGATAATATGTAAATACGACTAACCTGAGGTATCATATATTGTGTGAGAGAGTTCTTCAAAGCGCTCTCAATATGATGTCCGGACAACCGCGCATTCTCTTCAATGGTCACGAAGGCTAAAATCTCTGGGTTGCCGGTAGTTAATCCATAGCACAGTACTACAGCTGTTAAAATTATATATACATATAATCAATGTATAAAAACAAAACTAAATATATAATAACACTAGCGTTTCCCGCGGTTCCACCCGCGTTTTAAGGACAACCAAATTCATAGATTTTACATGTTTTTTTACTAAGTATGTTATGTTATATAGCCTAAGCCTTCTTTAAAAAATGGGCTATTCAACCATAAAGGATTTTCAAAACAGTAGTTATTGAGATTAGCGGACATTTAGTTTGTAATAACAAGAATTAAAGCAGAAAATAAAAAAAGAAAAAAAAACTATCAATATAATTGTTTCTTTTAAGTTGGAGCACAGATAATTACTAAATTTTATCATAATCGGTTCAGTAGTTTCGGAAATAGTAAGTAAGTAAATTTATCCGGAACATACATCGTGACACGGGATTTTGTATAGAATTAAAATGCCTAAATCAACGAAAGTAAAGGAATATCCTATAAATCCTTTTTTAAATCCAAATATAAATTTACTCAACCAATTCATTGTAAGAAGATGGTAGACCGCGTTTTTCTCGTGAAGCGTTACCAGACAGACAAAAATTCTAACAAAAACAACTGGCCTCTGTATCGATAAAAACTACTATTTCTAAAGATTTTTCAAAATAAGATTCAACGCATTCATTTAGAATTTTATTAAATTTAAAGATAAGTCCGAGCGTATCTCGTAAATTTTCTCACATTAATTTGTAAACATGATGTTTCATCAATTATACATTCTTATGATAAGCCAACATGAAATGTTCGCATAAATGTACATATTTATTATGATAAATATAATATGTTAAAACTAACTTTTAAAAATCTTTATTTTTTTGCAATTCTAAAAACTCCCAGGAATTACATCTGCAATTTAATTCTGCATGCCGTGTCCATACAAAACAAAAAACTATAGACAACAATACTTATACACTTGTATAATGTATTCGTTTATGTATAAACGTCTAATTTTTGTTAGGTGTAAATATTTTTAAAATAGATTTTACTAGTTTGGTCGCTATGAACGACATCAGTTAGTTTAATATTGTTTAAGAGATTGCTCTTAACTTCTTTTATTGCTCGATAGCTTTCCTAGTTTCTAACAGTAGCATACTCTATCGTAATCCATCTGGGTGTTAACTTCATCCAAATCTGTCCATCCATTATAACTAAAAGGCACAAAAACACGCAAATACATAGTTTTATATCTATTACCAGCGGCTCACTCTCGCTTCGCTTGGGTTTGTCCCTAGGTTTAGCGCGAGAGAAGCCGCGGGTTCCGCTAGTAATTGAATTCAAAACTTGACAAATTATATATTATTAATTATGTATTCTCGAGAACCACTCTATCCATTGTTGAAAACGGCATGAAAATCGGTGTAGTAATTTTTGAGTTAATCGCGAACAGACAGACAGACAGACGTGTCGAAGGACTTTGTTTTATAACATGTAATGATAGTAACTATAACTTACCCTTTTCCACTCCGTTGATATTATGCACAGCTCGTTCGACCTCCGTCAAGTCCACCCTGTGTCCTCGGATCTTGACCTGCGCGTCGGTCCTGCCCGCGAACAGCACCAGCCCCTTGTGCAGGACGCCGTAGTCGCCGGTGCGGTACAGGCGACTGAAGTCTAGTGGTCCGACAGGATTATTCATTAAAATATTATATTTCAATACGATTTTATTCTTTTGTTAATTGCTTTAAAATGTGTCACGGATTACTTAATCGTAGAATAGAGAAGTAATAAATACATTTATTTAAAATTTTGAATACAAAATGTACCTACACCGACATTTAAATTACATATTTCAAAAGTAGTAATCCTTCCTTAGAAGGGTTCCTTAGAAGGAGTTCCATAAGTAGTGTTTACAATAAACTAGACATGGGTGCTGAAAAGACAATAATTAAAACGATTCATATTACTTAGGAATTAGTATTGCGAAACATTCCCTTTTTTGATTGTTCAGTAACTTTTTTTTATAAAAAAAATACAAGAGAACATAATATGCTGTAACTATTGGTACATACCTACATATAAAAATATCCGTTTGACCTATACGTATATTAAATTCAGGAAACGCTAATTGCATTTGTAATAAATTATTGTCAAGTTAATAGTAAAGAATAAATAGCTTATTGAAGATCATATAATTATTATTATCGATAGATTATTCAAATAGTTAAGTCTTTATATTGCACTATTAAAAATATATATTTTTAATTTAAATCATTAAAACTCTTATAATTTTTTATCATACCAGGATGGGCAGCGTGAGGGTTGTCACAGAATTTGTCTGAACCTTGTCCTCCGACGTATCCCTTGGCTAGATTCCTTCCTGAAACCCAAACTTCGCCCGGCTCTGATTCTCTCGCGGGGTTCATTTCTTCGTCTAGCAGATACACTGCACAATTATCTAATGGCGCGCCTGTAGAAAGATTATTTTGGTTGTTTTTTGATAGTTATAGAATATAAATTTTATATGATGTTATTTGTCCTATTGTATACATAAAAATTGCTACACCCATTATGTAGGTACATATATTAAAATTGTATATGAAATTAAAAGTGAGAACCAATATTGAACCTTGCGGAACACCAATACTAATATTTTCTATTATTTATACTTACCAATAGGTATAGTCGGGAACATCTCCAACTGACTGGCTTTTTCCATCACAAAGTATGTGACATCACCCATAACTTCAGTACTTCCATAGAAATTGGCTAATTTATAGTCATTTTGATCACCGAAGTATTGGAAAAATTGTGATGCCAATTCTTTACTTAGCGTTTCTCCGGAACATACCCACAATTTGAGATGTTGTAAAGGTCTTTCAGACTGATTAAGTGACAGGTACATAAGAATGGAACGCAGGAGAGTTGGCACTAGCACGAGACGTTTAATCTGTAAGAAAATATAATGATACTAGCAATTCCCGTGGCTCCGCCTACGTTCTAATCACTATTGAAAAATAGGGATAATAATAGGGAAATTGGCGGAAGAAGGATGAAAATACATGTATTTTTTGATGCCAAATCATTAAAAAAACAAAATTTGGTCTAAAAACAAAAATCTGGAGAGGGTCATCCTTATCATCTAGGGGAATAAAATAAAGACCTATTCTCAGATCTACCATATACAAACAAAAACCTCAAAATCGGTCAAGCCATTTCGTAGGAGTTCGGTAACAAGTGTTTGTTACCGAACTAATTGCGAGACGTAATTTTTATATATGAGATTCCTATTCTTACATGAATATAATAATAACGTCTTCTTGATCAATCTTATTAAGACTCAACATCTGCGCAGGAGATATTATAGTGCACACGTGTACACAGACACAAGTACACTCTCATACTTGTTGGGATGACTCTCGCTACGATCAATGAGTTTAGGACCAGGAGGCTTACTGGGGCTTACTAAACTGAAAGACTAAATTACCAAACTTGGACCAGGACTCGAACCCAGAACCTCCAGAATTATAACAATTGTTAACGAATTTATTAAAATAAAGCTATAAAATATTTTGTTATAGCTGTTGTTCTTTAAACTCGTAAATTCTTAAGTAATTTATATTAATTAAACGAAATAGTATAAAGTATACGTATTATTGCCTTGACAATAACGACATTTTAATTGAAAGCATTCTATTCATTATCACGTTCACGCTACAAATAGACAATTAAAGAACAAGGAAAGGTAAAGATTACTAAGGTGATTTTCGAAGAAATAACTGTTTTTTTTTAATCCAAGCATACAAAAAACAAATTCTTTGATATTCTTACTCAATCCTTCTACAAGCGACTTACCCTAGCTTCACTCGGGTTCGTCCCTACGAAAGTTTTAGTTTTTTCGAGCGGAAACCTATGCTTTTTTCAAAATAAAAGTAGCTAGAAGTAGCAAGATTCTCCTTATAACATTAGCCGCCAATGAAATTTCCGTCAAAATTTGTCCACCCGTTTTAGAGATTTGCGGGAACGAAGAGACAGACAAACAAAAATGTTATTTTTTTTTCTTAAATAAAAAGCTATCATATTGATGTTCAATTTTACTTATCTGTGTTGTATAGACAAAAACTTTAAAAAAAATTATCCTTATTAAGTATTACCTGATATTCAGCCAAAACGCGAACCAACTTTTGCGGGTCCCTCGTAGTCTCTCTTGGCAGAATAAGTAAGGATCTCCCATGCAACAATGGCCCCCATATTTCACACACAGAGTCTACAAACGTCAGAGCAGTTTTCCAAACGCAAACATTCTCTGTATCAGTGTATGGGAAAGTTCTGAACTGCCACCATAGGCGATTGCATATGGCTGAGTATGGAAGTCGCACTCCTGTGAGACGTAATTTAAAAAGGTAAAATTTCATTTCTAGCTTATTATTTTTTATGAGTCTAGACCAAAAACAAGGTATAAAACTACGTAAGCATTTAATGCTAATATGACACTTGGCTATAGCTCGTTCAATACGGATCTCTCTTTAAATTATTCGTAACACTGTAAATTTGTTACTTCTGACTCATGATAAGTAAACGTTTTTGTTAAACAGTATAATTGATTCGGATCAAGTTTCTGTACATTTTATGCGTTTAACTTTGACATTTTATGTAAAGTAATTTAATGCTCTATAATTATGATTTGAATCTTTTTTTCTTTTTAGCACGTGTTAAATTATTTCAAAATATGTTTGCCATAATATTAAAAAAGTTATTCATGTAATATGTATCCACTCGCCACCCGAAAGCCACTCGTGTCCAGCAGTGGGAAGTTAAAAAGGGCTGAACCTAATATAAAATAAAAAAAACGTTAATACAGCAATTCTTGAGTGCACACAAACCACCCGTGTATTAAAAAATACAGTTATAAGTTGCAACGAAGGCCTTTTGTATTACCATTAAAAATATAATAAAAAAAATAGTAACAATCAATTCGTCTAATGGAAACCTTGTTGTTACTATTGTGTGGAGTAGTTATTAACCGTGACCTTCGCGGCGTGCATTATGCATCTTTATAAAGCTTTTTATTACCTTCCAAGATCATTTCAGCCTTTTATATTTTATATCCATAATAATTGGTATTATAAATAAAGTTAATGCATTCCGCGTTAATCTTGCGTAAGAGTGCTTTAGTTGACTGTGGGCTTGATTTAAACTTATATACATTTGTACCTTCTAGCTTTGTAGGCTCTTTTGTCTTACTTACTTGAGAAATGATTCATTCCCCATAAAAAATGTCCCCCCAAAATCAAATCAAATATTCTTCATTGCACACCACAAATTAACATTAAATATTTATGAATTTAGGTAAAAATTCTTCTCCCTTTTGTTCCCTCTTCATTTTTATAACAATATTCACACCGAACATACTATTTTTAAGAAATTGATGACCTATTGCTTTGTATATATAAAACTAAAGTTTAGTTTAGTTACTAAACTATTGAAAATGCGCATGAAATAGCCAGTGTGGCCTATAATTGTAACTAAGTAATTGTAAGCCTAGATTGTCAAAGTGAAAAAAACATTAAAACACGCCTTTATTTAACGTGTGTAATAATGAAACTGGGAAAAAATGTAGCAAAGCTACATCTAATTACCTTGCATCTAATTACATTTATCACATTTTACTAAGTTAGAAATTAAAACTCTTTTTTTTATTGACATCAAGATTAAGTATTGAAAAATGTACTAATTTGGTCATATTTACACAAATATTCCTTGTTAATTAGCGGAGATGAATCTCTGCGAACACCTATTTTAAGAGTCATCCGTTCTTATCGAACGACACTAGTGCTCTCAAATAACCTGACCGACTTTTTTATATTAGCGTTCGCCCTTCGTTTAGTTTCAATGAAAAGCTTTCTTATTATTTTTTTATATTATTTCTTTCCATCATTCTTTATTTAATAAGTAGCTTACGCTACTCCTTATAACATCAGCTATCTGCAAGTGAAAGTCACGTCAAAAATCAAAATAGATCAAGCCCTTTCAGAGATTTTCCGTAACAAACAGACAGACAGACAGACAAAAAATTTAAAATTGATTTTTTGATGTAAGTACCGTATATCCTTTCATATGCGTTTAGTGAAAAGCAGTTAATTTGAAATTAAAAAGACACTCCAATTTTATTAATATGCACTTTTTTTGTTTTTACAGTTCCGTTCCGTTTTGAGGTATCAAAAGGTAAGATAAGATGAGGTCTGTTGGGTTTTAGTGAATAAGTAGTACCTACCGGTGAGACCCACGTAAACATTCGTGGTATGCGTTAATGCATTTCCTAACATTAAGAAAAGGGTTTGTTTACGTTTATCCAATAAATAACTACATTTAATGGATCTCGCATTTTGATGCAAGCAGGGCAGTATATGAAGTATAACTTATTTATCCTTATCCACATTCTTATCTCATTATTCATTATAGCTAAGTGTATTTATAATTAACATTATACGCTGAAATAATGTAAGAAATGACTTATAGATGATCAGATTTTTTGCATCGTCTCTATCTGAGAATATCAATTAACACTTATACTTATATGGTAACTGGAATGCCCCTAGAAGTAATTCTTTACTAAAGACCTAGTGGATAGAGGAAAATATGAATCGTCTCGTCTAATACACGTCTATCTGTATGTATGTAGGAACGCGCTAATGTTGCCAATATGAAACAAGTGATGGGGTTTCCTAATACGGTATTCTTTGGAAAAAAATTAGTACTTATATACAACTCGACCGTTGAAATCTGCGTACTTATTTCATACAGTTGTACGCAGGAGCGCGGGGTTAATGTTTTACAAAACTATCCGCGATACCTAAGCTTTGTATTTAATAGATACACCTGCGTTTGCGTTTCAAAATGTAAATTTCAAGTAAGGCCGTGGTAGCTCAGTTGTGAGAAAGGGAAAAGAACGGGATTTAAAGTAGCCGTCAAACAGTCAAGCCAAGTACTTGAGTCTTGGACTATAACCTCGTGCCCCAAAATGGGTCATTAAATGCGGCTGTTTATACTCAAACTAAGTTATCATTTTTTATTAAAAAAAGGACATCTTTACTGCTGATGTAAGCTGAAATGAACTAAACCCGTTCTACATATTAATTATATGTAAATTTTATTAATTTTGCTCTTTTTTATTTTAAACTTCCATTCCAAAAAGTTTTCCGGGCAGAATACTTAAATATTTCCTAAAAATTTTAAACCTTATACAGAGTTTTTGCAAAATATAAAGAATTGAATTTTCAATAATACTAATTTTACTCGGTTGGTAGGTTTCAATATTGATGCACGCTTGTTCGCAAATTGATTTGAAAAAGTAACAACAAGTATTATATGAGAAAATTCTTGATTTGTTCGACAACGCAGCAAATTTCCATGCTTAAAAAATATTTTAAAGTAAATAATAGATAATGGCATAGTGGACCGCTTCAATAAGTGGTTTTAGGCCCGGGTCTCGTACTTCTGTATGTGCGAATAACTTGCAACATGATTCTTCTTGTCTTACCCAGGACAGTTCGCGAATCTGCACTTGGCACTATGATCTCATCCCTTTCATATTGAAGGGAGGCCCATCTCCAGAAATGTAACGTTAAGAAGGACCTAGTATACATACAAATAAATGCTTATGCCTTGTAGTCAGCACTTTGTAACGTCCTATTCTTGGGGGTGGGCCTCCCTTCAATACGAGGGGGTTCAGGCCATTTTTCAGCGAAGTTGCGGGTTCCGCTAGTAAATGTATACAAAACCTTGACAAATTATATATCTTACCTTCCTCGAGAACCACTCTGAACCGGTGAAGTTTTTGAGTTTATCGCGGACAGACAGACAAATGCGGCGAAGGACTTTGTTTTATAATATGTAGTGATTATGCCTCGTCTACATCGCAGACACAGCGGCAGGAATAGTATTTACAAACAACATTACACTACCACTATAGGGTTCAAAGCACAAAAAAGGACTACAAACCCCTGAAAACATATATATTGATACCTCCACCCCCCTTCCAGAAATTTTCCGAGTCTGGACTATTTTTCCTTTGTTATTTAAATCATTAACTAAATTTTCCGACTACTGTATACTCATAAGATTTTTTCCTCAAACAGGATTGGCACTACTCTATCAGTAACTATTTAACACAAGTAAATCTGAGTTTTTCCTTACCTTTCGGTATACCAGTACTGCCAGAAGTATATAGTACAATGGCGATAGTATCCGCATCTGTTTGTACCAACACTTCGTCTTCATTAGGCCTGTCTGCCGGAAGAGCGCTGGCTTCTAGAGACAGTTCCTCGAAAGATATGATCGGCACTCCGCTCCCGTTGAACATTGACGGGTTAGCTAAGGTGAGGTAGAAAATTTAAAAATTTAATCGTACTATCTATCGGAGTATAAATTGTCAACCCTCGGACACTTTGCCCAAAATGTGCACGTTTTTAAGCCTTTAAAAAAGGATTGATTGAAAATTTCAATGTTAAAATATTTTGTGTCTTTATGTTAGTAAAATTATCAATTAATATAGTTCTTCAACATGAACATTGCCAAGAGATGCTTCATCATTCTCAAGGAGTGTTTTTACAATTTAATAGCCACTATCAAAAAATCTTTGGATTTAGCAAAAGAAGCTTTTTGAACTTTTCCTGGGTTTTCGTATTTTTAATGATAAACTAGTACAATTAATTGTCCAGCATTTGCCTGTTCCCTCTCTTATTGATAGGAGGCCTAAACCTAGCAGTGGGGCGTTAAGAAGTGTTGAATACATACATATAATATGTCAGTACAACGATTTGAATACAATAATTTCCGTTTTTTTGGGTACCTGTGTAGAATTGGGCTCTAACACTAGATGCATTAACTCTCACATTTTTGATAATGCAAATTTCCATACATCTAATATCATGTTTTTAAATAAAACTGTTATTGTTAAAAGAATTAATTTCTTATTTCACTTAAATTACTAACCTGTCTCATCATAAATAACAAGCGATGGCTGAGCGTCTGTCAGTATGTGGCTTATCCTCGCTTGGGGAAAGCTTGGTTCCATCGGTACATACGCTGCACCAGCTTTCCAGGTCGACAGGAGAGTGATTATTGTACTGAAATAAACATTCAATTAACGTTGTCCTTAGAAAGAAATATGTATACCTATATTTTTTGATGTGTATTTATCTTTATAAACCTAGTTTGCTAGGTACGTTTTTACAGTCATGGTGATCCGCATAACCATCTAACATTTTTTCAAATTTCATAAAAGTCTGTCCTGAGATTATCTCCTACTATGGCCACAGACAAAGAGATAGACACAAAAATTCTAAAAATTATAAAAATTATTTATGTACAGATTTGACTTACTTTGAATTTTATTATATATGTCATAAGATAAAAATGCCTTTCTAATAATACCCTAAATATATTATTCTCTTCGAGGGTTAGAAAAATAGAGTCTCTACGTACACTTTTTCTAGAAAAGTAAAAACTTATACAACAAAAATAATCGATTTCAAAGAGACAGATGGAGGCTTTTCGCTTAAAATCTATGCATGAAAATCATGAATTTCAAAAACATCTGATTTTTTTTTCATAATATGCCCAAAATTGGCCCTTGATCTCTATAAATAAAGCAATAATTTCACATTTTTTTTTAATGCTTTAGCAAACCCTTCGTATACTTACTTATGTGTTGGCTTCATGCATACAGCGATCACATAATCTTGATCACGATTAGGCCCTGTCGGACGCGCATGCGCAGATATCGCCCGAGCCATAGCATTGGTCCGTCCGTCCAACTCCGCATAACTGACCCGTGCATTGCTGGTTTCATCTAAGTAAATAAAATATTCATACATACACACATACATAAAATATATATGAAAGGTCTTTTTTTCATTTAAATATTTTTTGCTACTTTTTTATTGAGCGTTTTATATTTTAAATTTTAGTTCAAATAACTAATTATCATTTTCAAATTTTATAATTTGTATACCTACCATATTATCATTTTTTTTTTGTTGATTTTAGTAGTCATGTTGTTTCCTTATTATTTGTCATTACTTATTTTGTATATTAAAATAAATATTATGGCAGTGGTAGCCCAATGGTAACGTACTCTGATCTGATCTTTTCATGTGAATCATTTCCAAAATGATTACCTATACTTGTTACGGTGAAGAAAACATCGTGAGGAAACCTGCATTTCTAAGAGAATCTAGCAAGTTTTGAAATACTTATGTGGTCCGCCAACCCGTACTTGGCCTGCGTCGTGGACTATACTCTGATCCCCTTGCATACTTACGGCATGGGGCTATACCCCATGCCCAGTAGTAGGACGTTAAAAAAGGTCTGGATACATAATTTAATAAAAAAATCTCGGTTTTTTTAATTGGATTAAAATGAAATCTTAAAGTACATTTTAATGTTGATTTTTATGCTAATAGAATTAAGCTATTACGACAATCTACTTATTAAAGCCACATTCTTAGTAACTATTATGATATAGATCGAATGCCTTTACCTGAGAAATTATCCCTTGTAAGGGTATAAGTATTTCGTCACTGATAGCTAAAATTAATTTATTCTTGTGATTACTGTGATAAAACCAACTGAACTGCGTGCAGATAATTACAAATACGATTATAGTTTGCATAATAACGTACCTATAGCCCCGTTTTAGAAATAAAATAGTAAGTTCAATTACAAAGGACTATAGGTAGGTACTTTTAAAGTATACTTATTAAACACTTATTTGCCCAGACTTTAAACAATACACTTAAAACGACATTTTTGACATATTTCATGGAACAATCACTTAAAAGTTATTCATTTACTAAAACACTAGACGAGTTGTGTACCTCGTTTTAATTTTCAAAAGTATTTTAGTAAACTGAAAAGAAAAAAAGTTTTGATGGGTGAACGGTTTCGTGGGTTTTCATCAATATATAAAATTACGCGTAGAATTGCATCTACATTTTGTAAACCTACAGATTTATAGCATATTAGACCTAGTACATGAATGTCTACTAAAAATATGTTTAACAACCTAAAATCTATATACCTAATGTAACGTATGTAAAATACCTGAGTATTAAATTTAAATGTAATAAAAATAATAATATTATACCTGAATTACCTGAATAAATAAGAGCAGTTCTATCAGCGGTGCCCATACGCTCTAAGTGTTTGGTGAGCGGCGCCGCCGGCACTGGAACCCGGCCGCCCGATACCACCGAAACTCGCGGTATTGAACCCATTGCTTATCTGTGAAAAAAGTAAAATATTTACTTATTGTAAAATAGAAACTCACCCTCCATAAGTATGTTACATTTATAATTTGACACCTTTAGGGATGATTTTAGGGATAAAAGCTATCCTACATCGTTCCCAGGATTTTAATCTATTTCCATATAGGTAAATCTAAATAGGTTCAGCAGAAGAATCATAAGAAGGTAACAGACAGATGGAGCTACTTTTGCATTTATAATATTGACAGTCAACTATATTTCGTTCAAATCAGTCTAACCGTTTACTAGTAAACTAGTTAACGTTAGTTTTTAGTTTAGTACTCGTTACAAACACATAAACTTTATTTAACATAGTACCTTTACTATTGATGTATATAGGATGCTACGAATCCCAAGTCTGCCTACACCATGGCCTTAACTAATACACACGTATACGAATTCGCATACGTGTATTTTTTTTATTTAGCGCTCTACCACAAAATAACCGCAATGTTGCAATGTAGCCTATGCTTTGAGTATTAATGTAGTAAATATTTGAAGTAAGTGTGAAATTAAAAATTACCCTGTCTATTGTAAAAAGAAATTCTTATTAAAAACAAAATGATTGAGTAGTCTTGATGTCACTTATTTTATTTATTTTATTACTTTTTATTAATTATTACATACATACTACATAAATACAATAAATAAAAAAGTACAGTTAAATGGTTCGCACAATCAAATCTTATCATAAGTAATTACTCTTACAAGCAACGGATAGAGATGGAAAACTATAATAAAAGAGCGGAAATGGTGCACAAAAGTATTCATTACTTAAACCTTAATGTAAATAATCATACAAAAAGTTGTTATATAAAATAATCATTTTACAATATGTAATGTAATTTATTCTTATACTAGCGGCTCACCCTCGCTCGGCTCGGTTTCGTCCCGTCCATCGGTAATTGTACGTAAATTAGTTAATTCATTTTTTAGAATTGATACATTTTTCTACAGTAAAAATTATCTTACATGTTGACCCGGATAACTAGATGTCATCAAATCTTTTTTTTTATATGTACATTATTACAACAGCGCCATCTAGTTCCGTGGTAAGCTACGTTACGTGCTTGTGTTACGGATATTAGATAATTGATATACTCTACATATAAATTGTAAATACAAACATATTATAAATATTAACACCCATGACTGGAGTACAAACATTCGTGGTCAATAAATGAATGCCCCCAGCGGGACTCGAACCCGCGACCGCTGGCGCAGAGAGTAGGACTACCAACTGAGCCAAACGTGTCGTCAAAATATTATGTCCAGTTGTTTTCTGGTGATGCGGTCACAGACAGAGAGAGAAAAGTTCTAAAAATTATGAATCGATAATAATTAATATTTTATCAATAACATTTTCCAACAAATATTCAATGGTTAGATACGACTCTATATAATTAATATCAGCAACCAAATATTTAGTTACAATGTAATAAAAAATAATGATTTTTACTGCAATTCTGTACATAGAGAATTCACAGAACTTTCAACGCATTTTGTTAGTAACTTTTAAAAATAATTACTCTAGTTCAATCACCATTCAAGGTGAGACTTTTATTTTCATAATGTTTAATGCCCTGTTAAAAACAAAATAAACCGGATTAACTGTGTTCCTTAATAAAAAGGTTAATTGAATAAGTTTTTGTATTGCGAGAAACATAGGGTGGTTTATTTTTGTTAGCGAGTATTTTAATATTTTATTTGATTTTATCCTTTCTAGCTATTAATTCTCATTTCGCTCGACTTAGAGATTCGGGTAGACCTTCTCTCTAAAAAAAGGCAATAAGTTAGATTAGACGTATTTTAAATTTAAGCAGGTTATCTCAGGATATTCTTCTTCACTTATTAAGCCTGTAAATAGTACTCATATTGTGTGAAATTTGATTGATCAAAATTTCAGAAGAGCAAGAACCGGGTTTTGAATCCACTTTTTATAAACGGCAGACTCTACTGGGAGTAGCGCCCAACACGCCATCCATACATCACATCTGCTTATAGTCAGGAAGACTGATCGTAGAATTAAACCAGGAAAAAGAAAATTATCCCACTGTCAATAGGATACAAGTTTTATCGTATCCAAAAACTTTACACTTAAACTTTACTTTTTTTGGTATTAGTTTTTAGTATATACTTGTAGTATTTGAAGATAAAATAATCGGTTAAACGCCTAAATTCCTACATTTTGAGCGAGCTCAAGCCATACTTTGACAGGTTTTAATACATATATTATTTATTGTAGAGAACTTTATTCTACTCGTATACTTCCTTTAGAATTTCTATTATCTTTCATACGACATGAATTATTTGGTATTAAAGTGTCCATATAATATATATTATACATAATGTACGAGTATGTTTGATCCAATTTAAAGTCTACTAACAAATACTAAAACTGGAAGCCATTAAAGGAAATAATTGAATTAAATTGAAAATTATTTTTCTTTATCTACTTTTATGAGGTTGTTTCTTTTGTTTTCTCTTAAAGTTTTTGTAATTGTTTCATATAAATTATCGTTACAAGTCGTTTATAAGTATATCATAATTATCTTTCACTTTTATTCAATAATAACAAAAAAAGAAGAGTACTCGTTTTTAAAAAAACGTGAACTACACAAAACTACTTGTTTGGTTTTCATACGTACAATATTAAATCACATACATGACTAGGAAGAACTAAAGTCACTAAGTCATGAGACATGCTACGTGTTTTTGTGTAATTTAATAATTAAGTTTTATATCGTAATTAAAATTGACAAATGTCAACGTATTGTTATTAAAAGGAAAATAGTAACGTTGAAATTCTAAATATCTTATCCCTCGAAATACTACGCAGAATACCATTTGCCATAGTATTTTCACTATTAAAGCATCTAAATATATCGGTAGAATCTCTATTAAAGAACGATTTAATGGTTCCAAAGCCTATGAAACATAGTCGGCCAACGGACGTGACAGCCCAAGCTGCCATACACTAATGTCCCAAGCGACTGTATGGCAGCTTAGGCTGGCAGTCACGTCCCTTGGCCGACTATATGTTTCATAAGCTTTAATAGTTCATTAAGTGACTATGAGTGCGGCGGTAAGATCCATTTACCTATTTTATAGATACATTTTAACGATTAGTCTAGATTTCTCTGAAATTAGATATTTTGTTGCCATAGTTCTTCTATAATATGTATTAAACATAAATAACCCTTTTTCTTAAATCACTCTGTCTCTTGATGAAAACCGTATTAAAATTCGTTGGGTAGCTTAAAATATCTAAGCGTACATACCGCGAAGTTTGTTTTATACATACTATGTAGAGATATATATTGAAATAGGCACATCAAGATTTATTTATTTTAGACTAGCGGCTTCGTTCGCATTCTATTAAAGACCGTACGTTTATGGAGATTATGTTTTAATTCATAGTAGATTTCTTAGAAATGAGATATTTTCCTGAATAAAAAGTATTCTATATGTTGACCTGGATTACCAGGTAGCATCTTAAACTGGCAGACAGACAAAAATTCTACAAACTATAGATTCTGCCTTTATATAGTTGATAATCGACTAAGTTAGGAATTTATTATATAACTAGCGGACCCGACAGACGTTGTTCTGTCCACATATAAATTTTTTATAAACTTTTCCTCCCGGTGAAATGTTTTATTACGCATTCGCAAAACAACATTTACTTCGCACCTCCCAGTATGTATTCGCCGATTTAATTACCATTGCACGCACCATGGCAACGGTAATAACATGATACGTCAAACGCCATTAATGTTATAAAGATTTTTTTTAATTTCCTTTTTTTCCGCACAACTTTCATATTCATTCACCTTTGAAACCTTTAAAACCTTCCCTGGACTTCCACAAATAATTCAAGACCAAAATTAGCCAAATCGGTCAAGCCGTTTTCATGCTATGTCGTGACAACGGAAAACGGGTTTCATTTTTATATATATAGATTTACATGTCTACTATACATCCAAGTAGCTAACTGAAGTATTTTTAGTTCACCATTCCGTCCAGCAAGATTGAGCAATTGACTCGATTAAGCGACAATGGGCCGAGCTGCAATTCATAAAGGCCCGCATACAAATAAGATATACGACACGTGTGATGTGAAGAACGAGGTGTTCATACAGGACACTGGTAATTTTGCACCTTTTATGTATTACAAGCAGATCGTCCCTAATGAAAAATAAAATCTACTCCAACTGTACATTTTCCGGGATAAAAGGGGAATTTTTGTGGAATTCCAGACTATAGTAGCTTCCGAGATTTATACAGATTTTTATCATTGCACAAACAATTGACAATTGAAATATTATTTAACTTTTTGGACTAATTATTTTTTTCAAGCAAGGTAAGATACTAACCTGAGTTATTATAATTTTTTTATCTGAATTTCGATAATATATTCATAGACAAAAAATATAATTTCGGACGAAAAAATGATATTATCTCTCTGATTTTGGGAATTATTTATGGTATATTATTACTGTATGAAATTAAATAAATTGCCTTGAGCGCTCCAAAGTACAATATTCAGTTGTACTATGGACATTTTTTTATATCATTAGTAGAATTTTATGAAACATCCTTTACAGAAACAAGGTTTTTAGTAATGTATGAAAACAAATAGAAAAATGTATTTAGAACACTTTTTTATAATTTTGTGGCCATATCTAAGCCATGAACACGCAACAAAACTCGATTTAAACACTCAAATACAAGAAAAAATGTAAGTAAGAAAAAATTGTTATAATTTAATACTGATTAATACATTTTGAATTTCAAAACGAAACTTTTGTAAAAAAATATCTGGAAAAGAGTATAAAATGATGAGCAAAGGTCGGACGTCTAGGTAGTATTTTTAATGCGTTTACTTAGAAAAACTAAAAGAAGTAATTAGTTATTAGTATTAATTACTCCTTTTAGTCGTTATTTGATCGTTGAAGGTAACAAATATGTGTTAACGAAGCGTTAAGTACAAAGTTAGTTAATACTATTGCACTAATTTTAATCTAAAGTTGAAACTATGAGTATTATCGCAATACGTTGTAATGAAGTCTTACTTAGAGAATACTGGGTTCGATACTGGCTTGAATAGGCTGATTCTTGGAATATTTTTTACTAATAGTACTTAACCTGAGGGCCTAGACAATGTAACAATCGATTAGCGAAAACGATAGTAGAAAAGTCCAAAATGTTAATTCATTTCAATTATTAGTGATTTAAAGTTCAAGATGCATACGCTGCGTTTAAGCCATGACGATTGTAGAAATCGAATCGCTTCTTACTTTATATCAAAATTGCTACATTTCATCGTAATCCGACCAGTAGTATCAATGGTAACGAATAACAAACACTTAGACATTCTCGCATATTATTAATAATTAACCTGATAAAAAATAACTTGTTTAATTGCCATAGTTTAATTGCACATAGTTTATATTAGTTTTGTGCCCATTTGCGTTTATTTTTTGATGACGTGTTGGTACTAGATCATTGCATCAGACTGTTTCCCATCTCTATACTTAAAAAAGCTTAGAATCAATAATTCTGTCTGTGTAAATTTTTGACTAAATTATATTGAAGCAATAACAAATTGTCTAAATCAAAGTGTTACTCCTTCACTCGAAAATTTCATCCAGAATTTGGATGTAAATTAGGTGACAGAGAGACTATGACGTTCTACGCTTATGATTTAGTTTATGACGTTTTTCTTCCATATAGATACATTTTTCACCAAACTTATGTGTTATGTTTTGGCAGCTATTCCTATTATGTAGGAATGTAAATAATTAAAGATTAAATATATTGATTAATTAAAATGGCATAGTTAAGATTGTGGAGCAGAAAAGCTGCGCAATACTATGTTCTTCCGGCGGAAAGGAACTAAGCAATAGGAACTATTATGATAAGAAAATAATTTATATTAAAACTAAGTTATTGTTTTTATAACCAAGCCTTCAAGAGTTTTAAGTAAATTCTCAAGCTCAATATAGAACTTAGATATCACTGAAATATAGGCGCCCAGGCAACGATTAATAGTCACTATATATTATAAAACAAAGTCCATCACCGCGTCTGTCCGTCTGTCTGTTCCACCGATTGTCCGATTTTCATGCTGTTTTTACCAATGGATAGAATGGTTCTCGAGGAAGGCTTAAGTTTATAACTAACGGAACCCGTGGTTTCGCTAGCTCCAAATCTAGAGACGAACCCGAGCGAAGCGAGGATGAGTCGCTAGTTACTTCTAAAAAATCCTGACCGGGATTTGAATCTGTGATAACTGTCGTGGGACAAATTCGTAGACCATAACTGTCATGATAATATATTAATTCGAACACAACAACAAATTGATAAACAATACGTACGTTTCAACCTTCTTTACATTATTAAAATCCGCGGGGTTACAGTCCTCACGACGCGACGTCGGATCAATTCCTTGTTATTCACTTTGCCCTCTTTTGTGCAGCAATAAAGCAAATAAACGTGATTTACATAGAGGTAGTTTTTAGGCAGTGGTAGCCTATGGAACTAGATGGCGCAGTTGTAATAGTGTCCCAAACGTATATATTATGCCTTTATACTAGAAATAATATTCTTTTTTGAAATGTTATTCAAATAGTCATTATTATTGATACATAGGCTGAATTTATAGTTTATACAATTTTGTATGTTTGCCTTTGACCGCATCAGGAGATCACTGGACAGATTGTGATGAAGTTCGGTTTGATATTAGCTGGTTATCCAAATACTTTACTACAGTAAATATCAGATCTCTGAGAAATCTACACTGACCGTTAAAATATACCTAGCGAACGAACCCGAGCTGAGCGAGAGTGAGTCACTAGTGAAAATTAAATCATAAAAGCAATCTTTACATATTATAAAACAAAGTCCTCCTCTGCGTCTGTCTGTCTGTTCGCGATCAACTCAAAACTCAGAGTGGTGTTCAAGGAATGTTTTAATATATAACTAGCGGAACTTGGGGCTTAGATCACGCTAAATCTAGGGACGAACCCGATTGATGCGAGGGTGAGTCGCTATTACAGTATATACTGGTAAATATGATAATTCTAAATGCTCTAAGGCGGTATCAGTCGGCGTAAGCAATCTGAGCCTCTGATGGATCGCTACTTGTACCACTAGGTACCTAAAGGCTTACCAAGCATATTACTACTGTGCTACCACTGCTGAAAATAAATATATCTGATATTATATATTTATCTATTAATCAAAATGGAAAGATCCGGTTCATTTATTTACTGCAAACACGTTGAACTTTTGTAATGTATTCACATCGTCATAAAAACGTTGACCGATATCATAAAATTGCTATTTATATTGTTATTGTACCAACAATACATAGGTTATCGCTATAAAATAATGATTTTTGATGCATAATTCTTAAGTAGTTATTTCCTTGTAGAAGAATCTCGGATTATTGTAAAATGTAAACAATATAATTGTATTGCCCTATTTAAGATACAATGAATATGTTATTTTATTGCCTTGCGTACTATTAACATACAGCTGGCTAGCTTGGCAGATGTTATAATACATAATGTAATAGTGATGCACTCTTGCTTCGCTCGGGTTCATTCGTGGGATTCGGCCAGGATTTGCCCAGCAGTGGGACATTAAAAAGGTCTGAATACAGACGATAATTAATGCTTTAAACGAATTTCTTTGGGTCTCGCGATAAATACATTTAATTTGCGATTATTATAATGTCAATCAGATTCTATGTGGTTAAAATATTTTTCTTTGCGATTTAGGATTTGACTCTTAGACCTGAGATAAATAGTTTCCTTTACAGAACGCATACGTGCTAATTACATACAAAATTACAGTATTTTAAACGTTAGTTTAGTGACAGTTATGTTCGGCTGATGTGTTTATGTTGTTCTGTTGGCTTTAATTTAACCTAAATCTGAGATATCTAATTATCTGCCATTAGATAAAAATAGCAGCACTAATATACATATTTACTACAAAAATGGTAATTGCATTTGTGTAATTTTGTTTTACAACTGTTATTTTCTTAGAGGTCGTTTTCATTTTGCTCTTGGTGGCTATTATAAATAATATTTGTCGCAGCAGATTTTAGAATTAATATATTTGTGTTTATACAAGTATGTTATGAATAAAAATTTGTGTTCTATTCGTAAAAAAATATTTTTATCTATTTAAAATATACTTACGTACTCGAGGGAAGTAAGTGTGAGTCGTTAGTAAATAGTAATTTTGCTACTAGAAACGTGAGTGAATTAGATTATGTGGATTTGTTAAATAGATAAATAACATAAATATTAGAGATATTATTTCGCAAAATTGTTGCGCAGAAATAGGTTATTCCCCTCCTTTCATTGTAAAAATTAGGAGAGGTCGACAATCCAACTCCCAACTTCGATCAGTGAAGCGTAAACTTATGTCTTTATTATATTTTATATTAAGTAATATTATGTAGTGTTGCTATTATTATAATATTTAAATTGTATAAGAATAAAGAATTTAAAATATTAATTGTTGTTGTGCTCTCCGATGCAAAGATGTATTACCACCAAATTTCCAAACTATTACTAAGACAACTAGTACTTAGCCCCGCCAGGACTCGAATCCTTGACATTCAGATCTGCAGCCGTACATGTTAGTCACTAGGCCAATGAAGTAATTAAATAGTTACCAGTACATTCACCTATATATAGCAATAACGGACAATTTGACGAAATCAATTTACAATCACCAAAATACTGTTTGTTTACATTCTAAAACAAACGATTTAACAAAGAAATACGTTCAACCAAACGGCGAGGTGCTACTGCGCAACTCTGTCATATGCCATTTCACAATTTTACGACTTCACTTCGATAAATTATAATGTACCGAATGCGATTAATTGTAAGCAGTATGTTAAGGTTTACAATTTTGTATGAATAGTGAAAAAAGGTATATAGAATCCACATAAGCGCGTGTGGTATTTATGTATAGAAACATATTTATTTATTATTACATACCTTATACCTTACTATTAATTTTTAAAGATTTAGACTACGGAACCGATAACCAAGATTGAGACGCGACTTTTTGACTTTTTTCCTGTAATCTATAATATGTTCATCTGGATTTACTTAAGTAATAACTAATCGACCGATACATGAAGTGCAAAGTTGTTTTGTAAAGTCATTTCACTTTTTTAGAGTATACATTAATAAATAATATGTATTTACTATTTACTAAAATTAAATATAAGTTTCCTATATACGAATTAGTGTAATTACAGGTATGGGAAAATTTTGCACGATATAAATCACTACGTCGTTTAAAGAATACCTAATCTACGAATAAGTGTTGCGTAAGAAGGGCACAAAAGTAAGGACAACGAATTCCCTTCTAATGGGCACGTATGAAAAAACCTTGATTTAACGTTAAAATCTACGTGTACGTTTCTAATGTACTTAAATGTTTTGTTTGCTTGCTTTTCCCTTTTAACTCACTCAGATGAAGAAAAGCACTTATAAAATACTAATAATTATCACGAATATTGTTAAGATATCATTTTAAAGCACTCGCTTGCTAAACTAAGTAGGTAATGTTTACTTCAAACATCGGGTCTTGCATAACGAAATATTTGGCTCAAGTTCGTAGTGACTAGTGGCCCTTGCTGAGCTAACTGTATTTAACTTTAAATACATTAATATTATAAATATAACACCTATGTACAAACATTCACTACTCATCACACAAATGAATGCTCCATCGGGGCTCGAACCCGCGACCGCTGGCATGGTAAATCAAGAGCAAATATAGAATGAACAGCCTTCGAACCGAAGCGATGATGACATACTGACATTTAATTTGAATTCTATATTTTATAAATTATAGTTAAAAAGAACTTGTAGGGGTCTATTAAGTAGAGTTTACTTTGATATTAGTTATAATATTTTTTTTAGTTTGTTGCTTAATATTTAACTTTAAAACTTATATTTTATCTTTGATAAATTAACAATTATAACATATAAAATTTGAATATTGCTTAAACAATTTATATTTTAAATTCTTTATTGTTACACAATTAAAATATTATAATAATAGCAACACTACATAATATTATTTAATATAAAATATAATAAATAAATGTAATAATTATAATAATATTAGCTAAAATTTAGTTAATTATATTACCACATTTATTTATTTTTTTAGTTTAAATGTTTAGAATTAAAATATAACATTTTATAAGTTAAGGTACCAAAAGGTACCAAAGTTAGTGCCGTCTTGAAAATGTTTGTAAATTGTGGGTAGCCACTGTCTGTAACAAGTATATAAGCCTCTGAGGCGTCAGATACCTTAAAGGTACTCTCCCGTGACCATGTACGCTGTAAAGCATTTAAACCGTCGGGAACCAAAAATCTAATTAAATCCGTAATCCGTAAATAACTCAATTTTCACCTGTCATCATTAAAACAAATATCTATAAACAATATTATAAGCATATCGTGTAATATTTAACCCATTTAACGAAGAATATTCATTAAAATGGTAATTTATTATCAAGTGCATTGATAAAAGCTGTAAAATAAAAATAAAACGGTGTTACGTAATAGATAACTTCGGATAGTGCAAAGGAATTAACAGTACCAACTTTGAAATAATTATTTCTTTTCACGCTTTTGGTGAGGTACTTCGCGTGATAGCGAAATTATTGAATACAAAATTTGAAGTACTTAATAAATAAGTTATAAAATGGATTTTATTCAAGTTTTTTTGTGAAACTTATTTAAATATTGAATTGCATTTTGTCATTGTTATACTGCAGTACTTCGATGGGGACTTTTTTGATCTTGGACGTGGTTAAAATAATACCGGGTATAACACTTATAACTTTGTCTATAGTTTAATTAATAAGATGAACAATAGATATTCTTAGTAATATTAAACAGATGTCTGTTTAACCCTTCCATAATTTATGTAGCAGTACACATTGGGTTATTCATACTTCAATTTTAAATAACTACGATATATTTGTAATTATCTAAGATTTCATATTTATATATAAGTAATATAGTTTATCGAATTCGTCCCGAAAAGTGCACTTAAAAGGGGCTAACCGACTTGCAAACGAAATATTATAAATATTTCCTAGAACAAGTGTTCGTAATATGGTACAAGAAAAGTACTCTACTTTTTACAAACCCGATTTTACAGTGTGATAGCGACTTAAAGCTAAATAAATAATTTCTAATCTATATTTCCGTACCAAACGTGTTTTTTTTATATTTGCTAATGTCATGGTCGGCCAAGTTCAGGTAATTGCACTATGACGCAAATATTATAATTTATGCAGCTACAAAATATAATTTATAAATAATCTTAACATATAAAATAAAGTCGGGTTGGTTTGAACACTTATAACTCGAGAACGGCTGACCGATTTTCATGGTTTTTGATTTGTTGTACATATTTGTCTCCGTCTCGAACAACAGAGTTACTATTGGAAAATTGACCAAAAAATAAATTCAATTCAATTCTCTTGTTAATGGCTTCAAGCGTGCCAGTTGAGCACAGATTACTTCGCCAATGTCACGTAGAATGGAGAAGACACGAAGGAGATTGGTCGGTAACATAAGAGTCAATAAGTATATTTAAAAAAAATAAAATAAAAGGGAAAACATTTTCCCATACGTGTTCATGGGTTTCGTAACTGTCAAACATTTAATGTTCATCCCGTCGATACGGTAAGCTTCAATATTAAATTAAAGAACGTATTTAAATAAAGTTGACCTAAATATACAACAAATGAATAAAATATGACTTAATTAAAAAAAAAACAAAAAATAATGTTTATATGTGTATGTATGATCCTGTAGACTCCGAAACGGCTGGACCGATTTCGGTGAAATTTTCAGGAAATCTTAAAAAATATGAACGCTGGTGAAGCCGCGGATACTGCTAGTATAAATATACCTGTGTCACAATATTGAATATATAATGATACTATATGACATATGTCGATTTTATTTCGTTAGTAATGTAAATAGTAAGTAACGTTTATGTAGTAGTGTATTCAGCCCTTTTTTAACGTCCCACTGCTGGGCACAAGGTGACTGGACTTCCTTAAGTACGAGAGG
Organism: Boloria euphrosyne; assembly: GCA_951802675.2. NCBI lineage: Eukaryota > Metazoa > Arthropoda > Insecta > Lepidoptera > Nymphalidae > Boloria > Boloria euphrosyne. The sequence goes on from OX637893.1 coordinate 7,541,360, forward strand.
AATAAGGTCACCACGACCAAGCGCGGGTTGGCGGACTCCACATGTCTTTCAAAAACGACAAACAGGTTTCCTCTCAATATTTTTCTTCATCGTAAGGCTAGTGGTAATGTTAGAAATGATTCGTATATTAATATGTCAAGAGTTCGAGATCCGGATTTGAACCCGCATCGCTCGGATATCCAAGCGAGCGTGATACCACTGGGTTACCACTTCCTTTTAGATAATAATTTTATGTATTAATGTTTGTATGTAAATATTTTTTTACGCGCGGCTCCGCTTTCGTGAAAATAAAAAAAATATATACAAACTCAATTACAAGATTTTTTAGTTTCTTAAAACTTGTGGAATTATTTTATTTTATTCTATCTAAATCTTCTGTACTCTATAGAATATCAAGTTCGTGCACATCATGATGTAATGGGTTACTGACCTAGCACAATTTACTTGACTCTTATTTTCATTAGGTATATGGACTAGTAAGGTCATTTACGTTTACCTTTTAAACTAACATTTGTTAAGCCTGTATAACTATATCCATATATTTTTTTTTGATATTATAAATGTGCAAGCGTGTTAGTTTGTTTTTTGTTTGTGTGTTTGTTTGTTTGTTTGTTTGTTGGTTCTCCTTTAACGTTGAAACAGAGTTACGGATTGTCATGAAATTTCGTGTGGAAATAGTTGGGGGGAGAGTGCTATAGGCTACTTACCGCAGGAGATTATCTTTTTCCCTAAACTTATATTATAACTATGCATATAGTCTATCTATTCGATACTAACCGTTATAACGTTTTCCTAGGGACGAACTCCAGCAAAGCGAGAGTGAGTTGGCAGTATAAAAAACTGTTGATACGAAATTAAAAACACCAAATCAACTTTATTTATATGTACTGATAAAAAACTATCACTTTGTAAGTGAAATGGGATGACAAATGTAGTATCGTATTATTTTAATTTTACACATAAAATTATTTTATTAAATTAATACGATATTTCTAAGCAGATGAATTAAAGAATATTTCTTTTGCTGTCATACCATTTCCAATCTGCCATAAGTAAAGATAAATAAACGTGCTAGTCAAGGTTGCCTTTGACCGATTTCTCGGTTAATATTATAATGAAACTGACCAATATGCGCAGGAGTGCGCAAACACTATTCCTTTCACTCTTAAAGTACGGTGGGATAACCATTCGATAATCGCTGTAAGAGATAGGTACAGGATTGCCGGCTCTAAGTTCTCACCGAGATATGAGGAATTACTTAATACTACAAACTTCCCAACGACTGCTACTGAACACAACAAGTGACAAAACGAGCCAATTAATTACTATAATAAAATAAAAGTGACACAAATTAGATTTAATTTCTAATTAATGGCACTTCTAAGCAATTTATAAGCATATAAAACTTGTAAAGTGTACACTAGAAGTACTGTTATGATAAATAGCTTTTTGCGTTAGAATAAAAAAAAACTTACGAATATTTTAATGGTTTCGTATTTCGATATTTTAAAATGGTTTACAATGTAAGAAATTCATTTGCATATTTTTATTTACTTACATATTAATTAATTATTTTAATTGTTAACTCTGTAATATATTTAAAATTGGGCGTTAAAGCCTCTTCTACATACACTCATACGGCATACCTATTGTATTGTAGCGGAAGAATGATAATATACTCCTATATTAAAAATGAAATACCGTTCGTTGGTTAACTCGAATCTCCCTTTGCCATTGCCTGGATCGATTTTGCTACTTTTTTTCCGTCCGAGAAGTCCGAGAGGAATCTTAGGGTAATAGTTTCCCGGAAACGGAGAATATTGAGAAGTGCTTTTTTTTCAATACAATTTTGTATAACCTGAACAAGAGTCAAAAAAGCAAATTTAATCAATGAGTTTTTTTCGGTAATAAGTTCGGAATTTAACGTGTTTCTGAGAGTACGTATCAGCGTTTGGGAAGTGTCGACATTCTTAAAGACTGTCGAGACACGAGTCTACCCACGACCCGAAACATCACAAATTCTGTTTTTGGCAGTAAAATCTTAAATGATAATCATAACAAAGGATAATTTAACAGCTGTATTATTTTGTAATGTAGACCTTGATTTTTATTCTGCGATTTTTTATTGTCTGTCTTTTTTTACTTTGAGACGATTCGTCTGGTAGGTACGTTGTGTACAGTAGAGCTCCTGGTACTAGGTTCGGTATCCTTTATTTCCACTTGTGGCGTTTGGATACAAGGGATATTTAAAAAATATCTGCAATACAGGTTTTCATATAGGTAAATAAACAGGATTTTTTGTGTTAAGAAGTTTCTCAGAAAATTTAGCACGTACCAGCGTTTGGAAAGTCTCGACATTCTCAAAGACCCGAGACACTCAAGGATTTGAAGACTAAATTTTTGGCAAGATGTATCAATAAAGCAATTTTAGTAAAAGCCAACATTTATTGAACATATTTTATATAGTTACTAGCTGTACCCGCGGCTTCGCCCGCGTTAATTTTTTTAATCGCTACTGAACTTCATTATCATAAATTACCTGAAAATTTGTCCAAAATTACTCCAGCTATTTCAGAACCCATCGTTAATATACTCCTGAGTCGCGCGGCTATTTATTTCATATTATAATATGTGCACGTCCCTCGCCCGTTCTTGGAACCCCCTTCCTCTCCTAATTGCCCACTGAGCTGCGCTTTATCTTTCCATTGGTATTTTGTTTAGATTAACATTTTTACATTCGTATTATATTTTGAATGGAGTGTCAGATTTGTATAGTTCTTAAAGTTATATCAAGTTATTTTCAGACATTCATACGAAATAATGAGAGCACTAACACCACCTTAATCTGGCCATATCGAAAAACCGTTCTTAGCGGACTTCTACTAACTATTAAGTAACTACCTACCAAGTTTAAAGTTTGTAGCACAGAAAGTGAAGGACTTTCATACAAACTTGCGAGAGCCCTTAGACTAACTCAATTCGACCCAGTCGCAAAATCCGTCCTTAACGGACGTCTACTAACTATAAACTTCCTCCCAGGAAAATTTATAGTTTGTAGCACAAAAAATTAAGGACTTTCATACAAACTGGGAGAGCCCTTAGACCTCCTTAATCCGGCCCTGTAGCAAAATTCGTTCTTGGCGGACGTTTACTAACAATTAACTACCTCCCTGCCAAATTTAAAGTATGTAGCACAAAAGATGAAGGACTTTCATACAAATTTGCTAGAGCCCTTAGAGCACCTTGATCCGGCCCTTTCGCAAAATCCGTTCTTAGCGGATGTCTACTTACTACACATTACCTCCTTGCCAAATTTAAAGGTTGTAGCACAAAACATGAAGGACTTTCATACAAATTTGCGTGAGCCCTTAGACCACCTTGATCCGGCCCTTTCGCATAATCCGTTCTTAGCGGATGTCTACTAACTACACATTACCTCCCTGCCAAATTTAAAGTTTGTAGCATAAAAAATTAAGGAGTTGCATAAAAACTTGCGAGAGCTCTTAGACCTCCTTTATCCGGTCCTGGCTCAAAATTGATTCTTAGCGGATATCTACTAACTATCAACTACTTTTCTGCCAAGTTTAAAATTTGTAGCACAAAAAATGAAGGACTTTCATACAAAATTGCAAGAGCCCTTAGACCGCCTTAATGCGGCCCAGTCGCAAAATTCTTTCTTAGCGGACATCTACTATTTATAGACTACCTCCCTGCCAATTTTCATCTCTATACGTCAAGCGGTTTTCGAGGTTTCGTGATGAGAGAGTGAGTGTTTTTCGCGTTTATATATATAGATTAATAATTACATACTAATTGATAAATGTATGAAAAAAATCGGTACTTACGTACTAACGATGACGCACTTTTATTTTTCTATAGATTTGTGTGAATGTGCTTATATCGTAAAAAAACTATTTTCTTTGTGTAAACGACGGGTGTATATATGAACACTCAAACTGTTATACACTAAATTATTCCACCTTTCTTATGTCGTTACACCACATATATCACTTTATACCATTAATAACGAATAACATTGATAACATTACTTAATTATATAACAATTCACTTCACGGCACTTTAATACTTTACGCACTGTCACTAATAGCTAAAGCACTACAACGTAACTCGCACAGGAATAACCCGCACTTAACGACAAACTTCGTATTTATGGAGAGTAATCAAAGTGGGGGATGACAGCTAAGTTGTCATGACACTGTTCAACTTCCGGGCTAAAGATATTGCTGACACGGCCATCCTGCACGGTGACTGTCCCAGTCACCCTATGAGTGTGGATCTAAACACAAACAGTATTCATATATATTGTTATAATAAATGACAATGATCATTTGCCAACAGTTGCATTGTTAAACACCAATGATTGAACCAAAGGCCACCTGCACTTAAAGAAACTTTGTTGCACTTAAGTGTCCCAGGCTCGCCTTTACACCAACCAAAGATTATTACTTAGTAAGGCTACCTGTACCTAAAGGAACACTGTCACACTTAGCGTACTAGGATAGTCTTACATTCATAACTGCTTGTACCTAAAGGAACTCTGTCACACTTAGCGTACAAGGACAGTCTTTAATTCATAACCTCTTGTACCTAAAGGCATATTGTCACACTTAGCGTACAAGAATAGTCTTTTATTCATAACCGCTTGTACCTAAAGGAACTCTGTCACACTTAGCGTACAAGGACAGTCTTTCATTCATAACCTCTTGTACCTAAAGGCATATTGTCACACTTAGCGTACAAGAATAGTCTTTTATTCATAACCGCTTGTACCTAAAGGAACTCTGTCACACTTAGCGTACAAGGACAGTCTTTCATTCATAACCTCTTGTACCTAAAGGCATATTGTCACACTTAGCGTACAAGAAAGTCTTTTATTCAAAACTGCTTGCACTTAAAGGAACACTGTCACACTTAACATGCCAAGCAGAGCCTGAATAACTGTAATACTAAGTACAATACATGTCATGATATATTTTTAAAGTTTAGATTAGACTCGCTGAACACTCATAAATAATAAAGAAGAACCGTAAATAAATAACACATACATTACCAACACGGAGCATATAAATTAAAAAGAAAATTAAGGGTCCATTCAGTGTCCCAATCGTCTATACAAATACAAGCCTTCATATTTTCAGCGGCTATTTAAGAAGCTGGAGAGGCTTACGCATATATTAAATTTACTGGCTTCTGTGGTGGCTTCAATATTGCCCTCTTTTTTTGCCTATAGCTGCTAGAAGAGGATTGTGAGCGAGCCCAATTACGGCGTGATCTGTTTCTTCCCATAGTTCACATCCCGCTTCTGATGTAAACGACGGGTGTATATATGAACACTCAAACTGTTATACACTAAATTATTCCACCTTTCTTATGTCGTTACACCACATATATCACTTTATACCATTAATAACGAATAACATTGATAACATTACTTAATTATATAACAATTCACTTCACGGCACTTTAATACTTTACGCACTGTCACTAATAGCTAAAGCACTACAACGTAACTCGCACAGGAATAACCCGCACTTAACGACAAACTTCGTATTTATGGAGAGTAATCAAAGTGGGGGATGACAGCTAAGTTGTCATGACACTGTTCAACTTCCGGGCTAAAGATATTGCTGACATTTGGGTTTTCATATAATAGGTTCATAAGGTTAATTTTATGACTCTTTCTTTCTAGGTTGGTTAGGTTAGGTTAGATATATGACCACGCCATAGACATGTCATAAATATGGCGGCAATTTCTAAATGCCGCCAATTTGCATCTACAATCCTAACCTAACCTACCTAGAAAGAAACATTCTTAAAATTAACTTTATGAACTATATTATAAATTTTCGATTTAAGATTTTACGATATAAGCACATTCACACAAATCTATAGAAAAAATAAAAGTGCGTCATCGTTAGTACGTAAGTACTAAAATTTTCTGGAATGATTTAAACAGGTTGTTTAGTAGCTATGTATGTGCAGTTATGTGGTTCGTTGGCGGAAGCTCCAGACTCAATTGAGTACTATTGTTTTTTATGAAGTCACTAAATAACTAAAACTGAGAACAATCACCAGCAATTTTTATAATTGCAAAAAAAAGCTAAGATTAGTAGTAATAGCATTCCAAATTAATAATAAATTTTGTATGATAATATAATAAACATGACAGTTGTACTGACAAAGTAAAACGTCAATGCTACGATCGATGCACAGACAATAATAATGGACGGCACTCAATTAATTCAAAATACTAATCTTAATATTAAAAAATAGGGATTGGTGGTAGAAGCCTAATAATTTGGGGTTATATGTATTTTTTGATACTAAATCATAAAAAAATACAAAATAAAATATTGGTCTAAAAATGAAAAATAAAAAATCTGCAGAGTGCCACTCTTATCACCTAGGGGAATAAAAAATAGCCTACGACCTATTCTCATACCTACCAAATATACACAAAAAAATTCATAAAAATCGGTCAAGCCGTTTCGGAGGAGTTCGATAACAAACACTGTGACACGAGATTTTTATATATTAGATTTATAGTCTATTATTTATTTTTGATCCTTTGTACCACCTTCAAAAGGTAATTTAGAGATTACCGCTTTTTAATTGATTTCAGGAACTTCCAGATTTTCTGAGCGGAGAGCTTCTGTATCCGTTTCGGTTACATCACATACTAATTATAGTATAAATAATTAATTGTATATTTGATTCAATGATATTTTAATAGATCATTGATTTGATTCTTATTATCACAAACATAGTTTCTGACAGTAAAATATTGTTCTCTAAGATAATAATTATTACCTAAAATACTTTTTGCTTTTTGATTTTTGCTAGAATTTCGGATAATATATTTTTACTATTTTTTACCGTCTGGCTTTTTTGATATTGAGATGATTCGGGTTCGTTGCGTAGTTTCTTAATTCCAATTCTGGCGAATATATACAAGGGATATTTAAAATAGGTTCTGCAGCAGCACTATTTTAGGTAAAGCAATAAATTACCACGTATGTGCAAAAAATGAGTAACTATACGACCAATGAGAGGCTATTGAAAGTAGACCCTGAAATTTAACCTGATTGAAACTACATAATATAATAAACAATAATTTCACGGAACCAACGATGCGTGACAACGTTTCGCGCTTGCTCAATTTTTTCTTAGATTTTTGTAGGTGAAGGTCGCAATGTAATTGACTGGAATATACGTTACAAGATTAAGTTTATGATGTTAATTGTTATAAGTGTTAGAGTTTTATTATTATTGTTAATGTAATATGATAGATAAGATAGTGGTAGCCCAGTGCAGTGGTATCGCGCTCGCTTGGATAACCGAGGGATGCGTGTTCAAATCCGGGTCTCGCACATCTGTTATTTTCATGTGCGAATCATTTCTAACATCATTCCTACCACTTGCCTCACAGGGGATGCAAGACTGAGACGTGTGAAGTCCGCCAACCCGAATTTGACCAGCGAGGTGGATTATGGCATAATCTCCTTCGTATTACAGAGAGGCCCGTGCCCAGTAGTGGGACGTTAAAAGGGCCGAATACAATATGATTAGATAAGGATTCATATTTTATGTATACAAAATGACAACTGTTTGTGATTGACCTTTATTATTTAATTCTATTTTACACAAAAATAGAAATACAATTTAAAAGTAAAACCAACATTTAATAATTAAATTTAATATTTAAATTTAACGTGATCTATTCCAGGCAACTTATATTAAGTAGAAAGAAACACGTATGGTTATAGGGTAATGATTGGTTCAAAAAAAAGTATATCATACTTAGGTACTTAAAAGGTAAATAAGTGCTATAAATTACATAGACTTTTACATAAGTAGCAATAAAAACATACATAAATATATATTATAAAATATAAACAATCTTAATATATATATTTCTTGTGTGCGTGTGTATGTGACTGAACTCCTCCTAAACGACTGGACCGATTTTGATGAAATGTTTTGTGCGTGTTCGAGTGCATTCGAGAATGGTTTAGATTCACAATTCGGTCCACTACAACATGTATTTTTTGAATTAATTAGCTATTTATACATTTACACAATAAATGAAATATCCAATTATAAACAAGTCGTTGCTAGGCAACGTTGTTTTGCGCATGCGGACAGGACGTCTGTCGGGTCCGCTAGTATATTATAATAAACAATATACGTATAAGTATATCCTACGATAAACTTATATAAATAAGGGCTATGTAGGAAACACATATTTATAATTACAGCGATAATTATTATTATTTTTAAGACAGAGTTTTAAAACCTGCAACGATTCCTACGGGCAGATGTCATGAGGTAGGATATTCCATAATATTACAGCTTTTACTGTATTAATTACGAGTATAATAGTCATATTATTGTGGACCATGGTGAGCCATTGCTTGGAATACAACGACAGGTAAATCTGATTGAGCGTCGTTTGCGATCGAAGGCTTAGGGATGACTAGAATAAAGGAGAGGAGGAGAGGAGAGGAGAGGATGTTTTACGGTGAGGAACGAAGAGTGAAAAAGGTTAGTTTATAAAGTGTAAAGGCACGCAGGTTACGCCGCTGTCTAACGGAGAGAAATTAAGTTGACCTCAATACGTAGTCAAATTTTATCAAATCGGGTTCATCTCTAGGTACGTTTTAACGTATAGTATGGAATAGGTAGAATATTTGTTATCTACGAGTATGTGTAATGTGTATTATAATTAATTATATTACTTAAGAAATAATTGATTTCCCATAAATACTTTCATCTCCCTTTCACCTCTTTAATGAAATCGGTTTTCGGGAAAAAACTTATTGTATGTCGTTTTCAGGTTCTTAAAATATCTTCATACGAAATTTCATCCATACCAGTTGAGCGGATTTTTAGTTTATCTATTACAAATTCTCTCTTTATATTTAATATACATACGTAGTATAGATTTTTATCTTCCCTTAAATGTATAAAAAAACCAACCTGTTCAGCAAAAACACTATGGAAAGAGGAAAATTACTCCCGAATTTGGTTCCTCATCGTTTTTAAAGGCAAAAATCCAACTACAATAGGTACTGCACACAGTAACTAGTGCAAAGAATAAATACTCGTGATATAACAACGACCATCATTAACCACTTCTATTGTTTATGACGGCGATTAATAAAATAATATTGCAAAGTTGATAATCAAATTGAAATTTAAAACAAATTATGTTCAGTAATCATGAATGTATTTCTTGTACAGTCACTTGTCAAGGCTATTGGGTTTAGTCAGTACGTTATATGAAATGAGTGTGTGCCTATTAGAGATTATTTCGTTCCCGTTTAATTTTTAGTTTTAGTCCACCATTCAGGGAGAACAACAATAATAGTGTCAAAAGTTTTTAGAATAGCTCATAGCGTCCAGCAATCCGGACGCGAAGCCAAGAAACGCGCAGGGAGGGCCCACTTCGGTGGGCGGTGTGTGATGCGGGTTGCTCCTGGTACTTCTCTGGTAGCAGAGTGGACTGTGGAGCAACCCTCTTGGCTGCATGGTATGCTTCGGCAGCTGCCGGGCCGTCGGGGCAGAGTGGTTCAATGCGCAAGCGATCCAGCGACACCCCAGGGGGGGTTTGTTGGGCTTTGGTGGGTATTACTGGCTTCTTGTAAGTCGGTAAGGCCCTCATAACCACCTGGTGCTATGCGTGTTGTATTTCCCAACGATAAATAAAAACTTAAAACAAAGATTAGATCAAACTTAATCAAATTACATTTTATATCTTTTAATTGTTCTTTACAAACAAATAATCTCTTGAAACTGCATACCATTTGAATGCATTATATTTCTTAAATATGCTTTGTAATTATTGTGCAATGTAAATTATAAAATTAAAGTTCAATTACTGTAACGATGAACGTTCTTCGAGTTCCATGATGGATGAATACTGTTAGCCTATTAAGATTACGTAACTAAATCTACACTGTCTGTCCGTCTGTCCTTATTTTGTTTAATCCCGTAGTTAGCTGCTTAAAATTACAGACAAATTGCTACTAATATTGGATGCTTCATGCATGGGATTGACCCAATTCTATTTCACAATTATCAAAAGACCCAAATTATCAAAACCGCTATTTTTTTTTATTTAAAGTTTTATGACCAATGTACCATTACATATTTACTATTGAGGATAGTATTAACAAAGTTATTTCAAACCGTCGTCGTAGTCCAAATTTGATTCATTAACTACCTGAAGCGACATACCTGGTTCTGTCAAATTAAGTTAAAAGTACTTACTAGTTTCTGTGTGCAGTATTGTTGTTGTGGATTGTAGCAGCCAGCAGCATTAGAAAAAACGTGTTTTTTTTACATTTTTCTGGTCATTATTTAAAATTTTTGAATAAAAACATACGCTTACATTTTCTCCATAATTTCCTTATTTTTAATGTTACCCTCTAAAACTTTATTAGGTAATGTCTGTAGTGAAAACAAATCCACGAAAAAAAACTGTATATGTAGTTAAATTAAGAGGAAGAAAATTTGAAAACTAGTTCGAATATCTTAAAAACATAAACAGTGGAAAATGCATCATAGGTCTAAAGTTTCGTAATCAGTCATTAAATTCATAAAACGTAGCGGCCGACCTTCGTACATTACTCAATACTTTTGAGGGCAATCACTTAAGTTCTAAATACTGTACTTAAAATCTAACATTTTAATGCATTTTCTATCCAACTGTATTCAGTCCATTTTAACGTCTCACAGCTGGACCTTCGATACGAGGGGGTTCAGGGCTCAGGCCATAGCCCACCACGCTGGCCTAGTGCGGGTTGGCGGGCTTCACATGTCTTTCGAAAACTTGCTAGTTTCTCTCAGACATGCAGGCTTGATTACGATGTTTTACTTCATAAGACAAGTAGTAATCATGTTATAAATGATTCGCACATGAAAATCAGAGGTGCGAGACCCGGATTTGAACCCACGTCACTCGGTTGTCCATGCGAGCGCGTTGCCATGCACTAGGCCACCACTGTACAACTGTTCTATCCAACTGAATCTATATAATCATAGTAAACAGCCAGTAAGGCAACAATGTAACTAATTGAAATCTACTCAGCTATATGATACTAATTATATGTTGCTAAGTCTATCTAAATATATCTTTTCTAAGACTATTATTACTAACAACAACCAAAGAACGTTAATAAACTGTTATTTGAGAGCTATAAATAAGTTAAAAGATTAATTAGTCCTTAATAACTTATTAAAATATAAACATACTTATTAGATATAATCTATTATATGTTGGGACATCATTGGAGTAGAAACATTTCGTGCAATCGGCGGGACTTAAACCCACTGGGGGCATTCATTTCTTGAAGTTTTTCGAATGTAATTACACGAGAGGAATCAGATTCAAGCCTAGGTCTCGTACCTCTAATATTTTCACGTGCGAATCATTTCTAACATCATTACCACTTGTCTTACGGTGAAGGAAAACAGAGCGAAGAAACCTGCATGTTTGAGATCTTAGCGATTTTTAAAAGAGATGTAAAGTATAACTTACCAGCACTTATATATATACTATAGCAACCTTATTGAAGGGATGCCTTTGCCCTCCTGTGGGATACTAAGTATAGACAGACCTAATATACATATTTACATACATTTTGAGACCTTAAATGATACATTTAAAAAAAATATCAATATACATTTTGAAGTACCAGATTTTTATGTGCATGCATAACATACATTATTTATAGACCCGGAACAGGTAAAATATATTATATTATATCGTATATTTAAAAGCTAAAGCTTTGATTTAAGGTATCAAGTTTCATAGGCTATAGTTATAAACTTTTTGTTACATAGGTATTTAGGTGAGATGTAATACAAATATAAAGGCCACGCTTATCTGGTGGTTATGAACTACATTAAATTACGATCCACAAGCTAGGCATATACCTTTATATACGAATTAATCTAATTTAAAGAATTAAAATATATCAGCGTGAAAGTCTCTTATAATATAAAAAAGTATATTTATATTACAAGCAAAATTAAGAGTTGTATGTATTTTTCTATAACTGTGGCATGATTTTTTTGCATTTCTCTGCTCGTGTTGGCATTTACCCGACTGCGCCATAAGAAGGGTTATGGTTATGTTTTTCGAGAGTATGTATGAATGTATAATTGGCACGCTCGACTCTGCGGCCTGAACGGCTCGATGGATTTTAGCTTAAGCGGTTTATATATGTAGCAATATACTCTATGGCGGTGTCGTTAGATTTGTATTTACTGTGAGACGGTATATTAAAATAAGAGAGAGAGAGAGAGAGGGTATATCAAAATAAAAAAAATATGGCAGGTTTTTGGCGCCAAATTCAAATGTTTGGTATGCTCTGTAGTCTGAACGGCTGGATTTTAGCTTCAAAGGTGTCGTTAGATTCGTATTAATTCTGAAAGTGACACCGGGTATAAATTTTGAAATGTTCAGGATAGGACTTTTTACTAACAGAAAATATCGATACAGTCTACTTTCTGACTACTGTGAATACTGTGGAATTTACTCAAAAGAGGTTAAAGCGGCAACTTTTTGTATGCACTATACTGATGTAGGTACATCACAACTTGACGGTATAGTTATATATTTAAGCATAAATACAGCAAGTAGGTATAAGGTAAAGGATTCTTGCACAATTTACTCATCATGTAGATCGCCAATGTCAGGTCTTTACGAAATGTAACACGATGTATTTTCACACTTGTTTATTATATCGTAACATTTGGATAATTAGTTGTGTTGAGCTCATAAAGGTGTAAAATTTAATATCTTTTATGGAATAAAAAATGATGTTTTGTTATATTCATAATATTCTTCTTTTGTTTAAGCTCTAGAACTACGCAAAAAATTTGATAGCATAGGCATACGTAGAATAACAGCTATCTGTGAGTGAAAGTCCCGTGAAAGTCGGTCCAGCCGTTTGAGATTAGTCGGAACAAACAGACGGACAGACAAACAAAAATAAAAAAACACTGTTTGATGTAAGTACTGTATATATACTTTCATAAGCATTTAGTGAAAAGCTATTAATTTGAAATTAAAAAAGACACTTCAATCTTATTTATATGTATAGAATATAGATGTATAGATTACAAATAGGGAACGGACGACAATTCACAGATCTAGAGTAGCTAAATCTATGGACGCATTATTGAACGAAACTATTTCTTTTAAATTATTAAAATTTACTTTTGAAAAACCTTCACACAACCTATTTTTAATTTTAAGTACAGGGCATTTTTATTGATCTCATTTTGAAAACATTGGAAAGGACCTTAACGACCTTACTTGTAAAGAAATATATTGATTTAAGTAAAAAATGAAAAATTTAAGTAATTTTAATTTTATTTCCTATTTTCTTTACAGACAAGTTATTAAAATATATTTGTTAAAAATGACTTTAAAATGTGTTTGTTCATAGAAAAAGAATATAATTAATAATTAAATAAGTACTATTGGATGTTAATAGAATTAGATACTGCGAACTAGGCAGTGGTAGCCCAGTGGTAACGCGCTCGCTTGGATAACCGAGTGATGCAGGTTCAACCCGGATCTCGCACCTCTGATTATTTTAATGTAAGAATCATTTTTAACATGATTATCACTTATCTTACGGTGAAGGAAAAAACATCGTGAGGAAACCTGCATGTTTGACAGAAACTAGCCAGTTTTCGAAAGACATGTGTAGTCTACTAACTCGCACTAGGCCAGCGCAGCGTGGTGGACTATGGCCTGATCCCTCGTATTAAAGGAAGGTCCGTGCCCAGCAGTGGGACGGAATACAGCGAACTCCAATACAGTAGGTATATAATGCCAGTGAAATCCATGCTTCATAATTTAATATACCTACCATTTGTTTAATATTTTTAATAATATAATTCTTTAATATATAACAATTTAAATTTAATTAACACTTTAATTATGCAAATTAAAACTGACAGACAAAATCTAATACTTGCAATATTAGTATTAGATAAAAGCGGGTGTTGACAAATAATTTTTAACTTCCTATACCTAAACAAAGATAATTAAGCCATGACCTGTCTAGGTACTTGTTAGTTTAAAATCAAGAGGCCACCCATGAATAGATCACGAACAATGTTTCTCCTTGGTCTCTCGGAAGTGAACGGTAGGCACAAGTTACGTCTTGCATTTAGGTCACTTAAAAGAATACATTCGAAAAACCACTCTTAAACTAACTAGTAAGGTTTATATTCCTTCTAAATAATTTAAAGATGCATCACACTAGCTTCAGTGCGTGTCTTCGTTGTAATTCAGGAAATAGCTAATTTAGAGCTCGGTACTCTATTCTGTGACTTATTTTTAGTTTTACAAGACTTAGTTTTTGTGAATAACCAAAAATCTCTATATTAAATGCGTCGAGTAATATAGGCGATATGAATAGATATTTTATGTACGGATCATTGACACGATGACGCAGCTCTTCGCATCCAAATTACGTTTAATGTAAAAGGCTAAACTAAATTTGAAAATATAACAATGGTTTATGGACAATGAAAAATTTTATTGCTGTTATCGTATGCAAGTCTTAGCCAGAATTTATTACCAAAAAATATTAATATCCTTATTGCAATTATTTATAATTGGTAGTACCAACTACTAGTAGTTCGTTATGACAGTTGATTTAAATGATATGGTAGGTACAAACATGTTTTACATACAGCCCATTTAGACAAGACATGCCAATTATGTATTAATTAAAATTTTGTCTAAAATAACAACTGGAAATGTTTATGTCCTTAGACTCTAATATTTTCTGAATAAAAAGAACAAATCGGAGAGTTACATCGCTCGACTCGACTCGTGTGGGATGTATTCGTCTAACAGTGGCTTATGCTCCAAATACATCCAAATCTATCGCTTCATCAATAAAAAATTGTTTATAATAAAAAAAAATGTATCAATAGGAGTCGTTGAATATATCAACAATTAATGTGAATTTGTTAATTAACAAATATGTGACCAGAATATATATTATATATAATGTTATTGATGTACATTTATGTTTTGTTAATTTTTTCGATATACTTAAAAATTGTCGTTTATTTCTCAATATTATGTTAAAATGCAACAGTCATTGAAAAAATGACGCACATTATTTGGTAGCGGCTAGAACAAAGAGAACGTAAAACAACGTTATATGTATACAAAACATGAAAGAATTTTGATCACTTATACTTATGTAAGAAGTATGAAGGCAGTGGTAGCCCGAAGGCAGTGGTCGCTTGTATAACCGAGTGATGCGGGTTCAAATCCGGGTCTCGCACCTCTGATATTTTCATGTGCGAATCATTTCTATCCTGATTACCACTTGTCTTACGGTGAAGGAAAACATCGTGAGGAAACCTGCATGTCTGAGAAAACCTAGCAAATTTTCGTAAGACATGTAAAGTCCGCCAACACGCACTAGGCCAGCGTGGTGGACTATGGCCTGATTCCTCTCATACTGAGGGAGGCCCGTGCCCAGCAGTTATGATGATTATGATACTTATGTAATTAGTTTTTATTGCTACGTACACGTACAATACTTGTAAAAGAAGTTACTATAATACGCATTCTCTTGTATGACCCTGGAAGCTTAGAACGCTATCAAAATGTTTTAGATCCTTATATGTGTATGTGTGTATTAATTCAAATGCAAACATTTCCACCGTATAATATATAGCTAGTATTAAGTAGTATTAATGAATTCATGAGGTATTATCATTTAATTATCTATAACATTTAAGAAAGATACTTTATTATATTAAACGTTACTTAACGGTTAGTGTCGATTTCTTAAAGTGTCTATATCTATGTGCAATCTATGTATAATATTAAATATGTTAACCCGGTATTATTCCAGTAGTTTTTTCGTGATGCGGTCAAAGACAGACAGACAGACAGACTGTCACACAAAAATTCTTATAGCTCTAGATTCACTTTAGAGCACCTGTATTAGAAAAAGTATTTATAGTGCAGATTCGGGAAAGAGAGAATTTTATTATGGAGATGTAATTATTTATAGATAACGAATTTAACATTTACATTTAGTGGAGTATTTATTTAGGTATTATATATGCACATATCATTCTTCTAGATATCATTTTATTGAAAATTTATGTTTTTTTACTACTAACTTATTTTTTGTTTTTTATTTTTTGAAAACAATGTATTACCGAATTATTACTCTTAAATAGATTTTTTTAGTAGACTTAGAAGCGAGGTTAAGTCTGTAGTGACAAATACAAAAAAAAGATGTTAGATAGTATTGTATTACTTATTTATGTTATCACAGATTTTATTTTATGCATAAAAATATAAGGTTAAATTAGAAGATAAACTAGTAAATACAGACGAAGGCCATATTATGAGCTAAGCGACGACAAATTTTTGCTTAGTTTGTAGGAGCTCTACTTGTAAAGCTAGCGGTCGCAGGTTCGAGTTTCACTGAGGGCATTCATAAATCATATGAGTACGAATATTTGTACTCCAGCTATGGGTGTTTATATTTATAATAATATCATGTATGTATTGAAAGTTGTATGAATAGTGTATCAGCTATCTGGTATCCACAAGCCTCGTATCTTGCCATGAAACTTGATGGTGCTGTGTTTTAATGTTCCAACATATTAATTTATTTAAATTTTGCCGAATAAGTAATATTAAATGGCATAAGCGATCGTTGCAATTAGCGTGGAGCAAGGTCTTCTCGAACTTGCTACCACGCGACAGCGCACGTGGTGCGAACTTGATTTTAAGATTGTTATAGAATTTTCGATTGCACTCGTTTATATGCGACAACTTAAAATTTATGGGTAACTAACCAGTAATTAACCGAGAGAACATATAATGAATATATTATTAGTTACTAAAACAATCAATTTTAAAGGATAGCCAGTTGCTTTTAGAAACTTCAACAAATATTCTGTGTAAATCATTATGAAGATAAATCGGCTAAAATTATGCTTTGATTATTATATATGTAGTTTGATATTTTCAAAAACAAAAACGTCGAATAATATAATTAATTTTATCATAATTCGACTAGACTGGACGTTCAACCTATCCCGATAGAATTTTAGCCTTCTAAGCTAAGAGGCCTGGAACTAGAATGAAAATCATAAAAAACCGAAATATAAGCAATGTGAAACACATAAACAATGCAATAACAAAGACGAAAGAAATATTATTAATTTTTAAAAGTTGCATCTAAAAATATGTTTACACGATAAACACGATATCAACTTTCTAGCTTCACGCTTTTTGCAGGATACAAGGAGCACGCTATGTGCTAAATCACGTGCTAGATGAACTTCGCCCTAAGATTGATATCGATATTTTCGATAGCAGCATTGTTTGTATGCTTATATTATACAAGAGCTGCAGACAGGTGATAAATACATTAAGTTTCTAGAGGAATGTCTTCTTTAACGAAAAAAATAGTAGGTACTATAGATACAAAATACGAGTTTAATTGAATAAAAAGAAAAATAAATGTATATACACTTAAAAGAAATAAATTAATTTCATTAATATAAAACATAAAGATAATACTAAAATACTTTGGAGACATCTGAAACCTTCCGTGAAATTGTCTGTACAGTTAAATTGTTTGCCGTAAAGTATCCGAAACGTCATCAGGAAGCAGGAATCGAAAAAATTTGCCCAAAAATCAGTAACGTTAAGTTTTATTTAAAATGTCAAATATGAAATAGTCGCGTAAATATAAAAAACAATATTATTAAGTTCCATTTTTTTATTATAAAGTCTACTTTTAATTCCTCGACGCTGGACAGGTTCTATTCGGATTATGTTCCGTTCACTCAGTGGATATTAACAGATTTGCATTTGATATTCGAGAAAGATCTGGTGCGTAAATCGTGGTTTGTTAATACTAGATCTAGCGCTAAAGAAAGCTTACGTAGAGTCTAGATAGACTTTAGGTTGGCTTTATTTTTTTTACATACATCTTATATTTTATGTAACATGGAATCTTACGTTTTTCGAATAATTAAAGAGGAAAATTTTAATAAATAGCTCAAAATTGTACATAATGAATAAAAAAATCTTTTTTCGTTTTTTTGCATTTTCTGAGAAAAAACATAATATATATTTTTACACCACCAGAAAGGAATAAACTTTAAAGTACTTGGCTTTAAACTAAGTGCTTTTTCGATAATAAGTCAAAATAAAGCGAAAAACAAATATTTTAAATAAAAAATGTACAGTGTATTTGGGTTATAAAAAAGGTAAGTTTTCACCAAATTTCGTGAAAAGAAGTAGGTATACTTAGACCTATATACGTTGTAGATATTTTTATTATCCACAACTTTGCTATTTACCTTTTTTCCATTTCCTTTAATTTTTATTATGTTTTTTTCCTTTTTCAATGGGTTTCATCCTTCTATTATTATTTTTTCCCTTTATACCATTTTCAAAGGCTTAAGCCCTGGTCTATAATGCGTAGAGATATATTTATTACTTAACAACCCATTTAGGTTCATTTAAATTGGTTCTTGCCAAGTTATTGAATTACCCACTAAATCTCGAATGTACCAGAAACATACATTAATTATTCATTCCTATCCTATATAAGTTAAAAATTCTTTTGAATAAAACTTTTCAAGGTTGTGTTAATTATTTGTTTACAAGAAACAAAACGTGCATTTTGAACTTCATGTACGAGAATGTAATTTACCAAAGCCTTTTTTTAATGTAATGAATTTAATTAGACTATGACTGATGTTCATTTTTGATATTATCTTTGAATATTACATGAATCCTCGGAATGTTTAAAGTTAAACAAACCAAAATTTATATGAACCAAACATTTATTATGTTACATTAGGTTGGCTGTTTGGCCTCGCCAAGAATTAAAAACATTGTTAATTAATTTATCAATTCCTTCATTTAACTTCAGAAGGTACTTTAAACTAGAAATAATAAATATTCGTGCTTTAAAAATTTGCTACACAAAATTGTCGCATATGTCAAGAAAGTGACAGATGCCATCGAACTAAATACTGCGCTTGCGCAGACTTAATATCGACTTAGGTAGTAGTTGACACTGCCATAAAAGGTCATTTATATAAACAACTCGCATAATATATACGACTCTAAGTGTTTAATTGTTAATCAAAATTATGATATCAAGGGCTTTGTTCCGTTCCATTGTACCGACCTTAGTCTTTTCCGCTCAAAATTTTACATCTATAAGTATACGGTGCACTTATTGGTGTTCTTGGTACGAAATATTTAAAAACTACCGTTTATCTGCGGTTTATATGCAAAAATAAGATTTTGGTTTATTTAGATAGGTATTATACTCTATTGCTATATAGACTGCCTCGGTGGTGTAGTGGCTAGCATGTACGGTCACACACCGAGAGGTCCTGGGTTCGAGTCCCGGGTCGGGCCAAGTTTAGTTATTGAATCTTTCGGTTTCGTTAGCCTCAGTAAAAGCCCGGAGTTGGGAAGTTGGTGGTGGTTCACCCCCGTGCCTCGGAGAGCACGTAAAGCCGTCGGTCCTGCGCCTTAGCTCTCACTGGTCGTGTCGAGTAGTCGTCCCACCGGAGTATGAGAGTGATAGGAATAGAGAGTGCACTTGTGTATGCGCGTACACTTGTGCACTATAATATCTCCTGTGTACTTGGCCAGTCTCAATGAGATTGGCCGCCATGGCCGGAATCGGTCGGACAACATTATACTCTATTGCGTCTATTACTCCACGTACCTTAGGAAATATTGTTTTTCACGTACGTGTTCTGTTCGAGATGTATATACTAAAATTTTCTTTATTTTAAAGTTACTTAATTCGACAAGAAAAAGCTAAGTTGTATTCGATTGCTCAAAGACAAAATAAATACGTTGTAATATCAAAATTAAAAGTAATCTGTTTTGATAACGAGATAATTTATATTAACAAATGTTTCTAGGACAATATTTCATACGAGGAAGCATGTGGTCCTACTATAATTTCCGAATTGTTCTTTTTGTTTCCGGCCTATGGCATATCTGATATCCTATAATACTCGTAGATAATAGTTGAAGGTAGTACGCATAATTTTAGGTGTATCGTGTAATTAATAGAAAGGTTGCATCAGCATTTGATTCTTTGTCTAATGTAGAATGTTCTTACGTACCTACAAACATACTCGTACATAAAATATATTAAATAGTTTATACTTAACATGAACATATTATGTTACTACTTAAGCTTATAACAGCTTCACGCAATAAAATCTTTTTAACTGCTGGGCACGGGCCTCCCTCAGTAAGAGGGAGATCAGGCCATAGTCCACCTCGCTGGACTAGTTGGTGTTGGCGGACTTCACATGTCTCACGAAAACTTCCTAGGTTTTTTCAGACATGCAGGTTTCCTCACGATGTTTTCCTTCACCGTAAGACAAGTGGTAATCATGATAGAAATGATTCGCACTTGAAAATATCAGAGGTGCGAGACGCGGATTTGAACTCGCATCACTCGGTTATACAAGCAAGCGCATTATCGCTGGGCTACCACTGCCTAAAAATAATTATTTAATGTTAAAAGTTAGTTTTTTTTCTTATTTTTTAAATCAATACAGGAAAACGCTTGAGATATATACTTATACATACTTACATAAGTATTCATCGAAAAAATAATTGTGAAAATCGATCCAAAATTACATCGAGACGATGATATCGAGTAACATAAAAAAACTGAATTTAGTACTCTTCCTTTTAAAATTCGATACTCTATTCGATTTGATAGAGAAGCCCTAAAAGCTGCATAGAACTTAATCATTAAAAATGATATAAATTCCCATTTTCATATTTGTACGCTTAAGTTAACTTTAATTGAGTTTAGGCTTAAAAAATTGAAATACAAAAACAAACAACTTTGAGAGAACATCCACGGTCATTTTGGAATTTCAAAGCAAGGTTTTTGTCATTATTATAATGCAAAGTTTATGTTTACTTTTATATGCACTTATAATGCTATATGAACAGCAATTATTGTATATTTTTGTATTTCCATAACTTTGAACAGAAGTTGAATTACTACAATTTATATATACCCAAGTATACTACAAACTTATAATTAGAAAAAAATAGTTTTAAACCATATAAATAAGAAGCTTATGTTAACTCTTGAAAGTTAAATAAAATAGTCTTCCTATTTTGTATTTGAGCACAACTTAAAAAAAAAACATAGAAATTACCATAAATACGATGAGCATTAAGCCCTTGACTGCCATTTCACGTTTGTGATCTGCACGATAACTATAAATTGTACAGATTTAACGATAATGATTATTTTAAGCATCATTAATAAACTATATTCAGCGTTTAAACTATGATTGACTGTAGTTTTCTGGCAAAACTCTTTTATATATTATTAACCAGCATTTTATTCTTTTTTTTTATTCATTATTTTTAAAGGTTTTGATCATAAAAACCATGCCACCCTTATAGGAACTACAAACATATCTTATCTATTCTACTTTTTTAAATTGTACAATTTTATACAGCATCCTTGCTTGACTCGATAGAGGTGAAGCAAGAATGCTGTTGCAAATACCAACATCCATTTTGTTTAAATGAAATTTTTCAAATAAGCATCTTCTGCTTGCTTCATTCCGAACACTCCATTAAAATATGGTATGTATCTTCTACAAGCCCATACTCAGTACAATCTGTCGAATTTCACTTGCCCATTAAAAAGGGAAAATATTTCAATGGAAGGTGACCGGAACGAAGTCTTAAACTTGTTCCAGTCTTAAACTTGTTACATTTTTTTCATTTATTAGTACATTATCGTGATTAGTACGAGAGCATATATTTTCCTGCAATAAAAAGTATCCTATACCAGGATAAACAACTAAAATCATACCTTTCCTAAGATATATTCAGTAGTTTTCTGGTGATGCGGTGACAGACAGACAGAAAAGCAAAAACTCAAAAACTTTCTATATCGATAATAATGAATATTTCTATAAGATTATCCCTAAAATATTTATTGTACAGATTCAACTCGGTTAGAATTTTATTATACAATCATAGATCGAGTAAAAGGATTTT
This sequence comes from Boloria euphrosyne, assembly GCA_951802675.2. NCBI lineage: Eukaryota > Metazoa > Arthropoda > Insecta > Lepidoptera > Nymphalidae > Boloria > Boloria euphrosyne. The sequence goes on from OX637893.1 coordinate 7,563,486, forward strand.
TTACTTAATCTATGTATACAATATATCATTAACTACTTACATCTCGAATGAAATAAATATGTAGAGAATTTAGAGCATAGACAGCGATTTACTCACGCATCATTTCTATTGCCGATTGAGACAAATAAAAATATAAAGGAATTGAGAACACTGTAAAACTTACTGTAAAACATTCGAATTTTCGACTATACTTCGAAACTGAGTAAAAGTGGACCAAAGTCGTAGTGCAAAACTAGTGGTAGAAAAAAGTGCTCAGAAGTGAATAAAGGCAGAATAGTGCATGTACTGCAAGTCTTTATTAATAACTGTCATATTTATTAAAACAAAATCAATAAAATCAAATAATAAATAAATCTATAGTGCATAAGACGTACTCTCATATCCAATCTCAGAAATCGTAGAACCTAACAATGTTTCTAATGTGCATCGAAGTAGTGAAATATTACGGAAAATTATATATTCTAAAAATTACCTTACTCATTGCTTAAAATATTTATAAAAATATTAATACTTATATATCAATAATATATCAATATTATGATTTTTCATTCTACAGTTTTAACACATTTTATTTAAAATACTAAAGTTCCATATTTGTTGTTGTTATTGTGATAAAACATTATTATAATTAAAAGTAAAATTAAAAAATATAGGTCATAAATGACACAATTTCGTTTATCCTCTGCGAAGTCCCCGTAACTGTCGTTAAAATACATTAGCGGGTTAAGGTAACACCGACCTCGAATTGACAATACAATGAAAAATATCTAATAACCGTTCAAAGACTAATAACTAATAGACTATAAAATTATTTAATAAACTTTATTGCCATAAATTGAATTACCGCAATTTTAAACGATTTATTATATACCTATTTTAATTGAAAAGACCGTGAAAGCTGAGAAAGAGTCAATGCGACCTACATTATTAATCTAAATTATATAAAAACGACGAAAGGTCACTTAGACCCTCATCGCGAAACATCGAAAACCGCTTGACGTATAAATATGTTGGCACCATTGAGTTATTATTACTTAATAATAACTCAATCACCATTGAGTTATTATTACTTAATAATAACTCAATGGTTGGCACGGAGATAGTTTATCTATTCTACTAAAAATATAGATGTACTCTAAGAACGGATTTTGCGACAGGGTCGGAAGAAGGAGGTCTAAGGGCTTTCGCAAGTTTGTATGAAAGTCCTTCTTTTTTTGTGCTACAAACTAGTTTTAACAGATAAGCAAAGATTTTTCAACATTTAGTTAAGGACAGAAAAATATCCTAAGCACTCATCAAGCATTCACTGTAATCGGTTATGTCATAATAAGACAATATTAAAATATAATCGTGTTAACTCAGTCAGAATAATTTTATTCAAAAATCAATTTAATAAATAATTAGCGTAATATTTAGTGACAAGTGGCATTATGCATGCATAATTGAACTACTAATGTTAATGCGAGAGTTTGTATAAGTAACGAATAAATCAATTTTGATCAGTGCACAAGTGTACGTCACAAGCACAAGTGCACTCTCTCTAGTGTTTGCTTTTAGATACACTTTCCTAATTATTGATATGATCATCTGTTAAAGCTGTTGTCTGTCTGTTTGTAACCGCATCACGAGAAAAGCTTAAAAGGTTTTAATGATTGGTATGTCATATATAATATAGTATGTCATGAATAATAATGTCCCAACATATTTATTTATTTAGGAACGATAGGTTATCCGGGTCAACATATTATGGGATAGTTTTTACTATGGGAAAATAAATAATTTCTGAGTATATAATCTTAAAATCTATACAAATTTTTAAGTGTTCCGATCCACGAACTCAAGCGAAGCAAGGTTGTAATAAATAAAAGTTTTAGTCTCTTTCTTATGCAAACAAATTCTGTTAGTTTTTGATCATACGAGTACATATTATAACCTAGATATACCTCGGACAACACTGAACCTACGTCCTACTTGGAGAGAGTAGTCTATATGAGTTACTATTTAAATACTCGTTATAAGTAAAATTCATTGATAACAAAAATATATTATACCACCTGTGTCATATGTCAACGGTTATCAACAGTAAATGTGGATATATAAAGGGATTGAACCTATGGTATGCTATCGAGAGTGACTTGAATCAATGTCTAGGGATTTTCCGTTGTGTCATAAACACGAGTATGTAATAAGTATGTCATAGGTACATAATACATCAGTAATAAATTATTATAATAGTATTTAATCCTTGTTTATGACTGATGTTTTAATAAAAAAAATCTTTATATTTACACGTACATTATTCATAATAAAACAATACATATTTATGTACAGTATGGTGGGAATCTAAAGTAGCCTATGTTCATTCTCAAGATGCAACTCCGGCTCCTATTTTTATCGTATCTGTATAGTTTTTAGTTTAAGTTCAGATTTAAACGAAAAACTTGCGAGAGCCCTTACACGCCTTAATCCGGCTCTGTCGCAAAATCGTTCTTAGCGGACTTCAACTTAAGGGCTATCACACTATTCAGTATTAAGACAGTCTTACTAAGATTTAGTGTAGTGTAATAAGAGTAAGCAAGTTAGTCTGTCCGAGTGTCTTCCCACACCGCGACAGCCGACAACGTCACAGGCTATGTACGTCTTGTTAATGATTTTGCATGCGGTATTTCGGGCGGTGTGATAGCGTGCTTGTCTTAAAAACAGATCTAATTAGACTGTCTTAATACTGAATAGTGTTATAGGCTCTTAACTATAAACTACCAAAATCCATCTTTATACATACATGAAGCGGTTTTCTAAGAGTGACGTTTCGCTTTTAATTTAATATATTTATTTAATTTACATTCTAATGTGAGAAGGGAAATAAATTATTATAATTACAAAATATACTAACATATGAAATAATTTAATCTACTTTAAAGGTTAATACCAGAAAAAATCTTAATAAGTAAACAACTTGAAGCTTAGCATCAAACTAACGACCCGTGGTAAGTGTGCCAATGATTAGGCCTTGTGGATTTTTTTGTGTGTAATTCAATAACTAAACAATTATTTTTACTTGTGTACTAGTTTTGTGTCCCGTCTTTGTTTTACCAAAGTCCTCATTCATCTTGAGCGGACTTCATATTTATTTTTCTAATAAGATAAAAAAATAGGAGAATAAAATTAGACTACGACCTATTCTCAGACGGTAGAACTACCAAATATACACACAAAAAAAATCGGTTAAGTCGTTTCGGAGAAGTTTGATAACAAACACTGTGACACGAGATTTTTATATAATAGAAATAACATATATGGGTTATCCCGGAAAAATGTACGTTTCCTGTAGGATATTCAAAGTCAAACTAAACGTGGAAATGTTCCTTGGGACGAACGAGCGAAGCGATACTAAGTGGCTAGTTTTGAATATTGGAATAAATATTATATATCTACAGATATTTTTATACTGAGAGCAAATATTTTTATCATATATTATTACTATACTAGCATTACCCCACGTCTTTACCTTCGAAGTTTAACTATTTAAAGTATACACTATACACACATTATTACTCTCCATCAACAACCTTAATACTTATAAAATGTAACTAAATGGTAAATGTTAATATTGAAAGAGTAGTTCTTATAAATTACATAGTACATTTTAATTTGTGTAGTATCTCAGATGTTGCCTTTTATTTTTAATGTAATTCTAACATAACACGTTTATTAGAATATGTTTCCGAAACAAACGATTTTACAAAAAGACGTCGCTTCACCCTATACAATCTACATACCTAAAAGATTAATAGAGCCTCCTATTGTATTTTAGTTATTCAAAAACAATTTTATAATTATAAGTCCTAAATACTGAAAGGGGGTTGACTCATTAGGGGTTAAATTTTAGAAAATATTTGCATAGTGGATATTTTCTATTAGGAATAATAATTTACCTACAAAAAAATTAAATATGTAGCATTGATACTTTCTGAAAGTTTGTGACTAATCAATGAGTTTTTCGCTTTTATATATAGTTATTACCTGTACATACATACGAGCTTACTTCAAACGTTAACAATTGCATTAACCTTGATAAATAAGCACATTACCGCAATTATTTACTTAAAATCAACATCTACAATATATAATTTTCACTTAACTAAATATGAATTGTCATTTAACAAGTTTTTAACTCTTCGGCCTTGACGTATTAATTATGTTAATATTAAATTAAAATATACTAAATCTTGACTTATTAAATTGTTTCTTGTTCAAAGTATTATGTTTTTCTCAAAGAAGGTCTTGAATGTTGAAAAGAACACAGAGGTTTTTTTATTTTTTGGTTCATTCATTACAACAAACCCGACCTGCTTCGCTGGGCGTAAGTTAAAATAAATTAATTTTTTTATAAGTTTTTTATAAAATAAAAGTAGCCTAAGTTACTCCTTATAACATTAGCTACCTGCGAGTGAAAGTCCCGTATAAATCGGTCCAGCCATTTCAGAATTAAGCCGGAATTACCTACGTATAATAATTAATTATTTTATTAAATTTTGGTTCATCAAAACTATTTTCACTATAGCAGAATACAATTTTTGTATTATTTTATCAGCGTAACAATTACTGAAAGATAAACTGCATATACAATTTGATTATAATTGCAAAAGCGTTAAGAAGTCAGTAAAAATAAAGTTAAGAATAGCTTTACACACATAATATCTATATTCATGGGAAGAATCGATGAGTCGTCTGACTCAGAGAGGTCGAAAGCTCTTAACTTTGACACGAGAACCCTCGTTTGAAGGTGGAGTTTCAAAATAGAATAATGCATAGCATACTTTTAATGTTGTATAATAGAAGTACACAACAGAAAATATTTGATTAAAATCGATGTACCTACTACCTACATGTACATGTTGGCATAGACTCAAGTACGGCTATAGCGATTTTGATGCAATCTTCTGAGTAGCATAGCGGGTGAAGCTGTGAAGTTTGGTAATTATTATCGGAATTATATTAAAACACAATTTAAGTTTAATTTAAATTCAGAAATAGGGAAATAAAAATTAAGTCTTATGTTCAAGTCATTTTAAATCTTCCCCTTTTAAAGTACATCGTTATACATACTATAATACATTTTAGTAAGCAGGTGCTTCCTGTCTAACCTAATAAGGATGGCCATTGGCCACCGTCATGCCTACATTATATTAAAAAAGTGTCGATAAAGCGTACATTTACGGTGAATATTTTCTATGATAGGAACTCTATAAAAAAGAAATACCATATCAGAACTTTTACAAGGTTCTCTTTAGCTATTTCTGCTGGGCCTCTTTTCAATAGGAGGTGGTCATTGTCCATCACGTAAGTGCGTGCAGACTGCACATGTCTTTCGAGAACTTGAAGGAAATGATTTAAGTTTAATTATATAATAATTAAAATCTATTTCTTTAAAAATACAACAATAACAACTTATAAGTAAGTTGTCTATGAGTTTGGACAATTCACACATTTAATTAAAAAAATCGTTAAGATCTTAAAGTAGCTTCGGAGTTCATCGCGGAACAAGGTGACACGAAATCTACATATTATATAAAGATAGAAGAACGATTTTGTTGAGATTTTATTCAAAAGAACGTATACGACTTCATTCAAATCATTAAACACGTAATGCATGAACTGCGTAATTAAAACATCTTTTACGATACACAGAGGCTATATTTACATATACGTAGAACATTATCTTAGATTCGATTTTTTACTAGGTATTGTATTTTTATACACACATATTTTTGTATTTATACTAGTACTTAGATTATGTCGTTACTCATTTACTCTTTAGTTTAGTCAAACTGGTACAGTGAAATTGACACACATACACACATGCACACACATGCACATGCACACGCACACGAAAACGCGCGCGCGCACACACACACACACACACACACACACACACACACACACACAAACGAGCGCGCGCGCGCTTATTTTATTTATTTATTAAAATATATTTTTTAGGTGATAGAACGGAAGCTTCACAGGTAATAATGAAAGCTTATGTATTTAAATTTCTGACAACGACGTGCGTAGAAGATTATTTATCTTTGTTTTAAGAATGGCGATCATAGTATTTAGTGAGTAGTGTTTACTTATCGATGGTTTCGCAAGGTTATTGATTAACATAATTCGTTGAATAGCTATCTTAACTGTACTCATGCAAATACAATAAATAATGAGCAATAAAGTAAGGAATATTTGAATAAAGAATATTTTAAATTTGTAGGTTTTATTTTGAATGTGATATGCATTTAGTGAAAAGCTGTTAATTTAAACAGGATGTACACATAATGCAATATTTTTTCTCATTTCACAAAATTGTGAGTTGTGTAAGTTTTAGTTCCAATGAGTACACACAAATAATTTATTATTATTCATTATAAACTAAAATTTTTGTCTGTCTATCTGTTTGTTTGTTCCAGCTAATCTCAGAAACTTGACCGATTTTGTCGGGACTTTCACTTACAGATAGCTAATGTTATAAGTTATATAGTAATAAGAAGTAATTTCGGCAACTTTTATTTTATTAGAAATTATAAAACCATTTAAATTGTAACTTATGCCCAGCAAAGCGGGTCGGGATTTCTAGTCTATATAATAAAAATTAAATGTTCATGAGTAAGTGCATCACTTCCGAACGACAAAAGCAATATGTAATGTTAATGTAACCTCCAAGTAAAGTTTTTAGGAAAAAAATATATAGAAAAACTGCGAATAAAAAATTGTAAAAGTTTCAATAGTACGACTATTTTTGTATGAACTCAAACACCACTAGTATTCCTTTTATTTGTACAGGATATTATTTCAGCTTAAATAGTAGTAGTGTCGGCATAATAAGACTCAAATACGTAAAAATCGTTAACTTCAGTAACATTACGCATTATAATTCGTTAATCATTTTATAACCGCTACGGCACGCGGCATTGACACAGAATCGCAGTAAATTCGAGATTCAAAATTATTACTTATATCTTAATCTGTATCCATTATTAAGTTAGAATATTATTGTTTTAAGTTTTATGATTATTAAGAATTTTTGATTTATTATTACGTAAAAATTTACTCTCTTTTTGTCTCGGATTCAAGCTTAATTTTATCTAATATATAGCTCTATATTTATACGCAATAACTTCTATGTTAAATTAAATTTCGAAGGTAATATAAAAAAATTGGAGCGTTTACTTTTTACATTCAAAATAATCTGATTAAGAGATCATACTAACTAACTAATAATAAGCTAACTAAGATATATTATATTGCTGAAGATTTATAAAAATTAACAAATATGTTGACTTCATTTTTAACGTTTTATTTTTACTATAAAAAAATAAAAAAACTTTTAGTAGAGCTTAAAAAAGTTTGAATTCAACAATCCTTTAACACTCATTACATTTGTGTTTTTTTTTTCAGTACTACTTAAAAGTAATTTGCTCAATATGTATCCTTGGAAAAATTAAAAACCAAAAAGCGATATCCCTTCACATACCTGAATTTATAAAACTACAATGCGTCATGCAATAAGAACATACAATTTAAAAAAATCTTTAAGGAAATAAAATCCGAAATATTAATAAGCTTTAATTAATTCATATCGTAAACTTTAAATTATATCAATATTAACATTTACTTATAATAATCAATAACAAATCGTTTTACTGATTATTATAAAGCCTAAATATGTAGCACTTTTTGGAATAGTTTAGCAACAACTTTTTTTTATTAGAAATTATAATATGAATAATGTTTTTTTCTAATTTTCCTAAGTTTTATAATATACATGTATTATTATTTAATGTAAACAAAATAAACATGAACTTACCTATATTTTGTCAGAATATCACCAAAATGTCACACACAACTAAACACTTCACTTTTCCCGCGCTCTCGGAGCGCGCTGTCAAGCGATTGTTTTTTTTTCACACTGCAAGTCTATGCACGGGTTACGGCCACTGCGCAGACTGCTTGCACACTCGCCTCCATCTACTTATATAGCTTAGTTGTCGCCCGTACCATTCACAGCTCTTCTTTCATCTTTGGCCTTTATTTTAACTTCAGTACTGAAAAAATAATTTAGATTTTCTCTAAATAAGGTGGTTTAGAAATATTTTTTATTATACAAAAAATCCAGGATTAATATTTTAATAGGAAATATAAAGCTATTATTCTTTTATATAAACTAATATTTTATTAAATATTTATTTAGCAGTATTTAAGAAGATTATCCGTCCCAGCGACGCGGACGGTTTTTGCTTCACAGATCAAAACACGATAAAACTGTGTTAAATGTGTACTCTACATTCTCATAGACTTATTCGCGGTAAAGTGCGACATTTTAACTATTAAATTTATAAGACAATAAGAAGAATGATAAAATCTAGGAATAGTTCTGATTATATAAATAGGGCCAAATGAAAATTCACGTATCTTAAACGATCAATTTAATTATCACACTGCCCATGCCACTAGAATTTATTTAATAAGTATTATATGCAAGAATGCATATTATTTATTTAAGTACGTCTTATATGTAAGTATTTTTATAATATTATCATTTTAAGCTTAAACGTACATTTAGAACAACTAGTAAAGGAGGCAAAATTATATATAAGGAGTAGGTAAGTGAAGTATATACATACACCCTTTCTTCCCTAAATACGTTATAACGATTATTATAGATTTCTCAGAAATTAGACTTTTATTGGCCTTTTCTTACTAAAATATGAGTGTATTGTAGATAATATTTATTTTGAATCGGGTGAAAAAATAAAAAAAAAATCCGTTGCATATTTTAAAAGAGCTAAGCGTAGAGATCTTATACTATGTTGTATTTAAATAGTTGATCCGTTTTAAGTATTTTGGTAGAGTCTATAGCCTGTACTACTACAGTAAACGGGTACCTAATTATAATGTTTTCCGACCGATTACGGCCACGGCGGCCAATATCACTGAGACTGGCCAACTACGCAGGAGATATTATAGTGCACAAGTGTACCCTCTATATATGTATATATATATATATACATATACATTTTTAAATACATACAATGCCAGCGGGACTCGAACCCGCGACCGCTGGTGCAGAAAGTAGGGTCACTACCAACTGAGCCAAACGAGTCGTCAAAACCTTATAACTCTCATATTCCGGTGGGACGCCTGCTCGACACGACCAGTGAGAGTTAAGGCGCAGGACCGACGGCTTTACGTGCTTTATTTACTTTATAATAGCAATCAATGCTAATACCTCAAAATAAGAAATAAAAATAATGCCCTCCTGACCGATTTTGGCCACAGCGGCCAGTCTCATTGAGACTAGCCAGCTGCGCAGATACTATTGCTGCTATTATAGAGCAACCCACGTACTCCGGTGAGATGACGGTCGACAATGCCAGTGAGAGTTAAGGCGTACGACCAACGGCTTTACGTTCACCCCTTGTCGTAAAAATCTTAACTGAAATACTCAGTGGCTTAGGTTGGCCCGACCTGGGACTCCAACCCAGGACCTTCTGATCCTTGACCGTACATAGAAAACTAGAAAATAACATAGATAGAATGTCATAGAGACTAAACCAATTGTATACTAGCGACAAGTAAGTAAATGTTAATAAATGAGAACAGATGACGGATTTTATTTTAATAATTAAATAGTACGTTTATTCTTTTTCAAGGTGAAATAAATAATCTTTAAAAATGCAACAGAATGTAGTATTATTGTTTCAAAGGTTTTGATATAATATGTAACTATTAACTACTTAATAACATCTTTAACATCACTAATATGTTACGATGAACGCTTAAACATCGTGATGATACCTGCATGTCTGAGAGAAGCTAGCAAGTTTTCGAAAACCCGCACTTGGCCAACGTAATAAACTATGGTCTGTTCCCGCTCGTATTGAAAGGTGGCCCGTGCCAAACAGTAAGACATTAAAAAGGCTGAATAGAACTACTCATACTCGTAGAAAATTATTATTAATTTAATTATTATTAATATATGTATGTATAAATATTCTTAACTTATGCGTAACAATACAATATACTTCATAATATTTATTTACAAAGTAGACTCGTAATATTTATGAATCTTTGTAATCTAATTTTGCGTTTCTTTCTTATCTAAGTTGTATTCACTATATTTACGTATACATAATATATTATAATAAAATTCTAACTTTAGTCAAATGTTTAGACCTAGACTTTTTTTTTGTAAAATCTAATTGAAATATACATTATTAAAGCTGGAGACGCCGAATAGTTTTTAGAATCCTTGTCGGTCTGTCTGTCTGTAACCGCATCATGAGGAAACCACTAGACAGATTTTGATAAAGTTTGGTATGATGATAGCTTGTTATCCGCAAATTTTAAGTGGTAGTGCCTTGCTTGTTACCTTCGGGTAGCAGCCGAATGGGCCGGCACGCCCCGTATAGTACCACTCTCTCACAGGAGACCGGCGTGAAATGGCAGCTATGCTGTCGCGTTTCGTCCGGTAAGTGAGAGTCCGGGAGGCCCACTACCCATCCCTACTCCCGTCCTTCTCCCTGCTCCCTCCCTCCCTTTCCTGAAAGGCCGGCAACGCATCTGCAAGCCCTGTGGTGTTGCAGATGTCCATGGGCGGAGGTGATCACTTACCATCAGGTGAGCCTCCTGCCCGTTTGCCCCCTTTGTTCCATAAAAAAAAAAAAACATCACACGGTATAATATGTAAAATCTAAGAATGTGTTTACAGGTCTTTGGAACGCGGACGGAGCCGCGGGAAATGCTAAACAATAAATAACATTTCTAATTTGATTATTTATGTTGTTCGCATACATAGGAACAACACATGCATCACGTCGAGGTCAGCAATCAATGCTATGTCATTTTTCTACCTAGTTAATCAATTATTATTTTGGTCATGACTTTTTCAACTATGCGTTATAATGATATTGAACTATTTTTTTTATAATTTGATCAAACTAAATTCTAAAGTTAAAAAATATATATAAATATTTTATTATTCATTTTATATAGTAATAAATGTATTATAATAAATTAAACTTAAATATGCACTACTTATACAATATGATAGATTTTTTAAATTCAGTCATATTTAATGTATCATTGCTTAGTACGGGTCTTCCCACAATTTATAGGGGAAGCCTATAGCTGTGAAGAACACGCTGGTTCATAAAATGGCGGATTTCACACGTTTATAATTGGAAAATTAAAAATAGGTGGCTCACATTCAAAATATCCATTTCTGTGGACTTAAAGTGTTGTCCTTATCTTAACTTGTCATCTTAACTCAAGAACATACATAATATATCGATATTACGAAAATTTACTTCATGCCAGGCTTAATCCGTGGCCTTTGATGCAATTGGCTAATTTTGGCGCCATTTAATGCAAATTAATTTTTAACGGATGTTATTTTTTTTTCAGAACAACGTAGACCTATATAAGCCTCAGACTGTGTTATTTTAAAAGATGCAGCCTTCTTTTTTTAATTTGATATACGAATATATATTTTTTTATACAAATTTTTTGTTTCGGGATTAAATTTTAATATAGCGGGTACTATAAAAGAAGAGTAATCTATAATAACATTGTAACTTAAACTAATCTATACATTAAATATTTTTATACTTAGGTATTATTTGGAAAATGTTATTGAAATCTATGGCTTTTAGATTTTTTGTGTGTCCATCTTTCAGTCTATGACCGCATCTCGAGAACACCACTCGACAAATTTTAATAAGTGGTATAGTCATAGCTGGTTATCCGGGTCAAGTATCAAAATATAGGATACTTTTTATTGCATTTAAAGATCTCTGTCCTAGAATCCATTGAGCAATACTAAAAACCATTTATCAATTGAATTGAAATTTTAGAAGTTCTAATAGATATCATTTTTCGTTTTTAGTATGTAGGCTAAAACTCGGGTTCTTAATCCTAGAAATAATTGATGCATATCTATGCCTACAAAGTTGAAATCGTGTTAACGTTGAATAATTGCGCAAGATATGTATCGAGAGAATGCTTTTAGCAGCGTAGATCAAATACGAACCCTATTTAAAAATAAGTAATCTCTACATAGTATAATTATATGTGTATGGTAATAATAACAGTCTGTACTTGAAATATTTTGTCTAAACTCTAAATATCCGTTCATTTCACAAAATTACTAAACCGATTTTAATTAAATTTCGTGTAGTGATAACTTGTTATTTGGGTCAAAATGAAGGATACCTTTAACTTTTTTTTTTATGGGACAAAGGGGGCAAACGGGCAGGAGGCTCACCTGATGGTAAGTGATCACCTCCGCCCATGGACATCTGCAACACCACAGGGCTTGCAGATGCGTTGCCGGCCTTTTAGGAAAGGGAGGGAGGGAGGAGGGAGAAGGACGGGAGGAGGGATGGTGAGTGGGCCTCCCGGACTCTCACTTACCGGACGAAACGCGGCAGCATAGCTGCCACTTCACGCCGGTAAAAGCCTACTTTGTTAAGCCTACAGATAAATTGAAAATCGTCCAGCAATGCAGCCGGACGTGAAACCAAAATATACACTGGGAGGCGGCTCACCTCGGTGGGCGGTATATTATTAAGACGGAGAATATTCAGTTGGGTTTAAGAGTATAGTACTGAGGCGTAGCTATGCAAATTAAACTGATGCGGTTGGATGGGTCATTCAAATTCAAAAGAAAATTTTGCTATTAAGCATGCACTTCTCAGGTACACTTGCAATCATTATTTTTATCTATTCAATTCCTGCCAAGAGGCGCGTAAGTTTAAATATAATCAGTACATCAGTACAGTAATAAAATTAAAGTGTCTGTTTTTTTATTTCAAACTAACAGCTTTTCACTAAATGCATTTCAAAGTATATACGGTACTTACTTCAAAAATCATTTTTAAAATTTTCGTCTGCCTGTTTGTTCCGGCTAATCTCTGAAACAGCTAGACCTATTTTGACGTTAACTTAGGCTACTCTTATTTTATTAGAAAGTTTTAATAACTGTTTAATTTATTTTAACTTAAGCCCAGCGAAGCGGGCCGGGTTTGCTAGTAAGAAATAATAAGTAAGAAATTGTTACTAGATACAACATCTGCTTTCCTTGAGACAGAACAAGAAATAGATATAATATATGTATATATATTATATCTATTTCTTGTAAAAAATAAATCCGCGACAAAATTCGTAAAGGTTTTCATTTAAATTTCAGTAATTTACCTTTATATTGATTTCTTTCCCTAAGTAAGTCATCAATAATGTTAGGCTTTTTTTAATTATTATAATATTGCTTGAGCTCACTATGGGTCAAGCCGTTCTGGCGTTAGTAAGCGACGAACATCCAGCAATACTTTCAAACTTTTCATAGTATTAGTAACGACATACGATTTGATTTGACCACAGCGCCACAGTCAGTGGTATTACCCATTTGTCAACTTGCATATAGGTACAATTATTTTAAATAGTTTTTACTTTAGTTAATTGTGTGATCAAGTTCCATTATTTTATTTTAAATATTCATAGGGTATCTTTTAAAAAAAAATTATGGACATATTCTTATATATTCTTCTCACTGACAATCTCGTGGGTGTGCAAATTCCTTTTTCCTTACAGCTGAAATTTTTAAGAAAAAGTTTAACATCTGTAATACGTCTAGATTTTAACGATATAATTTAATTAGAGTCCCACAATTCGTACGTACACGATAACACAATGGTATCACAGAGACTCAATAAACTTTTACCTAGTAAAACTTTATAACAAAACAATACGAAAAGTTATAGTCAGAAATGCAGTATGCACGATAGAAATATTTTTGCAACAAGTATTCGCGAATATGACAAATGAAAATGAATTCGTAATAAGCTTCTTGTTTATAGAAGTAAACTTCATTAAAATTAATGCAGCGGTACTGATGAACGATTTTTATTTTTTACATATTATAATTCATAAGTAGTTATCACACGACCTCGTAGCGTGAAGGCGGTATGGTGTTAAAAACTTTCAAAAGACAAGGAGTTCTTAGAAAAGATTCAAAAATAAAGAATATAATTGTTTTCTAGATAACACATTTAATTTTAAAAAGATATTTAATTCAAAGTAATATTTTAATATATAATAATAATTTCATAATTACATACTATATAATAGAATATTTCTCACTTTTGGCGTAGTTTCTTGTTACACTACTTGCAGTGTAAGCGGTCGCGAGTTTGAATTCCGCTGCTTTTTTAAACACTAGGATTTTAAAGACTAGTTCATATTAAATTATTTTTTTCTTTCAACTGTATCAACACGTTTAATACTAAATAGTAAATACATACATACAATACAAACGGGAAGCAGGCGCAGTTTTTAAACCACTTGTGGTATGCGTCGATGCATTTCCAAACATTAAAATAATGGAAACGATAATCATATCGAAAAATTGCACGTCCGTCATATTGAATCTGTACAAAAATTTAGTAATATGTCATATTCGTAATCGGCACCCCCAAAAACCATGGAAATGATACCCATATTGATTATATAAAAATATTCGCGACCGTCATCTTGAATCTAGACAAAAATCTAGTAATATGTCATATTCGTAATCGGCACCCCCAAAAACCATGAAAACGATACCCATATTGATTTTATGAAAAAATTCGCGTCCGCCATCTTGAATCATTTTCGTAATTGGCCCGAATACCGTTCTAAGAAAAGACAAAAATCTAGTAAACAATAATATGCATAATTTAGCCTAATATCGCTGAGCTAATATTTTTACCTTTCTTCAGTGTTTGAAAACTGATGAAATTTTAAATTCTTATCTAAACGAGATAATGACATGCAGTCTCCCACAGTACATGTAGTACGAACCATTATAGATAAGTACAAGTCAAACGAAACACTTAAAACAATCAAATTGAAAAGCGTCAACCCTAACTAACACGTACCGAGCGGAATGTATGGCAGCTTGGTACGGCTACCGCCCCCGCAATCCCCGCACCATTGCTCTGTCTAGACACGTCCGTTGGCTGACTATATGTTTTATTGACTTTGCTTTTAGTATTAGTTCAATTAGTTTATACATATAGTTTTGATTATAAATATTAATACTCCATTTTTTGTGTATACGATATAATATACTTCCTCCACATGAATAAAATGAGAAGGTCAAAATGTTTATGGTATTATGTACCTAATACTTGTGACTCAACGTCACTCCGCTCGGGTTCATCCCGAACGATAGTGTATATTTCTCAGGAATGAGACATTTTCCCGCAGTAAAAATTATCTTATATGGTGGTCGGAAACCAGCTATATTTTAACCAAATATCATCAAAACTTGTCCAGTGGTTTTTTCCTGATGCGGTCATAGACAGCCAGACAGACGGACAAAAATTCAAAAAACAATTGATTCAGCCTCTGGATAAGAGTGAAATTTACATTATTTAGGGCTTGTGCCGATGTTTATAGTTAGTTAAGTTGGTATTAACTAGTTCGAATATTTTTTTTAAAGATAAAATTGAAAACTTATCCTGAATGTTGAGTTGAAAGTTCACAAAATTTATTCATATTTGAACAAGACAAAGTATGTCGGGTCAGCCAGTATGTATCATAAATACGGAGGAAACATTGAAGAAATATTTATAAGTGCATAATAACTAGTATTTATCCAATAAATCGTAGCATATATGTATGTAAAGAATACTTTACATAATTCATAAATAATTGACGTTTCCCTTTATATTTATGGCTCACTTGCATTAGAGCAATAATTATAATTTTGTAAAATTACATTTTAATCAACCTCAATGAAGCAGTGGTAGTCCAGTGGTAACGCGCTCGCTTTTATAACCGAATGATACGTGTTCAAATCCGGGTAATCCTTTGATATTTACATGTGCGAATCATTTCTACCATGATACGAGGAAATCTGCATATCTGAAAGAACCTAGCAAGTTTTCGAAAGACATGTGAAGTCCGCCAACCCGCACTTAGCCAGCGAGGTGGACTATGGCCTGTTCCCCCTCGTAGTGAAGAAAGCCGCGTGCCCAGCAGTTGGGATGTTAAAAAGAGTTAAAAACAACCAAGTAAAAGGCAATAAGCGAAGGAATATAGCTAAAGTGACTTACTTAAAATCACAGAATTACACTTCTTATAAATCGATATGTCGATATTTAGTACGTTAACGTTTTGAATTTTTCATACGATGTCACATCACAACACCCAACACCTAGAGTGCGATATGACATAACGACTTAATATTACCATATCTTCAAATTATTATTATATTAATGATTGTAATTCGTTCTTTAACAAAAAAAAATTACGATAAACAATTAATTTCATAGTTTATACTAGTTTAGCTGTTGTTTATTTACGTTTGAACAAAGTTATTACACTTAACACTGTGAGCTACACGAAGCGTTAACAACGCATTTTTAGAATACATAGTGTACAGCCTCGACAATTATACCAAGTAATTATTGTAATTGACCGACTTATTCTTTTTATTACATTATGCGATTTATTATCTGAGCAAATTGTGATCGTGATTTGATTTTTATATATTTATTTCAAAATGAGGGTGGAAGAAATCCACCGCTGTAGGTGTAATGGAAAGTATAAAGTTTTTGTCTTTAATTTAAAAAAGGCGAGAGGTATCGTGGAACACTCAATTTGATATTAAAATGTCATTTCTATCAATACAAAAGTCTTCTATCTATAGTTTTAAGAGTTATTGTCTGTCTGGGACCGCGTAACGGTCAAACTACGAAATTTGGTATATGGATAGTATTTATTGCAGGAATATATTTCATCTTCGATAAAGTTACTAACCATTACAATGTATCAAGGGACAAACCCGAGCAGCGCAAGGGTGAGTCACTAGTAAACTATCATGTCTGTCTGCCTCGGTGGTATAGTGGCTAGCATGTACAGTCATACATCGAGAGGTCCTGGGTTCGAGTCTCGGGTCGGGCCAAGTTTAGTTATTGAGTCTTTTTGTTTAACAGCCCGGAGTTGGGAAGTTGGCGGTGTGTTACCCCCGTGCCTCGGAGAGCACGTAAACTCGGTCCTGCGCCTTAGCTCTCACTGGTTGTGTCGAGTAGTCGTCCCACCGGAGTATGAGAGTGATAGGAATAGAGAGTGCGCTTGTGCTGCGCGTACACTCCTGCACTATAATATCTCCTGCGTAGTTGGCAGGTCTCAATGAGATTGGCCGCCATGGCCGGAATCGGTCGGAGAACACTATTATTATTTATGTATGATTTTGTTATAAAAGTGCATACTTTGAACTACTCTTTCCATACATTCCTTAACACTTGTGACCGCTTGGTACTTATGATATCATCACACAGGGTTCTATAAGTAATTTAATAAAAAGCGTCGAGACATCTAAATATTGCATTCTTTTACGCCTAGCTCTCATTCGCCAACACTGTGTGCCAAGAAACTTCATTCCAAAATTATTAAATCGTTATCTATGAATATAATTTATTATCTGAAAGAGATAATTCAATAGTCACTTATTTCAAAAATACTTTAAAATATACTTATTTTTTTTTTCTACAAGTTAATCTCTCTGTGCATTTAGTAAGAAGTTATGTTATATAGTTTCGTCATAACAAATTTAGACACAACATCAATCAGTTCTGCAAGATACATGAAATCAAGCGGAAGTATCGGTAGTCAACAAGTAAAGCCTAGTAATGTACATACATACATACACATAAATTACTTTTATCTAAAAATTCTACTGCAAAAATTATTCAAGAACTAATCCGTGAATATTTATTGAGGCCATTGAGATTATAAAATAGATGTGATAAGATCAATCTGATTTTAATGAAAGGAAGTATATTTCTATGCTTAGATTTAATCCATCTCGACTAATCATGGTCGTTGAAAAATGGTCTAAAACCTGCATATCTAATATATAACAATTTCGTGTCACAGTGTTTGTTATTGAGCTCCTCCAAATCTGTTTGACCGATTATTATGACTTTTTTGAGTTTATTTGGTAGGTTTGAGAATAGGTCGCAGACTCGCAGGCTTCTTTATATTTTCCTAGGTGATAAGGGTGGCCCTGACCCAATTTTTATATTTTTTTATGATTTGGCATCTAAAATTAATTATAACCCTAAATTTTCATCCTACCAACGCAGCCGGAGCCGCGGGAATTGCTAGTTAAGCAAATCGCTTCGATTCGATCAAATAAAAATATAATCAGTCTGCTTGTGCGCTAAGTTTTGCATTGTTATTTCACTTTTCCATTGTTATCATTTTCCTCATACACGCTTGTCGACTCTCCTTCGCTTCGCTCGGGTTATATTTATAATATTTTATCGCCTTTTTGTACTATTGTATTATACATATTAACCCAACTCTTGAATCACTTTATTAAAAAAACCGCATCAAAATCTGTTGCGTAGTTTTAAAGATCTAAGCATACATAGGGACATATGATACTATGTAGTGATGGTGTTAAGAAGTATTTATTGCCTGGTTATTCTAGTGATATTTGGGGTGTAAGTATAATTTTTTGTCAAAGAATTCAGAGTTGAGAACTTGGTTCTATTTCAGCCTCGTGCTTTGAAAAGATAAAATAAGAATATCATAAAGAAAGTTTGAGGACTTCTGTGACAGTGACTTGGGTAATAGGCAAAAGGAAGAAGCTTAGAAGGATTATGTATTAAGAATGTATTGTAATTCTAATAGTATCTATACCATACATATGTACCGAATCGATGACCTCTACTATAATGTTTTGTTATTTGTATGTATAATGTAGGTATATTTTAAAATTAATGTATCTTGTTACACGTTAGTGACATTGGTTAAATAGATAAAATGGGCTGGTTTATCATTAAGCAATGAATTTTAAATATTTACAATAATTTACCCACTACCGTGTGAAGACTTGAACTTTAATGTCGTTTCTCGGTATTTTAACGAAATCTATTGGCCTATTTCAAACCTCTAAAGATTTGTTGGACATTACTTAATTCTTGCCGCACTATTGCTTTATAGTCTCATACAATTCACTAAGGAACTGCCTTTCAATCTAACTACCTAGCAGCTATTCTAGAGTTTATCGAATGGCCTACTTAAGAACTAGTTACCACCTGTGATTCTGTCTGTGCGTACAGTTTAGTTATTATTGATTTCTGAGGCTTAATTATTTTGATTACATGCCAGACTTCTGTAAAACTTTTGACTTCGTACTTTTAAATTATGAATCTGGAAATGCAATGTACACTTGTAATTGACATGCATTTAAGGTATATTGTTATTATGTTATAAAAATAATTTGAAAATGTTAATTATGTATGTTTTAAGTGTACTTTAGAAACAAATAAAGTAATAAATAAATAAAAACTGGGGACTCACCCTCGTTCCGCTTGGGTTCGTCTCTACGTACGTTATACATTTCTCAATGATTAGATATTTTCCTGTGATGTACCTTTCTTGTGATGCGGTCAATCAAAAACAGATAGACAGGCAAATAGAAAGACAGACAAACAAACATACGGACAGGAAGAAAGACAGATATGCAGACTGACATACACGATAAAAACTATAGATATTCCCTATCGATAATAATTTTACCGACTCGACCCAATTAGATATATATGTAGTAAAACTCTTTTTGACTTTGAAAAAGTTCTATTAAACACTGTACAGTATTTAGATTTACTTTAAAAAATCTCCCCATATAATTAAGTTACTCATATCAGCGGATGAATTCGTTACTTGGAAATTAAGATTAAGAAAAAAATACTTACGATTGGCCTGATCCGGTATCCTAGGATCTCTGGTTGTGCCGTCGTATGTTAGCCACTAGACCACTAAGGCAGTCAAAACACAAACACAGACAAACAGTAGTGTGAAAAGAACACAGAAATCAACGGAATGAAAATGATCTCTCCCTCCATTGTGGAATTGGTACAATTTAAATAAAGCCACGGTCAGGGATGAAAAAAAAGGCTCACGTGTGCATATATTATTCTGTATGACTAATACATATTTCTATCAGTTCACTCCACTTTACTTAACTTATGCACTAAACTATGCACTACTATACATTGTATTTTTTCTCGATTTAAAAAGTCGAAACTTCAAACATTATTATTGTTAAATAAAAAATACTGTTGCACTAAAAAAGCACTGTCGAACACATTATCATCCGTTGAGAAAGATGATCTTCTCAGATCATCTTACTGAACGGTTTCTTCACTATATTCTGTGGAATTAAAATAATATATAAATCCTTACTAATGTTATAAATGCAAAAGTAACTCTGTCTGTCTGTCTGTCACGCTTTCACGCCAAAACTACTGAACCTAATTAATGAAATTTTTGAAAAAAAAAATATTTTTTAGGCTTTTGATTAGATATGAATAAAAAAAGACAAAGCTTGTAAAAATTTATCATAAATGTACGGTGAATCGCTTGAAGAATCTATGTTAAAGATATACGTATTATGTAGCCATCATCACTAGTATTTTTTTTATCATTCTTCGTACTTAACGTAGATACTGTTTGCTTTTAACAGATTTATTTATACTAACATATTCTAATTTCTAGTAATAATTATCTTAAATAATGTATCTATTCGGAGAGCAGATTCACTCTATTTATTTTCAACTAATTTACTATATTAAGCGCGAGCGAAGCCGCGGGTTCCAAGTTCCGGCTAGTAAACGTATACAAAAACTTAACAAATTATATTGAAGACAACATCATAATAATAGTTGCAGTAGTTTTTGAGTTTATCGCAAACAGACAGACAGACAGACTTGGCGGAGGACTTTGTTTAATAATATTTAGTGATCGGTTGAAAAATAAATAAATAAATATGTTCGGACATTTTTACAACAGCACCATATAGTTCCGTGGTAAGCTAAGTTTGTGTTAGGGATACCAGATACATAGTTGATATACTACACATATAAATTTTAAATATATACACATTATACATATAAACACTCATACATATTATAAATACAAACATTCGTGCTCAACAAATGAATGTCTCCAGCGGGGCTCGAACCCGCAACCGCTGGCGCAGAAAGCAGGGCCATTAAGCCAAACGTGTCGTCATAGTTTTCCCTTTGTTTATCTTCTATACTTTTTTTTTTGTAAGAAAGCTTTGTGTACATACATATTTACATGTTAAGGACACCCATTGATGGCCCAAGGGCGTAAATTTAAAAAAATAAGTTTCATAAGAAGTACCTTGATTCATTTTCTCACTATTGGTGACTCACGTTCCCAATAAAGAAAATGTATTGTGACAAATATCTTTTTTCTTGCGTTTACTTATATCCAGGATACGGGTATTCCCAGAAACGGGGAAACTTAGTAATTCTATCCTCTTGACTATTTTGTCTCGCCGGGATAATATACTTAGTGCAAAAGTGTTTACACCAGCAGCTCTATAGTCTATTCCTTTCACTTTTAAAGTTAACTGGGCACCAATTGCGAGTTATAAATCAAGCGCAGTACAAATTTTACGAGCTCTCCAGACAATTATAGCGGTGCTAACTACTGGCTTTAAAAAAAACCGACTCGTAACTTAATACCAGTACCTTATTTTTAAAAATCTCGTTGTGGTTACCCACAAACAATCAAAACAATATCTTTATCAGATTAAAAAAAAAAACTCTCGTCAATATAATATGACATTAATATATTGTTTCATATGTAGCTGCACTGCACTGTAGGAAATGAATAATTTCATTCACTACGCACTGCTCTACGTCACAGTGCCTATAACTGGCATGACGTTAGAAAAAAATACATATGTATATATTTTTTTACCTATAAGGATACTTATGTACCTTATTAGGACCCCGCAGTCAGTAAATAAAATAATTGATTTCTAACTGCAATAGGAAGCTAGAAATCTATTTAAAAAGATTACTAATTGGTAAAAAATTCTACCGTCTTACGGCTGAATATAGTTATAGTAGTTATTATTTGCTATAGTTTTTGGATTTTTTGTCTGCCTGCCTGTCTATCTTCATTCCAGTCCGTATGTTTGTCTGTCTGACTGTTTATGAGCACATCATGAGAAAACCACTGGACAGAATTTGATGACATTTGGAATGATGATTGATGAGCTGCTTTTACTGCAGGAATATATCTCATTTCTGTTCTATTCTAACAAATAAAACGTATCATTTGTATATAAATGTGTTATATACGTATGTAAATAGTACGGAACACTCATTTTACAAAAACCTTTTCGTTTTATGAGGAAGTAAATGTATATAATTGAAAGTTAAGACAAAACTTGTGCTATAAATATATGAAAATGAAACTAACATTATTGTAATAGTTGTAAATTACATTTCTTTACCGACACAAAAAGAAGAGGTCCTAGAGGTGTGTCTCAGATACTAATCTAAATACATAAAATATGCGATGCGGACTGCCCAGGACCGGGATACTTAGCACTCATTAGGGGAGGGTCAGGTCAGGCGGCAAAAGGCTGATGCTTGTATAAATATAATAAAATCCTAACTGTGTTAAATCTGAATATTACTATCAATTTATAATATGTAATTATTAAACAAAGTTTTTCACCGTGACTTCAGACAGTCATGTCTGTTCGCGATAAACTCAAAAACTACTGCACCGATTCATGCTGTTTTTACTAATGGATAGAGTGGTTCTCGAGGAAGGTTTTAGTATATAATTTGTCACGTTTTTGTATAAATTTACTAGGTAAGCCCGGGAGTTCGCACGCGCTAAATCTAGGGATGAGCCCGAGCGAAGCGAGAGCGTGTCGCTAGTATAATATATTTTTAGAAAATTCTTATTGAAATTATCGTTATTATTTATACAGAGGCAGAATGTAACGTTTGTAAGATTTTGTCTTTCTGTCTGTTACTACATCACTAGAAAAGCACTGTAATTTGATATGATGATATCTGGTTATCAGGGTAAGACGGTAGTAAGATAAAAAGTAAGGATTGAGGAAGGACGGGAAAAACTAAATAATAAGTACCACAATCTACCAGTAGTCGCGAGTGACGTATGAACAGCCGGCCATGACAAGGCTGTGAGGTGATACGGCTTTCTTTTTTATCCATTGATTTGTTGACTATGAAATCATAATAAAAAAATATTGTTTTAGTTAAATGCATATTACGACCATGTGTTTGTTTGCTTATATTTTATATAATGAAAATAACAAATTAAGGAAATCATTAAGCTTTATTTTTCTCTAATTGGATTAACTTAGCACTTGTACTTGAACAATATCCGCTGTAATATGTAGGTATTTATGTAGGTTTATAAACCCTATACCACGGAATACCCTATACCACGGAATATTATATAGATTGACTAACAACTCATCCTCGCTTCGCTCGGGGTCGTCCCTAGGTATAACCTGCCAAAAAACTTTGTATAGCACAAAAAATTCAGGATTTTCATACAAACTTACGGGAGACCCTAGACCACCTTGATCCGACCCTGTCGCAAATTCCGTTCTTAGCGGACGTCTACTAACTATAAACTACCTCCCTACCAAATTTTCATATATATCGAAGCTGTGTTCGATATTTCGTGATAGAGTGAATGACCTTTCGCTTTTATACTTTTACGAGTAATTACCGCGGATCCGTCCACGTTGGTAGAAGCATGCAAATTTTGGATTATATAAGAAAATTTTGATACCAAACCTAAAAAAAATAAAAATAAAAATTTGGTTTAAAAATAAAAAAATAAAAATCTGGAGTGACGAGGGACTAATTTTCAGACCTACCAAATATACTTACACAAAAAAAATATCAATCGGTCAAGCAATTCCAATAACATTAGTGTACAGAATCTACTTCGTTAGAATTTTATTATACGAGGACGTTTTTAATGTTAATTTAGATTTAGTAGTTAGGTACAATAGTATGTTTAAAGTAAGTATATATTATGTAGGTATCTGGAAATAAATGATTATTTTGCAATAGTAAATTGAAAGTTAAGTTGTCAACATATCGAAAAATTCGGTTGAATTGAATGAAGAAAAGAAAGAATTTTTATATTTTATTTTTAATTGACAAGTTATGCCACCGGTATCGTTTTTATTGAAGCTCTACGTGAGCGTAGTATTGGCGGAAAACAAGTTATGACTGTAAATCAAATTGCCGATTAATTATCGCATCTAGCAATGAAAATACTTTGATAAAAAAATAATAAGTTTTTGTTTACTGTTAAATGTTCCGCGTTGTCTCTACATTATGTTTCGTAAATTAAAAATAGAGACTCTGTTAAAAATTAAAACAGTACAAAGAGTTTTAAAAGTAAATGCTTAAGAAAAAAAGTTCTCGTAGCGTTGCTTTGGTTTGTATTCCGACGTATGCTTAAGCATACGCTAATTGCGCTTACTATTAATAGTAAGCGCAATTATGCTCAGGTACCTTGAACTGAATTGAATTGAATTGAATTGAAATGAATTGAATTGAATTGAATTGAATTGAATTGAATTGAATTGAATTGAATTGAATTGAATTGAATTGAATTGAATTGAATTGAATTGAATTGAATTGAATTGAATTGAATTGAATTGAATTGAATTGAATTGAATTGAATTGAATTTTGTCCCACCTCATACATTCAAATCAATTTTTGTGATGAGTAAAATTAGTAATTGTTCAATAAATAATCAGACAATTGTTTTTTAAATGCGTGAAATGAGTTAACATATTTTATATGTGAGGGTATACTGATATACAGCCGCTATATACAATATATATATAAACTGCCTCGGTGGTGTAGTGGCTAGCATGTACGGTCGCACACCGGGAGGTCCTGGATTCGAGTCCCGGGTCGGGCCAAGTTTAGTTATTGAGTCTGTCTGTTTCGAAGGCTCAGTAACAGCCCGGAGTTGGGAAGTTGGCGGTGTTTCACCCCCGTGCCTCGGAGAGCACGTAAAGCCGTCGGACCTGCGCCTTAACTCTCACTGGTCGTGTCGAGCAGTCGTCCCACCGGAATATGAGAGTGATAAGGAACAGAGAGTGCACTTGTGTTTGCGCGTACACTTGTGCACTATAATATGTCCCGCGCCGTTGGCTAGTCTCAATGAGATTGGCCGCCGTGGCCGTAATCGGCCGGGAGGACATTATTATTATTATTGTTTAGTGTTAAAAAATATTTTGGAATAAGAATGCTGATATTTTATTTGTATGTATTTGTATGTATTATGTTTGTATTTTCTATGTTCGTTATTTTAGTTTCTTTTTATATGTTGGTAGTTGCCGTTAGGAAGTGGTATTTAAAGTAATTTTATTATTTTATTTTGTTGACGTTATTACAGTATTGACGTATTTGTGTTTGGTATATTCGGTGAACTGGTTATATTAAGTTTTTCGACCAACTTTTACAATAGTTGGTGTTCCATTTATTTATTTGATGGTGAGTCCTGTTTCTCCTTTTTCTTCTCGTAGCTTGAGATCATTTGCAAAGGTTTTCAGAAGATTCTGCTGTGCAGGAGTTTGATCCGAGTACATTTTAATATCGTGAGGAAGCTTTTCTTTATTCCTAAGCAGTGTTTTGGCTGGCCCCAGTGTTTTAAAGCATACCTTAACTTTACGGGATCTTCAAGTGATTTTATTTTGTTTTGATCAATAACAATCGACTCGTCCAACTTTGTCAAATGACATTTAATTTTCTCCTGGTCTCTTTCTCTTTGCACAGCCTTTAAACTTTGTTCAGTAGTGGTCTTTATATCGGATAATTGGGCTTTTATATCTGAAATACTGTCTTGTAAGTTGTTGATGGTCTGTTCATTCAAGTTCACGTATTTTTCTAAAAGTGTGCTAATGCGGGTCATTTCAGGTCACATTTCTGAGAGTTCTTTAGTGCATTGACAGTCATTGGTCCATTTACGTTTGTTGCGTTGAGTCATATTTGGTTGCGTATCCATACTAAGATCGCTTATCTTTGACAAATCCGGTTCCGATCCACCGGCGTCTATCGTGGTGAGCATTTTTCTAGGTGGTGATTTCATTACAAAACTCATATTTGTATGTGTGCGTGTTGACACGATGCACTCGTTGCGTGAGCGGGTCAAAAAATGGCAGCGGTGATCGTCCCGCGTGGGTGAAGAGTGAGACGAATGAGTCTTGCACAGCACCGTAGTGATTTTATTCACAACCACTGTTGCACACAAAAAGGATGTTTATCGAAAATGACCGTAGTTCGAAAGTTAAACGACACTAAGTGTTAAATTTATTAATAAAGTTTGCAACACGTCCGCACGGAATGACTGACAACGACGAATACTATTGAATTGAATTGATTTGAATTTAATTGAATTTAATTGAATTGAATTGAATTTAATTGAATTTAATTGAATTTAATTGAATTTAATTGAATTTAATTGAATTGAATTTAATTGAATTTAATTGAATTGAATTGAATTGAATTGAATTGAATGTAATTGAATGGAATTGAATGGAATTGAATGGAATTGAATGGAATTGAATGGAATTGAATGGAATTGAATGGAATTGAATGGAATTGAATGGAATTGAATGGAATTGAATGGAATTGAATGGAATTGAATGGAATTGAATGGAATTGAATGGAATTGAATGGAATTTAATTTAATTTAATTTAATTTAATTTAATTTAATTTAATTTAATTTAATTTAATTTAATTTAATTTAATTTAATTTAATTTAATTTAATTTAATTTAATTTAATTTAATTTAATTTAATTTAATTTAATTTAATTTAATTTAATTTAATTTAATTTAATTTAATTTAATTTAATTTAATTTAATTTAATTTAATTTAATTTAATTTAATTTAATTTAATTTAATTTAATTTAATTTAATTTAATTTAATTTAATTTAATTTAATTTAATTTAATTTAATTTAATTTAATTTAATTTAATTTAATTTAATTTAATTTAATTTAATTTAATTTAATTTAATTTAATTTAATTTAATTTAATTTAATTTAATTTAATTTAATTTAATTTAATTTAATTTAATTTAATTTGTTAGCAAGTGAGAACGTATCCGTATTTATTATTATAATCTGTTATATATCTGCTCTGTGGTAGACACGCAAGCTTGCATCTACATCCTTCCTCCCTTTTTTCTTGTAACCTGTGTGGCGTGTGCTTAGTTAGTTGGAACAATATACGTTGCATTTTTCATAAGATATCGTTTTTTTATTTATTTCCACATAAATTAACATGGTAGCAGAGCGTATTGTTTGCTACTTGTGGAAATATACTAAACGCAGTAAATACTACGAAAAACCGGCCGGCGTATATTGTCAGCCAACCATTGAGGTTAACCGCGTGGCGTGCTCGATCAGTCAAATCTAGTAAAAAATCTTAGATACGTAAAGAAGATGTCAAATTCAGGTTACAATCCATTTCATATCGACAGACTAGTTGGAAGAGATAACTATGCCAGTTGGAAGTTTGCAGTCCAAGCATATTTCGAACTTGACGATATATGTAGTTGTGTCACAGGTACCAACAAAGATCAAAATAAAGAAACCAAGGCGAAATCTAAGAATGCAGCTACTTGTAAAGAAGTCTGGAAGAGCTTGAAACAGGCTTTTGATGACAGCGGGTTGTACAGGAGAGTAGCCTTGTTGAAAGACCTGATAACAACCACATTAGAATCTTCTCGAAGCGTAGATGATTATGTGAATAAAATTATGTCGACCGCCCACAAGTTTAGGAATATTAAGTTTGACATTGACGATGAATGGCTCGGAACGTTGATGTTAGCTGGCCTCCCTGAAATTTATAAGCCCATGATCATGGGACTGGAGAGCTCTGGCATCAAGATAAGCGCTGATTCTATTAAATCTAAACTCCTGCAGTGATAATGATGATCCATCTTACA
Source organism: Boloria euphrosyne (assembly GCA_951802675.2). Taxonomy (NCBI): domain Eukaryota; kingdom Metazoa; phylum Arthropoda; class Insecta; order Lepidoptera; family Nymphalidae; genus Boloria; species Boloria euphrosyne. The sequence goes on from OX637893.1 coordinate 7,591,384, forward strand.
TACCAAAGCAATCAATTGATCTCGAGTCATCAATAAGAAACATAAATTTACGTCCACTGAGAGCTGTTAAATATGCAGAATCAGATGACCATGATGTAAGTTACTTCTGTCCAATACTTAATTTAAATGATCCACAAACAGCAGACGAAGCTTTATCTTCATCTCATGCTGACCAATGGAAAAAGGCTATGCAAGAAGAGTATGACTCTCTGATTAAAAACAGAACTTGGTCACTGGTTGATGCACCATCTGGGAAAAGAGTCTTACCATGTAAGTGGGTCTACAAAACTAAAACTAATGAAAAAGGTGAGATCATCCGTTTTAAAGCAAGATTGGTTATCAAAGGGTATGCTCAGAGAAAAGGAAGTGACTATGATGAGACATATGCTCCTGTTGTAAGATATACATCTGTTTGATTCTTACTGTCACTGGCTGCAAAGTATGATTTAGAAATGTTCCAGATGGATGCCATAAGTGCTTTTCTTCAGGGTAACATAGATACTGAGATATATATGTCACAAACAGAATACTACAAAGTAAATGATCAAGTATGTATGTTACATAAATCAATTTATGGCCTAAAACAAGCTAGCCGGCAGTGGAATCTTAAATTAAATAATATTTTATAAAAAATTGGATTAAAAAGATCACATGTGGATCCCTGTATTTATTATTTAGTAAATGAGTCTACAACTATATTCATTGCAGTGTGGGTGGATGATCTTTTGTTATTCACAAATAATAAGGATAAAACAACAGAGATTAAAAACAAGTTAAAGGCGGAATGTAGTATGAAATACCTAGGTGAAATGAAGAATTGTATCGGCATAAACATAAATCGGAACAGAGAGGCAGGTATGATTATATTAGATCAAGAAAAATACATTAACCTAATATTAGAACGCTTTAATATGTCTGAATGCAAACCAGTTTGTACCCCTATAGAGGTGAATGCAAAATTTGAGAAAAATCCTGGAGATGGAAACAAAAATATCCCATACAGGGAAGCGGTGGGATGTCTGATATATTTGGCACATGTTACGAGACCTGATATTACATATGCAGTTAATAAGTTGAGTCAGTACTGTAATAGTACAGGAAATCAACACTGGCTTGGAATAAAAAGGATTATGAGGTATCTTCAAGGAACCAGGAACCTAAAGCTATGCTATGTTAAAGATGATTCAAGGGAAATAACTGGATATTGTGATGCTGACTGGGCGAGCGACCCAGTGGATAGACGATCGTGCACGGGTTATATTTTTCTGTTTCAGAATGCTTGCTTATCCTGGAATTCGTGTAAACAGCAAACAGTGGCACTCTCTACGGCGGAGGACGAATACATGGCGATGGCTGCGGCGACCCAGGAGGCCCTGTGGCTGCGGCAACTGCAGGCCGAGCTTGGTCAAAGCGTGGACAACGCGCTACTCATCCACTGTGACAACCAAAGTGCAATAAGACTGGCATCAACAGACTGTTATAAACCAAAAACTAAACATATTGATATTTGTTTACATTTTCTTTGAGAAAACATTATTAATTCTAAAGTTAAATTTAAATTTGTAAATGGTTGCAATATGGTAGCTGATAACTAAAGGTACGACTTTTGAAAAACATTTGTTCTGTATAAGTAAAATGGGTCTGCGTTCTGTGGGGATTGAATTGAATTGAATTGAATTGAATTGAATTGAATTGAATTGAATTGAATTGAATTGAATTGAATTGAATTGAATTGAATTGAATTGAATTGAATTGAATTGAATTGAATTGAATTGAATTGAATTGAATTGAATTGAATTGAATTGAATTGAATTGAATTGAATTGAATTGAATTGAATTGAATTGAATTTAATTTAATTTAATTTAATTGAATTAATTTGTGAAGGCAAACTGTTTCTTATGAAGTAGATTGTGTGCATTAAAATGAGATAACATTTGCCCGAGTATGAAAAAATTAAAAAAAAATTTACTAAATGTTGGGAGTACTGAAATAGGTCTTAAGTTATTAGGGTCTACGGTACTACCTGATTTAAAAATTGGAATAACTTTACTGTGTTTCATTAGATCTGGAAACACACCATGTTCTATACGTCCATTAAATATAGTAGCTAAATGAGGAGCAACAACATCAACTACCGAACTAACCACTTTAACAGATATACCCCATAGATCAGCTGTTTTCTTGATGTCCAGGCTTCTGAAGGCTACCATTATATCTTTGGGGTTTACAGGTTTGAATTTAAATATTGCATATAAAATCTATAATGATATTATAGTACTAGACGAAATAAAAATAATACTATTGTCTGTCACTTAATTGATTTCAGCGTTGTTAGGCCAGTCTTTACAGTCCATTTTTTTAATTATGATTTTTTTTTTAAATTTATAGTATATATTTTTTTCTTCTAATAGGTATATTAAGGACCGTAGACCGAAGTCAAAAAACCTTAATGTATGTAGATCCATCGCCGACATTGGAAGCAAAATGCCTTATTCCGAGGAAAAAAGTAACTCATCTCATTAAGTGCATGTGGATAAGATAAAAAAGTCTAGAAATTCTTTTACTCTATCATTTATTACTCATATTATTTGGTTTCTTTGATTTATTTATTTGGTTTATATAATTAACTTGTTAAAACGAACTAGGTTAGCCAAAAATTGAAGGTATAGGTGACATGAAAGGTTGTGAAGCACATTCGGTTAATAAGTGAGAGATAAGTGAATTCAAAAGCAAAAATAAACATTCTACATATACTTATGCTACGGTACAAAATTACATTTGCACCTCATCAATTGAATTAAAAATGTTAGTTGAAATGTCGTGAGCTAACCACTCTACTTTTTTCGTCGTGTTGGCAAAAAGCATTATTATAATCGTTTTGTTCTTATCAATTGCCTATAGAAGTGTTCCAGAAGGTTGGTATATATACTTAAGTTCTATCTATATTCTATACATCTGAAAGAAATTGAAGTGTTTGTTTTTAATTTCAAATTAAAAGTTTTTAACTAAATGCATATGAAAGTATAATATACGGCACAACATCAAAAAATCAATTTTTAAATTTTTTATCTGTCTCTCTGTCTGTCTGTCTGTTTGTTGCGGCTAATCTCTGAAATGGCTGGACCGATTTTTCCTTCACTTGCAGATAGCTAATGTTATAAGAAGTAACTTAGGCTACTTTTATTTTAGAATTTTTATTTACTGTAATTCTCGCTTCGCTTCTGCTTCGCTCGCGCTAGAACGAACTCGAGCAAAGCGAGGGTGAGTCGCTAATTAAAAAATATTAAATAAACATTATGTATTTTATTTCATACACATATACATAAGCGACTTATTATCAACAGTTTAACTTTATACTTAGAATAAATGACCTATTATTTCGAGCAATACAACTAATGATTACATCTACTTCCTTACTAATATTACAAATGCGGATATTTTATTTGTATGTAATCAGTTAGCTAGCTTGTTGACTTGCCCTTCTTTTGCTTTGTGACGGCTTGTTTTTAGGGTTCCCTAGACAAAAGTATCAACGGAACCCTTGATGAATTCGAATACGTCTGTTCGTAATCCATACATCATAGGCATTTTATTTGGACACTACATATATTTTAAAAAGTAGGTGCGTCATATGAAACTAATGAAGCAATGTGAACTTTTTGTAAAATTGAAAAACAAAGGTTTTAAACAACTTAAAAGTATGAGATTAGTTTCAAAAAAATTAACATAATAGAGCTTCTGAAATACTTTCAACAAAAATTATTTTAGACCAAAATATTTTTCGTTGAAATTGACTATGTTAAGTTGTATAGGATTTCGGTTCAATATAAAAAAAACATATATAAAAACATGACATATTTAATGTTTAATGCTGCGGAACCCTTAGTTTGCGAATCAGACTCGCGATTTTCATGTTTTATGAGAAAACTTCTTTTAAACCCGAGACAGTATTGTATCTACTTTATTGCAAATATTTATGTAAAGCCATCGGTCCTGCGTCTTAGCTCTCACTGGTCGTGTCTCGTGTCGTCTCACCGGAGTCATACTCCAGTGGTAGGAATAGAGAGTGCACTTGTGTCTGCGCTTACACTTATGCACTATAATATCTCCTGCGTAGCTTGAGATTGGCCGCCATGGCCGGAATCGGTCGGAGAACATTATTATTGTATATTATAGTTAGTTAGGACCTGAGCTAATTGAGGGCTTCCTATTTATTACAATAAACAAGAAATCTACCATTTCATTATGATAAATATGTATGTACGTACATAAAAAACTATGTATAAAATGAATAACAACTACACATGTGGCATTGAACTATAATAAATGTTTGCAAACGTTTTAGATATCAGATATCATTTATATCTGCTATAATTTTGCAGTTTAAATTTAATTACTATAAATGATTTAGTGTCACTTTTATATATTTCTAGTTCAACTTTTGACAGCGGCTTTACTTTCATAATATACCTACCTTTATTTAATCTAAATCAACATGGTTTTATCAATTACCTATATGAAGGTTCGTAATACGTAATGGTGTGAAATAACACTTATAACATACAAGTATTACCCGCGGCTTCGCCTCAGTTCAAACTTCAGGTCTCCACCAAACTTAATAGTATCCTCCACTAGGGTAATCTGACGAAGATAACTTGAAAATATTAAAATCCAGCCGTTTTGAAGCCCATAGCCCATATTTTTAACATGTATCCATATCGATTTTTATATATATACGCCCTTTAGCATAAAATTTTCACAAACTTTGAATGTGTTACTTATTTATATACAATCAAAAGCCTAATTTTTAGGCTCATAAGTTTCTAGCTTTATATATGACGTAATTTCCATACAAACTTTCATCCCCTATTTCAACCCTTTACAGACCTTTATTCGCCTTAATAAGTAGCCTATGTCCTTTCTCAGGCTCTGGACTACATGTGGACCAACTTTCATTAAAATCGGTCCAGTAGTTTTTGAGTTTATTTGTTACATACAAAAATACAAATCTTTCCTCTTTAATATTAGTATAGATAACTAACAAGTAGTGGATAGTTTAACCTTCCGATTGCGCCTATTAAAATAATGTTTGGCTTTTTTAGTTACAATTATTTTGTCTATATAATTCATATAATAAATAAATCGCATTAAAATTCATTCTCGAATGTTATGCATTCAAGCAGGAATGAAAAAAAAAACAGTACTATAAGTACATTTTAAAATTTAAATAAAAATATGACAAGTGCTAGTTTGAATCAAGCAGCGATGGTTCCGTAGCATAAACCATTAAAAGAAATGCTTTGTCGTAAACATATACGTATGGTAATAATAATTAAGATTTTCCAAAACATTTAAATGTTCTGTACTCTGAATTTTATTACATGTACAGATTGATTTAATGAAATATAATAACTTGTTCAAGTACGTGTAATTGTGATCAAGTTAGATCAATTATAATATTTTATAATTGGCTTATTTTAGATACCTAGGCTAGGTACTTATATTATTATTTTGTCAGTGTCATAACTCACAGCGTCTAAATGTAGTTTTGCTGATAAAATGATCGCAATATTGACTCTGTGTTACCGACCAATCTCCTTCGTGTCTTCTCCATTCTACGTGACACTGGCGAAGTAATCTGTGCTCAACTGGCACGCTTGAAGCCATTAACAAGAGAATTGAATTGAATTGAATGATCGCAGCGGTCGCGGGTCCGAATCTTTGTGGGGAAATTAATTTATGTGATGAGTGCAAATGTCTGTACTTCAGTCGTGGCTTTTTATATATATAACTAGCGGTGCCCGCGGCTTCGCTCGCGCTAAGAGTGAATAAAATAAACATTTTTGCTTATATACCGTTACTTGTGCCACCCCCGTTAACCCCCATAGGGGTTGATTTTCAAAAAACGCTTAGATATGTATCTCATAATTTGTATTGCAGAGCATTATTTCAGTGTCACGCAAAATATTTCAATAGAATTAAATTTCCCATACAAACTTAGCCACACCCTTTAACCCCCAATGGGGGTGAATTTCGAAAAACCCTGAAATACGTGTTTCATCATTTGTACTAAAAAGCATTAATTCAAAGTTTCATGCAAAAATGTGCAATAAAAATATTTTTCTCATACAAACTTTGCCACCCCATTTAACCCGTTTAGGGGTTGAATTTCCAAAAAATAATATGCCTATGTCTTTCTCATGAATGCAAACTATCTACATACCAAATTTGAGCAAAATCGGTTGGGTGGTTTAGGCGTGACGTGAAAAGGTAACAGACAGACAGACAGACAGACAGAAAGACAGAGTTACTTTCGCATTTATAATATTAGTATGGATGTGTATGTATTTAAAATTATATATGTGTAGTGTATTATGGTAACCATAACATAAGACTCGTACCGTAGCTTAACGCAGAACTAGATAGTGCTGTATGTAAATGTCCCAAAAAAAAAAATTTAATTTTGTTATTAATATTTAATTTGTTTGTTTGTCGTAAAAAATATTTTTTCGAGTCATTATCATTATAATTATTGTTTAAGGTTAGGGTAAGGCAATTACCAAAATATAAGTCACAGATACATTTCTTGAACATGTTTGAGCGGGCTGGTTTATAAAATGATTTGCTGTCAGAACTGCCATTTTTAATTTCCTTATACTATACTACATAGGTACCTACTATATATACATAACATTTTTAAGGCTCTTATTGGTAATTACCAAAGAAAAAATATATAAACACAATGTATAGTCTAGGAAATCAAACACACTTTGTTCAAACCTTTGATCGTCTTTGTTACATTACCTATTACAAGACTAAATACAATCGTCGAATAAAGCATATTATGGCTTCTATATCTCTTATTTCTTCTATCTTTAATTTGCGCCACATTTGGCTCAGTTGACCCTACTAGCTGTGTCAGCGGTCAAGGGTTCGAGTCCCGCTGGGGTTTGAGCATGAATATTTGCACTCCAGTCATGGCTTACCATGGAACTACATGGCACTATATGCAATGTCTCAACATTTTATTTATCTTATTCACTTGTCGCGATACACTAGTCTTATTTACTCGTATAACATTACGTACATATTATATTATTATTATATATATATTTATATTCTTACTAGTTATCGGAGTAAAAAATTGTACGTATAACCTTTAAGCGCGGGTAAAGTTCAACTTTTTTGGCGCTGTAACAGATATCGTAATTAAATTAAAACGAATCAAAACAAACAATATAATTAGTCACCCTCGGCCTCGTTTCGCTCGAGTTCGTTCCTAGGTATGTTGCTTCCTAAAATAAATGTAGCCTAAGTTACTACTTGTAATAACAACTATCTGCCAGTGAAAGTCTCGTCAAAATCTGCTCAGCCGTTGTATCACTAGTTAATAATAAATTTTACTCTCACTACACTCTTTTTGCAATGTACTGGCCAACCCGTCAGTTACGCCTAAAAAAGTTTTACTACATTAATATTTTTTCCTTTGTCTCTATGCATTATTAAGCTCCACTACGTTGGAACGACTGGACGGATTTTGTTGGAATTTAGTGCGAAGATAGTCTGGATACCTTGTATGAACACGAAAGGATCTAGAAACCAGAGCAAAAAAAGGATAAGCAGAAAGCCGCTAGTTAAGAATATTTTTTTTTGTTTTAACCTAAAATGCCTTATGCGGCGTGTAAACAAGGCCCAAGCAACTGCATCTCTGCGAAACTGGAAAGGGCACTCACCGAACAACTATTACAAGGACACGGGTTCATTGTCATTAAACTCGTTCCACCTACATTTGCGATTCTCACATAAAACAAAACTATAACGGCGGCATAAAATAAGAAAGTATAAACAAGCAGTAGCACCTTTAGAATTAAAGTGATCTAATTCAAAAATTTGGCGGAATGAGATTAATTCATAGAACGGCCGTTCTATAGATTACTCTTATTTTATAAACTTTTTGAACTAGGTCACTTCAATTTAAAGTCAACTCAGGGCTACCGCTTGGACGATTATAAAAAAATATCTTTGTCACGGTGACATAGACACAATTTATTAACAATACTAGTGACCAAATTAGCTCCGCTTAGATTCGTTCCCTCGTGCATTTTTACCGTTAGTAGGTATACATTTCTTAGTAATGATATTTTCCTGTAATAAAAAGTGTCATATATGTTGATTCGCATAACCAGCGATCATACCCATTAAAATTTGTCAATAGTTTTTTTCTGATGCGGTCAAAATTCAAAACCTATAGATTCGGCTGCTGTATCAATAATAGTGACTTAATTAATAGATTACCAAACCCAATAGATTACCCATTACCCATGTACAGATTTAGCTCAGTATTTTATTATATGTAAATATTATTATAATTTTACGTAGTCGACTGTTATTACCGTCCCACTGTTGGGCAAGGGTTACCTTCAATATGAGAGGGATAAGAAAATGAATTAATTAAAAATATATAATTTTTATTTTAATTAATTCAATTAATTCATTCCTAATTACAAGAAAATACAAAGAAACGGTTTAAATCCTCGCTCATCGTATTTCCCTATAAAATAAGTGTCAAGACTAAATACGATAAACATACAATCAAAACTCTAAGCAGTATTGTATTATAATGAGCCCATTTTTAAAGTCCCACTGCGAGGCGGTTTAGGCCATAGTCCACTACGCTGGCCAAGTACGGGCGGGCAGAACATGCTTTTTGAAAACTTGCAGTAGGTAGACTCAGACTTGCAGATTTTCTCACGATATATTCTTTCACCTTAAGACAAGTGGTAATCATGTTAAAAACGATCCGCATATGAAAATATCAGTAGTTCGAGACTCAGAACCTGGATATTTGAATCTGGATAACTTGGTTACGACTGGGCTACCACTGTATACAGTAGCTACTATAAAAGGAAAATATTTTGATTAACACAGTCACATAATAACAGGACACTTTCCTCAATCGTCAGTCAGTCAATACAAAATGTAGTTAAATAAATATTAAGTCGATTAACGATAATAAATTTAAATTCTCATGATACTCTCTTAGGTTTAAGTATATGCATTTGAAATCTATATGAAAATGAAGTGTCTGTTTGTAACTACAACAAAAGAAATTTTTACTAAATAAATATGTAAATTGTTATACACGATACGTATATTTTATTTTGATATTATATTATTTGATATTATGAGTATATACAGTTTTTAACATTCTCGTCTGTCTGTCTGTTTGTTTAGAAAAAGTTTAATGTTTTTTTTTAAATTATACCTAAGTATTACACGGACATGCCAAAACTATGATTCTGTTGACTATGGAATCATTAAAAAAACATAAATAATTGTCAATTTCTTGACATTTGTAAATGTTTTATTCTTAATGAGTTACTTCTAATAAGGAAAATCAACTGTTAACTCATTGTCTATATAAATAACTATCAAATAAGGATGTTAGCTCGGTATGGAAATTAAATATTGTAGACTAAGCAAAATATAGTTTTATATTTTAAATAGGCAAACCCGGCCCGCTTCGCTGGGCGTAAGTTAAAATTAATTAAACGGTTTTTATATTTTTTTAATAAAATAAAATTAGTCTAAGTTACTCCTTATAAGTTTAGCTACCTGCTAGTAAAAGTCGCGTCTAAATCGGACCAGCCGTCTTAGAGATTAGCTGGAACAAACAGATAGACAGACAAAAAATTTTAAATATTGATTTTTTTTTTGTAAGTACCGTACATTCTTTCGCATTTAGTGAAAAGCAGTTAATTTGAAATTAAAATCAGACACTTCAATTTTATTTATATGTACTGTATATAAAAATTCCATTTTTTTCCAATTCATTATATTAGCACATTCTTTTAAATGTTGCTAGTTATTGTTCGTTTTATTTCCTTTTTTATTAAAAGAAGAGCGTAAACAAATGTCAAGTTGGATGATGAAATTTCTGACTAGTTATTTTATGAACCTAAAATAAAGGCTGGGCTGACGTACTTTTGATAAATAGCTTTATTTTCCTTTTAATTATTATAGGTAATTGACTGTATAATTGTTGATTTATTTAAAAGCTTATTCAAATAACAAGATGCACTAAGTTATATAAAAGGAATAAATACATAAGGAATAAACTGCAATAAAGGTATGTATGTAACAACTAATGAAAAAGATTTCAATTCTTAACATTCACATTAACGTCATATTATCTACCATTATAGAGCGACCGACCTTTACTCGGCGTTTTATTGAAAATATAAGAAAAAGTGTTTTGTTGTTTAAAAAAAAAGTCACCTATACATACCGAGTACGTAATAGACAAATCTAATAAGCAATAGTTTAGACAACTATATAGAAAATTTGCTCCAAATTGTTAGAGCCGTTTCCGAGATACAAAAATTATAAAAACAATTTTCATTTAATATTATAAAATAAAAATTTTGAAAATCATATCAACATAGATATTTATGATATGTAAATATTATTTATATAATAACAGTCCATAAATAGATCTCTTCTAATTTTTTTTAATCAGAAGTGAAATCACAACCCCCACCACCTCCTGAGAAATCATTACCACCACAATCTCCTCCAGAGATGTCATGTCCACCTCTATCACCTCCTGAAGTGTCATGTCCACCTCTATCTCCTGCAGAGATCTCATGTCCACCTCTATCACCTCCTGAGCTGTCATGTCCACCTCTATCTCCTCTAGAGATCTCATGTCCACCTCTATCACCTCCTGAGGTGTCATGTCCACCTCTATCTCCTCCTAGGATGTCATGCCCACCTCTATCTCCTCCCGAGGTGTCATGTCCACCATTAGGTTCCACTAAACTATTATTTCCGTGGATTTCGTGGTGAATTTTTACATGACTAGCATTTGAAGCAGAATCCTCAACAGCATTTGAGGTAGAATTTTCAACGTCGATGCCATTTTCCTCTTTTTTCTCAGCTTTATGTTCATCGACTGAATGTCTTGTTTCAGTATCACTAACAGATTTTTTATTAATACAGTGATTTTTAAGTGCTTGGGTGGTTCCTTCGTCAAAAGCTTCATTTAGATGGAATGTTGCCTTCCTTTCGTTTGTATCATCATCATTATTTAGATTGTAAGAGTATTGATCCCCATTATCATTTTCCACCAAATTTCTATCCCAATAATCACTATCATCATCATTTATTTCACGCTTGCGTAAATCTAACTTACGTACACAACAAAAACAACAATTTCGTCTAAAAAAAGAATATGTAGAATGGCCCATGCTTCTTAAAGCCCAAATAGTACACTCAAAAACTTCAAATAAACATTGACACTTTTGTTTGTTTTCATCTTGTTCTTTTTCTATGCTAGCATCTTCTTCGACTGTATGGTCAGAACTGTTAATTGTATTTATTTTATGGTCATCTAATTCTGAGGAAGAATGGTTATCCTTTACCTTTTCAGGTGATAGTTGCTCAACTTCGTCGTTACTTGTAAATGAAGTCTCTTGAATCGTTTTCGCCTCCTCGACATCATGTATTGTTACTTGCCGTTCCACAGTTCGTTTAAGGTTTTGGTCAGAATATTGAAGAAGTGTGTCTATATCTTCACTATTTTCTTTTTTATGAATATTATGGGTGTCTAATTTAGCCTCCTCGGACATTTTCAAAGTTAAATTTTCAATAAACTGTCACTTGTTTAAAATAAATATTTAAATCTACACAGACGTGCTTACTTTACTAAAACGGAAACCATTTTGTTTTTGGTTTATTCACACATATTTATCATTCTGGAAAAATCCCGACGTTAACTTCATAACAGGAATATAATTATTATAATTATTTGTTACTCAGTTTGAATCAATACAAGGATAAAGCTTGTTGTTTACTGTACTTTAAATAATTTTATTTATATACTTTATAGGTTACATTTCAATTTTGGTATGCGTGTATTGAAAATTATTCTTCTCATTCTAATCGATTTGACCGATTTTGATGAATTTCTATGAGTCCTAGACCTTAGTAAGGTAGTCCTGTATATTGCTTTGCTTTTGAGCCCTGGAGAATATCGCTGTTGCAGAGATACAAAAAATAAATAAAGCAAGTGAGGTCTGTGGCGGACGACTGCCTTGTAGGTTTGCTAGTAATTGAATAAAGGAGAAAACTTGTGCGAGTTTCAAAGACAATCCACATTATATTAATCTGTCACGTATATTCCAATACAAGGTTTTAAAAGGCCTGTTTCTCAAGACTAAGCTATGTTTCATAAAATTATATCCTTATAATTTTATGAAAATGCACAGAAAGCGTATTCTTGAATTATTATAAATTTTGACCATTTAATAATGGTTTCTTGTACAAGATATATTCGCGCAGTAAAAAGTATCCTAAACGTTGATAGGGATAACCGGCTATCATATTGCCGAGTTGCATCAAAATCTGCCCTGTGATTTAGCCATATTTTGTAAGGTTTCTTTTCCCAGAGGAATCAAAAATTTTACTTTAAAATTTTTACTTAAAAGGTATTTTAAATGTTACTTCCCGCACTCATAGTCAATTAATAAGCCATTAAGTCGTACTTTAGTATGGAGATTGTTGACTTAAAATGGTTCATTAAATGACTATGAGTGCGGCGGTTCGTGTAATAATGTATCAAGTACAAAATTTAGTTCAAATCGGTGTTACTGTTTTTTAAACATACTAACAAAAATAGATATTGCGAGTGTAACTTAGGAGATTAGATATTTGATATTCTAGACTTTCTTTAGGGCTATTTAAGACCTAGAATTTCCTACTACATAGATTTAATGTATCTTTTTAGATTAAGTCGCCGCCAGATTTTTGGACGACTCAATAAAACCAATTATTTTGTTTTCCTGTGAAAATGAAATATTTTCCTGGAATAAAAAGTATCCTAAGTCACGATTCGAGTAATAAGTAATCGCTATAGAAAATTTGGTTTGAATCCGTGCAGAACTTTTTGAGTTAAGCGATAACATAAGTAGAAACAAACAAAAATTTTAATAATAATTGTTTTGGGTTCTACTAGTATATTCATACGTCTATAGTCATTGTTTTAAAAAAATATTTAATGTACAGATATTTTCCAAGCTACTGTTTTAATATATGTATAGGTACTATCTACTCCCAGTAGATAATGTTCTGTAGAATTAGAAACTCCTAATGAATTCTGTGGAGCTTAGAACTTATGTGACAAATGCATGCTTGGAAAAAAATTTAAGAATCAGAGCAAAAACCAATTTGCAACAAAAATAACAAAATACCAGTTATAAGCGCTCTAGTTGTTTTAAAAGTAGATTTTTATCTATTTCCTGTTTGGTTTAAAATGTATTTTTATTTAGTTACTAGCGACTGGCCCTCGCTTCGCTTGGTTTCGTCCCTAGATTTACCGCGAGCCGAAGCCGCGGGTTCCACTAGCTAAAATAAATAAAAATCCAAAATAAAAGTCGCCTAAGTTACTCCTTATAACATTAGCTATCTGCTAGTGAAAGTCCTGTCAAAATTGGCCCAGCTGTTTCAGAGATTAGTCGGAAAGAACAGACAGACAGACAAAAATGTTAAAATTGATTTTTTGTTGTTATTACCGCATATACTTTCATGCGCTTTTAGAAAAAAACTGTTAATTTGATAATAACAACACACTTCATATTTTTTATATGTATAGATTGATTGTGAGATAGTATCATTGTGAAATATCGATAACAGCGTAAAATAAATGGCCTTCGAAGTAGAATTTAAACTGTACGTGCATTCAAGTTTCGATGGCTTATTTTTGACATCGAGATAAATGCCGGATGAGTAACTAATACTTCAATATTGTAACAAGTACTACTAACATGTTTAATATTCAGTGTGATTAGTTTTTAATTTTATTCAACATTATTAAACAGTGAAAAAATGTAAAAGTTTAAGCACTAAGAGGGGATTCTGAATGGAATCGGTACATAGACCTTTTTTTTTGGATTTTTTATTGAAATAGTAATTATTACTGTTACAGAAATCGAGACCGCTTCAGGAGAAAACCACTTAATACATTTTAATGGAATTTGGTATGATGATGGCTGGATGTCCGGGTTTGACCGTTGAAGTAAAAAGTTATATATATGTTATATATAACTTTTTACTTCAACGGTCAACATATTGGAGGAACCCGAGCTGTGTTAGGGGGAGTCTGTGCGAAAGTGCGAAATGTTGTGCTTTATAATACAAAGATACAAACTTATTTATCGTAACTCGGTTTAAAAGAAAAATTAATAATTTTGTAATTTATGCATTCATATGATGTAAAATATTTCTTTACATAATATTAAAGAGATTCGGCTTTTTTAATTGTACTGGGAGACCTCGCTTGATTGTAGGTGAACGGGAAGTGTCATAAAGCTTTTGATGAGTGAAATTACGTGTATATGAGCATAATTACGTTACGTAAAGGGCAAAAAACAATAAGTTATTTTATTATATTTTCTTTATGCTTGGAAAATGTATTAACACATACCTCCTGTACAAAATATGTAGTAATGTGGAGCTCACCCGTTAGCCAGTACTACCCATTAAACCCCAAGCACCCATTCCGTCTTAATGGGGCAGATTCGCTTACGCATTCAACCACGACGCCCCGCGGCCCGGCAGCTGCCGAAGCAGATCACTAGCAAGGGGTTGTTCCACCGTCCATTCTGCTATCAGAAAATTACTAGGAGCAACCCGCATGACACACTGCCAAAGAGCCCTCTCGTTTTTGGCTTCATGCCCGTTCATATTGCCGGGCGCTACTGAAAAATGTATTTTTGTATGCAAAAATATTTTGTTAGTATCTAGTACAAAAATTAATAAGCCTTTATAATCTTTGACAATTAAAAATTAGTACAGTCCTTTCTTTTCCGCTTCTAAGGCCTTTGTTATTAGTTGGCCTTCATGTAATACATAATATGTAATATACATCGGTATTTCATCATGAAATCAAATTCTTCATAGTAATTTTATTCAAATGTAGTCAATTAATGGGCGAGTACAAACCAAAACAAAATTAATTTTTGTGTTATTACAATATGTAAATACGAGTAGATCGTACAAAACATGTGTAAGATTATATTTATGGACTAGTTACTCACCCTCGTAAGTCCTTATATACTTATTAACAATTACTATAGATTACTCAGAAATTAGATATTTTCCCGCTGTAAAAGTATCTTATATCATACCAAAAATGTTATTAAAATCTGTACAGCGGTTTTCTCGTGACGCAGTCACAAACCTACAGACAGACAAACAGATAAAAATTATAAAAGTGTAAATTTAGACTCTGTATCACTAATTATTATTTCAATAGAATTTTCCAAAAATAATTTAATTCATAAAACAGATTCGATTAAGTTACAATTTTATTATATAACAATTGTAATTAAAATTTATAGCATATAATGGTAACATTAATTAGCTTACATTTTATTTTGGTTTCCGTATTTCGTTATTTTATATGTATAATGACATAAGGGGCAGTTAATATACCTTCATTTATTTAAACTTCCGGTATAGTTTCCGTTTTTGCAAAAAAAGAATATATATTTATCGATTTGCAATGGAAAAAGGGCAAAACTCAAGGGCCCCTTTATGCACCGTGTAAAGGCTAATGAAGTACATAATAATATTCATATAGTATTTAATCTGTGGTAAGGTCATGTTTTATAACCAAAAATTGATTTTTGATATTTGATTTTGCTAAACATTATTTTTATATTTTATTCACAAATATCTTATGAAAATATCACAAATTATTATTAAAATGAATTTAATAAAAAAATACTTTCATGAATTTGAAAAACGAATTAAAATGTAAAGTAGGGCTGAATGCACTAATTATTATTGGTCAAAGTGCTAAACTTTTTAAATATTCTATTTAGTGAATTAATCAATATACTTACCTATTTAAATATTTTGTACGTTTTGGTCAATTTATAGGTACCTAAACTCAACATGCTGTGACAACTACTAGGATTAGTACCTAATAGTGGAAAACATAGAAGTTCTGGAACGCCCAATTTCCGAAACCGGAGGTAGAATTTGAAAAATGTTATACAACTAACTTAGTTGTATAGCTGATAAAATAAATAATAACATTACATAATATTTTAACTGTGAAACTTATACCTTTAAATTTTTTTTTATATTTGCGGAAACAGTGGTTGAGTAATTTTTGTAAAATTGATATATTTATTTTGAAGGATATTTACGTCCATTACTCCGAAGGAATGGTCGAGAAGATAAAAAAATATTTCGCATGAGTAATTTTATAGATTACGTCTTGGAGAGTCGGGTGTGGGGATGATTCTATGATTTTTTTTATCATTTAAACCACACATTTGTTTTTAAATTATGCGCATACATTTGTGTGTTGTATAATTGGCGTAATAATAATAAAAAAATAAACACTCATATTTTATGTAATAATGTTATAGTGAAGCAATATTTTTAAAATTTGAAATATTTTTCTAGAATAACTATTCGTAAGAAATGTTTCTAAAATGCCTACTAAATAAAAGTTTTATTTTCCACAGTAATCTAAACAACTATACATAATATAGTTTGAACAACGTACTTCCTCATTACAAACAAACTGACGTACAATTATCTACCCTCCTCTACAATTACTCGATTACTGACAATTTGCAATCACTTCATGTCCCCCTCTCTTTCTATTTAAAAGATTTAGATAAGGAAGGAAGGTTTTATTAAATAAACTATGCCTCTTAAATCATATACGTTCCTACGTACTTTCCAAATTGGCTGGATGGAACAATTGATAAGTGTGACGACACATCATACATATTTTTATAGGGCCACTATATCTAATTTTAGCATTGATTTAGGTAATTATTAACAAATTTTAACATGTTAACTTTCACAAAATAAAAGACAGTTACATAAGTGAAGGTTTTTTTATTTATAAAACTTTTATAGACCCACAAACTTATCTGGTCCGGTGAAAGAGTCGCTGTTATCGCATTTGGTGTCGCCAGTAAAAAAAGTTTTTCAATAAAGTGGGTAAGCAAGAACAAGAAAATTATAAGGTTTCTGAAGGCGCTTTTCTTCCTATATAAAAAAAACAACGACTTGTAATATGTACGATTATACGTATACACATATACGTATACTCGTACACGAGTCAAAATATTTGAAAGATAGACTTTTTTAAAAAATATTTAATTAATTACTTTTTACAATATTTCTTAAGTCTATCTTATATAACTAAGGACTGAGGTGATGTGAACGATGTGGCTCGCCAGCTCGCGAGTTATATACTGTTCCTGCGGGGAAGGGGTCGCGACAGAATGCTCCACACAACGATTTCACTGGAAAATGCTAATGTTTCCTTTATTAATCTTTGTTTTTGAAAACTACCGGATTCTTATAAGTCCATGGTGTGTTTACTGGAATGTGATATAATTGCTTATTGTCTTCATATTCAAAGTTTATATTTTTACCAACTGTGGTATTCTGGGTGGCTTGACTGTCCCCCTCCAAATTCGAAGTCCATGGTTTCAAACAGACCTTGGATCGAAGAATTTCTGAACAAAATAATCAACTTATATTATATTATTTCCTTTTCCAAAATTAAGTAAGTCTTCTCCATTCGATCAAAACTTTAAAAACAAGAATCTTCGTTATCAATAATGCAAGAGCCACCTTTCGCATAATAGGATAGGAACAGGATGGGTAGATAATGGGTACAATTTTTGACTCTTATAATATATCTTATTCTTAACCAAACGAATATTAATAAATAATTTCATTTATAATTCTACTCTTTACAGTTAGCAAAGCTTTCTATTTAAATACATTATTTAATTGGTTATTTATTTTATCCTGATTATTTGTAATATTTAAAATTTGCTTATTATATTCTTCTAAAGTTTCATCAGTAATAGAAATTTGTTTATTATAAGCTACTCTTAAAGTCTCCAAATTATTTTGAATATTAATTCAATAATTCTTTCTATTATCCGTGTAGAATTTAATTCAATTATTACATTTTCATTGGGTTCTAATTGTCTGAACTTGTATCCGAAGACACAGAGTACTCTGAAACAACAAGTTCCTCTATGTGATATATTTTACCATTGCTTAATTTATATTTGTTATGAGGTTCTACACTAATTATTTTATATGGACCCAAAAAACGACTTTTTGTTTTATGACGTTCAGCCATACTATTTTTAAGATACGCGGTGTCACCTATTTTAAATAATTTCGGGGCCCTAATATTTTTATTAATTCGTTCATTTCTTTGCTCTTTTTGTTGTTTTAGTACATTATGTATATTTTTATTTAACTGTTTAACAAAATCGCGTTGCTGTGCCGTATACTGCTGAATTACAACTTTTAAATTATCGAAGCTACGTAATTTAGGTTTTCTACCGAAATGAACTTCAAATGGAGTTAAGTTTATTGAACTATGTGTAGTATTATTATAAGAATGTGTAATAAAATATATTTTTTGATTTTTGTCTAAATCAGACTCTCTTTGCAAACGATATAATTCTTGTAATGTACTATGAAGTCTTTCTACATCTGCATTGGATCTATGATGTTGTGGGGAAGTTGTATGATCCTTTATGTGATAAGTTTTAAATAATTCTTTAATAATTTCACTACAAAATGATTGCTCACCATCATGAATAATTTTATTAGGTGCTCCTATAAATGCAAATATTTCAGATAAAGTATCATAAACTTTACTTTTTTCTGTGGGTTTTACAATAGCATATTTAGAAAATTTATCAATAATTGTTAAATACCACTGTCGTTCTAAAGACATAAAATCAATGTGCCATACCTCCATAGGTTCGTAAGGGGTTTCTGTATCTAAAGATAAAGTTTTATAAGGATGCCTATTATATTTTTCTTTTTTACATGTTTCGCAATTCGTAATATATTTTTTAATTAATTTTCTCATATTTTCAAAATAATATTTTTCGCGAAGCTGCTTATATACACTTTCTACACCGGCGTGCCTATTTTCTAATAAATGGTACTCCTTAATTAAATTTAATTGTTCCTCTTTATCATCTATTTCTACTAAATTTTTCGTATATCTAACTGGCTTAAACTTACTGTGGTCAAAATACTTTCTATAAACTTCAGAAACTTTATAATATAATTCGTCATTAGGGATAATAAATGCGTATTTTTGCTTACTTAAATATTTTAACATAAATTCCTTAATTACTTCTTCTTCATTATCGATTGGGATATAAAAATAGTACATACCTTTTTCGTGCTGCGCTTTTTTTATAAGATGCAACTTCAAACACTACACGTCTTAACCTTTTAGGTGGATAAGTATTACTAATAGGAATACCTTCGTCGCTGTCTTGTTGACAAGAGTGCACTGTATTTAATGATTCATTGTTTTCAGGGGAAGGATTCATTACACTAATATCGCATTGTGTCGAATTATTACCACTATGTGGAGTGCTGTCTAATGAAATTTCTTCACCGCATTGTGCTTGTAAAGATTCTATGCTTGTGTGATGCAATTTTATTCTACTTAATGCATCTGCTACATAATTTTCTTTACCTTTTACATGTTCAATAATATAATCATAATCTTGTAATTTTAATTTCCAACGTGTTAGTCGCTGATTCGGTTCCTTTAATTTAGATAACCATATTAATGCCTTATGGTCGGTTCTTAAAATAAATTTTCGCCCATATATATAAGGTCTAAACTGAGTTACAGCCCATAAAATACCTAATAATTCTTTTTCAGTTGTATTATATTTTTGCTCACAATTACTTAAAGTCCTAGAAGCATACGCTATAGGATGATTATCCTGGCTTAAAATCGCACCTAATGCTATATCAGAAGCATCGGTAGTAATAACGAAAGTTTTGTTGAAATCGGGAAATGCTAAGATCGGCGCGTTAGTTAATAAATGTTTACATGTCTCAAAAGCTTCTATATATTTTTTATTCGTAATATCTATAGTCGCGTTTTTCTTAGTGGCTTCAGTTAAAGGTTTTATAATTTTACTTAAATTAGGAATAAATTTTCTATAATAACCTATTAATCCTAAAAAACCTCTAATTTCTTTTAATGTCTTTGGAATGGGAAATTTTTGTATAGCTTCGACTTTATTTTGGTTTGGTTTTAAACCGCCTTTATTTAAAACGTGCCCTAAAAACTCTATTTCCTCGGACATAAAAATACATTTATTTTTATTTAACTTTAAATTCGCTTTTCTAAGTGCCTCGAAAACTTGTTGTAACCTATTAATATGATCTTGTTTGCTTTTGGAATATATTATTATGTCATCTAAATATACTAAACATATATTTCTAGAAATCTCTGTTTTTAAAACGTTATTCATCATACGTTGAAAGGTTGCGGGTGCGTTCTTTAAACCAAATGGCATTCTAAGAAATTCATAATGACCATTAGGGGTGCTAAATGCCGTTTTTTCAATCGAATCTCTATCCATTAATATTTGGTGATATCCTGACGTTAAATCAAGTGTACTAAAATAATTATTACCTTGTAATTTAGAAAATAATTCGTCTATATTTGGTAATGGAAATTTATCCGATTTAGTTTTCTCATTTAATCGCCTATAATCTATAACCATACGCCATTTCTTTATTCCTGACTGATCTAACTTTTTAGGAATTATATGCACAGGGGATGACCATGGGGATTCTGAGGGTTGAATAATATTTTCATTTAATAATTTATTTATTTGTTTATCTACTTCCTCCTGTTGTATTTGAGGTAACCTAAATGGTCTTTGATAAATAGGTTCTTCGCTAATTAAATTTATTCTATGTTTAATACTTGTAGTCGCGCTATTAGTTACGTCCTCAGTAAATAAATCCTTATAAGTTTCACATAGGTCTTTAATATTTAAAGAATTTTCTTCGGTCATATGATATATTAAAATTTCCTTTTGGGGTAAAATTAATTTTCTTTCCTTTAAATCAATTTTCGCGTTAATTTGTTCGATCATGTCCGTTCCCATTAAAATATCATATTTATTACTAAAATTAAATATATAAAATTTCATCGAGCTATCACCTTCACCGAAATATTTATTCCAATAAGGTGTTTCTACTAAACCTACATGCCTAGTAATACCATGAGAGGTTCTAACCGTAAAATGTTCCGGTTTATAATAATTTAAGAAATATCTAGAAGCTCTAGTAGTTATGAAAGATCTTTGGCTACCAGTGTCAATTAATATTTTTAAATTTGGTTCATCTATCTCAAAATAAGGTAAATAGGATTTAACATAATTAAATTCTATGTCTTTTTGTTTCGATCTGAGCGCTGGTGAAAATTCTGTTCAGTATTTTCCGAGTTATTATTATTTTCAAAATGACTATTGGGACAATACTGATTATATTCACGGGGATAATTATAAAATTGATTATTTTCATGATGAAAAACTTCTTCGGCAACCATTCCTTTTCCTAAATTAATTTGACCTTCCCTTAAATTGGGGGCGGTTCTCATCGAAATATCATGTGAATTTTGTTTATTTAACATTGGTTTCGATTGACTTTGCTTAAAAAAGGGATGTTGCGGCTTATTAAAAGAGTTATTATTATAATTAGGATGCCATGATTGCTTATTATAATTAAAATTAGGCCTCATTTGAAATCTTTGGTTAATAGATCGTTGCGTCGCGGGATAGGTATGTTTATTTTGTGGATTAAAATTATTTTGAGGATACATAGGCTTATTATATTGAGGATATGAATTTATTACTCGTGGGGGTGGTAATAAATTTGAAAATTTTTGTTTAATATTATCAAATCTTCCTTCGGCCTCTAATTGCAATATTTTCGTTGCAGTTTCATTAAAATTACAATTAGAAACATAAATTTGGTCGTGATATGGTAAACTATTTCTTAAAGTATTTTGCGCGGTATTTATATAAGGTTCCATGACTTCATCGACTAACATTTTATCGCTATATTTATCTAACAATTTACTTTTAATGAAAAATAACTTTTGTTTTAACTCAAAAATTAAATCCTTATAAGTAGTTTTCTTTTTAACATTAGCTAATTCTATTAATAATGTGTTGAACTCCCTATTGTCGCCACATTCTTGTTTCAAAACCGATTCTATATTATACCATTTAAATTCGTGGTCAACCATACTAATCGTGATCGCCGCTTTACCTTCTAATTTACTTAATAATAACATAACATTTTGAGGAGTTTCTCCTCCCGCTATAGATAACCATTGTTTTGCACAATTTATATAATTATATAATGTAAAAGCATCACCGTTGTATGACGGGACGAAACTAATTAAAGTTTTTGGATCCATAATTATCGTATTAAAAGTCTGTGCTACGGAGACTTGTTGTAAATCAGGGACCCTACTGTCGTTGGATAGACTATCTATCGAACTATCACTACCCTCAATACTAGAAGGAGGGTGATTCACATCACCTAATAACTTAGATTTAAATACAAATGTCGGGGGTTTGAGGTGGAAAGGAATTTTGAAGGATTTATGCAAAAAGGTACTCACAGAAATTGTAGAGCTATTACTGCCTTCAGCATATCCTTTTCCTTATGTCCAGGACCCCTTCGTTTGACTTATTTGTTTGGTAGGTTCCTAGCTGAAAAGTCTTGAGAGACTGCGCGTTACTTGGCCGGATCGGTTACTCAACTCTGAGTTTTATTACGATGGAATAACGGCGAGTTTCACGTGCTAGGCCCCTGAGTTGGGCGCCAGTCAAAATATTTGAAAGATAGACTTTTTTAAAAAATATTTAATTAATTACTTTTTACAATATTTCTTAAGTCTATCTTATATAACTAAGGACTGAGGTGATGTGAACGATGTGGCTCGCCAGCTCGCGAGTTATATACTGTTCCTGCGGGGAAGGGGTCGCGACAGAATGCTCCACACAACGATTTCACTGGAAAATGCTAATGTTTCCTTTATTAATCTTTGTTTTTGAAAACTACCGGATTCTTATAAGTCCATGGTGTGTTTACTGGAATGTGATATAATTGCTTATTGTCTTCATATTCAAAGTTTATATTTTTACCAACTGTGGTATTCTGGGTGGCTTGACTCACGTATGGACCTATAATAACAACTATTACTATAACAACTATTACTATAACAACCAATGGCAGATATGTAAGCGAATGGCAGGCAGATTGATATTTTAAAATAACGTCGTTAGTTCCTCTTGGCCTGCAGATAAGTTTTTGGCACTACGAGTATACTCGTACTTTATGGTTCATCCATGCTTCATACCCATGCTTCATACCATGCTTCATACTATTGGAGTTAATTAAAAAAAATATTGAAAACATGGAATGGCATAGGCACATAAATATACAGATTCCTCTATAATTGTCTATTATTGTTTTAACTGTTTAGTAATGGTAACAGCTTGATTTTATGACTAATTTCTAATCAATATTTAGGAATGTTTCTTTTAGAGTTTTAGATTCATTATATACACTTAAAAATATAATACATAATATTTTCACTTATAAAGTGAAAAGAAAAAGATGACAGTTTCAATTTGCCGCCGTTTTCACGACTTGTACATTATTATTCTAATCTCTGAATTGTATCCATGGTAACGTAGTAAACATCTTACATATTTACATTTTTTGGTTACGCTACTTTTATTCAACGCTTTATCATATTGTAATATTTGAATTAAATTAGTTTTTTATATACCATATTAAAAATGGAGGTGCAAGATGATGAAGAAGAATTCGGGACTGCGATCACTGTTGGTTCTGAAACCACTGAAGCGGAGAGAGAATTTGAAAGGGTAATATTGTTTACTTTATTTCATCTCGCTATTTTGTGTTATTACGAAGTATTCTTAATTTATTTCTCTTATATTATTTTAAAATTGAAGAATAATAACAACAGTCAACAACAGAACAGACACTTAAGTTCTATTTTCGCAATAATTTTAACGTTAAAGCAAAAGCATTAAATATTTATTATGTGAAGTAATTTATTTGAATGTAATGAAATAAATTTGATGTGATATGGAATAATATTTCTACATATGCTATACAAATTTTAAAATAATTTTAGGTTCTAGAGCAGATGCGTGAAACCGAAGGCCTAAAATTATACGCCGATGTGTACACTAAACTTTACGACTCCTATTACAAAATGAAAGACGAAAACGTTAACCATCAAGAGAAAATTACTAGCCTCAAGGTAATGAGAACGACATTTAATAACTACCTTGACCTGTGTTGACCTGTGATGCGACTAGGGTTTACAATATTTGTTTTTAGAATTCCGTAAAAGAAAGATCATACTTATTTCTATTTCCGTTCGTCCGTCCGTCTGGCCAATCACTAATTTAGGGGTACAACAATTAAGAAAGTGAATATAGTGAAGGCTATTCGAATTTTGAGTATCGATAATATTATTGTGAAGGATATTATGCAAAAGATGGCTAACGCGTTATAAATATGCTATCGGCATGCTCTTATCTACTATATAAAAATAAGTCGGATTTTCCTTCCTGACGCTATAACTCCAGAACGCACGAACCGATTTCCACGGTTTTGCATTCGTTGGAAAGGTCTCGGGCTCCATGAGGTTTATAGCAAAGAAAATTCAGGAAAAAATATACTAAAGAGGTTACACCGGGACGAACCCGAGCGAAGCGAGGGTGAGTCGCTAGTAATAAATAGAATATGAAAACAATTACATTTTTTATAAATTAACGACAAAAATGCGGAAACAATACGCGATTTTGATCGCGCGTTGTTATCACGTTTGTAAAACATATTATATACGAGTATATTATTGCCTTATAATAACAGAACTGATTCACCTTTAAAAGTATGTAGTTAAATATTTATACGGATGATTATATTATGAAAATCCCAGAACTTCATTTCTGTCTAAGACAAATGTTTATAATGTAAGTATTTGCCTACATTTGGTGGTTCAGTGTTCTTATGGTATTTCTCAGAATGATTAACGTCATGGGGCCTTTACGTATACTGTTATCATCCTTATTTACTTACTTTCATTATTTTATGTGGAAAATTTTGGAAAAAATGATATTTTTTATTATTAAGGCGAGCGAAGCGAGTCCTAATACTATCCCACAATCTGAGCATTTTGTGGTACATTTTACTGAAAAACTATCACGTCTATGGATTTATGCTTTAACATAGTCATTGAACTTTATATCTAGATGTGTTATGTGTCAAAAAATATAATTTTATAACCATTAAAAAAATAAACATTAACAATTATGTTTTCATTGGATAGAATGTTATTGTATCTACTACTAACGCCATCTGTTAGAAAACCAAAGAGTTATCGTTGTAACATTATTACACGCGACTCAACTACGCGAGCTCTCACAAAGCTCAGCTTTTTGCTAGTAATAATATTTCTATCTAATCTAATTATTATTTTATTAAATTTATTCAAGGAGAAACTCTCACGGTATGATTCAATAGTGACCGAATATTTGGCTGAAATATCCGAAAATACCAAAACAATAGATAAACTAAGAGGAGAAATAGGTAAGGTTTCATATATTTTTTTAGCCTACATAAGATTCATAATGCTACTGTAATGTATAATTATTGATAGATTCATTTATGTAATTAAAATGCAACTGTAATGTATAATTATTGACTAGAAACTGAGAAACGAACTTTTATGTGTCTATTTTAGCTTTTTAGATAACTTTTTTTTTAATTCTAATATTAGTGCTTAAAAAGTTAACAAGGAGAAACCCAGCAGTCTAAAGCAGAAACTTCGTTAAAAAGTAAATTAAGGATTTTTAATAATGAAATTGCTGGAATTATAAAAGCGTCATAATAATATAAAGCAGTGGTAGCTCAGCGCTTCGCTTGGGTAACTGAATGAAGAGGGTTCAAACCTCTAATATTATCATGTGCGAATCATTTCTAACATTAGGTATTACTACTTGTCTTACGGTGAAAGAAAATATCGTAAAGTCCAATCAAATAAAATAATTATTTATAGTTTCCCGAACGATCCTCGTAGAATCGAAACAAAGAACGAATTTAATTAATGATTGTGACATTTTCCAATAACCTTTAAACGTCGTAATTAATAACCTTTAAATGTAGTTTAATATGACGATTTGGCATCATTTACTTTACATATCTCTACATATAAAAAATCTGAGTCAGAGTAGTAGTAATTATTAATAATACAGAGGGTGAATCTATAGTTTTCACAATTGCTGTCTGTCTGTGACCGCATCACGAGAAAACCACTGGACGGATTTTGATGAGATTTAGTGTGGTGGTAGCTGGTTCTTCGGATCAATATATAAGATAGGTTTTACTGCGGGAAAATATCTTATTTCTGAGAAATCTATAAAACCATCGAAAACGTATCTAGGGACGAGCCCGAGCGGAGCGAGGGCCAGTCGCTAGTACAAAATAATCTTCATCATCATCATAATAATCTTACTAATGACTTATTCCTTTAGAGGATGCCCGAGCCCTAGCAGACGCAATGCATGCCAGAGAACTCGCAAGCGTGGAGAGTTTGGAAACTATGAAGAAAACGGTAACAAGACTTGAGAAAGAACTAGATGCTAGGAAAAGGGCAGGAGATGATGACGCGTAAGAACAATGTTATTGAAATTATTTAAGTTTTCACTGATTTTCAGGATGAACTTTAAAGGTATAAAGAGCGTATTTTATATAAATAAAAATCAGACAAGTTTGTGTCTGAATTGCACGCAAGTTGTTTCAGTGCCTTTGTTCATATGACAAATTTCCTGATACATTTTTTATTACCAATTAATTTATCTGAAAAAATGTATTTTTGTTTTCACAAATGCCTTTAAATTTTACACATTTGACTATATTGACAGAGGCGCAACATCAGCCGTAAAGGAAAAAGAGAAGTTTGAAAAAGAGAAAGCTAGACTTCAAGGAGAATTGGATGGAGTCAAGCAACGTCTCACAAATGCCCTGAACTATGTCGAAGAGTTAGAACAGAAGAACACCGCTGCTGAAGAGAGCATTGCTAAATTAGAGGAACAACTTGAGGCAAGAAGGAAGTCACAATTTTGATCTATTTCATTTATCTATTTAATTTATTTAGGCACTGTAAAATGTGTATTACATATAATTTAAAGCGTCAGAGATTTCTTCCAGAAACCCTTTAAAAATGAAAATAATAAGTTAGTTTAGTACTGTGTAGGTAAGTGTGTACTACCTTCTGTCTTCCAAAACCATTTTTTCAAGAACACTTCTATACTTTTACCGCGTATTTTGCGACTCGCAAGGGAATCAAAACTTAAAATTCCTTAATTTGGCAAAAAGTAATACCTAATTGCATAAGAAATATAGCAATGAGAAAAACAGTAATGTTACTCTTACTGTTACTATTACGGAACCCTCAGTGTGTGGGTCAAACTCGCAATTTCTCAATTTTTTTAATTATTACAATTTTTTTTAAATATACAATAGAGTAATAGATTGTATATTAGTCACAATATTTTAACAATTGATTTATTAATTTAATTTTTTATTCCACTTTAATGAAACCAATACCAAACCAATACCAAACCAAACCAATAACAACAAACCAACAAACCGAGAATAATTAATAAGTGACGTGAATTGCAAATTCTAATAGGATAAGTTTTTCCCCTAATAGAGAACTTATTAATTCTGCTACGTTTTACGTGTTAACTGCTCGGTGGTCTAGTAGCTAATATGCACGGCCGCAGATTCGGATGTCCTATGTTTGGTTCCCGGGACTGGCTTAATTTAACCATTGAGATATTCTGTTAAGATGAAAGCTGTTTTACTCGCCTCGAAGGGCACGTGTTGCGTCTCTCCTGCGCCTTAGCTCTGGGTCGAAGTATCATTAATTTACTATTTTTAAAGATAAACATATCGTAACAAACAAATATAAATAACAGCCTGCCTATTTATACAACGTTTTCAACCCTTATAAAAAGATAAAATTTATTTTAAAGATATTTTTAGAGATAGAGATATCGTAACAAACAAAAATAAATAAAAGCCGTAGTATCTACTTTTGGTTTTGGAGCGTTACGAAAACTAGTTGTACAGTTAGTACAAATTAGAACTAAATTAATATTAAAATTGAATTAAATTAATAAAACAAAGTGAGACATGTAGCCGATTTGAGGCTCCTTTAATGTCTTAAATACATTATCGGCCGGCGGATGCCGGGTGGGCCGGCCAGACGCTGAGTTAGCGTCTTTCTTATTCTAAATATCTTAATCTAAAGCAGACGGATGAGGTGTAACCATAACTATCTTTTTGATATTAGTCAACAAATATACAAAAATGGCATACAGCAGAGTGGCGCAGTGGAAGCGTGCTGGGCCCATAACCCAGAGGTCCGTGGATCGAAACCACGCTCTGCTAAGTTTGTTTTTTTAGTTGCATAAAAAGTGATCTAATTTTTTCAAAAAAAAAAACTATAATTTTATATTTTTGAAGTGAAACTTCTTTGCGAGCATGAGGATAAAATTCTTACGAATGAAACGCAATAATAATAATAATATCAGTGACACGAAAATGGGGACGTTTTTGTCCAAGGAGGGAGAGCGATTGCGACCGATTGAGAGAGAGTGAGAAAGGGCATTTGTATTATTTTTCGACACTTTTATTATTTTAATTACAATTAAATTCATTAAATTCCTAACATATCTTCCCTTATCCCTTTCTCTAAATCTCGGAAATCTAAAGCTTTAAAATAGAATATAAACGAGATTTAAAAATTAGTTTGCCAATGAAGTTTCACTTCTGACATGTGTACTTTATACACGCGCATTTTAATTTTTTACAAATATAGGCCTTCAAATATTTTGCCTATTTGTGCAACTAATCCCTTATACTTTTATTAGCTCGGCTGTATATGGTAGAGAACAACCATAAAAAATAATTTTCCTCAGGAAGCAGACAACAATGCGGTCCGGCAGAATCGTTTGGTCGATCACCTGAAGGGGGAGAGTGCAACGTTGAAGACCGAGGTGGAGAATAGAGGAATCACTATTGCAGGATTGAAAGATAAAGTAGGTTGTCCTTACATGTATGGTTAAGCCTTCTCAAGGCTCCACTTATGTATTTCCACCAATAACAATAATAATTATATTATAATTTATATTCTATAACACACAAAAAATGAAACATAAAAATATACCTTATCCTCAAAAATCATCATCATCAAACATTATTACCAACTTTGGTTACTCTTTGGAAACTTTGAACATTAGGATTTTTTATGCTTCCTCTTTTTTACTACTTTAGTACAGAATTTCCAAAAATCCATCAGATTAAATAATTAAGCCCGAATAATTTATCTGCTCAAGGTGAACAGTTGCATTATAAGCAAAATACTTACAAATTACTATAATGTGCGTTGAAGCTAACTCCTAAGTATTATAGTAAAAGATTCAAATATTTTCCAAAGCAAATTTATAGCAGAAAAATATGTTTTACTTCTTTCAAATCATTCTGACAAATGAAAGAAGTATTATTTACCACTTACTTCACCAATTAGCTGACCTAACAGATGGTTGCCCTGTCCT
The DNA here is from genome assembly GCA_951802675.2 of Boloria euphrosyne. NCBI lineage: Eukaryota > Metazoa > Arthropoda > Insecta > Lepidoptera > Nymphalidae > Boloria > Boloria euphrosyne. Next base: position 7,620,955 of record OX637893.1, read on the forward strand.
CGATTTTAATTTGTTCAAGTTCACATAAAAATCCCATCGAAAATAAAGCTTTTTAGTTTCTCAATTCTCATTGGACGGTAAAATTTAACATTCATCTTCTGCAAAATTTTATTCGTACGAACTAACATTTTAATATAGGTATGGCGAAATCACAGTAATTTCCAAACTAATAAATATTTAATATAGATTTAAGAGTGATTGACATTGGTTAGACAATTTCGCTGTGAAATTTCAGTTAGTGAAAGCAGAAAAAACACTAGATCGTCGCGACCGTCAACTAAGGGATATGGGGAACAAATTGGAATCTGCCCAACAAGAGCAGGAGGCCGCTTCAGCCAAAGCCACTCAATTGAGAGACCAACTTGAATCTACTAACGCAGAGCTTGATAAGACGAAGCAAACACTCGGCCACACTAGTAAGGAGTTGAAGGTTAGTTATAGTGAATGCTATAGTAAATAGGATAGTAGCTTTTTTTTTAATTTTACATTATTACAACCGCCTCAAAATACTTTTCAGTATTGTAACCTATTAGTTTTAAAATTATTGTAATTTTGTATATTTTTTTTAAATCATTGTGTATTTTTTTGGTACGTGCTATCTGTAGAACTATAGTGATCTTTGTGATATCTAAAACTCTACCGTGATCAAAATTTTTAAAAAATATTCGGAAAAATGACAATAAAAAATCTAATAAATCCGAGAAAATTAAAAAAAATATATAAAAAATGTAAAAAAAATATAATAAAAAAATATAAATGTAAAAAAAAATATAAAAAATATCAACAGAACATGATAGACGACGGCAACAGATTGCGAAACGAAGTGTCGAAATTGACGAAGCAAGCGATGCAGCAGACGAAACGGTACCAGCTGTTAGAGCAGGCTAAAGCCGGAGTGGAATCTGATCGGTAACTTGGCTAATTTTATATATTGTATCTCTTTATATAAAAATCTTCTGTGCTTGTGTATATAATTGAACTCCTAAACGGCTGGATCGATTGTGATGAAATGTTTTGTGTGTGGTTGAGTGGATTCGAGAATGGTTTAGATTCACAATTCGGTCTGCTTAAAATGTATTTTTTGAATTAATTAGTTATTTATACAATAAATGACATATTAAATTATAAATAAGTCGATGCCAGGCAACGTTGATTTTCGCATGCGTACAGGACAATGTCTGTCGGGTCCGCTCTACTAACTATAATATATAGTTTTCACTATTGCAGACGTGAATGGATGAAGGTGATATATCACATTTACGCTGTTTTATTCATAGATATCGATGTTTTCATGTCTATGATTTTGATAGTAAATACTATGATAATAGGCCGGTTATATTGTATGGTATTATTTTTACAAGTTCGTATTAAATCCAAACTATTAGTTTTGTAGGAAAATTTCTTATAGTTTAATATTGTATGTTGTTTATTATTTCGAAAAAATGTACTTATAATAAACTTAAGCGAATATTTTTACTTGTTCCTTATCAACCCACAATTGTATCAACCTTGATGGAATTTTCGTACAGAAAAATGTTAGGCTCGTCAAAACTAACTTAATTCTTAAGTTTCAGTTTGTCACTAATCATAAACAAAAAGAAAAAAGACCATATGGTGTAAACCAAGACACGAATACATCCCCCAAAACATTCACTTTCATAATATAAGCAAGATGATTACTATGAATTTATTTACAGTGAAAATCTCCGACAGCAAGTGTCCGTGATGGAGAGGGAGATCATGTTGAACAAAAAGCAAGCGGAAGCTGACAAAAGGGAAATCGAGAACTTGAATAGGGAGAAGGATATTCTTAACAAGAACATGCAGAAAATTCAAAGTGAGTAGATCTTAGTTATGGACCGTTGTGCACTGATTCGACAAAAAGTA